>JAUPFT010000014.1:12540951-13180951 GCA_036936625.1 Parnassius smintheus behrii
AGTCACTAAGGATGTTGGCTTTAAGGTTTTTCTTTTCTAACATATATGTAACTGCCTTCAAAATTGCAATTAGCTCGGCTTGGTATACGCTGCAGTAGCTTTCGAGCCTACAGGTGATGGTTTTGGTTTCCGTTCCATTTTGCCATACTGAAACAGCCGCACCTACCTTGTTATCTATTTTACTGCCGTCTGTATAAAGCTTTGGCCAGTCATTGTCAATTTGATCGATGTCTTCTTGGCAGGTTATTAGCTTGTACTCCCTCTTGGTTCTTAGTGAGGGGTGCGGTAAGTGGAAAGGACTGATTCTCATTTCCAATTGTCTACCAGGGAGTGACTCAATGGGCTTGCCTCTTTTGATTTCGTATAATTCGGCGTTTTCCTTGGCTCGTAGCGCTAGAGGTATAATCTGAGCTAGTAGCGCACTGGAAACAAGGGAAATGGTTTTATGGCCTTTGCAAATGCGAATGCTAAACATTCGTGTAAGCCTATTGAGCATTCGGCTTATGTATTTTTTATTTGTGGCTTCTGCCCAGCAGCTCGCAGCATACAAAATAGTTGGTTCAACTACAGCCTGGTAGATGGTTCTTACTATGTCCGAGTTGAGACCCCATTGCGCTCTTGCTGCTCTTGATACCATCTTGTAGAGTCGAACTGCTTTACTGCAAACATAATCTAAATGTGGCTTAAAGTTAAAGTTTTTGTCAATAATTAATCCTAAAATTTTGATTTGATCTATATATGTTAAGGTTACTCCATCCATTAGCAGTTTGGGACAATGGAATTTATGCTTTTTGGTAATTATTGTACTTTGAGTCTTATGTGGGGCAAATTTAAGCTTGTGTCTTTGCCCCCATTCTACGATTGCTTTAAGTGTATCATTAACATCCTTTTCAAGTTTTAGGCCATCTTTGTTCGAGGCTATTATTAAGATGTCGTCCGCAAAGGCTTGAACGTGAGCTCCCGAGTTTTCAGTTGCCTGTAATAGGGGATCAAGTTGGATATTCCACAGCATGGGACCGCAAGTTGATCCTTGAATACATCCTTTATTGGTTTTTATAGTGATCTTTTCGTTTGCGTAACTTAAATTTATTTCACGATCTGATAAGTAGCTAATTATGAGTCTTAACACCATAGGTTCAACCTGTTTGTTTTTAAGTTCAGTGATAATAGCAGGCCACCATGCATTATCGAATGCGCCCTCAATATCTAATGACACTAGTATGACTATTTCTTTCTTCTTAAGTCCATTCTTAATTAGTGTTATAGTATCATATAGCGCATCCTCCGTGCTTCTCTGTGGAGTGAATCCATATTGTCTCTGGTTCAATTTTTCGTCTTTTCCTAACTGCCACTGGATTCTATTCGTAAAAAGTTTCTCCAGTATTTTACCCAGTACTGGTAGTAAGCCAATGGGTCTGTATGCCTTTGGATGGGTATAATCTTCTTTACTGGGTTTTGGGATTACCTTAATAGTTGCATTTTTCCAATCTTTGGGGAAATATCCAAGTGCGAGGCACTTATTGTAGAGTAGTTCCAGCACTTCTGGGTCACTATTATAAGCTGTTTGGCATATATCGGATGTCAGGCCATCCTCACCCGGGGCTTTTTTAGGACTCATGTTGCTTAGTATTTGATCTATTTCAGTTCTAGAGAATGGTGTCTTAACTTCTAATGCTTTGTTTTCGAGTTGTGCTATAAGTTCATTTGTTTTTGTTCTTATTTCATCCTGTTCCTTAGTATCGGTGTTTGGATTATCTTTGGGGTAAAAGGTTTCAGCTAGAAGTGTCGCTGACCCTTTTTCTGAAAGGACTGCCCCATTTTGGTCTTTGAGCAGTTTGTCTCCCTCTACATTAGAACAGACCTTCAATATCCGATATGTGCGTTGCCACACGTTTTCTTTCTGCTCGTTCGTGCATAGTTCTTTCCAGCTTTTGGTTGTGGCATCTTCTATACTTTCTTTATATTGTTTTCGTGCCTCGAGATATTGTTCTATGACCCAGTTCTTTCTTGTAGGGTGTGCATTCCTTATTCTTCTTCGTAATCTGATCATGATCTCCTTTTTTTCTTTAATTTCGGTGTTCCACCATTTAGCAGCCTTTGGTAACTGTTTTCGTTCTATTGTCGGAATCGTCTCATCGCATGCCTTTGTTATGCACTCTGTATATGTTTTTACGAATTCATCAATCTCCTGTGTCGTCTTAATAACTCCTATTCTTTCTTTGGTTAGGCCGTTGTTGTCTAGTGCCCTTTTGAGTTCAACGTTGAAATGGCTCCAGTTTGCTTTCCTTGTGTTGTATTTCCTGGTGCTGTTGATTTTTGACTCAATGAGTGAAGTTGTCGTACTAAATTTGAAAAGAATTGGTTTATGGTTAGATAAAGTACAAAAGGATTCGTCAACTCTCCAATTCTCAACCTTATGCAAGAGTGATGTAGTACAGGCGGTAATGTCTATAATGCTGGAGCAGAGGGTGTCTCTTCTGTATGCACTAAAAGTAGGCTTTTTTCCCGTATTAAGTACCTCCAAGTTAAGTTCAGCTAATGTTTCCATAACTTGTGTTCCTCTGTTGTCATCTGCTTTGCAGCCCCACCAGATGCTACTGGCATTCACATCGCCACCGATGATAATATCTTCTGTCTGCATTGCTTTCACAAAATTCTTAATCGTTGTTAAGTCCTCTTCAATTGCGCCTTTTTCATGCAAGTAGATGCTGATGAAGCCAATGTTAAGATTACCTATTTTTAGTACTATACCTACGATGTCTTCGGTTAGTATGCTTGGGTTAATGGTGAAGTCAATGTTAGGATCTAAGACAACTATTGCAGATCTCACTGGCTTATTGATGTCATTGCTAACTTTTTGGATTACACGGTATTGCGGGCCCACAGTTAAGTGTGCTTTTGCCCCAACATAAGGTTCCTGCATCAATATGATGGAAAAGCCTTGTGTGGTAGCGGCCCGTAAGCACTCAAGTGTTGCCGCGCGGCCTCGATCAAGGTTGTATTGTGCCACTTTAACAACTTTTTTGCTATCAAGATTACCTGGTGTTCCTGTTTCAATAGTTTGGTAAACCAAGTCTTAACAGTATGACACTGAGCTCCTTGATATATTGTCCCATTTTTGCCACTCTGGACATTCGGGGCTATATGCGGGATGGGTAGCATTTTCTTTACCCGATCTGTTGCAATTATTGCAGGATGGAGCCACGTTTCTGTTTGGGCATGTCCTTGTATCATGGCTTCCAGAGCAGTACCCGCAGATTAGGTCATTTGTGCAATCTTTCGCTCTATGATTGAATCTCAGGCACTTGTAGCACTGTATAAGAGGAGACTGATCAAAACAGGGGATTACCTGAAAACCTATACGCAATTTCTGGTTCTTTAGTCGAGTCCACATTTGCGGCGTGACTTCCAGAATCACGTTGATTAGGTCTCGTGTCCTGCCTTTGGTTCTGCGAAGAACTTTAGCGAATTTTTGTTCATCGTCTAAGTCTGTAATTAATCTTGAGTTTTGACTAAGAATTGCTTTTACTAGCTTATCGTCATTAAGCTCATTAGTAATACCTATTAGGCGTAACTGAGGATGTTTTACAGAAGTGGTTGAAACAGTCAGACTGTTGCATGTATCTCTAATCGCCTTTTTTAAGGTTTGCCTATCTAGTTGTGAATCACAGCTGATAATAACTCTTTGATTCTTTATTTTAGTTATTCTGTTCACGCCAACACCAAGTTTAACTGGGTCAACCTCTTTTTTAACCTGTTTCAGGATCTCGTCGCTCGTGGATCGCGGGTCTATAGATTCCAGGACCATTGCGTATCGAGGCGTTACCGTAGCTTCAGCGTATGTAAGTTTATGCGGTGAAGATGACTTTGTAACTGATGGTTGTGGCGGTGTATTGTTGTCATGGTCTTCCTTTTTGTTGTAGTCTGTATTCTGTCTATTACTAAAGACTTTTCTTAACTCTTCTATTTTATCCTTAATATCCGTTACGGCCAGCTCGGTACCTAGCCCTGAATTTCCTTGAAATACCGCATGTGCGGTGGTGCAATCCTTTAGCTCATTTATCTCTGCTAGTAAGGTTTTAACCATATGAGCTATCGGATGCAATGCCGCTTCTAGCTCTTTTCTTTGGTCTATTCCTGTTGGTGGGATGTTTTGAAGGGTCTGTATCATATCTTTGGTTTCAAGAATATGGTTTATTATTTCTCCAAAACGACAATCATCTGGGGCTCTTATTTCTGCTTGGACCGGCAGGTGTGGCGGTTCTTCAGCTTGAAGCTTAGAAAGCTCGTTGATTGACATGGTCAAACCTATAAGCTGGTTAGTCATATCGGCTATCTTTCCGTTGAGGTGTGTAAGATACTCAGTGCAGGTCTTCGTGCACGCAATCGAGCTAGTCCCAGCTATCGGTGGTTGTGCTTTGGCTGCTAGGCCTCGCACTTCTGCTTGAATTTTGTTAATGGTTTTGAGTGGTTCATCCATTTCGTAGTTCAGCCAGCTGCGGATTGCCTCAACACCACTAACCGAACTTTCCACTGCTTCGAATATCTCTTTAATCTTATTGTAATGCAGTGTTTGAATCTCTGCCAGTTGCTTATTGTGCGCTCTTTCTATTCTAACTAATTCCTTAGCTGCTCGACATTTTTCTTGTTCTAGGGCTAGCCGGTGTCGCGAGCGGGAGTCGGAAAGTGACAGCACCGTTTCATATAAGCCTTGAAGAGAGTCGTGCACCTCACTTTTGCACTCTCTCTTCATGTTGCCCGCTTTTTCTAGGGCTTCCTTGCCAGATTGCAGGAAGTCGTTGGCGCGTTGGGTAGCTAGGTCCATAGATATTCCCGCTCGTTTATAGGTGGGAGGCAGTATACTCGACCTTCTGCTGTTAGTACTATAGATGCTGTCTCCTTCGGACCAGTCGTCGTCGGTTTCCCGTGCCGGCTTACATTGCCCTAATAAGGCTAGCTCTTTTTCCAAGTCCATTGTCACCGAGCTAGCTTCTGTGACTTCTTCACGCGTTACTGGTTTAGGCTGCTTATCCTGATCGCCCTCTTCACCGGTACCCTTGCTTGATTGGGCAGAACTGGCTGTATCAGTGCACGGCTCGGTGACAATATAGTTCTTGCTAGCGAATGCTTCATCTGCAGTTTTTCCAGATGTAGCTGCATTCTGTAATAAGACCTTTTTACGCAGACCACTGGGAGTTGGACTCGCAGCTCTGCTTGTCTTAGAAGACCTTGTTTTAGCTGTGCCAGCGCTAGAGATGGTGGATTTGGTTGACATTTTGGCAGTTTTTCTTTATTTTTTTTTGTCGGAGGTCGGGTAAATTGAGTAAGCTATAGATCTGTTAGATACCTTGCCTGATACCCAGTTATTTGAGCCCAAGCACGGGTGGTCTAGATTTTGTAGGTTCTGAGCAATTTACGGTTGAATTTTTCCAATATGGCCTGTTCAATAACTCTTTTCGTTGCCAAAGCGGTACCTATTAAGCAGTTAACTCGAGACTAGAATCAAACTGTGGTAAATAATATGGAGAGCGTATTTTTTGGACTAGTGGGCCTCCTAAATATTTTCGTCCACTGACCAAACTATCGCTTCACCCAAACCTTCCTGATTGAATTAAGTCCAAACACGACCACTTTTGGCCAGTAACTTCGCGAGAAATTCAAAAAATAAAATTTCCAATATGGCCGACTTGATTATTATTTCCGTTGCCAAGACGGTGTTTTATTATAGAAACGGCTCGAGTTTGGGCTCAATCTGTGGGGAATAATATAGAGAATGTGTTTATGGGCTAATGGTCACCTAAATTTTTTTTCCCTCACATTGACTATACAATCGCCTTCCTTAGGCACTCCTGATCAATTTAAGTCCAAACACGACCACTTTTGGCCAGTAACTTCGCAAGAAATTCGAAAAATAAAATTTCCAATATGGCCGACTTAATTATTATTTCCGTTGCCAAGACGGTATTTATTAATCGAAACGGCTCGAGTTTGGGCTCAATCTGTAGGGAATAATATAAGGAATGTGTTTATGGGCTAATGGCCACCTAAATGTTTTGCCTCACGCTGACTATACAACCGCTTTCTTTAAGCTCTCCTGATAAATTTAAGTCCACACACGACCAATTTCGGCCAATAACTTCACGAGGAATTCAAAAAATGAACTTTCCAATATGGCGGCCAATTAGTTTAAATTTATCTAACTTTGGAATTATAAAAGATAGTATAGTCGAGTTTGGGCTCTACGGATAGCTCACAATGAGCGGATTATGAAGATTTGGTGATATTTGGAGAATTATTATTTATTTGTAATTAGTAACGAAAAAACACAAAAGAAACACAAAAAATTGCGTAATTATGAAACTAGATAAGGAAATGAAATTCTAAAAACGGAAATCTATATTAAAATTATGTATCTAATTTAAGATAAATGCAGAAGTAGCCGCAGAGGTCTGGAAGTAGGTCCTCGTGGAAGGACTTTTTCGTTAAAAAATCTATAAAATTTAAACGCTACAGTAGAAAAATCTCATTTTCGGCGAAGACTTTCCTGGCTAAAATGTCCACAATAAAATGAAATAAAAAGTATAGGTCGTCGCTGAAAATCACGAATTATTCGACCTAGAATTTGTTCATAGTAAACAAAAATAGGTTAAACGTTAATAACTTCGTGGTTTCGACTCCGATTTTCATGAAAAAAGTTTAGGTGTGTTGCGCAAGACGTGCCTTATCCAAAGGCGTGCTACAAAATAAGCACAGGCGTATAGAAAAAATTTTCACGCCACGTGGTTTTTTAGGAAAAGTGTAATAATTCAATGGTTCTTGGGCGCAAAAATCTGAAATAAACGGGGATATATAGACCCCAATTAGACCTACAAGATGACATAAAAAACCATATAGGTTACTGATCTTAATATGGCAGCGTAAGCAAAAGTATTATAAAAATATTACCTTTTGCAATTTTTAGGTTATCTCTGAGAGAAAATTTCAGCAAAAACGACCCAAATCTTCAAAAACCACTGAACCAACACTACCACAGGATAGCACAGCACAAAATACACATTCACAGAAAATTTCAAGAAAATCGGGTAACTTTGACTATTTTTAAGGATTTTAGAGCACAGGAGCGGTACGAAAACGTGGCGTACGCGTCGGCGGGCGGGACGGAACGGGGGTTAGGTTAGGTTAGGTTAGGTTAGGTTAGGTTAGGTTAGGTTAGGTTAGGTTAGGTTAGGTTAGGTTAGGTTAGGTTAGGTTAGGTTAGGTTAGGTTAGGTTAGGTTAGGTTAGGTTAGGTTAGGTTAGGTTAGGTTAGGTTAGGTTAGGTTAGGTTAGGTTAGGTTAGGTTAGGTTAGGTTAGGTTAGGTTAGGTTAGGTTAGGTTAGGTTAGGTTAGGTTAGGTTAGGTTAGGTTAGGTTAGGTTAGGTTAGGTTAGGTTAGGTTAGGTTAGGTTAGGTTAGGTTAGGTTAGGTTAGGTTAGGTTAGGTTAGGTTAGGTTAGGTTAGGTTAGGTTAGGTTAGGTTAGGTTAGGTTAGGTTAGGTTAGGTTAGGTTAGGTTAGGTTAGGTTAGGTTAGGTTAGGTTAGGTTAGGTTAGGTTAGGTTAGGTTAGGTTAGGTTAGGTTAGGTTAGGTTAGGTTAGGTTAGGTTAGGTTAGGTTAGGTTAGGTTAGGTTAGGTTAGGTTAGGTTAGGTTAGGTTAGGTTAGGTTAGTTAGCTAACTTAAATCGAGAGGTCAATCGACGGATTCAACTCGACTGGGCAGCGTTCGGGAAATTACGACACATCTTCTCGTGAAGGTATACCTCAAAACCTAAAAACTAGATTGTACAAGCAGAGCATGTTGACAGTGATGACTTACAAATCTGAGACACGGTCCTTTAACTGCTGGCCGTATGAGGACGATCATGGTCACTCAGCGAGCTATGGAGATTGCTTTGCTCGGGGTTCCTCTGTGTGATAAACTTAGAAATGAGAATATCTGCAGTAGAATCAGGGTAATCGACATAGCCCAACGTATTAGTTAGCTGAAGTGGCAATGGGCCGGCCATATGGCCCGAAGAACCGATAACTGATGGGGAAAATAGGTTCTCGAGTGGCAGTCTCGTACCGGTAGGCGTAGTGTAGGACCATTAGACGCAATGATGACCTGGTAAGACATGCAGGAAGTCGATGGATGCAGGTGGCTCAGGACCGTGCTTTGTGGCATTCCTTGGGGGAGGCCTATGTTCAGCAGTGGACTAAGCTAAAAATGTCATTTCTCTGATCCTTTTCTTCTCGTTGGATAGCCATGCAGTGGAAACATTCAGGGCGATGTTTTTCTTTCTCCGGGTGTTTTTCTACTTTAGGGCGTAGAGCAGAAGGAGACCTTGGTCGTTCCGAATCCACAAAAATATCTGAAAGAAACTAGTTCGCCTTTCTTCTGGAACCCGTGCATTCTGGTCTCTCGCCAAGGCTGTCCAGGGTAATTTCTGTCAGCCATCTCTTCCATCTCTGCACAGAGAGGACGACTCACTGGCCCATACTGCAAAGGAGAAAGCCGATCTTCTAGGCTCTTTCTTTGCGTCTAACTCGACTCTCGATGACGGGGGGAGTACGCCGCCGACCATCCCGCGGTGTGAGTGCTCCATGCCGGAAGTGCAGTTCACACAGCGCTCGGTTCGCAAAGCACTCCTCTCCCTGGACATCCACAAGTCGAGTGGGCCTGACGGAATCCCCCAATTGTGCTGAGGACGTGTGCTCCAGAGTTGGCACCGGTTTTAACGTGTCTTTTCCGGTACTCCTACTCCCTAGGCGTAGTCCCAAAATCATGGAAGACGGCTTTCGTCCACCCGATCCCTAAAAAAGGCGACCGCTCAGACCCGTCCAACTACCGGCCAATCGCCGGCCAATGTAAACTGCCAGCTCATGAGGTACCTTGAGGATCACCAGCTGATTAGTGACCACCAATACGGTTTTCGCCGTGGTCGGTCAGCTGGTGATCTTCTGGTCTACCTCACACACAGATGGGCGGAGGCAGTAGAGTTCAAGGGGGAGGCATTGGCCGTTAGTTTGGACATTGCGAAGGCCTTCGATCGGGTTTGGCACAAAGCGCTTCTTTCGAAGCTCCCTTCCTATGGGCTTCCCGAGAAATTATGCGATTGGATCACCAGCTTTCTTGCAGATCGGAGCATCAAGGTCGTTGTAGACGGTGCAAGCTCCGATTGCAAGCCTATAAATGCTGGTGTTCCACAGGGCTGCTTCTTCCGCATATCAATGATATGTTGCATACCCGTAACATTCATTGCTATGCAGATGACAGCACTGGTGATGCTCTTTACACCGGCCGAGCCAATATTTCTCGGGAAAACGTCTCCGGGACAAACTTGTGTCTGAAGTCGAGTCTTTGCTGAACAGAGTCTCGGATTGGGGACGACTAAATCTAGTCCAGTTTAACCCCCAGAAGACACAATTTTGCGCGTTAACCGCTAAAAAGAACCCCTTTGTCGTATCCCCTCAGTTTCAAGGCCTTGTTGCCTCAGCCAGTATCGGAATCCTCGGCGTCAACATATCGAGTGACGTGCAGTTTCGTGGTCACTTGGAAGGGAAGGCCAAATTGGCCTCTAAAAAGCTTGGCGTGCTCAGCAGAGCGGGACAGTATTTCATGCCGGCACACCGCCTGCAACTTTACAAGGCGCAGGTTCGGCCGCACATGGAATACTGTTCCCATCTCTGGGCTGGGGCTCCCCAGTACCAGCTCCTTCCACTTGACCGCATCCAGCGCAGAGCGGCTCGAATCGTCGACGACCGAGTGCTTTCCGATCGGCTCGATTCACTGGCGCTGCGAAGAGATGTTGCATCTCTTTGCGTATTTTATCGCATCTATCACGGGGAGTGCTCTGAGGAATTGTTCGAATTAATGCCAGCCGCCAAATTTCGTGAACGTACTACACGGCAAACGTCCCGATACCATCCATACCATCTGGATGCTTGGCGGTCCACCACTGTACGTTTCACAAGGAGTTTTCTTCCACGTACAACCTCTCTGTAGAATAGTTTACCACCGGCGATTTTTCCGGACCGATACGACCTGGGGACCTTCAAGAAAAGAGCTTACTCCTTTCTAAAGGGCCGGCAACGCACCTGCAATTCCCCTGGTGTTGCGGTTGATCATGGGCGGCGGTAGTCACTTAACATCAGGTGAGCCGCATGCTCGTTTGCCCCCTCTTCCATAAAAAAAAAATCTGGGGAATGATGGTGCTTATTCTGACACACGATGACTGGTTCTGAAATAAATCATATTCAATCGTATCATCACTCACAACTCGAAAAATTACGTTCGTTCGGCCTCACTCTAAAAAAGTATAAAGAAATACAAAGTTGTATAATATCGTTAAGATCTTTATGACAATCTAATTGTAAATGATTTCTTATATTTACGCGAACACTATACATTGATAAAAATTTTAATACCCGACGTTTTGGATGCTTTCCAGCACCCATGGTCACCCCACCTCAGTCCCCCGTTACCATGGGTGCTGGAAAGCACCCACAACGTCGGGTATTAAAATTAATATAAATAAAACGCGATAAAATCCGTAAAAGTAGTTTTAATCAATCTAATTGTAAAGTTTTAACAAAGCACACTTGTAATTAAGTTGACAATCAAAGTAGACGCGGAAACATGAATGGCGGCAAAATGGCAAAACAATGTACTTTGTTTAGCTGCCGAAGCACGAATATCCGTAAATTTTCGATCAAGTACCTACTCTCTTACCAATGCGGCCGACGCGTTGCGTGACGCCTCGGCGCAAGCGGCGGCGTACCTACAATTTCTTTGTTTATACCTTTATTTTATAATTTAGATACTTCAAAAAGTAATGGTACAGTTACTTTAAGGTATAGTAATTTAAAGGTACCTTTATTTTAAGGTATCGAAATTTAAAGGTATGACGTCATACCGCTTACCGCCTGTACCATAATTTTTTCGGTTATTCAATCCCTGATTTTATAACTACTTTTGCGTTATAACCTTTGCTTCTCTTAAATATTTCATTACCGCTTTGTCATGGCCGAGGAAAAAATACAAAAATTAATTAAATTACGTAGTTCTATTAAATCTAAGGTTACTATATTTAATAAATACGTAAAAGTATTGCAATCAGGCGGCCCCCCTAGCGATTTACAACTGCTGGACTTAGAAGGTCGTTTTAAAAAATTTGATGCCTTATACGCGCAATATGACGAATTACAGAGCCAGATCGAGGTGCTTTCAGACAACAGTGATGCTCAAGAGCTAGAGCGCGAGGAGTTCGAGGGCCAGTACCTGGTGGCGGCGGCGGCGCGCAGCGTGCTCGGCGCGCGGCCCGCGCGGCAATGCGAGCAGCCGCTGAATCGTTCCTTATCGAGCTACGAGGATGCAAGCTTACAGCAAACAGGTGCCTTTAAATACAATTGCGTCAGATTGCTCAAAATTGATTTACCAGTCTTCAACGGTCACTATCAACACTGGCTTGAGTTTAGGGACACTTTCATATCTTTAATACATTCGAGACAAGATATTGATAACATTAATAAACTGCATTATCTTCGCGCATCTCTTAGAAGTAGCGCTTTGCTTGTTATCGATAACTTAGATTTCAAAGCCGAAAACTATAATTCTGCGTGGAATCTATTGTGTAGCAGGTACGACAACAAACGCTTACTGGTCAATAACCATGTAAGGGAACTATTTAATGTGGAGCATATGCGCAATGAATCCTGCAAGGGTATTCGACGCCTTATTGACGTTACGAATAAAAATCTTCGCGCCTTGACCACCCTAGACCAGCCGACACAGCATCGGGATACACTCATAATTCACATGATGGCTGAAAAACTTGATAGTGTCACTCATAGAGAATGGGAAGAATATAGAAATACTCTTAATAATCCTCCTTCCTTAGAAACATTTACGACTTTTCTCAGCAATAGGGCAGACCTTTTGGAGACTTTGCAAGAAAGTAAAAATAAACCACAAAAATATGAAACTTACAAAACCAATACAAATTTCCTTATAGCTACAAACACTCAAAAGGAAAAACAAAACTTCAATAAAAAAAACAACTTATTTAATAAAAAAATATTTACATGCCCATTTTGTAATCAAAATCATTTTCTATTCACCTGTGAAACATTCAGAGCCCTTCCTATTGAAATTCGTATACAAAAGGCTAAAGAGTCAAACGTCTGTCTTAATTGTTTACGCCCTGGGCACTTACAAAATAATTGCAATTTATCTTCATGTAAATATTGCAAGAAAAGGCATAATACGCTATTGCACTTGCATGAGCCACAGCCGATCCCTGAGCCTGCTATGCCATCAACCAGCAGATTCAACACCACTTCGCAAATTCAAGCGAGTCAAAGCAGGTAGCTACTCCTCCGCTTGTTTTGCTTTCCACAGCGCTGGTAAAGGTGCTGGGCGGCACCGGCGCCGCGCACTCTGCCCGCATGCTGCTCGACAATGGCAGCACGGCTAACTTCGTTACGCAATCGCTCTGCGGTAAGCTGGGTTTGTCGCGACGTAGCGTGAGCTCCACGGTGACAGGTATAAACAGTAATTCATCTCATATTACACAGTCTTGCAGCCTTAACATTAAGTCGCTTCATAATGACTATAGCCTTACTGTAGACTGCCTTATTTTTCCTGAGATCACTAAAGCTTTACCGTCTTCTTTCACAGACATACAAAATATTCCTCTTCCGATGGGAGTAAGTTTAGCCGACCCCTCCTTTAACATACCGTCGGTTATAGACATCTTAGTGGGTGCCGAAGTATTTTGGTCCGTCTTATGTAATAATTCATTCACATTGACTTGGGCAAAAATCAGCCTAAGTTGCATGAGACAAACTGGGTTGGCTGGTGTCCGGGCATATCGCCCGTCTTAAGGCAACATCTTCGTCTCCCGTTTGTCACTTTATAAACGAGGATTCCAATCCAGACTTAACTCGTTTTTGGGAGTTAGACACTGTGGCAGCAAAACACTCTTTGTCTCCTGAGGAGCGTGCCTGCGAGCAGAGCTTTTTAACAAACACCGTACGCAGCGAGAACGGTAGCTTTGTCGTCTCCATGCCGCTAAAGGACGATCCGTCAGTCTTAGGAGAATCCTTTCAAATGGCCAAGTGCCGTTTCTTATCTTTAGAGCGCAAATTTCTTCGGGAGCCTGTTTTTAAGGATATGTACATGGAGTTCATGCACGAATATGAACGCCTAGGTCACATGACTGAAAACAAAGAGTCTTCATTTGGCGATTTACAACAGGTCAATTATTTTTTACCTCACCACGGAGTCATCCGTGAGTCCAGCCTTACCACCAAGCTTCGCACAGTCTTCGATGCTTCCGCAGTATCTAGTTCTGGATTGTCGCTTAACGACATTCAAATGGTAGGGCCGACTGTACAAGAAGACCTTTATTCTATTTTATTACGTTTTCGCCAGCATAAATACGTCATTACTGGAGATATAGAGAAAATGTACAGAGCGATTGAGCTTAATCCCGCCCAACGCTCACTTCAACAAATCATATTTAGGTATGACTCATCACACCCGTTAAAAACGTACACCTTAAACACGGTGACTTATGGTACGGCGTCTGCCCCATACTTAGCCACGAAGTGTTTGGTGAGCTTAGCATCTAGTGCTCTCGATAGCGACGTAAAGCAGTCGATTCAACGCGATTTTTACGTTG
This sequence comes from Parnassius smintheus behrii, assembly GCA_036936625.1. Taxonomy (NCBI): domain Eukaryota; kingdom Metazoa; phylum Arthropoda; class Insecta; order Lepidoptera; family Papilionidae; genus Parnassius; species Parnassius smintheus. The sequence continues at coordinate 12,554,651 of JAUPFT010000014.1, forward strand.
ATGATTATTTAGGCGGGTCGTCGACTATTGACGACACTATCAAGCTGTGCAAAGGAGTTATTAATACACTTAAAACTGCAAATTTTAATTTACGCAAATTTCAATCAAACAAAAAATTAATTTTACATCACGTTTCATCTTCATTACAATCAGATAACGTCTTAGACATAGCAAACAGCGATAGTAATGTTTCTTCTAAAACTTTAGGTCTAAATTGGATTTGCGATTTAGACATTTTGTCATTTTCAATCAATATCGAACTTCGTGACAAAGTGACAAAACGTCACATACTTTCCGTTATAAGTCAGATCTTCGACCCATTGGGTCTCCTGGGCCCCTGTGTCATCGAAGCAAAGCTCATCATGCAGAGGCTATGGATCGAACGATGCTCATGGGACGATGAGGTTTCAACGGAAATAAAACGTTCATGGTTTTCGTTCGCCGACACCTTACCACTTCTTAACCACTTAAAGGTTCCCCGGTGGGTACTTCAAGACCATTCAATATTCCATGAAATTCATGTGTTTTCGGACTCTTCTGAGCGAGCATATGGGGCTTGCGTCTACATTCGCTCTATAGACGCATCAGGCTCTATCAAAGTACAACTTTTGACTTCTAAGAGCAAGGTAGCGCCAATAAAGCCAACAACTATTCCGCGCCTGGAACTTTGCGGATCGTTAGTGGCTGCAAGACTGTGTAACAAAGTATTAACGTCTTTAACACTACATATCAGCAAGTGTAGATTTTGGTGTGACTCAACTATTGTTTTAGGGTGGTTAAAAACACCACCTACTAACCTTAAAAGTTTCGTAAGGAATCGTGTACATGAAATTCAGGAATGCACAGAGGGTCACACGTGGAGCTACGTACCGTCGAAGGACAATCCGGCGGATCTTGTTTCCCGTGGGCTGAAGGCTGACCTCATCAGCGGTTCAGAATTGTGGTGGTCAGGGCCACCTTTCTTAACAGACATTGAAACTAATTGGCCACAAATGCCCAACGTCGGCGTGAAACAGAATCTACCAGAGTTGATTACTTGTTCCTTCGCGCTTAACAATTCTAATGCAGACTTAATATCTAACTTAATCAAAAACAAATCTAATTTAACTAAATTACAAAACACTATAGCATATATACAAAGATTTATTTACAACTGTAAGAACCCGAAAAAGCAAATGAAAGAACATTTTTCAGTTCAAGAGCTTCAAAATTCCTTAAATTTTATTATTCTTAAATCTCAATCTGAGATGTTTCCTGACGAATATACTTTTCTTAAAGCCGGAAAGGCGCTTCCTAACAAAAATCGACTTACAGCTTTAAGCCCATTTCTCGATGCTAATAACATAATAAGGGTTGGTGGAAGACTCGATAACTCCCCTTACAGTTACGACACAAAGCACCCAATTTTGTTATGCAGCAAACATCATTTCACTAAGCTTATGTTTGAACATTTTCATCTAAAATACTTACATGCACTGCCACAACTTCTGTTAGGAAATATTAAGCAAACTTATTGGCCCTTAGGTGGAAAAAACCTAGCTAAAGCTACAGTTAACAAATGTATGCGAAGCTTCCGGTACAGGGCGAAAACTTTGAATAAAACTAAATTTACGGATTTTATCGCGTTTATTTCACTACTTTTACTTATTTTTAATTCCCGACGTTTCGGGTGCTTTACAGCAACCATGGTCACGGGGGGGACTGAGATATTTGACGTCCCAATGTCATAGTTAGTCCGGCTACCTTCAGTTTTTGAATATTAATTTTTGGTCCGATTTACGCAAAACGAGCTTATAGTATCATGAAGTCTTGCAGTGGTATGCTTAGGTTTGGGTTTAATTTTGTTAATTATAGGATCCCAAGCAGGTGGCAGCACCCATCCATCTTCTCTATTGAAATTTGGATGTTTTTGGTAGGAATCGGTGTTCTTTTGCGAGAATTTGTGGTTTATCAAATCGAATGTAATGGTGGGGACGATCTTGAACATGTTCGCAGACTGCAGACTTCCCGGAGCGTCGGTGCTTCACGTCAGCTATATGTTCTTTCACGCGGGTTTTTATGGATCGTTTTGTTTGACCTATGTAAGAGAGACTACATTCACAATCTAACTTGTACACTCCTGCATCTTGTAGAGGGATATTACACTTGACGGATGTTAAAAATTGACTAATCTTCTTCGGCGGCTGGTAGTATGTTTTAATGGAAGCTCGCTTCAAGATGTAGCCAACCTTGTCTGTGACTCCTCTGACATATGGTAGTACAGCAGGTACACGCTCGACTGTGGCCGGCTTCACTCGGTCACTGTGACGTAGGCGCGGGACCCGAAGCTTGTTGTCTTGCAATACTTGCTTGACGTGCTGAAGTTCGGCGGCCAGATGCTTTCTGTCACAGATCCCTCGTGCTCTCTGAAACAAAGATTTACCCACAGTAGCTAACTGTGAAGGATGATGGTGAGATTCACCATTTAAATATCGGTTGGTATGGGTCTTTTTTCTATACACAGTGTGACCAATTGTGTTATTAGGATTTCCAATGACTAAAACATCTAAGAAAGCTAAAGAATTATTTGCCGTCCGCCGTGCCGGAATTATCAATCCGTCCGTTTCGAGTCGGACGAAAGTACATACAAAAAGGTCAAAACAGACCCCACAACTAACACGCTTAAAGCAACTAGCGATTTAATAAAGAAATACTCCGAAAAATTAAATCTCGACGTGAATTCGCTAATACCATCATGTACCAAACCACCGAGGTTGTATGGGTTACCAAAGATACACAAACCAAACGCTCCACTACGTCCTATAGTGAGCCAGATCGATTCACCAACTTATAAGCTGGCACAACACTTGGCAAAAGTACTGTCACCACTGAGAGGACATACCAGAGCGCACACAAAGGATTCATACCATTTTGTTAGTGAGATAAAAGACCTACATCTCGCTGACAATGAAACTATGGTCAGTTTTGATGTTCAGTCACTATTCACATGCCTACCTATTGAAGACTGCATATCAATTGTAACTAGGAAGCTAGAATATAATAACATGCCTGCTGAATATGCAGTATTACTCAAACACTGCCTCACATCTGGCTATCTATTGTGGAAGGAAGAGTTCTACAAGCAAGTAGATGGTGTGGCGATAGGCTCACCTGTATCTCCCATAGTCGCTGACATATTCATGGAGGACTTCGAGGAGAAAGCCCTTCTTACTGCTCCTGTAAATCCAAGATTCTACAAGCGGTACGTAGACGACACTTTCACAATTTTACCATCTGACAAAGTAACTGCATTTTTAAACCACCTTAACTCTATAAACTCTATAATAAAATTCACAGTGGAGTTAGAGGCAAATAATTCTTTAGCTTTCTTAGATGTTTTAGTCATTCGAAATCCTAATAACACAATTGGTCACACTGTGTATAGAAAAAAGACCCATACCAACCGATATTTAAATGGTGAATCTCACCATCATCCTTCACAGTTAGCTACTGTGGGTAAATCTTTGTTTCAGAGAGCACGAGGGATCTGTGACAGAAAGCATCTGGCCGCCGAACTTCAGCACGTCAAGCAAGTATTGCAAGACAACAAGCTTCGGGTCCCGCGCCTACGTCACAGTGACCGAGTGAAGCCGGCCACAGTCGAGCGTGTACCTGCTGTACTACCATATGTCAGAGGAGTCACAGACAAGGTTGGCTACATCTTGAAGCGAGCTTCCATTAAAACATACTACCAGCCGCCGAAGAAGATTAGTCAATTTTTACCATCCGTCAAGTGTAATATCCCTCTACAAGATGCAGGAGTGTACAAGTTAGATTGTGAATGTGGTCTCTCTTACATAGGTCAAACAAAACGATCCATAAAAACCCGCGTGAAAGAACATATAGCTGACGTGAAGCACCGACGCTCCGGGAAGTCTGCAGTCTGCGAACATGTTCAAGATCGTCCCCACCATTACATTCGATTTGATAAACCACAAATTCTCGCAAAAGAACACCGATTCCTACCAAGGATGATACGCGAGGCTATTGAAATTAAAAAACATCCAAATTTCAATAGAGAAGATGGATGGGTGCTGCCACCTGCTTGGGATCCTATAATTAACAAAATTAAACCCAAACCTAAGCATACCACTGCAAGACTTCATGATACTATAAGCTCGTTTTGCGTAAATCGGACCAAAAATTAATATTCAAAAACTGAAGGTAGCCGGACTAACTATGACATTGGGACGTCAAACATCTCAGTCCCCCCGTGACCATGGTTGCTGTAAAGCACCCGAAACGTCGGGAATTAAAAATAAGTAAAAGTAGTGAAATAAACGCGATAAAATCCGTAAATTTAGTTTTATTCAATGTGTAGTGTTCGCGTAAATTTAAGAAATCATTAGGGCGGAAACTGTTCAGCCCATTATGGGCTAGCTCCCTGCCTCGCGTACCGAACTAGAGTTTCCCTTTCTTCATTGCAACGTCGACTACGCCGGGCCAGTGTTGATAGCAGACCGTAAGGGCAGAGGTTGTAAACTTATTAAATCTTTTTTGGCAATCTTTATTTGCAGTTCGGTAAAGGCCTGTCATATTGAGCTCGTTACGGCATTATCCAGCGAAGCATATATAGCCGCTTTAAATCGCTTTGTGTCCCGTCGCGGAAAGCCCAAGAGCATCACGTCAGATAACGGTTCGAATTTTATCGGTGCAAGCAACGAGCTGGCTCAATTTCTTCTTCAATCGGAACTTGAAGGTCAAATGGCTCAAGAAGGCATCGAATTTAAATTTGTTCCCGCTTATACCCCTCACTTTAATGGCTTAGCTGAAGCAGCAGTACGCTCTACAAAACACCATCTTAAGCGTTTATTAAAAACCACTCATTTAACCCTTAAATGCATGATTTTTTAATTTTATTTGAAAAAATATGTAATTGATGTCTGAGGGTATGTAAATGAATGGAAAAATAATTAAAAAATATTTGAGAAAGTTCAGTCCATGTTTTACTGGTTTTTGTCTCTGTAGGATGTAGCCTACATTATGCACTCCAAGCAAAACGTTTATATGTACTAAGAAGCTTTACGCAGGAAGATTTTACTTAAAATTAAAAAGACAAAATGTATGAATTAAACTTATTTATTATGATATTCTCTAAAACAATTATTTCTTTTATTATAACAAAGTGATATATTGCATTTTTCACATACTGTTTGTGTAAAACCAGTGCAGTTAGGCATCTTACACCTGTTACTTTTGTCACAAAAAACTGGCCAATGTGCCACTTGGTCAAGTCGAACATTTTTTACTGGTGCAACTTGGGAAACGGCTTTCCTCTTTTTCGCCTGAATTTCCTGCTCTAGGGCTGAACTTGGCCTTCCTCTTTTTATATCATTTTTTTTTCCCATAAGGCAAAGGGTTTCAGCTACTTCTAGACGAAAGACACCCAGGTTGCACAGTTTTTCATTTGAACTAGTTTTTTGTGACATAAGTTTTTTGTAAGCTAACCATGAATTAATCATGGCCAGGTCCAAGCAGTGATGGAACAATCGCATATACCATTTTCTATTTTTTATGGTTATATGGTATCTTCCTATATAACTATCCATCAAATCTACGCCTCCCATGTGGGAGTTGTAATCTTTGACTATCCGTGGGCAGTCGATTAGAATTTTTTCTTTTTTAGACTTATCATATCTATTTATTTTTTGGACTGGCTGCGCCCCCACATAGGTTGATAACAATGTAACCACTTTGTTGTCTTTCCACATGGTAACGGATAAATCTGTTCCATCGTAAGTTGTCATGTGTTCTTCATACGATCCTCTTGCTATAGTTTTCTTCATGTATGATTTTGGATTGGGTAACTTATTATTTGGCAGTCGGTTAGTTAGCACTGTACCCAGACAAAGAATTTTTTGCTTATGTAAGTAGCAAGCCAATGGAATAGAAGTATAATAATTATCGAAGTAGATAATATGGTTGATGTTCCGAGGTACCAGCCTTGCAAGTCTCACCACAACATTTCCAGTTACGCCCAAGTCTGGTTCACTAGGTTCTTGAAGATTATTTTCTCCTACATACACTTCAAATTTGTGAGCATATCCAGAAATGCTGCATAACAAAAATATCTTGAATCCCCACTTGTGGGGCTTTTTGGGAAGATATTGTTTTAGATAGTGTGATATTTTTGTTGCACATATCTGTTCGTCTATTGATAGGCGTTGTTCAATAGGAAAGAGTGCAAAGCGGTTATTCAAATGGTCTATGATTGGTCTAATCTTGTGTAGTTTATCATGTCTACGATGATCAGATGGGAGAAGAGAGTCATTGTTGTTGAAGTGCAGTAAGCTTTTTATTTTTTCAAATCTGTTTAGAGTCATGCAATTGTATATATGAGCAAATCCATACTTAGGTGACCAATACATTCTGACATTAGGGTATTTTATAACAGACATAAAGTACAATATGCCAATGTAATTTCTGATCTCTGAGATGTTAGTTGTGAAAGTGGAAGCAGGATCCTTCTGTATAGCATACAAGTTGGTTTCTTGAACAATCTTGTCTAAAATGTCGTCAGTTAAGAAAAAAGAAAAAAAGTCATACTTTGTGTCTAAAGACGCCAGATCACCATAATCTAAACTGCCCAAAAAAGCCACATCATCTTCAGACGTCCACATACTCTGCTTTTTCCACAATAATTTTCTCATTTCTTGACGCCGAGCTTGCACACTGTGAACACCAGGTTCCTGCTCAGTTTGTGGGTCTTCCAATAGAGAAGGATCCTCTTCAGCGGGATCAGGACCTGGACCTTCTTGTTCCAGGGTAGCACTTTCTTCATCTTCTTCTCGTTCATCTTCAAGAATCCTTAGCAGATCCGCTCGCTCTCTGCAAGTTTGCACCTCCTCATCATTTTCCTCGCTTTCATCTTCTTCAGCACCATCTTCTGACTCATTTCCATCTAAGTAAGCTATGTAGGCACTTATTTGGTCATCACTACCAGTCCACCTGCGATTAGCCATCTGAAACATCAATTTATACCTCTGTAATAATATATCATAAATTGTACCAAATTTTAGTACTAAATGCATAATGTAGGATACGGCCTACACAAAGAAAAATTGAAGATGTAGTGGTTATTCCGATTCGAAATGCGATTTCTACTAACTCGCCTCAATATTCACTGTATCTTCAAACGAAATACAAATAAAATAGCATCACTTACCTTGAAAAATCCAACAAAATCTGTTTACACATTAACTTTGCCAACAAACTTTTTCTAACCGGTTCTCACCAAAAAATTTACAGCTGTCAATTTTAAATTCAAATGACATTTACGTTTTGCCAACATGACAATAGAAAAACTAGTATCTCGCCGACACAATACAATGAGATTTGTTTTTTTTTAGGCAAAGGCTTACTAGATACAGCCACCAGAATATTACGTAGGCTGCATCCAACACTATGAATTTAAGGGTTAACTTATGAGGAAATGGCTACATGCCTCACTCAAATAGAGGCTGTTTTGAATTCTCGGCCCCTCACCCCTATTTCCACTGATCCCTCAGATTTCTCCGCATTGACTCCTGCCCACTTTTCGATTGGACGCTCACTAATTGCTATCCCTCAACCACAAATAGGTGATGCGAATATAACCCGCCTTGATCGATTCAAGAGAATCGAGCTTATAAAGCAGCACTTTTGGAGCCGATTTTCTCTAGAGTATGTCACTCTACTCCAGCAAAAGGTGAAATGGCAGTCGTCGACCAAGGAGCTGAAATTGGGATCTCTTGTTCTTGTCAAGGAAAGAGCTCTCCCACCATTGATGTGGTCCTTAGGACGAGTCATGCAGCTCTATCCTGGCAGCGACGGCGTTTCCAGAGTCGCCGAGTTGAAGACAAGGAGAGGCACAATTCGAAGGGCCTTTAATAACATCTGTCCCCTTCCAGATTTTTGAAGTTCTCTGCACACTTCAACCCGGGGAGCATGTTGGGAACCGGTTGCATATACGCGCGGGTGGAGACGCGCGGGAGGACGACACGTCGACGGCTGGTCGGGCGGCAGCGACGCGGCGGCCACTCGCTTTACGATACTCCACCGCGGTCGGACGACGACACTATTTTATTTTATAATAATTTTATTAAGTAGACCGGGTTATTGTAAAGTACGGATGATTATATCAGCCCTATAAGAATATACAGTCCACTTTCATTTTAACCACGTCCCAGGACCCTAACAGCCGCAGATGTATACATAAGCGTTCCCGTTTCCCTACTAATGGTGTAACACAATGAAGTTCGGTGCTAGTCCGACATAACCTGTCCTTGCCCACGTAAGTATGAGTAGGCATTACCCCATGAAAAAAAAACCAGTCACAAGTGGTCTACATTGGTCCCAAGGAGCCAATGACTGAGCAGGCGATTATGATTTGGGACCGGAGTTTATTTATTCTGTGCCGGAGTTTAATTTACTCTACTGGACTTATGAGCAAATACTTAAGGTCACAGCTCATTAGAGTCACCCGGCACCCGACCCTCACCGCCTAGACTTGAGCGGTTCGTATTTCTCGTATGGACTTGTATGGGCTTGCGCTCATTACATCAACTCCGTACCATCACCGGATCGCCTCTCTCGCGAGGTGTCCACGCGCGGACTGTGAATGGATAGTTCGCTGTTGTAGTGTCGCGTGAAGCGCGAGCTGGCAACGCGCGGTTCACGCGTGTGCGCTCTCCACCAACCCTTCATTTCATTCAACAAAGAAAAAACTTATAGAAGAAGTTCGGAAGTATAATTTATTGTATGATTTAAGGGTCACTCGTTGATCACGCGAGGTCCACTCGTTGACGACGCGAGGTCTACTCGATGACCACGCGAGGTTCACTGGTGACAACGCGGCGTCTACTCGTGGTCAAACTGTCGACTACGAGTGGACGCCTGGCAACGAGGCGGTGAGGGTCGGGTGCCGGGTGGCTCTAATTAGCTGTGACCCTAAGGCAGGGGTGGCGAACCTTTGTGTATTAACGTGCCATTTTTCTAAAGAAATTTTTAATTAGGTAACAGACGTGCCGTAAAATAATTTTGACTTTATGATTATGGGGAAAATTATAGTAATAAATACTATCAACTTAAAACTCCTTTATTTACTTTACAAAAATAAAGAGTTGAGACAAATGCATTTTGCCATGTGTGCATAAGTGTATGCGTAAGTAGGCCCAGTCGTTTCTGGTACAAAATCGCATTTCCTGCCATTCCACTCGTTTATCCCTCGCCGCACAAAACTTTCATTTCCATTCCTCCCTCTCATTCTCTTCTTCCACATTTGCAGGTATTCTTCTCCTTTCATACCTCTCGAATAATACATTTAAATTATATAAAACAATACTTTAGAAGATATCATAGATTCAAAATTACGTGCAACCAAAAAAATCACGGCTTGCCGGCACGTCTCCGCCGCGGCATCTTTTTTTTTTGCGACCGAAGCAAATATGGGCAACCCTCCGGAAAGCGGGGGAGGGAGGCGGTGAATGCTCATAGTATATATACCACGCAGCCGGCTGCGTGGTTATGTGGAGACTTTAACCCACTAAACACCGCCTTTTAGGAATTGGCTTAACGATCTGACTAGAGATCTCTAAGCCGTATACGAACGCGACCGTCCTTGGCAGAAAGGAGGGCGCAACTTAGAAAACCCTTAAAAGCTCGGCGTCTCCGTATGGAGACGTCAATGTCTCCTTGTTAGACCGCGCCAAAGAATATACTAATATTTAGAGGAACGCCTTAGAACCAAAGAGTATATGATCACTAAGTTTACTCGAAACCATAGATAAGATTATAAATAACATTTAAAAATAATTATTATATAGTTCACATATAAACTAAAAAACTTGGTAATATTAAGTTGCTGATAGACACGCTCTACTTAAAAAATAATATGCGTGTTATGATATTCAGTGGAATCTCTATAACTCGAACCTCGTTAAGTTCAAATTCTCAGTAAGGCGAAAAAAATTGCCATTCCCTTCTGCCGAACACCTAAATACGCGGTATCTCGAATTATTAGACTTTGTAACTCGAAGAAAATGTTTTTTTTCCTACGAAATATTGATAATATATATTTATACTCTATAACTCGAATTTCAAAAATGAGACTCCGTAAGTCGTAGTTAGTAAACAATAATGACGTCTTACTTGGAATTCCCCGAAGTAATAGCAATAAAATCCGGGTTCTTAATCATAAAGTAGCTGCCGCATTACCTGCCGAGCGTCGGCCGAGCTCGGCGGGTGACGCTGGCAGCTATGTGTGACATGAAACGTCCTATAACTCAAAAAGTATGAATGTTAGAAAAAAAGTTTCAAACAAAAGTTTTGGAAAATAAACTGATCTTTCAAAATAAATTTATGCATTTTATTGATTAATCTAATATTTCATTAGTTATTGGTCGCGATAGAAAAACCGGTTCATTAAATGGGCCATAAATCGTAAACGGTAAGTTTTACAAAAAAGTTTGCTGGAAACAAAAGATGCGAAATTTTATTTTCTACAATAATTGTTTGTATAACTTTTGCATTAAAGTGCGTTGTTTCCCAGATATCGGCTGAAAACGTTTTTTCAAGATGGCGCTTGAAGCGCCACCTGTTCATTAAATGGGCCATAAATCGTAAACGGTAAGTTTTACAAAAAGTTTGCTGGAAACAAAAGATGCGAAATTTTATTATCTACAATAATTGTTTGTATAACTTTTGCCTTAAAGTGCATTGTTTCCGAGATATCGGCTGAAAACTTTTTTTCAAGATGGCGCTTGAAGCGCCACCTGTTCATTAAATGGGTCATAAATCGTAAACGATAAGTTTTACAAAAAATTTACTGGAAACAAAAGATGCGAAATTTTATTTTCTACAACAATGGTTTGTATAACTTTTGCCTTACAGTGCATAGTTACCGAGATATCGGCTGAAAACGTTTTTTCAAGATTGCGCTTGAAGCGCCACCTGGATCTGTCGGCATTTTGTGATTTTATGCTGAATAAGTGATCCTAAACCTCATAAAAAAATAAAATTGAATCTGAAATTTCATGCAATGTTAAATTCTATTTTTACTGTACTATTTCATTAAACATTTTATTTGTCAACAACGTCTTACAATCATTTCTCTAGCGCTCACGTGACCTTCATACAAATAATTCGATATTTTAATTCTTGATAATTTTTATTTTTGGATAAGAACATGGTTAAGCACATGAAAGCCGGCATTTTGTAGGGTTGTTGCTCAAAGGGCATATGCCACAAGACAATGGAAGAATTAGTCCTGATATCGAAAATCCTTTTGCGTTTTAGAAAATTTCCTTCAAGAATTGGTAGCGCACCACACACGTTTAGGTGTGAGAAATTTTTGTGATTTAAGTTCGAGCCAGTCGTAGTTTGTTGGTCAGGGGCCAAGAATTTTTTTTATTCAATTAAGATAATAAGTATAATTTGTTCTAACGTCGTCGTCATGGAGGATGAGCCTTTGAGCTTGGGGGCCCCGGGGCAACGCCTGCCTAGCCCCAAAGTATTTACGCCACTGGATACAGGGCTAAATATTTTAGCATTCCGGGTTATTGCGTTTATCCACCCTAGGGTGGACGCTCGGAAACGCGTGTTCATCTATCCACCCCAGACGGGGTGGATAAACGGAATTCACTTTTATTTGTTCATCGGACTTTTTACTCCAAGTACAGTTCGACTTTAACACTCAGAGTACAACACATACACTTTAAATTTTTAATAACCATAATCTTATGAATTGCATTTAATTAAAATTATACTTTCTCGTTTTAAATAATATTGTTAATTAATTTATAAATTCTGCAATTACCAACTAGGCTAATTTAGACTCAATGTCTCTTGAAGGATAAACTTGTCAGTTTTAATGTACATTTGCAATCCTCTTCAACAAGTACGCAGAGGCTACAAGATTTGTTAGCGAAGAACTGGGCGTTGTTTGCAAGCATTCCAAATACGTTACTATTCTTCATTATAAATTATATTATGCTAAGATTCCAATTAATCTGTAATCCTGTGAGGCATAATCCTTTTATTTCAGCGTTGACCTTTCAAACAAGAAGTACTCGTATGTACATATTTTTATAGATAATGTCTACTAAGTATCTTTTTATCATGTGCCTACAAATGGCTGTCCACAGCCGAATTCCGATTATCCATTCCATTCCGTTTCTGAGTACCTATCCAACCTAGGGTGGATAAACGAAATAATTCAGGTTCGCCCCCAGTTCTTCAAATCTTAGATTAAAAATATCAAGTTGCTAGTTCCTCATGGTCAGGGTTGGATATATAAATACGCGTTTCCGAGTATCCAACCTAGAGTGGATAAACGGAATAACTCAGGTTCGCTCCCAGTTCTTCAAATCTTAGATTAAAAATATCAAGATGCTATAGTTACTCAAGGTAGGTACGTGTTGTGAAAATCGTAATTTCAAAGCTTTAGCTTTCATCAGTCGGCAAGTGAGTAGTCTCTAGCGTTGTAGTAAGGTATTTGTTGTTCGCGTAACACGTCGCGACCTTTGACAGGTTCCCCATCGCCGATCGTACATAGGTAGCCTCGCTCGCTCTCTCTATCATTTCCCAAAGCCGCCTAGGGTGCGCGATGTTACAGATGTTTCAACCATGAGTGTGTCTGTGTCCAGAGATTCGAAGCAATTTTGTCAATCTAAAGATGTGTAAGAGCACTTCTTGTTCTATGATGTAAGAGAACGCACGGATGCAAGTGCAACTCTTGTGGTATTATTTATTAATTGGGCTTAAATAAAATTAAAATGATAATTTCATAACTTTACTTCATATTGAAGTGAACGTTAAAAAAAATCAAAAATTACTTTATTTATCCACTCCATTCCTCGTAGTATCCAAACAAGAAAACTCCAGATGTCAGCAAAATTATCAGGTTTTTACTAGCTCGTACCGCTCCACGGACCACTTTTCACCGTATATATATATCACTTTATACCGCTCGACTAAACGGGCTATATTTTATGGCAATGACTGCAATACTGTGGCAGGCAACATTGCTAGCAATATCAGTCATACTATATAATATTTTAAGTATAGCCCGGCAATTATAACCACATTTTTGGTATATAAAAACATCTTCATGTGTTGCCGGCATGTGATCGATCGATCGCTTCGCAATCGAAAATACTGCAATGCTGTTCATCCCTCTCTCACTTTTAATGCGACGTGAAGTACGCTGCGCATCTATCTGCGCGACGTGAAGTGTGCTGCGAAGTTCATCGTGTCACGATAATATAGCTATGTGAATTAGACTTCGGGAAAAGTAAAAAATTAATTGCGTGTAGTATGTAAGCGGTTGTGATGCGCGCCATTTCGTCGGCCATTGTTGCCAGATTGTGTGGCCCATTTATGAGTCAAAACCATGGATCTTACTATTGTAACATGAAGGCCTAGCAATGTTTAATATGTGTTGTTAGCTACATTTTTCCGGAAAATAGGTATGATCCGTTTAGACAAGCCTTTACCGCGGACGAAACCCTTTCCACGATGCGGGCTTATTGGAGTCAGTCCTCATTTTGCCCCGCACCGTGGGACCACACGGCAATAATCTGGGGCATGCTTTTTGTTCAGCGAGTTATATGAAAAACAGGCCCTATTTTGATAGTAACGAGGTTATAACTCTTAAGTAATAATAAGCTTGGGTGGCCCATCCGCTTTGATTTCTTTTGGTTATATTGAAATAGGGAAAAAACATGGAATCGTGCGTTCATGCTGATACAGTACAATCCAGAACGTAGTAAGACACGTTCGTCAGGAACACTCCTCTCACACAGTTCAACGCCTAAGAGCAGGAAGGCACTAGCGGCTGGCCGTGATGCGGCAGTAAAGGCGGGAAAAATAAACGTTATTTACGAGGAATTCCAAGATCAGTTGGTTTATCTTACAATATATGACCCAATAACTGTTAATAAAATAATAAATACTTTTTTAAATATTAGGTTTAGCCACAAAGCTTTGTTCAGCACTGGACATGGATTGGAGTAACAGATGATGTAAGTGGACTGAGACTTTTTTATCAATTCAGTTTGTAGTATCTCAAGTGGGGCCAGTTTCTTGCCTTCTTTTTAACAACATAGCCAAGGAAATTAGCAAAAATAATTGTGTGAAGTGAACTACTACTACTGTACAAAAAAAATGTAAAATGCTCAAAAACATTGGTTGTATCATTTAATCGCCCTAAAAATGTACAATACAGATGCCGACATTCCCAAACAGCTAATTGAGTGTGAAGTCGATGACAATTACACGCATAATTACGCAATTACTGGCTTACATTATTATCACCGGCTTTTAAACAATTATACTGCAAGATTATCCATAACATGATTTCAAGTAATAACTCTACATTAATCAGGAATAGGAATAATTGTAGTGTTGATCAAATGTTTTACATATAACATTTTATTTGCAGATTTTTATACTACATAATTAAATAAATTGCATTCCTGATGTCGCACTGGTAAGTGTAACACTATTACACAGTCCTTACACCACTATGAGGGCGAGGTTTCCACACAGTCGATTCCATGGCCGTCCACTCCGGATAGTATACACTGAAACCTCATTATGTTGGATGGCAGTAGTGTTCTTAAAAGTAATTGGCTTAGAAAGCAAACAGCAACAAGAAGGCCATCATAAGACAGAAGAGACCCATAGCCTCTGAAAGGGCGAAACCCAAGATGGCGTATGAGAACAGCTGCTGCTTGAGGGAGGGGTTCCTGGCATAACCGATGATGAGAGAACCGAATACTGTTCCAATACCCGCACCTGCAATGTTGAAAATGTAATTAAAATTCAGACATTATAAAATATATAATTCTTTTGTATATTCATTTACTAATCTACATCATAATAAATAATAATAGTTAAAGCAGTAACTAAACTCCATATAAAGTCCTCTAAAGATCGATTCACACACATCAAATGCAGTATCATATTCTAACAGGGACTCAAAAATGTATCTACATTTTTTTTATTATAGAAGAGGGGGCCAAGCATGCGGCTCACCTGATGTTAAGTGACTACCGTCCCGCCCAAGATCAAAAAATAAATATACATATATTTTAAATGAACTTCTTCGCCCATGTCATTGGCTGTGCCAGAATAATAGCTTCAGTTAGAGTAATAAAGAGAACACACTAATGCACCACACACACTAAAGTTTAATACTAAGTGTTGAAGAGCTATGGTAATTTGCCACAGCTCGGTCAGTAGCTCCGGACGGTTCACAATTGCATGGGAACTGCCTTGATACTGATGTGTGTGTATTGACCTTAAGCAAGCTTTGCAATACTGTCAGTCACATGCGCTGTGTAGTCTCGAGATCAGTGGTTTTGTTTTGTATTTGATTATGTAACTCGAATTTGACATTAAAATAAGATTTTTTTATACTGATAACATTTCTGCAATACATATGTAATAGAATTTTTATGACAAACACCCACCATTTATAATAACCCCATTATATTACACCCTGTTAAAACAACAAGCTATTATAATTAGTTAAATTAGGCCTTTTTTTTGAAATTTAATGAACTGAAGTCAATAAATTTACATTTATAAATAAATGAAAATCTTTTTAATTTAACAAAAATAGAGAGTAAAAACCTTAAAACTTCAATGGGGCTAGTTAAGATACTGCTTTAGTTATAGATATATAAAATAATATTTTACACATATTATGTCATTACAGTAAATGTTAGTGATGCGACTAATTTTATTCTTACACATGTAATTATGTAATACATATTCAAATGGAAAAAAGAACAACAAGAAGAGAGGTCAGCTTGCTTTATGCATAATAAATTATTATTAACAAAAATTAGATAAGTACCACAAATTTTAAATTTCAGCATTTTTGATGTTGGTTTTAGTTACAGCAAGAGATATATATAAAATCTAAATTTTATAAAAAACTAGCTTGCCAGGCAGACATTGTTCTGCCCTTTTCGATGACAATTTTTCATGTGCTATTAAAAATCCTTAAATTCGCAAAAAAAAACTGGGCAAAAAAACTGTCCTATCTCTAAAGTTGGACCAAACTGCACATGGTGTGCAAATTTGATTAAAATCTGTTGAGTAGTTGAGGAGTCCATCGCGGACTAGCAATGTGACATGTAATTTATATATATTAAGATAATTGCTTTACACAAAAAAACTATTTTTTTATTAGTGTTTAATTTTTTATGTTGTTATTAGTAGCTTTTCAACACCATTTATACAAAAGATGGGAAAATAATGAAATTGATACCTATACTGATAAAGTGTATTACTATACTCCGGGATTATTATCTAATTTGGTCATTAAATATGGACATTTTGATTATATAGTTATTGACTTAAGTGATTTTGAATATTTGAAATTGCATCACTAACATGTGTACAAAAGATAAACTTAGCTACGAAATAATTAGAATCAACCTCACCCCTAAACGATCTTCAATTAAAAAAATGCATAGATCCATAAAAAGCAAACAAAATATATGTTGTACATTTAAAACTAGAAAGCAAATAGCATCAAAAAAGCTATCATTAAACAAAATAGGCCCATAGCTTCCGACAGTGCAAATCCCAATATAGCATAAGAAAATATTTGTTGCTTCAAGGATGGATTTCGTGCATAGCCAATAATTAAGCATCCAAATACCACACCAATTCCAATACCTGTAGGTGTAACACAAAGTTAGTGAATAGAAGGATTGTTACCACATCTACGTAGCAAGTTTGTGAATCTACCATTTCATTAAAACAATTTTTTTTTAAATTCATCCATAATTTGGTTTTTCACCACATATAAAAGAAAATATAACTATGAATAAACTGAATACAACAAATCAAAATCTATCTTGAAATGTGAATGTCCAAATTTTGGATATACATGTGTAAAGATAATAAAGTATTAAAAAAAATTAAGTAAGATTCACAACTTTGTAACACAGACAATAATAATCACATGTTTAACTGCAATGCAGGAAGTGTAATATAAAAAATCAATATTTCCTCACCTTCCTGTTATGCAATCATAGTACAGTTATATAAGCCTCTTAACAGTTTCCCTGTCCGAAAAATAGAAAATAGTTAAGCAATTAATATGTTAATATATGATTTACAGGACAGGGAAGAGGTTAATAGTTCTGGTTAAAGCGGAGGTATAAAAAAGGCAACTATTATAATATATATTATAACATGTAATGCAGTGTTTCTAACAAACCACCCCACAAATGTTAATAAAATAATAAATTACTTTGAACACACTTACTACTTACACTACATTACTTCATTAGGGTGATTAAAATAAGGTATATTATAAAAACAGTGTTTGTATAACATGCAGTAAAATTAAACAGATCACTCACCAGAACCAGCAACTCCTACTGTCGCTGCACCAGCACCAATAAACTTAGCAGCTGAGTCAATATCTTTGGTCACAGATGTGGTTTGGAAGGTGCGGACAGCAGAGAGCTGAGCTGGTGCCGCTGGCACAATCTGTGACTGTGTGGGCACTGCAGCAAGTGGCCTCACAAGAGCTGTGTTGCTGAAGATCTGTAAATGTGGATATAATTTATAAAATTGTTGTTATACTATGAGACTGACATTGACAGTGATCACAGATCAGTTGTAAAATTAAAAAATAATCATGTTCAAATCAATTTATAAATCTACTTTAGTTATTTACCTACTAACATACACATAATCCTATTACAATACACTAGAAGAAAATTTAGGTTTACGGAGTTACATAATTGACAATAGGTTATTGATACACCATGATAAGTTGAACGAGAATGATAATATCAATACTGCATAATTTACTTTACTTTAACGATATAAATCAGTCAATTACTAAATTCTATAAAATATATTATGTAAGTAAAATAAAATCTATGTAAAGTTAAGCCCTAGATAAAATTTCTCATATATGAAGAAAAAATGTTACTTACAGCAGACCTAGCTGCAGGGGCGATCAATCTGGCAGCAGACAGCATTTTCGTTTTTATGGGGTGCGGCGAGCGACTTCTGAAAAATCGATGGACTGGATGAGAATTGTTATGTTCTTCCAGGCGGCTTTCAGTGAGACTTGACAGTTTGATCGACGATTCGTTACGTAATTGTAGGGACTACGTAACGGAGACTGAGGCCAAACTAAACTATATCTACAATACTTATTACGAATATTGATTTTAGTATCACTAAACACTAATTTTAAATGAAAAAAAACGCGTAAATAAAAGCGAGTAACGTAATCGGGACCGATGGAAAATGGCCGATTCCGGGGCCTAACTTATATCTCAAAAGATTACTGACAACTAATAATTTCGTCAAAAAATATTAGCACCATTACCCACGGAATGCCAAAACAGACAGATTGAAGCACTTTTTATTCAATGATTTCCTGCGATATTAACACTTTCCTACGATTAAATTTTCGCAAATTCTCGAGACTTACCAAAGAGCACCGAAAAGGAGGAGACCGGCCTTTGGAATGTTCAATTTCTGAGTGGCGAATTGGAACAGAGTAAAAATGTCGTACTCCTATTGGTTGAAATGCGCAAGACGCACTAGTTCCGCTTAGAGCAGCCAACTATTGATTATTTTGTAGTAAGTGACAGCAGTATTAGATACTTTTAATTTAAGAAATATAATACTTTAAAAAATGGAAAAAATAACATTCAGTATTTAATTACTTGATTTTTTATATGAAGTTCAGTTTGAGGCATTACGCCAAGATATTATTTTTAAACAAACAAAATTACTGGTGGTTGCAGTAGTATAGTTATACCATTGACTAGTGCTTTAATCGCCGTACGACATGGCCGTCTTCATGATAAACATCTGTAAATTCAATGGCTGTGGTATCACGTTTCCACGACTAGCAGATTTAATTGAACACATCGAAGACGTGCACATTGGTAAATAGTATTTATTTATTAAAATATTGGTTTTCGTTGCGTATTTATTGCATATAAAATTTACTTTGACCCTCCCTATTGTACTAAAGTAATGTCTTATCAATATGTCAAAGTTGTCAACATTGGATAATATTATCTCAAACACATTTAAATTAGTGCGGGAATCATATCGTGTTAGAAAGTATATAGGTAGTTTATTATTTTATATTATTTTTATTGTGCAAGTGGCTTAGTAGTTATTTTAATCGAAGAAGTAACGTTATTTATCATATTATTGTACGGTATTGTTTATTACTATTCATAATATTAAACTTTGTACGTACTTACGTTTTTTATCAAGTATAAAGCTACCATAAAATAATCAGATGAAATATTTTTCGAAAGTTTAAAGAAATTATGTCTTTTTAGATTATGATCCCGCAGTCATTGAACAAAAAGAAGCTTCTCAACCGGCATGTATTCCTTTGAGCTATGTGTTGCGATTTTTTACGGAAGCGTCAAGGCGGGAATTTCAAAGTTTACCACCAGCTGTAGATGTGCGTCGCCGATTACTTTCTGCACCAAAGACTCCATCAGTTCGTAGTAGCACACCTACAGGTAGGTAAAAAAGTTTCGTCTTTCACTATCACTTACAACTATGGGATACGTAGATGGTATGATATTCGATGAAAGCTACGATGGGACAGGACTTCCCAGTCCTTTTTTCTTTTGGCAATGGACTCGTACTGTTGTACTTTTGGCAGTGTCATCATTACATTACACAATTATCCTTTATGATAATTTGTTCAATAACTTCCCCATAGTATGGTGTTCCATCATACTGCAAAGCTTTTGAGAGATTTCGGTGACAGCTAAAGCCAGCAGACAGACGCAGCAGGACGACAGTATCTTAGGGCGCCTGCTGTTTAAAATAGTCAACGAAGTGGGAGGTGATTCGTTATGATTATCGAAAACAGCACATTGTCGTGACTCCGAAGGACAAGCAGTCTGGACTTCTCTGGTAGAGTTTATTTGCCTTTTTTGAAGAGCAGGACCACCGCACTTCTGCTCTACGTCTTTATGGGAACAGAAATGAAAAAAATATTAGTAGTGGAAAAAAAGGAGAGATCACAGAAACTTCAATAGCGTGAATTAGGCTTCGGTTCGTTTCGCTTGTAGTGCAATGACAGTGCCGCCATAAGCTTCTGTAGGACTTTAAGTAGATGCGTTATGATACGATATCAAAATGCAGATGCGTTGTCACCCCTGGGAACTAAGATGGAATGCCATGTATCCAATAAAAAGGGGTTTGCGATTCTCTACACTCAGCATACGAAACACAGCAGTATTGAACTGCTATTTTACGCTGGTATTCTGTGGGAGCGTAGTCCTTCCCCTGTCGAGCCGACCCATTCGTACTACAATCATAAGATAGCTCCAGCGTGGCTCTACCACGTATAAATCTCATCGCCTGCGACGGGTTTTCCAAAAGTTACCGCCTACCACATGAACAGTTCCCACGAGCTTGACAATTAAATCGTCCGTGCCATGTTCTAGATACCGCAAACAATTGTGTAGTTTGAGCTAAAAGTTTTAGACGGAGCATTGAGTTGCTTATTACACGCGAGTCTTCCAATTTAGCGTTAAGGTTCAGTGTGCCTTACAATTCGGTAATCACTGGTCGCTACCAGTTTGATGGCTGGCTGGATGGTGGAGTGGCTAAATGTTCGGCTGCAACGCTGCAGGGCCGCGGATTCTATAGGTGTTTGTACGGCCTACAAATAATTGTAAAGTCATTTTCGTTGATCACTGAGATATCACTTACCAGTTGTCGTAATGTAGTCGTCCTCGTTTTTTATTGAACCGTTGGGGCTGATCCAAGTACACTTTATATGGGGTCGCTTCTGGATAAAAGAGTTCATCATGAAAAGTTCCTCCCCCATAAATTCAACCTGTTGACCCCTTGGTTTCCTTTGCTCTATTCCAAATTTTCCTACCTACAGCTCACCCTTCTATATGTGCTTAGATTTGCGTTGTAGTCTACCATCTACAAAGTACAGCGGGGTCAAGAAGAAAGCATGACTCTAGACTTATCTCCTTGTCATCATCCCCCTATTGTCCTCATACATCGCCTCTACCTCCTTATCAAGACGTTGCCAACTCTAGTATACTGGTAGTGGCAAGCATGCTGTATAACCGTAGTAAAAACAGAAGTGGTTTTACTGTGATACAACTTTAATTTCTTTAATTTATGCCGGGAACTTAAGCGAGTACCAGGAAATTGGTAAATAACTACGTATTATGTTTCATATGTATAAGGGAAAAGGGTCACAACCTCACAGCAGGACTGAAAACTACCAGAAAGTTTTTTTGTGTATTTTTAGACTTGAAAAAGGCCTATGACGCAGTAGGCAGCGTTGTTTAATGGCAAACGTTGAATCCAGTGTTTGTGTCAGACTCAACGGGGCATACACTGACTGGTTTGTTATCCACAGGCTTGTATAACTTCTCCATGGTTGTTCAATCAGTTAATGGGCAGTTGTTTGGAAACTTTGAAAGTCGAAGAATGTGGGTTAAGAGTGGGGGAGTCGGAAGGCAAGTTGCTAATGATGGTTACTTTAACTAACATTCCATTAATAGAACGGGGAATGAAAGTGAACGCAATTAAGATGAAAGTGATGGTTTTTGAAAGAAAAAAATGTTAAACGACATGGGTAGTTGGGAATGATGGATGAGTTTGTGTAATTAGGATGTGCGTTTGTGTAATTAGTATGGTAAACATGAGAAGGATTTGGAACAAAGAGTGAATGCGGACGCAGAGTAAAGGCGCTCTTCGCTCTTTTCTCTATAACCTGCGTGCATACTCCATAATAGCCCTTTTTGATGTTGAATTCAAGTAGAACTAAAAGAACTAAGTTTCTGCCTTTATTGCACATCAAATGTACCCCTGTCGTCATACTTTTTGCATAACGCAAAATCATGTACGCACACTTTTTCTTAACGGGTCGAAATTATTCCCTAAAAATAAACAAGGCAACTAGGATTTAAGCATTATTTTTATAAGTCCTTATTCTATTACTTAGTATTTCTTCTCTTTAATTTCATATTACTTAACTTTTTAGGCAGTGAAGTCGATGATGACGAGCTCATGAGTCCTTCAGAAGACAGCAATGACTCGTGGACAACAGTCGAAGAGTACAGCTCGGAATTCATTCTGCGATATGGAGTCAAGTATGTATATACGAGTATGTTACTAAATAACCTTTATATTCTGCACTTGACTTGTACCGTTCTAAAGTAGATACTTACTTTATTCCTTTAGCAATTTTATAGGTTTTATAGTTTTATTAGTGGGATGGTAGCACTACTCCGGAGGTGTGGCGCAGAAGTGCGGTGGTCTTGGTCTTCAAGAAAGGCGACAACGCTCTCTTGAAGAATTACAGACCGATTTCCCTTCTGAGCCGCGTCTACGTGCTGTTTTCGAGAGTCGTTACGAATCGTCTCGCACGCAGACTCGACAACTTCCAGCCACCCGAACAAGCCGGTTTCCAAAAAGGCTTCAGTACCATATACCACATACGTACTCTGCGGCAGATTGTACAGAAGACCGAAGAGTACAATCTGTCTCTTTGCCTGGCGTATGTGGACTATGAGAAAGCCTTTGATTCCGTCGAAATTTGGGCGGTGCTACAGTCTCTTCAGCGGTGCCAAGTTGACTGTCGGTATATCGAAGTGCTGAAGTGTTTGTTCAGTAGGGCTACAATGGCTATCCGAGTACAGAATCAGAGTTTAAAACCTATCCAACTGCAGAGAGGTGTAAGACAGGGTGACGTTATATCCCCGAAACTCTTCACCGCTGCATTGGAAGACGTTTTGAAGCTACTGGACTGGAAAGGATATGATATTAACATCAATGGCGAGTACATCACTCACCTTCGATTTGCCGACGATATAGTCCTTATGGCAGAATCACCGGAGGATTGAAGCACTATGCTCAATGACCTCAGTAGTGCTTCCCAACGGATAGGTCTTAAGATGAACATGGACAAAATCCATGTCACACCTATGCCGGTAGTAGTTGGGAGCACTAAGCTCGAAGTTGTTGACGAGTACGTTTACCTGGCACAAATAGTCCGACTAGGTAAGTTCAACTTAGGCAGGCAGCGTTCGGGAAATTACGACACATCTTCTCGTCAGGTATACCTGAAACTCTGAAAACTAGATTGTACCACCAGTGCGTGTTGCCAGTGATGACTTACGGATCGGAGACGTGGTCCTTTACTGCTGGCCGTATGAGGACGCTCAAGGTCGCTCAGCGAGCTATGGAGAGGGCTATGCTCGGAGTTCCTCTGCGTGATAGACTCAGAAATGAGGATATCCGCAGTAAAACCAGAGTGACCGACGTAGCCCTACGGATTAGTAAGCTGAAGAGGCAATGGGCCGGCCATATAGCTCGAAGAACCGATAACGGATGGGGAAGGAAGGTTCTCGAGTGGCAGCCTCGTACCGGTAGGCGTAGTGTAGGGCGACCCCCTACTAGATGGAGTGACGACCTGGTAAGACATGCAGGAAGTCAATGGATGCAGGTGGCTCAGGACCGTGCTTTGTGGCATTGCTTGGGGGAGGCCTATATTCAGCAGTGGACTTGTGAAGGGCTATAATGATGATGATGAGAGAAGAAAGAAAGACAACTATCATAAAAACGGCAAAAATGCTATTTTATTGTACGATGTTGTATAGCTTGTAGAATTCAACATTTGTAACACACACAAATAATTAATTTAACAAAAACGCAATTCTTATATGACTTTGCTATTATTGTGTTATATGATGAGAATAAGTGGTGAAATTAAAAATTTAGCGCAAACGACTTCTTATAAATAAAATGAGAACATCATCAAAGTAGTCGAAGTCAACTATATACGCATTAATAAGTATAAATCACAAACTAATAATCTTGATCAAATTTGTATGAGACCACGTGAGAAGCACCCGATTTCAAACAAAAAAGAATCATCAAATTCAAATTCAATGCAATTCAAATCAAATTCAGCTCTGAGGTAATACACATAAAAATACAGTCGAATTGAAAACCTCCTTTTTTGAAGTTGGTTGTAAAGAAGTAAGAACATTAATGGAAAAAAGATTATGGTCTATTGTCATATGTATCATCAGCACTTTGCTACAGTCAAACGAAGTGTACACGATAAATAAATAAAAATTTAAAAAAAGCCTTGTATTAATAAAAGGTTAGTAGTACATATAACAACATTTTTTTTTGAATTTAAGGAAAGTGTAAACAAAATGTCCGCTGCGTTTATATACGAGAGAAGCGCGGGTTCGATCACCGGAAAACATCGTATGAAAATCCGCATGTAAAAAAATAAATTTTTGATGATATGTGAATTCGTCTAAAAAGTCGAAGTTGACAACATGCATTAAAGGAGCGAAGCGGACAAATCACTCCATAACCTCTTTGAAATTAGAGGAGGTCTGACCCCAACTGTGGGACCTAATAAAGGCCTTAACTTACTTTCACAAACAAAATATGCGTATAAATAAAGCTTAGCTTAACTTAGAAGAATTATAGACTTAACGCTATACTAAATTTGAAATTATTAGGACAAGTTCTGGTTGTAAAACCTTGAAATTTACCAGAAAGCTCAAAGTCATCTAATGAGTCATGTTAAAGGTCCAATTTCGTAATAAGTTGTCCAATGAATAAGTAAACTGCAGTGACAATGGGCTTCTAGATGTGAAAATCGTTGGAAAACAAAGGTTATAGACTGGTAATAGGCTACCAGTTTATAATTTTTTTAGGGAAATCTATTATTAGATGTATAGTATGTGCCAAATCGATTGAGAAAAACGGACAATGACCTCAGATATGAGCCGAGTGTCAAAAGGCGTAACTTACAGAATCTCAATTTAGATGTGATATCAATATTTAAATATTGATATTATTCACACTTCTAGGTCAGCACATATGTTTTTTTTTGTTTCTTAAATAATATTGTCTGGGGTACCTATAAACATCGTAAAACCTTACGGTACATCGCGAAAAATGTGTTACATTTTATATTTCAATTTATGGTAAGTAACGCGGTTCATTTAACCTTTATGTACCGACGTGGTTTTTTTGTACCGCAAGTACCGATGTGGGGCCCGAGAGGCCGCATGCAAATGATCAGTTTTTTTAGAAATGATTTATAATTTTGGTCAAATTTTAATTTATTTTGATAATATAGGTTTCTTAAATGAATGTAAGAAGTAAATTAATAATCTTATTTATTAAATTTAACATTAAATAGGCCTTTTAATCTTTGGCTCCATTTTGTGACTACAATAGGACACTTAACGAAATAGAAATCTTAAAAAAAGAAATACCACATATGAAATAGAATATCTTAACTTTTCTTATACTTAAGGGCTTTGTCTATCAGAAAAAAAAATAAAAATATCTGGAATGCTCAAAATAAAAAAAATGACAAACAGCAAAGTTACTTATTCACAATCAGGCTACACTTGCTTGGCACACTGTAAACAAACGTGTTTTCTGCATGAGAAACATTGATATGTTGATTTTCTGTTGAGTTTATGTGGGCAAGATGCACATATTTTTCTCGTTTTTTCTTGACTCACTTGACCTTGAACTTTATCTTGCATATCAGCCCCGAGTATTCTAGCCACACTCATGCGAAGCTCGCGAGGCAAGCGTAAGTTAAACACCCTTCTCTTTATGTGCTCTAATATGAGCTGACGTTACAAAAACACCCCGTTCAGTTTTTTTTTATTTAGGTGCATTCATTTTTTCGCATCAGCAGCTATTTATCTGAAAATAAGCATTGCAACTCAAAATACATTTAGACAAAAAAACTAACGTAAGTACCGACGTTGGGCCTGAGAAGCCGCTTCGTAATTTTAAATTGACATAACTTACCACAATCGCGTCCACCGGCAATACCACTACACTCTGCGGCGTCGGTGCAACTGAACTTGCAGCTACTGAGGGGCGGGAATTTCTCCTAAGCGGGGAAGGGGTAATACTAACAACGTTACTACCTGCTTCGGCCTGACAGGCCCCACATCGATACTTAAAGGTTAATAACAGTTACATATTTGAAAAAAATTGAAGCAATATAATCACCATATTGAGCTTTTGCAAATTCATCCCTTTAAAATAAACAAAACGCGCGTTATGTCAGTTCGTTCTAAAAGAAGCGTGATAATGGCTGCCAGAGATGCGTCATCTTTTTTGGGCCGATTATTGCACCGAATAAAAATAAAGTTCTAATATAATATTGAAAATAAATTTTTATCTTTTGAATAAGTACGTACTTATTCGGTGTCGTTATCACTCGAAAAAAAATAAAGTATATGTGTTATAAATTAATGCTTGTTGTTGTTAAATGAATGGAGTACTTTATAACAATAGATGATTTTTCTTCTAAAGCGATCTTTTATATAACTTTTTAATAATAGTTAATAAATATATATTATATCAATCATTATAAAAAATATCATTATAAATAAAGAAAGTACTACATATAAAATGTGCCTATATATTGAGGGTTTATAACCCCTGGTTAAACGGCCGAAAGGTCATTGTCCGTTTTTCTCAATAGATTTGGCACATACTATAGTAAGATAATGGACGCAAGGGTTAGTTAGGCCACGCTTTGTACCAATGTAAGAGAACTTTCTTTTAACTCTGAAATATTCAATATCGATAAGGAGGATAAGTATCATAACCATCAATGTAGTAAAACCCTTGTGTTATTTCAATTTCAGAATGAACGCTAATGCCGCGTCGGGAGCTTTAGGCCCCACAGCTCAGGAGAAACCTTTCGCCTGTCCAGTGCCCGGCTGCAAAAAACGTTACAAGAATGTCAACGGCATCAAATACCACTCTAAGAACGGCCACAAAAAGGAGGGCAAGTAAGTACAGATTGTTTTTTTTTGTAGAATAAAGAGCACACTGTCCATCTGATCTTAACTGGATGCTGTGGTCCAGAAACGATTAAGAATTAAAATGCAGTATTCGTTGTCACCCCTAAGGACTAAGATGGCAAGTCATGGCGGTATATTAAATGTAAAATACCTAGGGCGACTGGGAGGCGACAGTGTTAAAAGAGAAAACTGGTATTGTGACTGCCAATTCACCTGCTAACTACGGCATTCCTCTCGGTTTGAAACAGGACTAAATGTCCTGGTGCTAACTGCTTAGGGATTGATAATGCCGATAACCTCTAGGAATACGAGAATAGTACATAGTAATTTTGTAATATGCTAATAATAATAATGATAAACTACGCAACCGATTTTAATAAAATTAGCACATGGTGTGTAGTTTGGTCCAACTTGAGAGATAGGTTGGTTTTTATGCCCATAAGTGATCCATTATTTTTTTTCCGAATTTGAGGATTGAGGTCGTCAAAAAGGGCAGAACAACGTCTGCCTGGCAAGCTAGTTTATTATATAAAAGGACTCAGTGCAGTGTACAGAGATACGTATACTTTTGGGTAGCCTATGAAGTTAGGACTAAATTGTATTTTTTTCCGATTGCTCCAGGGAAGTGTTGTATTTTTCGAGTATATATGTATTGATTAATTAAGATAGTCTGTTCACTAAGAAAGTGTCGGTATACCCGGAGGTACACTTACTATTTTGCTTTTATGTTATTATATTTTATTGTGCTGGTTAAATAAATGTTTTTTTATTCTAAGAATAAAACAGAATACTATATTATTCTTATGGTTATTGAAATAAAATACGAATATAAATAAAAAATACAAGTTAGTTATCAAAGAACCTTTCACCAGGACGCTTCGTTTTAAAATGATAAATTCTCCTGCGGGTGTACGCCTTTGACAAGATGCGACACGTGCCAGGGGTGTGCAACACAAAGGCGATCGTATTTAAGCGCACTGCAGAGCCACGCTGCAACTATCTTATAGTTGTAGCGCGACTGGGTCGACTCGACCAGGGAAAGATTATGCTCTCACATAGTGCCAACGAAAAATAGCAGCTCAATGCTGCTGTGTTTCGTATGGTGGGTGTAGAGAACCGGAGACCCTTTTTGCTGTGGAAACTAGGCATTTCATCTTAGTCCACACGGATGACAACGCATTTGCATTTTTATTCTTAATCGAGGATAAATGTAGATGTCTATGGGCCACAGCATCCACTTTCCATCAGGTGGACTGTGTGCTCGTTTGCCACCCTATTCTATAAAAAAAGAAAAAATGCTATGTATATATATAATAATAATTTGGCAGAAAAAAGCGCTAGCAAGCGCTTGTAAGCAAAATGGCGAAACTAAACAGTTTTCAGCCAGGACACGTTTGCTAACTTCAGTAGTGCTGACACAATCCGCTATTTTGCTTATTTAATTTGTTTGTTTTGAAGTAGAGTTTATAAGTTGTTTTGTGCAATATTAGTTTTAAGTAATATAATGACATGAATAAACATAAACATGTTATTAAAAATTCATGATCGGTAAGTTTTTAGTATGAATACTTTACAAACATATATTTAAATTAGGTTTGGTTCCCCGGTTAAAACTAACTTCGTGTCCTAGAGGAAAATAGCTACTTACGATTTGACAGCGCTTACCGCTTACGATCGCCATTTTGCTTACAAGCGCTTGCTAGCGCTTTTTTCTTTCACACGCAGCCATTGCGTGTAATTTATTAGCATGCTCTGTAGCCTAAGCAGTGTGATTTAGATTCATCTAAATTGTGATAGTGACATTGAGTATAAAATTATTCCCTTTTCAGTCAACATTTTTACGCAGTCCGTTTTTCAAATTACCGTTTTAACCATTGGGCTTATGGAAAGGATGTAGTAAGAAATATGATTTCCTAAATTTCGTGAACAAAATTATTATTCGGATGTAAGGCTAAATTTTCTGATTGTGGTGTTAAAATTGTGTCTTTATAACAAGTAAATTAATAATAATTAAAAAAAATCATTAATTATTTGTTGTTTTTTGAATTGGAAATTGCGTTTCCTAAATCATTTATTTGAAATAGAAAATGTCCAGTATTGCCTCACTCCGATCAATACAAGCAGAAGCTTCCCAGACCAAAGAAACGTTTAACAGCGCAACAGTATTTCTGGAAGAAATGGGTACACATTTTCATTTTAGTGTCGGACATATTGGTTACTTAATTATAAAAAAATAGTACGGAACGATTAGAATTATATGAATAGTAGTAATTAATATAATCAGGCGATACTTTGAGATGTTTAGAGTTATTTTGTAACCATTCGCTCAATAAATTAAAATGATGTGTCTTACCTAGTTTAAGGAGCACCTCCCGCCCTTCCTCAATTGCGTACACTAATCCGTCACCACTAGTTCCAGTACCATTACTCTAGGAAAGACACCATCGATGTAGAGGCTTAACACGTGTCGTATTATCGTCGATGGTGTGTCTTTCTTAGTGTAGTGGTGTTGGGTGTAGTGGTGACGAGATTAGTGCACGCAATTGAGGGAGGGCGGGAGGTGCTCTTCAAACTAGGTAAGACACATTATTTTAATTTATTGAGCGGATAGAGCGAAATAACTATTGAAATCTTCGAATAGTAGTATTTTTAGTTATGCACTTTTGCCTGTTGGCGTCTGCAGCCCATGGACAACTACAACCAATTTCAAATGAGGAAGGATACAGATGCGTTATCAGTATCTTTTCATTAGTATAGTTGAACTCTTTGTTTGTTACCTCTGAGGTTAATAATGGATGCATCACAGACCATTGTTATGCTTATTTCAGTTACCTCAGTAAAATTAACTCTTAAATTACCACGAAATTATGAATACACGCTATGTGATGCATCGATTTCTGAAGACTTAGATTATTTATAATGTGTGATAATGTTTTATTTTATTTTCGATACTTATGACACTAGTTTAAAGAAGATATTTATTTATTTAGATAATTTAAAAAAAATTATTAGACTGTATTACATAAATTATGATAGTAAAAGTAACGGTAAATAACAAATAGATTTTTCCGTTTTAGATTAGCGTTTAGTAGGTATTTAATACCTCCTTTTATTATTGTTACGGTTTAAATATTTTATGTAATAAAAGTATAATTGGTATTATTTATAAAATCGTTAAATTTGTGTTGCCTTTGACGGTTTCAGGGTAAAAAAGGCTTACAAGTGCCAATGCGGCAAAAGCTACAAGACGGCTCAAGGGCTTAAAAGTCACTCGATAACTCAGCATATCGCCACTAGTCAACCATCGACGTCCGCCGCCCACCCTCCCACTCCCCCTACACTACCAACACATCATACGCCAGATACAGGACGCCTTCACGCAACAAAGATGCCTGGATTAGTTGTCACGGCTTCTCCAGCACAGAGTCGCTCTCTCAACATCATAGACGGGATAGACACGAACAAACTTGTCCGTATATACGACAGCCTCAAAACTAAAGATTTGCACTCTTTTACTATCCCCAAACATAATCTAACTAGCCTTAACCTTATAGCTGCAAATCAAAACCAAGGCGTCAGGCACTCTGTACTTCTGACCCCAAATTCAAGTCCCGTTAACAAATCGAAATATGAGCGATCCCCAAAAGTGACGGTGAACGCTCAACCTCCGGCTTCGCTAGCGTCGTCTTACGATATATAAAATTATAAAGCTTTCAAAAAGCAAATAAGACCGATTAACGAATTTAAAAATCATTAACGCTAAGTGTAGTTCGAACGCAGTTCCTATTAAGAAAAATAAAAAAATCCTCAATTTTTATCTGTTATTCTATTTAATATTAAGCGATATTTTCGAGAAAAAACTTGTCAACCGTTTCTCCTGTCGAAATTGTGCAAACGTTAGGGTTATCCGCTTGGCTTCAAGACTTGTGTATTGTATTGTCATTTTGACAGAAGAAAATAAATGTTCACTGCTACTGTCATTTTTTATGAATGCACAAATTGTATTTCTTTGCAATATAAAGACATTAAGCCTTGTACAGACTAAGCGTTCCAACGTACGCGTAGTCGGTTACACGTACACGGAAACGCTTAGTTCGTACCTGCAGCAACGCGTATACAATTGGAGCACGCGTGTCGATTCGCGGTGAGTCGTCGCCAGTCGGCTTTTGGTTGTACAATGAGAAATGTTGTAATGGTGGTGCACATGACAGCTGTGTTTCGAGACATGGCTGGTGGTGGCCGACGCGTTCCTACTTCTACAACGCATACAGGTGCCCTGTAGACGTAATCAACATAGCTAGATTACGCGTTCATTGTATCGCTTAGTCCGTACAAAGCTTTATTTTGTTACCCTTCAAGGGAAAATATATTTCATTGTTTTTTGCTCATAATTGTTTAGTATTTTGTTACTAAGAACATTATTGTTTAGTTAGTATTCTCTGATTCCATTAATTATTTTTTTATGTCGTTTGTTACCAAAGTAACGTAGAACAATAAATATTATTTATTTCCCGTTTGAATTAACGGTTTTGTGTGTGATATGTAGAAGTTTTTTTTTATTTATTTATATTAATTTCCTTATTATAGATATGCGCTTGTACTTATTTAGTATTTTAGTACATATTATTTTGCAAACAACAAATATCTAACATATAGAGAAGATTCGTAATGGTTGATTTTTTTTTTGGGTTTCATTTCTTTTATTAAATATTTATTTCTTCAGATTGATATAGTACCTTTGAGTTGTTTTAACATTTCAGTACTTATTACAAACGCTATTTATCATCTTTTGTGAATAAACGCTAAATGTTAGATTTTTATAGTTAAGTGAGGAAAAAAATTATAAAAATGTCATTTGCTCTTCGGTACCCATCATCTAGGTTAAATAATATACTCATAAATGTGATAATATATTATAGAAAAAGTAAAAAAAAAATGCTTATAAGCATGTACCTATTTGAATATGTAGTTGTAAGGCTCACTTCTTAATGTCGTTACTATCTACGTGTGATTTGTGAAATGTAGGTAAATAAGCTTCTGGGTAAGGATTACTCCCCTCAAGCCAAATTGAAAAAAAAATAAACTGTTGTGGTGTTTTTTTTCTTGTAAGACATTTTACTATGTACCTCTTTATATGTGTTTCATCTCACAAAGCGATATTTATAATTTCTAGGCTTTAGGTTCATAAATAATAATCGAAATGCAATAGTTTTAAACGTTTGGTTTAAAGTAGCGGTACGATAATATGTGGATGAATAGATTTAGAATTCTTTGTAAGTTATTGGCAAGATTGTTCAGCAATTTTGCACCTAACATGCATCTAGTGTATGGTACCATGCTACATTTTGTTCTCAACCAAATTAATGATATTTACATAATAATAATATTTCTACATATTGTAATGGTATTGTTTTGTAATACATTATTTGTAAAATACCCGCAAATTTTGCGAGGACTTTTAGAATTAAGGAAATACCAGACGAATTTCGAGACTTAATGAAGGAGCAGAAATTGTGCGTGAATTATTTACTTATTACAACTTAACAGTATAAAAATTTAAAATCAGATCTGCAGTAAACGCCATTAAAAAGCAAAAACAAGCGGTTATAATATGGCCAGTAATGTTTATCAATTATATTCTAATATGTCAAACATAATGATTTCTTATATTTACGCGAACACTACACTTTGATTAAAACTATTTGCCCCGTCCGCCGTGACTATGGGTGCTGGAAAGCGCCCGAAACGTCAGAAATTAAAAATCATACAGATAACACGCGATAAAACCCGTAAAAGTAGTTTTAATCAATGTTAAACATACTTCTATCATTTATTGTTGAGTAAATGGGAGGTAACCAAAGAACTGATCGAGGTGCTACATATAAAAGGGGGTTTGAAGAAAGATTTGAACTGAAAATAGGTATAATAATGAATAAGTAAGTCGAAATAGCTAGTGTGTAGTTGCAAAGCAATCGGGTGCTTCATGGGAATAAACTCTTATTGAAAATGATTCTACAACTATTGGTCTAAAAGTTAAAAATGCTTGAAACTAAATTATTAACTAGAAGGCTAAAATATTTTTAAACTGTATACAGCAATGAGTGTTTTATATATATTTTCTAATTAACCACCCATTTTGATTAACCCAGCCTAACTAGTCGAAAAGTATTAACCGCGCGCAGAAATTTTGTCGATGACGTTATGATGTCACGTGTCGATGTTTGGTACGGTTGACGAAAATACATGTTACTAAGATAGTGGTTGCAAGCTTGCAAATGGAATAAATCAATAAAGAAAAAATTATTAATAAAAAAAGAATTGTTGCGAATATTTATTGATAGCTAGCTTTTTTATTTTTCTTTCTCGAAAAACGTTAGAAATTTCTAAAGTAAGAATACGTTCGCCACCACGATAGGCTTTCTCTTTACCCATTTTGGTAAAAAAATAATATTAACAGTAAACAAACAAAAATATAATATGAAAATAATGAATAATTTCGGAGCGAGGGCAATAAATTCAACAAAAAAGCACAGCTTAGCGACTGCTTGACGCGGTCACAGAGGTGGGGTAGTCATCAACAAATTTTCTGCGCGCGGCTAATAAGGCAAAAATTTTTTGCCGAGATTTCTAAATGTAAATCGCATATTGCTTTCTTTTTCATAGGTAATGGTTTTATATATTAGTAGCCATTATTTTATTTAAGACTGATTATTCAAGATACTGAGTTAAAAGGTTATTTTTATTAATTTGAAAAGACATCGTCTAAATATTCAAAGCTCATTTAGTTCTCTTTGTTTAAATTAGGGAGTGTATAAAATGTGATGCCCTTGAAAATTATTTATTGTTGTTTTGGTGAAAATTTAGAATCGTTTGGCAAGAGTGGTTGAAGGGTGAGTGTGGGGGATCCCCTACACCCCGATACCACCATCATGAAAGGTAACCCAACTGAATTGAAAGTATTTCTGAGTGTAAAGTATGTAATAATATTTTCTTTATTGTTTCTAAACATAATTTATTATGAGAGTATAGACCACAGAAGAATAAAAATACCATAGAAGTATAATAATGTGACACTAGTCTTTGACATGGCCTTATGTCCTTGTCGCACTTACACAAAATTATGTATTCTATCTAGCTTTCACAGTAATGTTGCATTCGTTTATCCATGTTTTACTTAGTTTTAGTTTATAAAGTGTTTTTTTTTATTTTCTCGAAAACAGTGCATTACCTTTTGATGCGAGTGGCAGTGGCGGCGCAAGACCTAAATTTCATGTGGGCATTTTGCGAGGCCCTCTGCCCCTGCAAGAAGAGGGATTATATAAAAT
Source organism: Parnassius smintheus behrii (assembly GCA_036936625.1). Taxonomy (NCBI): domain Eukaryota; kingdom Metazoa; phylum Arthropoda; class Insecta; order Lepidoptera; family Papilionidae; genus Parnassius; species Parnassius smintheus. The sequence continues at coordinate 12,588,861 of JAUPFT010000014.1, forward strand.
GAAAAACAAAACACTTGACATTATGAAATTTTTATTTCTACAAAATCATTAAGTACCAACACCAAACAATTTCAAAGAAAAATGACGAAATAGACATTCTGCTTTTTATCCTGCTGAATTGTTTAATTATAGCCTCATAATCCAGCTTGGATGCTATATCTGTCTTAATAGATAAAACTTTCAACGCTGAAAATCTTTTCTGTGACATTGAATTCCTAAGATAATTTTAATGAGTACTAATTTTTAGAAGCTTTCTTCAGCGGAGGCTGTACTGATCGGTATTTTTAAATGACGATGTAAATGTTTGGGTATATTTTTTACATTATTTTCTGTAACTTATTGGAGAAGCTGTTTCACATCTGTTACGAAGTTAGGTAAATCAGAGATCATTAATTGTAATTCTTCATATAATTCCTAAGGTTAAAAGTCACTGCTTTCACCCACTTTCAGGGCTGTGTGTAAATCTTGACAGTTATTTTAATATTAGATGGTTTGGAATATTTTTTTAACTTGTTCGAATCATAAAGGAAATCAAAATTTTCATAATGTGGGTTTAAAGCCATAGAACCCAAAATCCAAATTTGTTATAATTGAACAAGCATGGTGTTGAAAAAAATCTGTTTAATACCGACTTTTAGGAGACTATATAGGTTAATCCTTGCCTTCATAATCCAAGATCTTTTTCTTTTTGGCTACTCTTTTATTTTTAGTCTTTTCGCAGATCATAACAGTTTTTTTAAATAAACTGTTAAATACCCAGACAAGCATTTTTCGAAACAAGTTTGTCGATATTCTTTAATCCAGTCACAAAATGTGCGTAAACGTTCTAGAGCTTTAATTTGTCTTCATCTATAGTGACAACCCTACCAAAATAGGTAACAATTTTGCAAGTTCTTAAGAAGCTTTGTGCCTGTTCAGTTTATCTACTCATGTGCGTACAGCGCGAAAATATACCTACAGCAGCCACGTGGGCCGCTGTACCGCACTCTTTACTCGATTGCCACGCGGCCACGATTAAATAAAGACAGTATCCTACGTCTAACAAACAGAACGGGGAATCCTCAGCCTTTGTCGCCCCCATAGATTACTGTATATATAATGGTCGCCCCGAAGTGAAGATTCCCAGCAATAGCACCGCGAACTAACGTTGCTAGACTGAATAAAAACATATTTAGTTAGGTCAATAATATCGATTCATGACAATGAAATTTTTGCGGCGCATTTACGGTTTTAAGTAATGCATAAACAACCTCAAGGGCACGAGGCCCCCTGGATCGCGAGGCCGTAGGCGGTTGCCGACGTCGCCCACGCCTTACTACCGCCACTGCGAGTGGTATTGTTATAATCGGTGACCAAACCTCTACTAAATACAACATCTTACTACTCCAAATTCCTGCCAAACGATTCTAAATCCAACTCGTTGTTTTATTATGTTTTATTACGAAATGTAAATAAAGATTTTGTAGAAGTGATATTTAAAATACCGTAGATTAGTTCTTTAAATAAAGATTTACTTTTAAAATTTGAACTACTTGTGGTTTCTATCCAAAGAGCTTAAGTTTATAAAGTTGTTATATTTATATTTTGTTGATAGTAAATATCTACTAACAGACATTTGCATGCTGGCTACTTTTGTATCTATCTATATTATATGGAAAATATGTTACATGATACAATTTATTATTTGTATGATAATATTTAGTATTAAATTATTTTTATGATTGATCAAAATTTATGTTAAAATTAATCTAGTCTGCGATTTTTAAGTTATTTTTAAGCTATTGCATAGCTTCTATCGCGGGCCTTGAGCGCGGGGACCGAATCCAGAAATTTATTCCGTAACGAAAAAACCTCACGCTCCCCACTCCGACGGGCACGGAGGTGTGGCTTGAAGGCCGTGCATTGTCTAACGTCGTTTCTTTTCGGCAGTCTTCGACACGGTGTCTGTGTGCGTGCAACTAGACGTATTGTACGACTCTACGAAGCTCGCACGAATCGAGACGAGCTGCTCCGAAATCGAACGAATAGGTACATAAGCAGCTGTTTATGAGAAATTATACAAGTGTATAGGTATTTATGTACAACAGTGAATAGCTGTACTTGTAAAATTTGTGTATAAAGTGTGCTGAATATGAATGAACAAAGTGCATTTATTATTTATTTATTTAATAAAAGAAAAAGATTTGTTTTCTTATCGGTCACCACGCTCAAAAAGTGTAACTTGAATTAATATCAAAGAAAAAGAAATACTGCATAAATAAAATAAATAAATAATTATAATTGCATAAGTTGATACAAAATGCTATGCAATAGCTTTACCGCGGCAGTCCCCGAGTGCCACACGTCTTTTTTATCAGATTTCCGCCAAAACTTAATCCTCGATTTAAGAAAATGACCAATTGTTTGTTTATTAAAATAATATAGTGTGAATAAAATAATTTGATGTGTGGAGAAATAAATAATTATCTAATATCAGTGGGTTAAAAATCAATGATGTACGGAGGGTAGGTATAAGTGTAAGGAGAAATATCTCACGAGGCTTCAGCTGAAGTAGAGTAGAGAGAGTAGTAGCAAAAGCAAGGGTGGGCGATTGTACTGAACTGATTTGATCTGAACTTAGCGGCTGTATACTAAAGTTTGCCAAAAGAAATTAACGAAATAAAGTATCTGCAAATAATAAAACATTTAGAAAATTATAACAAAAGGGTGAGCCGATGGATAACGTATTTGTTACGAAATGTTCACTGTTTACTGTGCATAGTCCGTTACTATAAATTAATACCGAATTGCTAAAAAATTAAAATGAAAATTATCTCATACAGGGTTATTTTTAAAACAGTAGTCAAATTTTTTAACCTAAGTTCAAATATATAAATGACGATCCCTTATTGCAGTCTTTGAAAATACGAGTATATAAGGTTTCTAGTTTTATTTTAAATTATTCCAAATTGAATGTCATCCATGAGCAACGTTTTTGCCTACCGATTAACCCTTACGAATGTGTGCGTGCGCAGTAAAATCAATTAAAATAATGCATTAACACACATTGTAATTTTAAAAGATAAAAAGGACAAAATGTTTGAGATTTTTTTAATTAATTTTCTTCACCATTTGACATATATAACTAATTCTGAACCTCCTCTGCAAATTTGGCCGGTTATTGCTAAATAACCCGGTATATGAATAATACTGTTATGGTCACATTATGGCCTAAATGACTAGCTCTTTGATTTGTTGGTCGTAAACGCGGTTCTTGATCATGAGCTCTCGAGTTCGAAGCCCGGGTCGGGCCAAAATCAGTTATTGGGTTCTTCTGTCGACCAATTCTCAATAACAGTCCAGAGTCAGCTAGTTGAACGGTTTTCACTCCCGTGTCTCGAAAAGCATGTACAGAAGTTGTTCCTGCGCCTGATTTCTTTCCGGTCGCGTATGACTACCGTCTCATCGCACTGCGAGTGACAGAGTAGAGAGTGCACCTATTCTTGCGCACGCGCACTATAATCCTGTTCTGAGACGATAGCTAGTCTTCAGTGAAACTGGCCGCCGCGACCGAAATAGTGTATTTTACACCATGTAAAATAAAATCAAAATATACATATTTAAGATAGATTTTGTAAAAATTAAACGAGAAATATTGATATCTGTTTGTAAAATTGCGTTATAAATTTTAAGAATATTTTTTTCGTCTGTGCCTTAAATCTGTAAAAATGTGTCCGCCATATTAGTCATGTCGTGACGTCACTGATCTAGCCTAAGGATATTAGTGTTCTGTATTACTGATTAAGAGAACTAGCTAAACTGCTGTGTTATTTCGAAAATTTTCAAGTTACCATTACGATTACTGAGTTTTATTACGAATTTTATTGAAAAGGCATCATGGAAGACAAATTCGTAAAAGTAGAAAGTATTAATCTACCAAGAATAAATAAATTGATGGTGGCAAAATTTCTTGCATGCAATCGCAATTTTTGTTCTGCTGAATTGAGTAATGTTAAAATATCAATGTATTACCAACTTTTGTTTACACAAAAACACAATACCAGGTGAGAGTGTATTTTGATAAAACAGTTTCTTGCCTATCACAGTTTAGTTTATCTATAATTACAATCATTAGCAATCATTAGTTATATCTAAGTTAACGTAATTTATTACAAAATTTGACTTGCGATACCCTTCACCTCATGATGTTTGTTTTGTATTAAACGATAGTTAAATATAAGTCATATTTACATCAAAATGATCTTCACAGAAGAATATTCTGGTTTATGTAGACAATGTATTCGGATATCTTCCTACCAGTTTTAGCCAAGTATTTTTATATAGTTAGCACTTGAAACCATAATTTTCGCGGCGTTCTTGTGCTCGTATTTTTGCATTCAGACACAAAACAACAATAATTTCGATGATAACCCATTATTACAACATTAAAAAGTATCTTATTCCCTTGCAAAATCGGCAGAAACGACGACTGTGACGTCACGAGTTAAATATGACGGCTACCGTTTTTACGCGAAAATTTAAAACGATAGATTAAAAGTAATTTTTATGGCACTATTCGGTTTTAAAAAAATTGTATAAAAATTGTAGTGGTTCATTATCATTCTAGGATTCATTTAAAACAATTTCTGAAAATGGGTAAAATACCCTATTCTCTATGGAGGATATTTTTACTATCTCAATTGACTGAAACGGATTTGTATATAATGAGATGGTTTGTCTCAACTCAGCCCTCCTTAATGTTATTTTTATCAAGATAATCAGTTCATAAATGGTTCTAACTTCTGATGCTTCAATTTGCAGTAAGAGTTTTACGCGTTTGTCCAATTTCAATAGAAATTTTTCGAAAACCCGTCTGGGGTGGATAGTCGGAATTCATTTTTGTTTGTTCTTCCGACTGTTTACCCTAAGTACAGTTCAACAAATACACTTTAATTAATAATTAATTTTTATTAACTACAAACTTATTAAAAAAAACATTACGTATTGCCTTTACCGTTACAGTCTAAAGTCCATGCATTACCATTTAAATCAAATTAAAATTCCAAATATTATTACGTAATTTATAAATCCTGCAATATGTCCAGGCAATTAACACCACTAATTTCATTACTGAGTCTTTTGTGATGTGATTCGATATCGTGGATAAATTCGTTAGTTTAAATATACTTTGCAATCGTTTTTTAAATTCTTTGCTACAAAAGATGGGTTAGCGAAGAACTGGGCGTTGTTTGCAAGCGTTTCAAAAACATTACTATTGGATGTAAGTTTTTAACTTCATTTTAAATTATTTTATGCCAAGATTCCAATGAATCTGTAATCCTGTGAGGTACTCTTTTAATTCAGCGTTGACCTTTCATCAACCAAGAAGTACATATTTATATATTTTTATAGATGTGCTAATGTCTACTAAGTATCTTGGGCCAGTTTTTATCATCTTCTTTCATAAATGACTGTACATAACCGAGGGAGAACAAAATCGAAAGAAACATAATGTATGTGAATTCCGTTTATCCCGTCGGGGGTGGATAAATGAACACGCGTTTCCGAGTGTCCACCTTAGGTAGGAGAAACGGAATAACCTGTTTTAAAATACATTATAACTGACGGGTAATTCTAATTCTGATCAGCGTACCTATTTAAAATAAAACAAATTTATAATAATATTATTTGTATGATACTAATGACTTGTTTCTTTTGTCTATTTAAAAATATTTATACTGTACCATTTATTTGTTTTTAATTGTAGTTTGATTAAAATTCTCATAAATGTGTCATGACTTGAGATTTAAACAACTTTTCAATATGAAGTCTTTTTACAGTGTTATTGAAAACAGTGTTCCATAACACTAACACAAAAAAGAGATATGTTGCAGACTAGAAAAGAAAGATGTAATATTCATAATTAAGCAGAATATATGTTTGCTACCTAAGTAGTCAATGAAAGCATGTGACAAGTTATAACTTGTTTGTACGATGTTCACGTATGATATAAATAAAAAGCTAAACACAGCTATGCTATTTTCACTTGTTTTATTTGGGATCCTTTAAACAATATACAAAACATTATATACAATATGCGACTTGCTTAGAAACTAATAAATAGCAATATAACACTAAACATAATACAGAATTAAATAAGAATGTGGATAATTTTATGGTTGGTGTACAGGCTACAGTTTAGTGCGATTTATTTTTTTGTATTTAATTGCTCGAGCAATGCCGATATTTTGGCGTGCTGACTTGACTCGCGGATCGGGCACTTGCTTTGGACGAAAAACAGCGCGCTCTTGTCTTTCTGCTCAAACGCCACTCGCGCTGCTTCTTCGTAAAATCTGGAATGATCAATTTCGAAATAGTAGTTTTAGAAATCGTTTAATACAATAACATCTTACGTCAAATCTAAATTTAGAAGTTTATGTACGTCGTCTGTACTATGGTTGAAACCAGTTATCATTTGCTTTGATGTTCTACACCAAATTCGGTAAAGTCTCACAGATAAGAAGTCTCGTTTAGTATTGAAACCTAAGTCACCCGTAATTTGGTTTCACTATTGCCATAAAATTGACAGCTGAGAGAAATTAACAGAGTACTAGCGTAGCGTCTAAGAAGAACACATACAGTCAGTCATCGCGTATTGTCAGAATGGGAAGATAAATCAACATAATCAATCGTTTCCAATTTTCATGTCAAGCGTCAAAAAATGGCAAATTGTGCAATAATTACGTGCCGAAAGAGCAACGGGAAATGGAATTTAAATAAAGGAGACATATCCTACAACAAGTAAGTCGAAACTATTTATGTTTTGTGAATATTAGAAACAAAAATAAAGAAATATTGATGTGTCAAAAACATTAATCAAAAGTCCAAAATGGTAAATTCGCTCTACTGAGTATGTCATTACAGCTAATCGGGTTTGTAGTAGTGATAATATGATGTAATTGCTTGTATGTGTGCTCCCGGCGACAACGATCCTCGTACAAAATAAGGTTAACAGCCATTCTATTGTGTATTATAGTATTCTATGGGACCCACAGTTTTTTACTACACATTTAGGGTGATCTGGCCATTTTAATTTATTTGCGTGACAGGACAACCATAGTGGACACACGTCTCGGCCCGCACCGAACCGTAAGATTGCCTCGTGTAGACGTCGCCGATGACCGATCGTTAGTAGTAGTTAGACTGTGGTACTGCCAGCATAAAGCAACACGGTACACCGGCGGAAGCATACATAGGTGTTCCCCTCTGTCAAAGTATAGCGGTCTACGGACCGCTTGGACTTATAGATAGGTTAAGATCTATAAAACTTCATCAATAAAATTAGTTGTAGCCGCACTGCTCACTATACTAAATCTAGTTGCGCGACTGAATCGACGTCCTACAAAAGTACAGAATTGTTCAGTTTATGACTACAATAAAAGATCTGACAAAAAGATTTAAGAGAAAGGCGTTACCTTTCATATGAGGAATTTTTAATCACACTGTTTTTATTTACTTCTTTTTAAACTTAAAAATTATAATAATAATGGTCGTGTTGTTCCCGATTTGTTTACCAACACAGGCGGCTTGCCTTCATACAATACGCAGATCGTTTAAACGACTGATCCGAGTTGACGCTATCATATACAGTACAGTACATCAGTGTATATGTGTGTGTGTGTTAAATCGTCAGTTTATTGTTTTAATTGTTATGTGTGAGTTTCGTAGTAGGCGAAGCCTCCATAGAAGCCGAAAAGCTGGGCTTGGCTTATCAAACTTAATCAATCAATAATATCAACTAATAAATTAACTCGTAAACTGTTTCAAACTATTTGAAATTTCCCGCGCACTCCAATGTTTGACACAGGTCGACCGACGAACGCGCATCGTATTTTATTGCCTAGCGATACTGCTGCTGTTATAAAAATGAGTTTTAATAGAGCAATTAGTTGTCTCTCTCGCTCGCGTGGGTTTTTTACGGGGCTTTCAAGAAGACGATCGCTCTCTTTCTAACCTATGGCAACATATTCTATAATGAAATATAACTACGATTGTATATATAGCAATTGGTATAAAGATTTAAAGCCAGGCTTTAGGAATGAAGTTGTGTTTGCTAATACCTTTGCAAGTTCATTTCACATTTCAATGTTTATTTACTCTGTGTGTTTAGCTTAAGCGATATATTGCGAGTTGAAAATTTATGCTTTTTTAAAGATTTTTAGTAAAATGGAGGATAATAGTGTAAAATCTTTAATTTTTGTTGAGATAATACACAAATTCAAGAGTGTATTTCAGACTCATCAATTATCGCAATTAAAAAACAGTTATTGGTACAATTAAAACGTTCACCAATATTTTACGCGGACGTAATTGAATATTTTCTTAAGAAAGAGAGACGATTCCATTTAGAATGAAAATAATTTTTTTTTAATTTTGTACATAGTTTTGTGTACTTTGTTCATATTTAACTTTTGTTCATGTATTGTATTGTATGTAAATATCTTTTTTGTTCGCTCAAACAAACCCAAAACGGCTTTCTTCAAAGCCACCGAAGCTATGCAATTGCTGATATGTAATACAATCTATCTAGAAGTAGTATGCCTTCTGTGTGCTTTGTTAAACACGTCCGTGACAGCACTGAATATGAAACTGAAGAGTGGAGACAGATCAAGATTGATGCATTTTTATAAAACTTCTAAAAACAACAATCTACATTTTTATCAATTTATATCTTGGGCTTGACCTAGTTTGGAGCTCTAGCTTCGCCACTGGTTTTTGTGTGTGCATATTTCTTCCGGCAAAAATAAGAGACAGTTCTGTATCGGGGAAAAACGCTATGGCTACTCCCATCCGGTCCGCTGGCGGCCCGTGTAGCTTATGACTGCCATATACATAAATAATACATAAATATAGTGTATTTTTTACACTTACCCAGCTTTAACATAATATTTAACTTTGATATCGTCTCTGCAGCGCGGCAGATATTTGAGAGCCTCGTCGTTCTTGTTGTATTTGAGACAGGCGTCAACGAACGGCTCATAACCTAAGGGAGATTTCTTCGACTTCGAGAAACGATCGAGTTCATCCCAATCATTTTTTTCCGCTAATGTCAGTATGCGTAACCACCAATACCTGGAATTTTTGTGCATGTATTTTAACCGCTATCATTAAGCACTTTCGTAGTTAAAATATTCAAATAATGTCCTCCAGACCGAATTCCGGCCACGGCGGCCTGCCTTAATGGAGGCTAGCCATCGGCGCAGGACAGGATTATAGTCCCAAGTGTATGCGCAAGCACAGGTGCACTCTCTATTCCTTCACTCTCATAACCCGATGGGACGGTAAACCGACACGACCGGAGAGAGATCAGGCGCAGGACCAACGGCTTTACCTGCTTTCCGAGGCACGGGGGTGAGACACCGCCAACTTCCTAACTCCGGGCAACTACTGAGTATTTCTTGACGGAAAAAATAATTAATTTTTTGGCCCGACCCGGGATTCGAACCCAAGACCTCATGATTAGCCATCGCACTATTACAACCACTAGACCAACGAGGCAGTCAATAAGATTGGTAACTCAGAGAATAAAATATCTAACGCGTTGTGCTTGTGTAGCGAACAACCCACACGATGTAACTGTTGAATTATGAAAATTTTGAAGTTTGTTGCATATAACTGCATATTAAGACGGACCTCTAATATTCAAAATATAAAATAAACGCTTTTTGCCTTAACATACACACCACAGACTGTTAAATAGGTATATTTGTAAGCACACAATCTGTACTCTGTGCGACTTTTTGACCACAGTCTAAAGTGTTTGACATTAGCCTTAGAGTAATAACATACTTATCATGGACTATAGAGGTAAGGAGGACAATCTCCCATAGGAGAATAGTTGAAAATGTGTTCATCTGTAAGCAGTAAATAACAGTTCAAAACAGGGTTTGATAAATCGCCGTAAAATACATTGAGTGATTTTGAAAATAAAAATTTTGAAAGCAATAAAATAATTACTGTAAAAAGAATTATCGTGAAAGTCTGTGCAATAAAAAAATTATAAAAGTTCTTTAAATTTTAGACTATAGCTACAGTGGCACCACGCTTATTTAACGCTTTTCTACGGACACTTTTTTTACAGAGTCTGTACTCCTTACCTCCACACTCCATAATACGTATGTTACAAATTGTGCTTGTTCTTACTTTGAGACATTGGCAGTATGAACGTGTTTTATTTCATTTTTAACCCCTGGCGAAAAAATGGGGCATCATAAGTTTGACCGCTAGTAGCTGACCGCACCGTAGCTCTTTAACGGGTGAACCGATTTTAGTTGCGGTTTTGTTTTATTTAAAAGTAGGCAGCTTTTTGGTGCGGGGTTTTCAAAAATCTTCAATTTAAGTTATGTTTTATAAATTTGTAACACTTATCATATATTATAAATTTTAGCTTTCTGCACTCTTTCTCCATACAAACTTTAACTTGCTGCCACTCAAAAACCAACTCCAAATCCGTTACCGGTTCTTTGAGCTAATAAGGCCGTCTGCTTAGTGCAGTGATTTTTGTAAATACATATATCCAGCTTAGGATTACTATATAAATGTTTAAATAAATATGCACCTTCTGTCAGGCATTTTGTATTCACAACGCAATTTATCAGCCAGTTTCACTTCGCCTTGATCTAGGAGCTTCTTAACGGTGTCGTGAAGAGACAGTCCTACAAAACTCTCTCCATACGTCTCTTGTAAGCTTGACTGCTGCTTACACAGCTTGCGAGCATCTTCGCAGATTGATACGCCTGGAAAATAATAAACCAGGTTAAATACGAAAAGGGCTAACTCCTTTTTCAAAGGTTGGTAATGCACCTGCAATTCTTCTGGTGTTGCAGTTTTTTATGGGCGACCGTCAGGTCAGCCGCATGGTCATTTTCTCCTTTTCCATGAAGAGGTCTTTAGTAACCAATTGTTTGACCTCTCAAATGTACCATACATTGTATAATGTAATGTAATGTAATGTACCATACATGTATGGTACATTTGAGAGATCAAATAATTGAAATATTTTGGTAACTTTATGATATCTACTTTAGAGATTTACAGATGAGTTATTTAGCTCGAAGAATAGATGTCTTTATGATTATTATTTACATTATAATCAGCAGGAACGAACTAACTAGACATGAACTTTCTTCTTGTTCTCCATCCTTGTTCCACTCGGTTACCCATCGGGATATAAAAGTCTATGACTGGACGTAGGCTTCCCCCATAATAAAGCTTTTTATCAATCACAGTTGGCCAGAGGGTAGATGAACGTAGTTTCTAGGATTCATGCTTAAGTTATGTTGCTGCCTTTAACCTGGATTTTGTGTTTAGACCCAGCCTATTTTACGTTAATTCACCAGTAATGCAGAAAAGGAAAAGAAATAGTAGACGATGTACACAATATGGTATAAAAGGACAGGATATTATAGAAATATGGTAGGAAGAAGATGTAATAGTAAGGAATCCCGCCGTGTCGTGGGATAGGGTCTTAGTAGCCGTGGAGCGTCATTTACGGTGAACGACCCCACCATTACATGAACTGTCATCATCTTAACTTAGTACGATGAGCACACTTACTTGTAAAAGAAACTTAATTGCAGGTATTCATGAGCTAAAGTTGCAACTTACCATCAACGTAACTATTACATATAACATTCAGAAAGCGCAATATTTACAGTCTTTTGAAAAACTACTTAAGGAGTATTATTTGAAGTTCCCGTCATAATAATAAATTACATCTTATAATTATATTTCCTCTTTTCATATCATCAATGAATCAACTTTTCTTTGTACGCAACCAACAAATTGTAGAATTTATTAAAATGATTAGTTTTCTGCTTAAAATGTGTTAAGACTACTTACAGTATAATAAGCTTTCAAATTAATAGCCGTGCAGCGAACTATTTAATGATTTTTATGTATTTTCAAATACTTAAACCAAATAAGAGCTATAAAAATGTCTTTTGGGTTACCAACGTTTCAAGGTAATTTTCAGTAATTAAAAAAAGTTTTTACCCAAACTGAAATGCTTTATTGTTTAAAACCAATTGAAACAACATTTAAGTGTTATCAAGTTAAGTATTATAGAAATACTAAGACTAGAAATATTAATTTATATGTCTTTTGGGTCACCACTGCAACAGAAAAGATTTTACTTTTTCTGTTTTATTTGATTACGGCAAAGTATATTAAAATAAATAAAAACTTCTTATTCCCTCTTTTAATGAATACACAGAACTAAAAAAAACTTCAATTATTATTTATTAAGAAAAATAAAAAGAAAATTACTATTGCGGAATTTGGGGACAGCACGGTGACCCATAAGATAATTTCAGTGACTTAAGAGACACATTTAAACAATACCTACAAATAATCAGTGAAATTACACTATGTGGCCAGATAAAAACAAGAATTTGTTTAACAAAAATCAGTCTTACGTGTTGACTGAAACTATTTCAAAAATCTGCAAATTAATTACTTTTCGTGAACTTCAATACACTTCTCAAATTCGTAATAAAACTGCCCTCGTTTTTCAAAAGTCGTCGGTTTAGGAAGAATTTGAACAATATCTGTATAATCAACATCAGCTCTGTCACTTTTATTTAAAATAAAAACCTTTTTTTGCTTAACAGATCTTATAAATGTCACTCTAATTTCCCCATCATCATCTAAATCGTCCACCACACAAGCATATTTATATAACTTGCCTTTAGTAGCATGAATATTTACAATCAAGAAATCGCCACAGCGTACGGGTTGATTTTCTTTGCCTGATGAAGTGGAAAGAACTTGATCCTGTTTGTCTTGCTGTTCGTCTTCCGACAGTTCTTCAGGTGTACTGTAAACAAAATTATAACAGTTTTTGCGCCCAGGTTTGCATAAATCTATTAATTGAATCTCACTTAAGGGTGTTGATACCGTCTTACGCTTTATAATATCGCTTAAAGGCACTTCATCGTCAGAACTGCTTGGTAGCTCAGCGTTTACATTAGTGACTCCATCGCTTTCTTTCTCGGTTTCACAGATGTCTTCTTCAGCAAGAAGAGCCGTCGCATTATCTGAAGACGCAACAGAAGCATTGAAAATAGGCACTTTTGGTTGTAAACATTCACAGAAACTTCTTGTACAAAAGCAGCTGAGGGTTCTGTATTTTATTTCCTCTCGCACATCCGAAAATATTTGATGAACTTTTAATGTCCCCATAAGAGGCGCAATCTTAGGAGGAAGTTGTTTTGTTACGATTTCTATATCCTCAGCTGTAATTAAGTAGAGTTTGATTTTACTATTACCATCCAGTTCCTTGTAAAATGATTCTGCACAGGAAATGTCTTCACCACGAGCTACCAAATCGTCTGCCGTTCGCTTTAGATACCCTCCAACACCATCGGCCCTTGCCGTGGCCAGCTTCAAAGAATGAGCAAGTCATTCTCCTAAACCCATAATCAAAAGTTTTAGTTGAGCTCAAATAAAAATTCTGCTTCTGCCTATACTGGCTAAATAGACCATCGGAAAAAAAGTGAATAGCTTCAGTTCTAGGGTTATTGGCTTTTATATCTTTAAGAACGGGATCAAGATGAGCCCAAATGGCGCCAGATTGATGATTTGTACATGCTGACACTGTACAGTAAGATTTAACTTTGTGTTTATGCTGTTCGTCTGGGATATAAACAACTACAGTATGCAATGAGACTTGCTTCCTCGACCCCCCGAAGTGGTGCGCTTGAATCTCTTTGTGAAGTTTGCAATTATAATTTTCGCTAAAATCTGCAACCACCTAAGAAATGTCGGCAGCGTGAAAATAACAATAATTTCAATATATATTACTCGAAATTATTTACGTAAAAAGATAAATTATATTCACACAAAAACTTTCATTACAATTTTATAATAAAACACAAGAAAATCTAAAAATCAACACAATAAAATTCACGCGAAAATGGTGTATGAAATGAACGTAGATTATAAGTAAATATCCATAAGATAACTGTTTTTATTGCACTAGAGGATAGAAAATTTCATATTGATTCTATAATGCTAAACTTCTTCCTAGAAAACTAGTCTCTATATATAAGTTTCTATGGGTTAAAGTGCTGTAGATGGGTGCGGTCTCATGAGACCACTAGGGGATTGAGAGGTTAAAACAAGCTCTAATCAAAGTACAAGAAAAATTATTAATTAAGAATATTTGATTGAAATTTAATAATAATAAAAATAGAAGTCTCCTGGGTCACCAAACATTTCTCTTAGGTTACCAGTATAGTGACCCAATGGAACGGTAAGCCAGGAGACTTTTATAAGGAAAACGTTGATATTTTGGGGAAATAACAATAAAATATAAAAAATAGCCCCGTCAAGAAAAAATTTGACTAAATATCTTTGGTATAAGTATTAAATTACTGAAGGATTATTTAAAACTTACCGTAATTTCGCAGTCAGTCAGCGGAACCACAATAAATACACGTGCACTGTCTTCGAGCCGCAGTCGAAATGGCCGAGCCAATTCAAGGACAGAATACCGGTAACCAGTGTTACCAGATGAGACAAATGATATTACAGTGTTTCATGCTCAAATTTACAGTGTTTACGACAAAATTACAGTAAAAGTAATAAAAAATACAGTGAATTTTACAGTAGATTTTAAGAAACTTTTATTATCTATTATAAACTAAAATACTGTTTTAATTTCACCTTTTGTAATTTAGAATAAGCATATATACCTATATATAATTATACATTAATCAATCACTGTCACTATCATGTAGCCCGATATCCGCTTCTTTTTTGTAGATCCCAGAATTAAATGATTTTATCATTTTCTCAGTTGGTTTAATGTTAACACAACTGGTGCTGTGACGCCGAATGGTTTGTTGCGCTAACATGTTGCCTCTTATTGTCCTGGTTATTAATTTATTTCGTTTCTTGGTTTTGGTGTCGTTAATTTGACTGAAAATTCTCTCGCATTCCGCATTGGAGTTAGGAAGAGCCAAGATGTTGAGCATGTATTTTCCAATCAAGCGGAACTCGTCCAACTGTTTCACCTAAAAAGCAACATTAGTATTAAAAATATTATATTTTGCAAACGAAAGAAGTATATTTCTAAAAAAAATATAGAGTCTTAGTTACTAACCTTGTGCCAGAATTCATCAGGCCGTATTGCAGCATCGAAATTTCCTTTTAACTTTGGCAATTTTCTCCATTGGTCATCTAAAGCTTGTTGTTCTATACTTATACTATTTTGTTGGTGTCAATCTTGGCATTAAGCTTAGTATATATTGAATTGATTCATCGCGATCTGAGATATCGAGACATGTTTCAGGATTCAATTTGGATATCCCAACCAATACTGGATCATTTAGCGCGAATCTTTTGCGGATGCCTACGCACGCTTTAATCAAAAAATTTCGGCATTTCTTTTTGAAATCCTTTTTTTTCTCTGCTGCTATTTCATTTGTTGAAAACTGTTTAGATACTCCCAAGCCCAGGTAGATGTCATCCAAATTTTTAAAATTGTTTTCGTCAGTTGGGTCAATTTTTTCTAGTTTAGTTTTTTATTTAAGTATTTGCAATGTGTGCCGTTGTCATATATGTCGATAAAAGTTCGTGAAAGAGATCGTTCATTTTAGTGTTAAGTTTTGTGATCATTGGAGTCTCACTCTGAAATAGCGTATTAGTTTCAGTAAATTTAGGTAACATCCAGTTTAAAAAGAAAAAGTATGATTTTGTTATGGGATCATTCAACTGCATATGGATTTCGGAACATTCGTTGTCTTCAAGCCATCTTCCTTCAAAAAACAGTGTTAGTGCATTCCACTGTTCTAAAATTCTTTGCACTACAGCACTTAGTGATAACCATCTCGTTTGAGCCGGTTCAAAATTTTGTGTATATCTGTTTCTGTGAATACTTGAAACTCTTTTAATAGCGATTGTCTTTTGCTACTGGTCGCAAAATAATTGTAAATATCACGTGTTAGCTTTTCACATTCAGCTGGTAACTGTTTGCATGCGTCACTCGCACAAAGATGCAGGGAATGACAAACACATTTAAAAACGATAATTCCGGGACATTTTGCTCTAAATCGACTCGAAACAGAGTTGTGACACCCCATCATAGTATTACACCCGTCTGATCCAAATCCTATAATATTTTCAATAGGAATAGAATTTTCCTCGAAGGATTTTATTACCGCTTCGAAAAGATGTTGTGCTGTGGCGGTAGCTACCGGAGCAGAGTTTTCCTCGCCATGTATTTGAATTAGGTCCCAAAATCTGCTAACAATTTGACCTTTTAGTACACAGTAATATCTGACCACAACACACATAGTTTTTAATGCTCCGATATCAGTGCTTTCATCAATCATGACAGAGAATTTTTGCTCCTTTAGATCTGCACACAAATCTTGTTTTTCCGATTCTCCTAGAATATTGTTTATTATTGCTTGACATTTTGTTCTCTTCGTTTTCATATTTTTTGCAATCTGAGAGTCAGGAAACATAGTGGGCAATAAATCAACTAAGTGGTCCATAACCCTCATGGATATTTTATGCTCTGCCATAAAAGCGGCCAACTTTATCTCAGATGCTTTGCATTTATCATCATCGGACTGCTTAACCTTTCCAAATGCAGTAGCAATCGAAGATTGAGCTGGCGCTGCTGTAGTTCTTTTTACATGCTTAGCACCTTCACCATGTCTTTTTATCACTACTCTGTCAGCTATCAATTTTGCATCACACATAACACAAACTGCACGATATGGGTCTTTTGGGTCACGTTTCAGCCAAGTTTTGAAACTATTGTCTTTTAACCACTCGTCTCTGAATTTTTGTTTATAATGTATCTTTTTTGCTTTTTTTGGAGTTGATGGTCCGCTTTGATCACTATCATCAAATGAATTAGGCATTTTAAATTCTCAAGTCCTTAAACAAAACAACTACTTGCACTAGTTTCACAGAAAGACTTGAAAGAGTCAAATAAAAACGTAATGCACTGCATACGAAACCAATTTACAATCATACTAATTTAAGTTAGTCCCAATATGCTTGAAAATAAAATTAAAACACGGTTGACACAATTTGGGTGGTTAATACTAAGTAGTGGTTTTTAGTCTATGACGGGAAATTCATCCACCGCAGCCGCTAATCATGCCCGTTTAAAGTAAGAGATATTCGTTCTTATTACAATAGAAACAAGGGTTGTGACATATTATGCAGAGAGGTGGCGCGGGCTCTAGTAGCCAGTTGCGTTTTGTTATGTTCATGTTATTTTTTCTTTTCACAAAGGCTGCGTTCAGTTTACATTAAACTATTTTGATTTTTCCTGTAGAAAATTACAGTGCTCTCCGTACACTGTAATTTTAGTATTACAGTAGACAGTAGATCGTGTGAAAATACAGTAAATCTGCTGTAATTACAGTGTATCTGGCAACACTGCCGGTAACCGAAACCATATGATTCGCAGATTTGTTTCCTATAGCTGCTTCCACAATAGCGCTATCTCGCTCTTTCTTATTCATTTCAAATTATGGTAAGCCAGCGGACTACGATAATGTACTCAAATCAGGGACAGACTTTTAAAGAATTTTAGAAAAAAAATGTACTTACTAATATTAATTTATGCTAGTATTTAAGTAAATGAAATATTGTACTGCGTTATCCTCGCTTCAGAAGTAGGACGTTCCTAGTGATTTTTTATATGACGATACGAAATTCAATACTACGTAGCTAAGGGGACAAGTAGAATTTGTATGGGAGGATAATATTGTCCCTTAGCAAACCAAACTAATTCTTATTTATAACCAAAGTATGAAATACTTAAGGTGAAAAAAATGTTCTTTGTTCATCTAATTTTACAAAATAAGTAACAGTATTTAAAAAATATTCGTTATTTAACTGAAATCTTGGTCGAAGAGTCAAGGACAATCTTTGACAAAGAAATGTTGATTCACCCTATATACTTGATTATTTTTTTTTGTTAAATTTTCTCTGCAGTATGTTTGAATATATTAAATTAAAATTATTGTCATATATATGTAAATATATATATATATATATATATATATATATATATATATATATATATATATATATATATATATGCAATCATTAAATATTGTATATATTATTAATATATTTTTATAAATATTATTTCTAATAATATTTTTTTTCTCTGATTATTTCATATTGCACCTATCCGTCAAAATATAAAATTATAATGTCCTTTTATGTTCGGTTTGTCAGACAGAAATCGTTTAAAGCGATATGACCACCGTTTGTAGTCATAAGTATTCCGTTATTGTAATAACTTTGTTCAAATGCAATAAAGAGTTATCTATCTTCCGTTATTGTAATAACTTTGTTCAAATGCAATAAAGAGTTATCTATCTATCTATCTATGTATTACCTCGTTTATCCATGTAATGTTACATAAAAAACTTACCTAAATCATTTTTGCCCTTCTTGTAGCACTCTCTAGCAGATATTAGTGAAGCTTCCACGCTTCCGGGATTTGTCTGTTCAATGGCGTCCCTGATATGTGTGGCGGCCTGCCCACTGAAGTTGTCCTCCTGTACGAACACTTTGCGAAGCGCTTCGCGGTTGTGACTAGCGCAGTATTTTATATACAGCGCTTGTGCCAAAGGAAAGCTTCGGATTGTCAGCTAGGAAGGCATTGTATTTATTAAAAGTATTACTTTGAATATTTATTAATTTATACCTATGGTAAAACAACAACCTACATACGTTTAACAGCTGGGAATATATAATCATATGTGGTAGAGCCATGCTGCAGTTATATTAGAAGTATAGTTGTAGCACGAATGGGTCGGCTCGACCGGGGAAGGACCACGCTCTCACAGAATACCAGCGTGAAATAGCAGCTTAATGCTGGTGTGTTTCGTATGGTGAGTGTAGTGAATCGGCGACCCTCTTTACTGGAAACGAGGCATTCCATCTTAGTCCTCACGGGTGGCAACGCATCTGCATTTTGATTCGTAATCGAGGATAGATGTAGATGTCTATGGGCCACAGCAACCACTTACCATCAGGTGGACTGTGTGCTCGTTTGTCACCCTATCCTATAAAAAAAACATAATTGAGTCAGCAGTTTCATCATATTGAGATATGCTGAGACTATCTTACAAAATACATGAATGTGTTCTTTCCCTTCTAATTTATTGTTTATAATTAGGCCAAGAAAATACGTACTAGTGACTTCCTTAGAGTCGTTACGAAAAAGTTTTACTATGACATAAATAATAAGATAAAAATGTAGGATTGGTATAAAAAATAGAGTAAAGGTAGGTGTTGCAGAAAGTCCATGAATGCAGGTGACTCAGAACTATACTTTATGGCATTCCTTGGGGGAGGACGATATCAAGCAATGGACTTGTGAAGGACTGTTTTGATTTCTTTATGTGACAGCCCCATAAAAAATTCGTAAACATTTTCATTTCGTGACTGATCTAAATGTTTTGTAAGCAGTATTCGTAATATTGAAACGTGTACTAAATATAACCATACACACACGCATACACGCACGCACGCAGAGGTTATTTAATATCAGATTATGATTTTTCTTAGTTTTCTTTTGCTAAATGTAGGAACCCGGACCTCTTTGCAAATTCTTTTACGAGAATTATATAGTTGTAGATCGCAGTTAAAGATAATTCACACCTTTAAAGTACTCCCCATTACCCATCAAGCGTAGTAATCGAAATTCTCCCGATTTAAGGTTAGTTTCCGAGATTACTCCCCTGCTGGATATAGGATTCTGGCGTTCAGTAGTGAGCTGTTGATGGTTTCATAAAAACAAGGAGGAGGTATAATTTATAATTACCTCAAATTCGTGCTTGCCCATCTTCTCCTTGAGGTGTAAGAGAACAATGTAGACGAGGTCCGTGTCACCGCTCGCAGTAGCTTTGCGCAGTGCGGTCGAACCCTCTCCTAAAGTGAGAAGCAATGGCACTTGAAGCTTGCTGTGTGTTTCATATTCCAGGATCTGCAATAATACTTATAGTTTTATATAAATCGCCACGTCTGTTTACCGAGCAGGAGGATATACTTTCTTTATAATTCGATAAGGTTGTGAATTGTTTGTACTATAGCCACACCACACTACTTTAGCAGGAGATATTAATCCTTTCAAACAAGGTTCTCGTGTAAACACCTTATATAATAGACTATCGTCACAAGATGTTTATCATATTGCTAGTATTAAACAGTACGCTCTGACTCTATTTCTAATCACATTTGAGCAACGCCGCCATAGCATAAATAATTTTGACATAATATGGTAATGATTGAAAAATATTTGATTGTTCCAAAACGAAACACATAAAATTCACAAAATAATATCATAGTTTAAATTCTTCACAATTGGGAAACGAATGTACTTGTGCAGGGCAATGGTGAGGTTACTGCGAGGCAGATAGCGGGCCAATCTTGGGTATGTTCCGAAATACAACTCAGTACACTGGCAAATGCAAATGACGTCATCAACTGACACTTTAATGTACTGGCGTGCCGCCGCCATATTGCGTCGGATATCCGGCCAAAATAAAACAATTTTTAATTGTGTGTGCGCTGAATGAAGCGTGCCAGAATTTGTTTTTATTTATTCAAATACAAAAAATTATAAAATAATTGCTGGTATCTTCATTACGAAGATAGAATGATTTTTGGAGCACAAAATGACAAAATAATCGCCAACACTTTTCCAATATGGCGTAAATGTATGACATCATATACTATCCTATGTTTTGGAACGAATCACCAGTATAACGTCGATTCATGACGTCATTCGCATTCGACAGTGTACTGGGTTGTATTTCGGAACATACCCCTTGTGCTATCGCACTTCACCTAGTCTGATAGATAATACATGCGGTTGGCGCGAGCGTGTTTTATACTCGTAGTACTTATGTAACTAATCTTAAGAGCCGTTTTCGAAAAATTTAATGTCTATAATGGCTGAATTACTGTTATAGTTATATGTGTTACCAAGTAAAATTGACGGCCATGCTTAAGTTACCGCATTTTTTTGATAAAAATTGTTTATCTGAATGCGAATACACTACACAATTAAATGTAACAATCGAAAACTGTAAACACTTATGCCAGTGCAACACTTGTGAAAAAATTTACCTTGTTCGACAAATGTTTTTAACTTATAAGTATGTACATAATGTTAATAAATTGTAATGAGTATTATTATATCCAAACAAATTAAATTTCATTTTTTTAAAAACATAGATTATCGTATAATACTTATTGAAAGTCATTTTTTTATTTACCACTGGTTCGCAAAAAACCTCCCATTTTCGTGACAACCCCATAGCATACACAAAACTGAAACAGGAGATTAGCAACATAATCTTCTTGATAACAACTTAAAAAATATCTGTGGTTGCCAACTCGCCTGCCAAGCGTGGCAACTATGGCGAAATTTCCCCTATGAGGTAATCTATGCAGAAGGCCTATGGTCAACAGTGGAATTTTATATTTATGGATGGATCTAAGAATGGATACTGATGGTAACAGAGATGAAACATCTCTTTTTATTAAATTAATGGTATTACCTGTTTTTCTGCTATAAATTATCAGTATAGTTTTTAGATTTTTAGCATTAGCTTATACTGGCTACCTCGATCTAATGTTAATAATAAACTTTGTGCCTTTAGATTTAATTTCGAAAAAAGTAAAGCTTTTCGATAGTTACTTTTGTTATTTCTCGAAGTTATAGTTTTATGTTCTAAAGCAAAACTGACGACTCACTTTGATCGCTAGCGCCTTCCTGCCCTTCTCGGCAGCTTTCATAGCAATCGTAGCGTAAGATATTCCCGGTATATTCCGCAGTTTGTCGCCGATTTCACGCGCAGCGCTCTCATTGTCTAAATGAGGCTGAGTTACCTGTACAAACGAAAACATTCATGTTTAAATTATTTGATGGCAGCGTTCTTTATCAACGGGACTGACTATTGAAATAGTCGGTGTCTTAAAGCCTCTTGCATGCCTCGCAAGTCCTTGAGGTGGCGCGTACAGTGTGTTAACCGTGCGCCCCTATATAAAGAAGGCGTAGAGAACTCAAGCTACACCCCCAAGAAGGACCCTGAAAGGATTACCGCCGTCGGGGCTGCAGTGGTATATGAATGCAGCAGAATCTGTCAGTCAATTTCGCTACATAAACAGGATGGATAGAATATGAATAGACCGATTTAAAACAATAGACAGAAAATTCCTTCAGAGAGAATTACTTACCTTATAGCATGCCCAATGTGACAGAACTCTAGTGTGTCCGTCCTTCAGTTGCAAGTATGAAGCTATGTGTCCCGCAAGACAATGCAGGCGCCGCCATATTAAACGGTCCAACAATATTCGCTCGCCTAAATTCTGAACTCTATTACATCGCTTTAAGGACCATTTCCTTTTCACTTTTATAAATTAATAAATGAATTCACATTACCAACAAAAAAAAAAACAATACAGAACAGAATAACTAAAAATCAAAAAATAATTATGTTAAAATAATATCGAAGTCTAAATGGAGGGTTTCCCTCCATTCCCTCCATCACGTCAAATTATGAACGTATTAAGTAATTTCATATAACAATCAAATAGTAACATCGATATAAATATATAAAATGTTATTGTATGTTAATAGTGCATCAACTTGTGCGTGACGTGTGTTCCGGCTCATAATTGCTGACATTATAGTTGTCACTGGTTTTTTTTTAACAAGAAATGTGTTCATTATCACTTAAGCTTTTGTTTGCCCAGTTCATTGAGCTATTATGTACTACGTACTAGAGGAGACACCGCATTCAGCTACTCTGTTCCACTCAACTGCGGTTCATGCACTGCACTTTAATCAGTCACTCGCTAGGCGCTTGTAGAGTTGTCACGTGTTGTGTTGATTAAAAAAAATCTCTTGATAAAAATATGCCGTCTTGTGTACTTAGATATTGCACAAATAATTCAAGAAATATCAGTAAAAACCAAGGAATTACTTTTCATCGGTTAATAAGATACTTATTCAATAAAAAAGTATTATAAATTAATAATAAAACAAATTATTCCTAAGACGACATCTCGTGTCACTGAATATAGATTATGAAATTAATATGTTCAGATGCGACATTTCCGTGGGTACTTAAGTATAGGACGAATATATTATTATACACATTTTTTTTATAGAAACATATATAAGTTATTATGATTTGGCAAAAATTTCCATGTTTAAATCCGCTTATTATTCTTTTATTTTATTTTTAAGTTTCCACATCAAAGTCAAAGTGGAATAAATTCGTCCATTTTTAACTCTCGCGTGCCCAGCATTTATGAACGATTATTTACAACATTTATGATTCTAATTTAAATAAATATATTTGTAATTTAAATTTTATGTTAATAAGTTTTGTTAAACATACATTTAGTACGTTTTTTTATATTTGACATAGATACCTTTTAAAATATTCAGATAAAAATATCATTAAAATGTAATTCTGACATAATATTATGTAATATTATATTAAATTAGCACATATACAAAATAAAAAACAATTTAAAAAATTGTACTCGATATAATTAACAATACAATATAAATAAACAATTATTACATACTGACCATTCTACTTACGTATAATCTATAATAACAAAAACTGACCGCGCAAGCGCAATGCGCGTTTATACCAACTGCGCATGCGCGACTCTACTATTACCGCGCATGCGCGAAGACATACGAGTAGTGCACAATTTTTGTTTGGAATAGCTTCTCTAGTACGTAGTACATTATAACTCAATGGCCCAGTTCCTTTTTTGTTTATAATCAGTGATTTAACCAGTACTACGACTACGACCTAATAACAATCAAGATGTGATCATTAAAACTAGACAGGATTGTAATCATGGTAAAAATAATAATAAGAAAATGTGGTTGCCAATCTGCATGCCTAGCTTGGCAACTATCACCAAATCCTTTCTACGAGACAATCTTCAAGGCCTAAGGCAAACATAGTTCAGCAGTGGAGTTTTATAGGCTGTGGATGGAAATATTTTATTACGTCTCCCATTTACCTATGAAAACAAAGTTTGGTTAGAAATATTATCTATTTCTACATTTAAAAGGATACTGAAGGAAAGTAAGCGGGATGGCGACTTTAGGGTCCCGTATCGCATTTAAAACCCTCAACCAGCGGCACGTCTTCACATAGTGTTCCGTCAGCACCGGATCCAGAATAAAACCTTTGCCGAACTGTGCGGCTCTGATCAGCATTTTTTGGACTTCTGGGCTAAATTCAAAGGCGGCCGCGTCGATGCAGTCCTGAACCGCTGCTACGAGATCTGGTTTAACCAGACGTATGTACTCGTCCGCTCTGTGACTTCGTTTCTGAAAGTTATCAATTCAAAAATTAAACAAAATCTCAAATGCTAAATTCAATATTAAGATTATAATGTTATTATTACAGCAATAAAATAACATCATATACTATTGGGTTTTTACACCTTTAAATAAAATAAATAATAAAAAGCCTTTTTATTTCTTACAAACAAATGAAAGAGTAAGTGAAAGTGAATTATCTTATTACTAAAATCTAATATTTTTTATTTAACCTATGATTATAACTATTTTTGTGTTTATTTATCTATTATTGTAGATTTTTTTCAAGATCAATTTGTATGGCAATATTTTTATGGGCAAGAACCCCTCCTCGGGTGAAGGCCTCCTCCAAAGAATCCCAATGGTCTTTGTCTTTGGCTATTTGTAACCAATTTGGGGCCGCTATCTTTGTGATATCGTCTTGCCATCTTGCATGGAGTCTTCCTCTGTAGAGTTTCCCTGTTGAGCTGGTCTACGAAGAAATTTTTTTGGTCCATCTCTCATCTTGTAATCGCGCTACATGCCCCGCCCATTTCCATTTTTGTCTTTGAGCATGAATTAGAGCGTTTTGAAATATTTCTTATTTTTGTGTGTCTTATATTTTGTCTTTTTTGGATATTCAGCATACTGCGTTCCAAAGCGTGTTGGCAGCTGATTATTTTGTTCTTTACTTTGTCAGAATATCTACAGGTCTGACAGGAATTTTACACTATTATTAAGGTGATTTTTTTTAACTAAGTATATAGAAATTGGAAATACATATGTGCAAATGACAATATTTAAATAATAAAAGTAAATTTTACGGATTCTATTGCGTTTAATTTAACTTATTTTGAATTACCGACGTTTCGGGTACTTAACAGTAGCCATGGTCATGGAGGGGAGAGGGGGGGGGGGGGGAGTTGTCCCCCGTAAAATTAATTTTATTCCATGTTAAGTAATCGTGAAATCATTATACTAAATCTAGTTGGTCTAACTAGGTTTGTTTCCCTTCACAACTATGTAGCTTGCGTACTATATTTTTGTGAAGAGAAGCCAACCAGGAGAAGGGCAGCAGCGTTTTATGAGTAATAACTAAAAATATAAATAGTTGCAGCTGTCAACTTGTCTGCCAAATGTAGAAGTGACAGTAGCCTAGTAGTAGGCAGGGCGCGGACCGCGAACTCAAAAAGGTCGTGGGTTCGAATCCGCCATTCGACTACTGGCGTGAACCACTCGTAACACATGCAATTTAAGCTTACCACGAGTAGTTAAGGGGAATATTAGTAATGTTTATAGCATTGTTAATATTCTTTAAAAGAATGTAGCAGCAATGGCAAATATCCCCTTATTAAGTAATCCATAGGGTGAGGCCTAATAGGATATGCCTACGTACGTAAGTTCAGGCGAGCGTGAACATCTAAAGTAGGTACATTAACCATGGCTTATTTCGCTTACTTCGCACAGTCACATTATAAAAACTGATGGATTCACTTAAGCAGACAAAACGTGATATTTTTTTTATAAAAATCACTAAGTGCATAGTATACACTAGGTCCAAGTAGTACAATTGGTTTTTTATTTACACAATTTGTTTTTTGGCATTGTAAGTATGTAGGCTGTACAATGTTTGAAATATATAGGCGTGGTAGAGCCATACTGCACTGACATGATGACGTCGGCTCAGGGAAGGAAAGGACACGCTCGCAATACGCACGCTCAGAATACTAACGTGAAAAAGTGGCATATTGCTGCAGTGTTTCATAGAACTGGAGAGCTTAGGTATGACAAAATATCTAAATTTTTATTCTAAATCGAGATATATCGTACAGGATCTATTTACCACCAGTTGGATTTTGTGCATGTTTGTCAGTCATCCTTACTTCAAAAAAAAAAAACTATAGTATTCGTTTTTTTGTATAAAATATTCCTCCTCAACAAAAGCAGTCCATTGCTCATAATATGGAGGATTAGCCTGAATCGCCAAACTTGACAGGCGGATTGGCGATTGCAATATCATATCGCACTTTTGATGCTGTTTCCTGTCATTGATTTATAATTTTACGTCTGATAATATAAGGTAGTGGATTTTGGTATCAACGCCATCTATCGAAGGCAACACCATTATTTGAAACTTTCCTTCAATCGCTCCTTATGACATCCATAGGATGCGGTGGGGTTATGGATTATTTTATGTAGTGGCGCAGAACAAGGGGGTATGTAAAATATAGCAAATAATATACCTGAAATTGTTTGGATGCTTCAACTAAATATGAACCAGGTGCAGTGCTGTTGATCCTCAGAATCTTGTCCACTACAACCGGTACTTTTTGTATCAGTTCGTGGGTCATTTCCGAGATTACACGGACGCAATCCATTTCAGGAATAATATGGAAGGGTCCATCGTAAGGATAGGATACGACGGTGTCGTTGAAGCCGTATATACACATCATGTCGTCCCAGTGACCAACTATGGCCTGTGATCCGCACCTTGGAATATAATGCCATATAAAGATAAAATTCACATTGTTAAAGGTTGAAATTTTATTTGCTTTAAAACTAAAAACGGGGAAATCTGAAATGAGCGAGGTGGGTCATTTCTGATAAATTACTTCATTCTGATAGGAAAAATTAGCACATATTGGATACTTATCGAATCACCATTGTAAAAGATTGCGGCATACATTACGCTTTTTTATTACTTTAACGTGTTTGCGAGACAATAGTCAAAGTTGGCTCAGAACCGCGAAGTGAAGATTTGCAGAGAACGGTTGCAGACGTAATATTATTACGGGACAAATATGGGTGATATCTATTACTTCGATGTCAAGTGTGACGTGCGGACTACAAATAAACTGTTACAGGGTTCAACTAACCATACTAATTCCTTTGGTTGCTTTATATATCCCGTGTCGATTTCACAATACTTGCTCTTGAAGTTTGAAGATCCGATCCACAGGAAGCCGGAGTCAGTGAATAATGCTACATGTCGCCCATTCTGAGATGGCACTATTGAGACTATCTGGGTGTACGGATTTTGTATTTCAGGACGCTGAAATTGTTGATGTATTGTTAGAAGATAGAGTCTAAAATTTAATTACAGTACGATAATTTAAATATAATTGATTACAAAAAACATGCTGAAGTCAAAATAAAAATAAAAGCTATAAGTCCCATTATTGGTTACGAGTGGGTGAGGAAAGGCTTTATCATATTTCAGAGAGAGTTGCGGAATAGGAAAGAGTCTGTCGCTTGGTTATAATATATAAAACTTGACTGCCTCGTTGGTCTAGTGGTTGTAGTAGTGCGACTGCTGATCATGAGGTCCCGGGTTCGAATCCCGGGTCGGGACAAAAAATTAATTATTCAGTTTTTCCGTCAAGAAATGCTCAGTAGCTGCCCGGAGTCAGGAAGTTGGCGGTGTCTCACCCCCGTGCCTCGGAAAGCACGTAAAGCCGTTGGTCATGCGCTTGATCTCTCTCCAGTCGTGTCGGTTTACCGTCCCATCGGATTATGAGAGTGAAGGAAAAGAGAGTGCACCTGTGCTTGCGCATACACTTGGGCACTATAATCCTGTCCTGCGCCGATGGCTAGTCTCCGTTAAGGCAGGCCGCCGTGGCCGAAATTCGGTCTGGAGGACATTATTAATATTTAAAACGGTTATAAATAATATTACCTAAGAATATTATACGTGTATGAGCGACCATTAAATGTATTTTTCACAAGCAACCCGGTTCTATCCCCGTCGGTATCAATGAAATTGTTAAATGGAATTTTAAGTGTTGATTACAATTTTACAGATTTACCACATACTCGGTGGTGGGGGAAAAAAACGTGACCAGTATGTTTGAGGAATAAATTAAAAATAAATCCAAAACTGCACACCTCGAACGCTCATGAATGCCTACGTATGATGTCTTGAATAACCAATTTACTTTTATTAAATACCGAACAATTTACTTTTATTAAATACCGAAACAGGTATTTCGTTTAAAGCTATAAAAAATTATTTCTGTTTAATTAACATGGATTTTTTTTTGACTGCTTGATATCGGTGATTCGTATTGTTACCGAAAAAATAGTCAAATAATTAAAGAAATAAAAAAATTGTGATATTCAAAGGGCTTCCTAAGGATTAAAATATAAAGCTAAGTATTAAAAAAGAAATCAAAGTTATCACAGATTTCTTTTTTTTTTTTCGTGTTCATGTTTTCGAAAGATGTCTTGTTCACATCCATACCGACTATCAGACGTCCAAATGAAATTATTTTCAATTAACTTGTTTTTAACAATAAAAAAATAAATAAAGAGCCGTGATAGCTCATATGGTTAGAGCTCGCTGTAAATTTCACAGTACGCGAGCAAACCGGGTTCCATCCCCACGGCACCAATGAAATTGTTAATTGCTATTTTAAGTGCTGATTTACCACGTGCTCTGCGGTGAAGGAAAACATCGTAAGAGAACCTGCATGTCTAAAAACTAAGAAAAAGTTTTGGTAGACGTGTTATATATATATATAAAATAATTGCTCCATAATCCTCTTACAAAAGAGAGGAGAACCGTGTTTACAGTGGAACGTATACAATATTTAAGTACAACATTAAATGAATACGCTGGCAGTGCTGATTGGTAGAAAAGTAAAATTGATCAATTTCGTTCATAAATGGAGTTAAAAATTAAAAATAGAAATGAAAAATAGAGTTAATATGTGTTACAAATACATTAAATAAAACATTCATTGTTTACATTCATACTGTCAAAGTTAATTGTCAAACACATAATAGTCTATGGTCATACAGTCTCACAGAGTACAGATAGTCACAAAGGAATTTTGAAATATTGCCAACAAAATAATTATCTACTAACAGATTGACTTAATTTCGTGTGATTTCTAATAATTCTTTTTTAATAATGTGTGGAGTTTATATCAAGGTAATAAAGCATTTATTTGAAATTTTGTATAATAGATATTAATAAACAATTCAAAACGAAAAAACGAAAATGGTTTGCTTAACGTACAAACTTAAAAAATTAATGAATAATGTTCGAATTTCGACCGCCACTACGGTAAATCTAGTCCCATAACTAAATTTAATTAAGAGATTGTTGATGAAACACTAATGACTGTTCGTTTAGAGTTGATAAAAAAGCAGGGTTCTTAAATTCATTACAAATTGCGGCTCGCTAATTACTTTTGGTGGATGATAAAAAAGCAATCGCGTCGGTTCGCCCGCACGGCCCTGTGCTTGACAACAGCTGTGAGCCTCGTGCCACAAAACTCTGTGTTTGCGGCGATAAGTGACGCCACAGTGATTGCGATACGGAATAGACTTTACTAGCGTTGCCAGGCGTCCGGATAAAGCCGGACACAATCAGGCTTTTTGATTAGAAGATGTCCGGCCTGTCTGGCTTTTGTCAGGCTTTTTATATTTGACCATTTTTTACATTTTTCGTGTACTAAAATACATACTATTGCAATTATTGAAATTAATATTGTAATAAATATTGAATGATTAATAATAAAGATCACTGATTCATTCAGTTTTAATTTAAGACTTTATGGTAAATGATATAAGAATTGTTTTACTTTAAAAAATATATTATCGTGTTATACTTCGATCAACAATACCAAATAGATGTCGGGTCGGCGTAAGAAATCCATTTACGTAAATAAGAGCGCACATGAGACGTGAGCTCTTGCACGTGAGAGTGTAGCTCGCAAGGCAATAACGGAAAAATAACTTTATTTGTTTTAATTAAAGTTGATTTCACACTAGATGTTATTTAATTTATGTCTTTTCATAGTTTATATTCATGCGGACAGTATTTAGCTACGATTTTGTACGTGACCCGTTATCTAGTTGGTATTGTTGTTCGAAGGTGTTATACTAAGAATAATTAAGGGTGTCCGGCCTTTTTACCAAAATGTCCGGCTAAGCTGGATGGTCTGTCCGGCTTTTCGGTTCTAAGACCTGGCAACCCTAGACTTTACTAACATAAATCTTTCCACAAAAAACGTCCTTTTCACGACAAGTTGTAACTTCATAACTAAAATCAGTAGATACCTAATTACGCACGCGTTGTAAAAATGCAATGTTGAATGTTGATACACAAGTCAATGGCAAAATACTCACTAAGTCACTAAAATGGCCTCGCCACAGAAATCTAAACAGTGCCCATTATTTAGATTTCTGTGGGACTCGCTCCTCGGTTGTTACGCGCGGCTTTCTTTTGTTGAAATTGGGTATGAAAATGCAAAGTCCGTTATTTCTTTCTATGTGAGCAAATGGAAAAAAATATCTCTCGCTTTAATTTCATTAATACGTCTGATTAATTATTACTACCTTCTATCGACCTTTTTGTTTGCAATATTTATTACAGGTATTCAAAAACTATTTTTTTTATAGGAAGGGTGACAAACGTGCACACACTCCACCTGATGGTAAGTGGTTGCTGTGGCCCATAGACATCTACATCTATCCTCGATTACAAATCAAAATGCAGATGCGTTGTCACCCGTGAGGACTAAGATGGAATGATTCTTTTCCAGTAAAAAGGGTCTCCGGTTCTCTACACTCACCGTACGAAACACAGCAGCATTAAGCTACTATTTCACGCTGGTATTCTGTGAGAGCGTGGTCCTTCCCCGGTCGAGCCGACCCATTCGTGCTACAACTATACTACTAATATAACTGCAGCATGTCTCTACCACGTATAAATTATTAGCAAAAGTAATAATATCTCTATAAATATTCACGAGTTGTGTATGAAAGTTATGTCGAATATCTGAAAATGCGACACGCAACTCATTGTGGGTACAGGCTTACTTATCGCTTGTATAGTAGAGTATAAAAATATGATACGTTTATCATTATTGCAATTTAAAGTAAATAGCTAATATAACATTGTAGTCATACTTACCATAAGCACAGCTCTAGATTCACCCAGCTGACATTTGTAGATTTCTTTATCTCTACATACGAGAAATCCGATCACCGACGAGGACCGTTGTCCAGAACTCAAAACACACCAAGAACTGATTGGCTCATTAGCCCCTGGAAAATGGAATGTAAATAAAGAAATATACAGCCACTGTAATGGTTATTAATAATGGCATAGAATAAGTTTTACTAATCATGTTCAGTTTGTAAACATGGAATAGAATAGAGTCATTTTGATTCAATTATAGATTACAAGAATACTTATTGAAAGTCATTTAAGGTTTACCACTGGTCCGGAAAAAGCCTCTGTCCTAGGAGAACCAGCAAGAAATAATAAACAGTCAGTTTTATTAAATACTTTTTGGATACAAGTAGAGATGTCGTAATTTAACACATTTTTTTCATTTATGCGAGTACATGCGCGCGCGCGCGTGTACGCACGCACGCACGCATGCACGCACGCACGCACACACACACACACACACACACACACACACACACACACAATAAGCACATAATGGTAAACCATATTAAACATAAAATAATATAATACATATTTATTATACTTTGGAGATATTCGCAATTCAACCAGTTTATTGAGATCACAAAATATCCAGTCTAAACAGATTGGTGTTTTACCAGTATGAAGATGTATGGGTATGGTATGGTATGGGCGCTGGGCGCGTATATTGAAAGTATATAACAACAGTATGCACAGGTCGGGACTGATCACTTATAGTTTCAATTTGTTATGAGCATAATTATTTTCAAACGCGCGAAGACCTGTTATTAATCTAAGCTAATATTATAGTTAAACTTATGATTACTTCCCGTTCGCCTCACAATTCCGTGATAAAAATAAAAGAAAATGTACTATTGTAGATTATATATATTATAACATATATTGACTAATATTGATCCTTGAAGTTACTTCTGTAACAGCTTTGGCGCTGGGGGAAGTGCAGCCTCTTCGCCCTTGCGTAGCAAATCGCAGTAACCCATGTTCACCTCAGCAGCTTTTTTATAGAAGAGGAGGCAAACGAGCATGCGGCTCACCTGATGTTAAGTGACTACCGCCGCCCATGATCAACCGCAACACCAGGTTGCAGGTGCGTTGCCGGCCTTTTAGAAAGGAGTAAGCTCTTTTCTTGAAGGTCCCCAGGTCGTATCGGTCCGGAAAAATCGCCGGTGGTAAACTATTCCACAGAGAGGTCGTACGCGGAAGAAAACTCCTTGTGAAACGTACAGTGGTGGACCGCCAAGCATCCAGATGGTGTGGATGGTATCGGGACGTTTGCCGCGTAGTGCGTTCACGAAATTTGGCGGCTGGGATTAATCCGAACAATTCCTCAGAGCATTCCTCATGGTATATGCGAAAGAAAATGCAAAGAGATGCAACATCTCTACACAGCGCCATTGAATCGAGCCGATCGGAAAGCACTCGGTCGTCGACGATTCGAGCCGCTCTGTGCTGGATGCGGTCAAATAGAAGGAGCTGGTACTGGGGAGCCTCAGCCCAGAGATGGGAACAGTATTCCACGTGCGGCCGAACCTGCGCCTTGTAAAGTTGCAGGCGGTGTACCGGCATGAAATACTGTCCCGCTCTGCTGAGCACGCCAAGCTGTTTAGAGGCCAATTTGGCCTTCTCTTCCAAGTGACCACGAAACTGCACGTCTCTCGATATGTCGACTCCGAGGATACCGACACTGGCTGAGGCAACAAGGGGAGTGCCTTGAAGCTGGGGAGATACGACAAAGGGGTTCTTTTTAGCGGTTAACGCGCAAACTTGTGTCTTCTGGGGGTTAAACTGGACTAGATTTAGTCGCCCCCAATCCGAGACTCTGTTCAGCAAAGACTCGACTTCAGACACAAGTTTGTCCCGGTACTCGGAGACATTTTCCCGAGAAATATTGGTACGGCCGGTGTAGAGAAAATCACCAGTGCTGTCATATGCATAGCAATTAATGTTACTGGTTTGCAATATATCATTGATATGCAGAAGAAACAGCGTTGGCGATAGCACGCAGCCTTGTGGAACACCAGCACTAATAGGCTTGTAATCGGAGCTTGCACCGTCTACAACGACCTTGATGCTCCGATCTGCAAGAAAGCTGGTAATCCAATCGCACAATTTCTCGGGAAGCCCGTAGGAAGGGAGCTTCGAAAGAAGCGCTTTGTGCCAAACCCGATCGAAGGCCTTCGCCCTCGGACTCTACTGCCTCCGCCCATCTATGAGTTAGGTAGACGAGAAGATCACTAGCTGATCGACCACGGCAAAAACCGTATTGGCGGTCACTAATCAGCTGGTGATCCTCAAGGCACCTCATGAGCTGGCAGTTAACAATAGACTCCATTATTTTGGAGAACAAGAAGGTGATGGTTATTGGTCGCTTTCGGGGACCAGCCTCAGCCGCTACAGCTCGCACAGTGCCTGCAATTTGCTACGGCGGGAGGGGGCTGCTCTCCCTCCGTGCCTACGGCTTTACAAAAACACTCTAGGGGTAGAGCAGACAAGACTACGTGGAGTCGGGGCGTGCTGATTCAGGTTAAGAATCTGTCGAAATGATGACCAATCATCTAATTAGCCGTGATTTCGCGATCACCATAGACATTTTCCGAAAATTCGGTTTATCTTATTATTATCCTACGACATGTATAAAGCACACATAATTATATTTAATAATGACAATGAATGCCGTAAAAAAAATAGGTGTCCAATTGAAAATTAATTGTATTTCTTGTTGAAGGTAATTGGACATATTATGGAGATAAATAAGATTGAAATGAATTTATTATAAAAATACTACTTTTATAATAAAAATAATTTTGTCTCTCACAAAAGACTTCATCATTTTAACAGTTGCCTTTAAATTTCCATAAAGTAATCAAGTCTAGTATGATGAGTATGAGCAAAATTTTCAAATAATGCATAACAGTGGCCTATTTTGGGAAAGGTTTATGAGTACATCCAGGAGTGGAGCTGTTGAAGTTTATCACTCAAAGAGACAGTCTTATTTTTTTCACACCTCTCATTTAATTAGTACATATATTATACCTACTTGGCAAATCTGGCACAGATCTTATTTTAGGGTCCGATACATTGCTGACTAGAAACATGCGATTGGTAGTTGTAATCACAGCCAGGCCAATACCATGCGGATTAGGGAAAAGTTGCGCTTTCCATACCTGGTAATAAGATATGCGATTAGTGTAAAGTTGTAATATAAAATGCAATTCAAATAAGAATAGGATCGGCAATGACCTCGAATGACCACAATCTGTCAACTATCACTTGAAAAGTACGGCTTGCGAAGAAAATTAATTTGCGTATTAATTAGGTTTTTTTTTCGCTCTATTTAACAAAGTATTACCCCTATTGAACTCCTAATTATTTTTATAAATGAATTTAAAATATTGACACTAGTCGGTGGAATCTAAATCTATGTTCTATTTTTAAAAGGGAAAGCAGCAATGAAGATAATAATGACAATGATGACTACTCAGACAGTGATGCAGACATTAGCGAAATTGAAACGCCAGATTCGGATTAATACTTTTTCGTTCATGGTTCTTTTGTAAAAAAGTTAATTGGAATATCTGTTTTGCTCATCCTACCTAACTGGTTTGAATTGACAGCTACGACGTTACAATATAGCCCCAGGTCAGCCCTATTGTTATTTAAATTGTATCGTACCTTTTTATTTAATTCATCAACATCATTTGTAAGTAATATGTACACCGTTAATTTAACAAAATTTCCGTTGTAGGTTAATTTTTCTGTCCATCTGACTGTCTGGCTAAATTTAGCTTACAAACTATAATGATAACATAGTAACTTGACCGACTCCTAAATGTTTAAATAATCTGCAATTTTGCTAATGACAATATAATACTTTCACGACTATGACAATATTCCCATTAAAATCAAGATCATCATCATAATTGCATCCCATATCAAGTCCACTGCTGAGCATAGGGTCATCCCCAAGGCACATTACATAGCACCATCCTTAGTTACTGGAGTCAATAGAATTCCTGAATTTCTTGAGTTACTTTTCGTTCCTGAGTTACTTTTATAAAGCAAATAAAGATTAAAGCATCTTTGCAATAAAAAATTATGATGTCTTACTTTTGTGTCCCTGACTTCTTGTCCCAAGTTGAATGTTTTCTGATATGCACCAAACATGTCATAAATGAGAACATCTCCACTTTCCTGTATACAAAGAAGCTGCTCCCCATCAGACCAGCCCATATGAATGAGAACACCATTGTTCCACTGAAAAAATATAGATTCTTAATTTGAATATTAAAATATAGACATTCTTAATTTGAATATTATATCTGAATATAGACATTCTTAATTGGAAACTAACGAGCAGTGTTCAATATATTCGCAGTATGGGTATGTTAAAAAAAAGATAAAATTATGAAATATTTTTTATTTTTCAATATATTTAGTCTCCCATGACGTCAATACATTTACTACTTTGTGAAAAAATATTTTGTATTCCCTTGAAAAAATATTCTTGATCTTGGCCTGTAAAATGCTCATTTACAGCAGACTTGAGCTAATTATCTTCAGCGAATCGCTTTCCCCAAAGGTTTTTCGAAAGTTTGGGAATAAAAGTAGTAACTAGGGGCTATATTTGGCCTGTGTGGTGCGTGATTAATTTCCTCAAACCCGCAGACTCAGTACACAGTACAGCAGCTTTGGAGAGCCACGCCCTATGAACCGTTTTGTTGTCAGGAAGAAGCAGCACTCCCTTGGTCAGCTTTCCTCTTCTCTTTTCTGTTATTGCTGCCCTCAAACGGCGTAAAATGGCTGAGTATTATTCTGCAATGATGATTTCACCTTTCTTTGTGTACTCGATCAATAATATTCATTTGGAATCCCAAAACACTGTGGCCATGATTTTACCAGCCGATGGAGTGACTTATAACTTCTGGGAGGGGTCTTTTTTTTTTTTTTATAGAATAGGCTGACAAACGAGCACACAGTCCACCTGATGGTAAGTGGTTGCTGCGGCCCATAGACATCTACATCTATCTTCCATTACAAATCAAAATGCAGATGCGTTGTCACCCGTGAGGACTGAGATGGAATGCCTCATTTCCAGTAAAAAGGGTCTCCGGTTCTCTACACTCACCATACGAAATACAGCAGCATTAAGCTACTATTTCACGCTGGTATTCTGTGAGAGCGTGGTCCTTCCCCGGTCGAGCCGACCCATTCGTGCTACAACTATACTACTAATATAACTGCAGCATGGCTCTACCACGTAAAATCTGATCTCTTTATATGTCATTGCATAGACTCTTGTTTACTTTCAGGGTCATAATGTTGGGTTCAACATTATGACCCTGAAAGTAAAGTAACATTTCATCTCCTGTGGCCATCCTATCGAAAACATAATTAATTAATAAATAAATTGGCACCATACAACTCTAAAAATTCCCTCTAACATTCAACACCTGGTCGATTTTGAGCATTTGCGGCGCCCATGTTGCACTGACTTTTGTGAGGTTGAGATAGTCATGCAATATAGTGTTTATGACACCAACGGATAGGTTAGTCATAACTAAAAACATCTTAATTCATACTTGTGCATCATCTAATACAAGTTTTTCAATAATTTTTACATTTTCTTCTGTAGCTGCTGTGATTGGCCTACCCGGGCAGGGTCATCTTCGACGCTTTCACAGCTTTTTTTTTAATTTAACTGACCACTTCTGTATGGTTGACACCCATCATTCCTTAATGGATGTTTTTTTTGAGGTTTTCCTTGTTTAGTGAGGAATTTGATTACCATATGGTGTCCAATTTTTTTCAACATTGACGAGTCAGTTATTTCCATCATATATGACTGCAGGTTACACAAGAAGTATGAAGTTATCAAGACAAAATTTCATATTTATACCCTCAGGTAGTGCAATTAACTAATGAACTTCTTTAATTACCCACATTATTAGCAAATCACCCTAATATCGAGCATATATTGAATGCCCCTCATATTTCAAATAGTAAAAAAGTAATCAACTTGTTACATAATTTAAATAAAAATTATCATATGTTGGCATAGACTTATTAATAGGGCCCGGATTAATATGTAAATCCATATTTTTAATTGATGTGGTTTTAGTGCTTATATATATTTTCTACATAAATTATGATATTTTGATCAAGAAAATGCAATTTTTATTTTTCATATTTTTCCATATTTCAAGTATAGATCCATATTTCACAAGACATTAAATAAATTTATCCATATCTTCATTTTTTTATGTTAGACGGATCAGCAGCTCTTTGAAATGCCTAAAAATGAGTTTTGCGACAAGACGACATGCAAATGATCACGAGTAATCACGACCTCGCCGCGCTGCCCGCCCTACACCGCCTTTCCACACCTGGACCTGACTCGTGCTCGCGCGCCTCGTGCCCCACAGTTTGTGACGATCGTAATTGCTTGCCTTGTCAATTTGTTGCATGTGATTTTTTGCTTACTCGCATAGCAAAACAGAAACGGTTTTAATTTTGAAAATTTAAGGAAACACTAATTATATTCAAATAATAATGAAACAGAAGCTAAGTGAAATTGTATTTTTTTTGGTTTTACTTAATAAAGAATCGTTTTAATGTTCAATGTCATTATCTCTTATTACACATATTTTTCCCATATTTTAGGTTTTTCAGTCCATATTATATGTAAATATTTTGATATTTTCTATACATATTAATCCGGGCCCTACTTATTAATATTATATACTGCGTATGGACCGGGTCATAGAACAAACAAAATGGCACCAACTCATTGGTGTGAAAATGTTTATGGAGCACCAATGCGAGCTAATATGCTTGCTGTGCATCCATGCAATGTTTCCACTTTTAGATATTTTGCACTATTTTAAGGTAAATCTACTAATATAAGTAGGACATTTTATGGCTTTTTTCTTCAAGTTGACAGAGTTTTAAATAATTTAGGACGAAATCAAACTTCAGATAACCCTGTTTTCTAATACCCACCTGCAATAAATAAGACTATTTCGATTTTTTATGATAATTTAGGGAGTATATCTACAGGTTCTAGGGTAAAACCAAAATAATAAGTGGAAACACTGGTTCCGTGGTAGTTGTTGTTGTTGCTGATTTATTCTATGCATAAACCATGAAAAATGTTTGTTCGCATGACCATATCTAGTCATTTATATCAATGTATATTGGTAAAAAAGTGCCATTTCAATTAAATTACACTTGAGATAGAATTTATATAAATCATGTATAGTATGAGTGCTATGGTAGATATGTGGTTGCTAAGAGCTATTTGTAAATTTCACTATTTATGTGACCAACCCAGGTTAAACCTCCCTGCATCAATAAAAACTATCACTCGATGGGCAGTGAAATAAAATACTTAAGGAAACAAATATCTAAAGAATAATATAATATTTCCTACAAAATAATAACAATATTTCATATACATGGAAAGTCTGCCCACATGCACTGGCTTAGGCATACATTAATTCCATCAACCATGATTGATAAAAAATGGATGGTGACTGATAGGCGTACATGCAGGTGTCAATCACTGCATTACATGGTAGGTTATTCGTCACTCACAACCGTGACTGTTGTAAAACTGACAGCCTGCATGAGCGTGTAATGTACGCTTACTACTTTATAACTTGCTTATAAATGAATGAACATGTACATAATGCCACGGCGGCCTGCCTCAACAGAGACTAGCCATTGGCGCAGGACAGGATTATAGTGCCCAAGTGTATGCGCAAGCACAGGTGCACTCACTATTCCCTCACTCTCATAATCTGATGGGACGGTAAACCAACACAACCGGAGAGAGATCAGGCGCAGGACCAACGGCTTTACATGCTTTCCGAGGCACGAGGGTGAGACACCGCCAACTTCCTGACTCCAGACAACTACTGAGAATTTCTTGAAGGAAAAACTCAATAATTAATTTTTTAGGGATTCGAACCCAGGACCTTATGATCAGCAGTCGCACTACTACAACCACTAGACCAACGAGGCATATATAGTATAACCATATCGATGGTCTAGAAGACAAACATGGTAATTACGGACGAGCCAATTTTTCAGGAGGACTGTTTTTAATGAATCAAAACTTCTAGATACTATAACTTAAAACTGGTCATTGAAACTGTGTATATACTGCTTATAATTAGTTAGGGTATTTATCTATATACTTAATTATTATAAATTCAAACATCAATTATCTAAAATATTCTATAAAAATACCAAAATAGCAAAAAAGGGTATCACTTAGTACGCTTGTACACAAACTTTATATAATATTGTTCACTTAACACTTTCGTGCTTTGTATATTAATTTAGGGTATAATGAACAATTTAGTACCGATGTATTAAAAAAATAATTACGTATAAATGTTTCTTTATTACCAAACAAATCAAACATGTAAATGTTATGTTAATATTATTATTTAAGTATTAAAACTGTAAATTTCTAAGGTCAGTCATTGGACTCTGAGCCTGAACAATAGTTAATTGTATTTTCTTCATCAATAGAAGAAATGTTAGTGTAATAATCAACATAGTCTTTTGGGATCACTCCATCCTTCAACAGCGTCATCAAATCCTTCTTCGTAGCCTTTGAAATTGGCATCTAGGAATTGTATGCTTTTTTAACGGCTTGTAGAAACTAGAAATACTTGATCCCTTTTTCTTCTTTTTTTACATGCAGCAATGTCAATTTCTTCGAAAGTCGTATCACTTAGTTTATGTTTGTAAAATACCGATCCTGGAGACTCCTTTCTTACTTGTATCCATTTGATGGTTATCCAATTCACTGTTTCATTATTTTTGTTTTTACCATGTTGCAATTCAATGACTTTTCTAAAGCTTTTAAATCATAGAAATCGGGGTACTTGATCATGATCACATTGTAAGGTTTGGGCCTGGATCTCGCAGAACTGACGACTAAAGCGTACTCTCTTGCAGTAAATATTTTTTTATGCTTTCGGGCACGCTCTATACTTGAATGTATAGAGT
Organism: Parnassius smintheus behrii; assembly: GCA_036936625.1. Lineage (NCBI taxonomy): Eukaryota > Metazoa > Arthropoda > Insecta > Lepidoptera > Papilionidae > Parnassius > Parnassius smintheus. The sequence goes on from JAUPFT010000014.1 coordinate 12,629,213, forward strand.
CAGCCTCCAGGTACGAATGGCCAGATTCCAAGTATTTGAGGTTAACTGTTTACAAATGAGGAACATTTATTACGTCATACAATGCTGCCAATGTGACATATTTGTTGCGATTTTGACCACTGCGGGTGTCTGAAAAGGATGTAACAGTTTTTACGTTTTCAGGCAAATCCATCAAGTACTTAAGTAAAATTGAACCAATTTCAGTGCTGTCTTTTCTCCGTTGCTTTCGTTCCTCATATAACATAGTCCTGTATTTTGATAATTATCTAAAATAGTAAAATTGTAGATAAAAATTTTCCGTAAGTAGTAAATTTTAGAGTCAGCGGTGTGAGGCACTGACAATATTGCCTGCAAATCAAATGTTAATGCACGCTTCGTACTATCACCTTCTATGCTTTCTTTCTTGTCGTATGCCTTCATTTCCAAATATTCTTTTTCTCTTGCTTTATGTTATCATAGTCTCTTTCTAAACTGTTTGTGTCTTCAGCACCCTTGTACACATGGCATTTAGTGCACTGATCCTTTTTTGGTTTGTAAAATGCTAGTGGTGGGTCATACGATTTGAAAATCTCCTCGTAAACATACAAAGAAACAGGATTTATATTTCTTTCTGGACAGAATTCTTCTCTGTACAATTTATATAAGCGAGCCATATTAAGGTCACTCTCCAAATATATTTTTTGGAGTCTTTTCTGCAATAGTGGGACTCGATTCTAGGAAACATGTCAATATGCAGTTTAACAAATTGTTGTTGAATAAATCCCTGCCGTAGATCGTCCCATCTGTTTAGTGCAAGTATCAATTACACTTCCACTTATAACAAAAGTGTTGCAAAAAATTTTTTGACAAACTCTGTGTCTACCTGTGTTTTCGTGACAAAGAAAATACTGTCTAGACATAGCGCGTCGTTTTGTAGCTGCAACCAATATACGTTGAATATTTGCGTGTTTTATAAGAGCTGAATGGTAATTTTTTTGATATTTGCTTTCTCCAAAACCCCAAAAATTACGACAGAGATCAGCTCTTAAATTTTCAGGAAAATTTTCATTACATTTGTATCTACATTTACTGCATTCTGTAGGAACACAGTTTTTTGAACTAACAATGTTACCCTTTCTGTTGATATAATATTTACCGCTTTGACGTTTGTTTTTTGCTATATTTCTCTTCCACGTGTCTGGGTTTGGTTTTTTACTTTTTTTCGGGCATTTGTTTCCTCAATCTCATCCCGAGATATATCAGATGAAGTTGCAGGTTTGTTATTTTCTGGATGGTAAGACGATTCAGAATCTACGTAAGGGGAATCATTTGAGTCTGACAATTGAAGTTCGAGAATTATTTGCTCTATATTAGTACTATTCGATGTACTAGGAAGTGGTGACTGTCTAGAATCGCGTGATCCTTGCAAATAAATCGATGAAGTGTTAACTTGTGGTTCAAAAGTAGTGCTACAAGCCATATATATAGATCATTATCTGTGGAAGCGGTTTCTTTAAGAGCGTCGGCGGATGCTGCGGGTGGAGACAGCGGCACCGAGGTAGTGGAGGCGGCAGCATCAATCATATTTGTGGGAAATTCGGTGTTTACTGCAGGCGAAGACGACGGTACCGAGGCAGCAAAGTCGTTTTGTACATCACCGTCGACATCGGTGATTTTCGTTGGAACATCGGTCGTTTTCGTTGGAAACGCCGACACGTACAAATCACTTTAGTACTTTCGGGCTCCCGTTGTTTACTTAGAACTTTGTTGTTAAATAATTTACAATATTTGTCTACACTGACCTAGTATTTTTAAAGTACTTAATATTTATTATTATTTGCTGACGAGTTTTCAGTAGTATTATTATCACTTAAACCATTTGTCTGCCGGCACTTGAAAATATTTACATCATTTAATATATAATGATTTCTTAAATTTACGCGAACACTACACATTGAATAAAACTATTATTTACGGATTTTATCGCGTTTAATTACTTTTAATTTATTTTTATTATTATCCCGACGTTTCGGATGCTTTACAGCGCCCATGGTCACAGGGGGGACTGCGATGTTTGACGTCCCAATGTCATAGTTAGTCCGGCTACCTTCAGTTTTGTAATATTAATTTTTGGTCCGATTTACGCAAAACGAGCTTATAGTATCATGAAGTCTTGCAGTGGTATGCTTGGATTTGGGTTTAATTTTGTTAATTATAGGATCCCAAGCAGATGGTAGCACCCAAACATCTTCTCTATTGAAATTTGGATGTTTTTTAATTTCAATAGCCTCGCGTATCATCCTTGGTAGGAATCGGTGTTCTTTTGCGAGAATTTGTGGTTTATCAAATCTAATGTAATGGTGGGGACGATCTTGAACATGTTCGCAGACTGCAGACTTCCCGGAGCGTCGGTGCTTCACATCAGCTATATGTTCCTTCACGCGGGTTTTTATAGATCTCTTTGTTTGACCTATGTAAGAGAGACCACATTCACAATCTAGTTTGTACACACCTGCATCTTGTAGAGGAATATTACATTTGATGGATGGTAAAAATTGACTAATCTTCTTCAGCGGCTTGTAGTATGTCTTAATGGACGCTCGCTTCAAGATGTAGCCAATCTTGTCCGTGACTCCTCTAACATATGGTAGTAGAGCAGGCGCGCGCTCGACTGTGGCCGGCTTCACTCGTTCACTGTGACGTAGGCGCGGGACCCGAAGCTTGTTGTCTTGCAATACTTGCTTGACTGGCTGAAGCTCCGCTGCCAGATGTTTTCTGTCACAGATCCCTCGTGCTCTCTGAAACAAAGATTTACCCACGGTAGCTAACTGTGAAGGATGATGGTGAGATCCACCATTTAGATATCGGTTGGTATGGGTCTTTTTCCTATACACAGTGTGACCAATAGTGTTATCAGGATTTCGGATGACTAAAACATCTAGGAAAGCTAAAGAATTATTTGCCTCTAACTCCATTGTGAATTGTATTTTAGAGTTTATGGAGTTAAGGTGGTCTAAAAATGCAGTTACTTTGTCAGATGGTAAAATTGTGAAAGTGTCGTCTACGTACCGCTTGTAGAACCTTGGATTTACAGGAGCAGTAAGAAGGGCTTTCTCCTCAAATTATATAAAATATTTATTATATATAAAATTATATTCCGACGCGAATTTAAAATACAACAACTTTTATCGGACGAAAGTACATATAAAAAGGTCAAAACAGACCCTACAACTAACACGCTTAAAACAACTAGCGATTTAATAAAGAAATACTCCGAAAAATTAAATCTCGACGTGAATTCGCTAATACCATCATGTGTCAAACCACCGAGGTTGTATGGGTTACCAAAGATACACAAACCAAACGCTCCACTACATCCCATAGTGAGCCAGATCGATTCACCAACTTATAAGCTGGCACAATACTTAGCAAAAATACTATCACCACTAAGGGGACATACCAGAGCACACACAAAGGATTCATACCATTTTGTGAGTGAGATAAAAGACCTACATCTCGCTAACAATGAAACTATGGTCAGTTTTGATGTTCAGTCACTATTTACATGCCTACCTATTGTGGACTGCATCTCAATTGTAACTAGGAAGCTAGAAGAAAATAACATGCCTCAAGAATATGCAATACTACTTGAACATTGCCTCACATCTGGCTATCTATTGTGGAAGGAGGAGTTCTACAAGCAAGTAGATGGTGTAGCGATGGGCTCACCTGTGTCTCCCATAGTCGCCGACATATTCATGGAGGACTTTGAGGAGAAAGCCCTTCTTACTGCTCCTGTAAATCCAAGGTTCTACAAGCGGTACGTAGACGACACTTTCACAATTTTACCATCTGACAAAGTAACTGCATTTTTAGACCACCTTAACTCCATAAACTCTAAAATACAATTCACAATGGAGTTAGAGGCAAATAATTCTTTAGCTTTCCTAGATGTTTTAGTCATCCGAAATCCTGATAACACTATTGGTCACACTGTGTATAGGAAAAAGACCCATACCAACCGATATCTAAATGGTGGATCTCACCATCATCCTTCACAGTTAGCTACCGTGGGTAAATCTTTGTTTCAGAGAGCACGAGGGATCTGTGACAGAAAACATCTGGCAGCGGAGCTTCAGCCAGTCAAGCAAGTATTGCAAGACAACAAGCTTCGGGTCCCGCGCCTACGTCACAGTGAACGAGTGAAGCCGGCCACAGTCGAGCGCGCGCCTGCTCTACTACCATATGTTAGAGGAGTCACGGACAAGATTGGCTACATCTTGAAGCGAGCGTCCATTAAGACATACTACAAGCCGCTGAAGAAGATTAGTCAATTTTTACCATCCATCAAATGTAATATTCCTCTACAAGATGCAGGTGTGTACAAACTAGATTGTGAATGTGGTCTCTCTTACATAGGTCAAACAAAGAGATCTATAAAAACCCGCGTGAAGGAACATATAGCTGATGTGAAGCACCGACGCTCCGGGAAGTCTGCAGTCTGCGAACATGTTCAAGATCGTCCCCACCATTACATTAGATTTGATAAACCACAAATTCTCGCAAAAGAACACCGATTCCTACCAAGGATGATACGCGAGGCTATTGAAATTAAAAAACATCCAAATTTCAATAGAGAAGATGTTTGGGTGCTACCATCTGCTTGGGATCCTATAATTAACAAAATTAAACCCAAATCCAAGCATACCACTGCAAGACTTCATGATACTATAAGCTCGTTTTGGGTAAATCGGACCAAAAATTAATATTACAAAACTGAAGGTAGCCGGACTAACTATGACATTGGGACGTCAAACATCTCAGTCCCCCCCGTGACCATGGGCGCTGTAAAGCACCCGAAACGTCGGGATAGTAATAAAAATAAATTAAAAGTAATTAAACGTGATAAAATCCGTAAATAATAGTTTTATTCAATCATTTAATATAATTGGAAATTGAAAGTTACAAAATGACAAACGAAATAAAAATATTTAGCTTATTTGTCAATCATGGTAAACACAAGCAAAATAACATAAATCTATTTAGCATTTTTTGTAGTTAAACTGATGGTAAATATTTGCCATTACTTTTTTTGGCTTCAAAATGACATCACTTACTATGAATGTACAAATACAGTTTAGACAGAAAGAGACGGAATAATGTCATTTGGATGGGTGGGATCCATAGAGCATGCTCATTTAATACATTTGGCATTAAAATGTTAAATTATCAAAATTTTGTAATTACCATGTTTGTCTTCTAGACCATCAATATGTATTTTATACATATTGTATGAATTAAGTGAACCGCAGTAGAACCAGAGTGACCGACATAGCACAACGGATTTGTAAGCTGAAGTGGCAATGGGCCGGCCATATAGCTCGAAGAACCGTCAACTGTTGGGGAAAAAAGGTTCTCGAGTGGCAGCCTTGTACCGGTAGACGAAGTATAGGGCGATCCCCACTAGATGGAGTGACGACCTTGTAAGGCATGCAGCAAGTCGATGGATGCAGGTGGCTCAGGACCGTGCTTTGTGGCATACCTTGGGGGAGGCCTATGTTCAGCAGTGGACTTGTAAAGGGCTGTAATGATGATGGTGATGATGAATTAAGTGATGAGTTATTTATATTTTATTCATTGTATTGTTCAGCAATGGAGTTAAAAACCCTACAGGAGTGATGTGTGTGTATAATTTAGTAGATACAAAATTAGATTGGCAGGTTTTAAAACTCACTACACAAATAGTAAGAACCACTGTATTATAAATGCAAATAGAAATTATAAATAATAATTTACATACCAAAATCTTTGACATAATATTACCAACACAGTTGTAGATTGTAATTACAGGTTTTGCTGTAGTGGCGATACGTACAAACTGTTTTCTGTCTCTTACTACAGCTATAGGACCACCATATGGAGCACCACTAACTATCATGTTACCTAAGCCTTCATCCATGGACCACACCATTGCGTACAAGTCAAATTTTCTGGTAAATACAAAAGTATGGGCTTTAGTGGTTGCATATACTATGATTTAGTTTTTATTGGTATTTAATTAACATAGGTAAACAAATATAAACACACCTGTAGTACGAATCTAATTGAAACCAATCTGCTGTTAATAAGGCTGACATGGTGATGTGTTTATTAATACTTGATAAGGGATAAAGTTAAATGTAATTACAATTATTCACTGCAACATATTTAATTGAACCCTGTGAATAGAGCAATTATCATTGTTGCTCACATGGCTTTTACTTCGCAGGAGAAACAATGTATGATACTGCTTAGTGAAAAACACGATAATATACGTATATTTTTAAAGTAAAAAAATAATTATTTAAAACTTTATATCACAAAAATAAACAGAAATAATCACGATCACAACATTTTTTGCGTAGTGTTGACAGCTAGTATAAATACAGTAATCTATGGTTGACAGTTTACACTTCAAATTGATATGGATATGTCAATTGCATTTTTTTACTGGCTTTACAACTCTGGGTACTAGCCCTTCTGAGCCTATCATTTCTTTCAGAATCTTCATTTTATATATTTTTTCTTCACAATATGCTGATCGTCACATTGCGAAGTATTTGGGAGATTTTGATGACAGCTCAACCAAGCGTACTATTGATAATGACAGCCACTCAAGTTCATAAGGCACCTAAGCGATCAAATTAACTTGAGGCTTATATCAACAACAAAGCACTTGTTTCGTCGTTTTGCTTTAATAGTTCACACGCGCAGACACTTAATTCACAAAATCACTTAATTCATAAAATCCACTTCAAACCATTATTCAAGCGACAAAACAGGAGCGACAGTCCGTCGTCGGCTTCCCGCCAAAACTCCATGTCAATTGCAACTAAACTCTGTCAAACGTAGACAGAGAAACCTATAGACTATAGACCTATAGACTAATGATTAGCGTGGCCTCGAGTGAGAAAGGACGATGACGTAGTTTTAGGTTATACAATAATCTTTATGACTTTTGAACATATTTAGATAAACATTTAATTGTTCTAAGAACTGAACTGAACAAGATTCACCAATCTTAAGCTCACAAAACACTTTTTTCTCACTTAAGTGAGCAATCTAAGGAGTTTACAAGTTGGTTTAAACCAACTTGTAAACTCCTTAGATTGCTACGAACTGTCAATTCATATTCGTTGTTTAGCAAACTGCTAAATAAAAAAACCGATGGGACGTAAATCATACATAAATTTTCAAACGTAAAAAAACGAAAGGGACAAACAATCACACCACCCTGTCTCATTCCTATCCAAGACGTATGAATTAATCTATCTTTTTCGTGTGCGAATGCGAAAGAAGGCGTCAATTTGACTATAGGTTTGATAATTTTGACAGCTCACTGTAGTGTGGTGTATTATCGTTAATGAATCTTTTCGATTATTATTCTTATAAAACTTGCAATCGATAGTTGCATGTTTATGCCGTATGGATTTGAAATTTTGAACGATTTATCTAGTGAATCTATGTAAATAAAAATCAACTGCTGTTCGTTAGTCTCGCTAAAATTCGAGAACGGCTGAACCGATTTGGCTAACTTTGGTCTTGAAATATGTGTGGAAGTTCAGGGAAGGTTTAAATGGTGAGAAAAATAAATAACAAGAAACAGAAAATACTAAAAACGACAATTTAGTTTTCAATACAAAATGTTCCTAGCTGTGAAATGAGGTCTCGGTTTGCGCAAATCAGACAAAAAAACCATTTTTGTCTGATTTGCGAGTCCAAAAAAAAAGATTGTACCATTTTTCCATTACTTATTTAGAAGACTCCTAGTAAAAATGTTCTGCCCTAGAAACAAATTTTCGTCACATTCGTGAATAATGTAGCAGTTAATAAGTGATACAGAGTTAAAATATTTTATCTATTCATGTGAAATATATGTTAAGTCTACAAGTTGGTTCTATTCTTAAATTTAAAAGTGACGTGATTTTAATGAGGTAGATTAATCATATAAATACTGAAGCGCGCTGAACGCTGAAGTATCTATCTGTTTTATAAAGTAAATTGTAAAAAACGTAATATTGAGCACACCTTGCTAAAAAGTGTACTTACTTTTTGAAACCAGCCCTTAACTTAATATTGACCGCAAGGTATGTTAAAATTGTTTTAAGTGGCAGATTCATCATGTGAAAATTAACATTGCTTCTCTTTCGGCTTGTTAATTCTCATCTGTGACCGCTCGTCACCCGTGGGTTCGTTCACGCGCCTACCATAATTATCATTCTCGTGGGAACGAGTAACTTTTTTGTGTCAATGTCAATGTCTTTTCCAAACTTCAATTTATATCTACATACCAAAATTTATCCAAATTGATTCATTGGTTTAATCGAAAAAACGTAGTAGTAAGAGAAACAGAATGACTTTCGAATTTTAAAATTAGCAATGTTATTCCATCTATTTGAATTTATTTCATATTATTATTTTTTACCGTACAGAACGGCTGACTGTAGATCACGAGAGCTCATCGAGACACCAATATAAAAAACAAAGACTTGAAAAAGACGCAGAGCAACAAAAGCAAGCAGGGGCATTAGAGTTCTTTTTGAAAAAAGTTGAGCTAAACAAACAATCGTCACCCATATCAGAATCCGATGCTATAGCTGAGATTCCGCTTAAACCCCGAGAAGAACACATACGTCCGATTCCAATATAATCTGGTGCTTTTACTTCTGGGTCAAGCGCTATTGCAGGTGAAGGTGCTATTGCAGGTGAAGCCGCTATTGTAGGTGAAGGTAATATTGCAACTCCGAGATTTCTACAGAATCAACATCTATTTTTGATGACGACCCAGCCACGTGGCCTAATAGACTAACGGATGCAGAAAGAATATACTTGGTAAGTAGAGGTTTTCCAGACCCACTGTATGAATTCGAATTTCCACAAGATATCAATGGTCGGAGGTTTACTTCAAGATACTATGAGAGAAAGCATAATAACGATGAAGAAATTTTGAGAGTTTGACTTGTATATTTTTGTGACAAAAATTCGTTGTATTGATTTTGATGTAAAATTTTCAATACAACTACAACTTCCGGTTTATCTGAAGATGGCTACAAAAATTGGAAGCACGTGGGTGATATGCTTAAATCTCATGAGACATCACGAAACCATGTAGAATCTGTAAAATCTTAAGTAGAACTTTCACGTAGGCTCAAATCATGTGGTACGGTAGATCACAGAGAATAATTAAATCAGAAATAGAACACTGGAATAAAGTATTGTTACGAATTGCCACAATCACAAAAATGTTGGTTAAAAATGGCTCGGATTTTAAAGGTATTTCTGATAATCTGTATCAACATAACAATGGTAATTTATTAAAACTAGTAGAGTTTTTAGCTGAATTTGATCCCGTTATGTAGGAACCTGTACGCAGAGTTTTGAAAAAGGAGGAGAAACAGGCAACCTACTTAACTAAAATAATTCAAAATGAGTTCATTAATGCAATTTCAGACGACATAAAAACATATTATGGAAGCTGTCATTACATCGGGATATTATGCTATTAGTTTAGATTGTACTCCAGATGCTGGCAAAACTAAGCAGATGACCATGATAATTAGGTGTATTTCTATTATTCAATCCCAAAGAGCTCCAGATCATTCAAGAACGTCACAGATTGTAATAAATGAAAGTTTTTTAGGATTTATACCAATCGAGAAATCTACTGGTCCGGCACTAACAAAAAATATCGTGGATCAATTATCAGCACTTGTATTGTCTTTAGAAAACATAAGAGGTAGATAGATCTAATACGAAAGGTATTCAAAGTGGCGTCCAAGCAAGGATTAAAAACATCAATCCACGGGCATTTTACGTTCCTTGCAGTAGTCATTCTTTAAACTTAGTGGCAAACGGCGTGGCAAAGTTCTCACTGAAAACTACCATTTTTTAATACTGTGCAAAAGTATATGTTCTTTTCCTTTTGAAATGTAAAAGGTATTACTCTAAAACCACTTAGTGATACGAGATGAGAAAGTCGAAACAAAGAAATAAAAGCGCTAAGACATCAAATAGGACAAGTTTACGATGCACTGTTTAGTGTTTATCAAATCACAGATATGGATACCATCACACGAGACGAAGCTTCGGGTTTGTTGAACCAAATTAAACAGTTTAAATTTTTATGTTCCGTTATAATTTGGTACGAAACTTTGAATAGCATAAACTCTGTTAGTAAGTTAATGCAAAGTAAAGATTTTGATTTCCGTCATTAAATTACTTAGAAAAATAAAAGATTTCTTTGAAAAATCGCTTTCGGATGAGCATTTTATTCAAGTTCTTGAAGACGCCTAAGCCTTAGCTTCTGAATGATTTCTTATATTTACGCGAACACTACACATTGAAATAATACTAGTTTTTACGGAATTTATCGCGTATATTTAACTTTTTAATACCCGACGTTTCGAGAGCTTTACAGCACCCATGGTCACGGGAAGGACTGAGATGGGTGCTGTAAAGCTCTCGAAACGTCGGGTATTAAAAAGTTAAATATACGCGATAAATTCCGTAAAAACTAGTATTATTTCTTAGCTTCTGAAGTTGATTGCGAGGTGTTAGACTTTGAAAATGTAGCTAGACCTCGTGCACGATCCAAGAAAAAGTAATTTACTTATGAGTGTGTTGATGGAAAAATTATTGAGCCTCGTCAAAAATATAAAATTGAAGTATTTTTTCACATTATGGATACAGCCACAAACTCCTTATAATTAAAATTTTCCCAGATTTCTGAGCACAGTAAACATTTTGCTTTTTTGTATAACATATATGCCTTAAGAGAACTTCCAAAAGATGCATTGTTAGAACATTGTAAGAACCTATAACTCATGACAACTCAAGCGATATAAATGCATTAGAACTTTGTGAGGAGTTGTCAGTCCTTTGTATGTTTTTAAGTAGGAATTTATCTCCTCAAAATGTTTGAAATTAGTCACAGATTTAAGATTTGGTCCAAATATCAGTATTGCGCTCAGAATCCTTTTAACTTTTCCAGTAACAGTTGCAAGTGGTGAAAGAAACTTTTCCAAATTAAAAATAATAAAAAATTATCTGCGACCCACCATGACATAGAGTAGATAATCTGGATTGGCTATGATTTCAATAAAACACAAGGTTTGCGACAGTATTTTTATTTATTTATTATTATTTTTATTTATAGGATAGGGTGACAAAGTATAAATTTATCATATATTATTAAAGATTTTGCAGAACAAAAAGTACCAAGAAAATTACTATAATTACGAGGTGGAATTCACTATTCTCCGAAAAACTGTTTAATTTACACAATTTCATTATTATTTTTTTAATAATGAAATTGTGTAAATTAAACAGTTACTGATTTGTTTTTTTAGTAACATAATTGTTTTTTATCAGTATTAAATTTTAATACAAATCTTTTGCTGTGTCTTTTTATACGTACCATATGAACCTTAACTTATATACATTTGAACTGATTGACCATAATAAACAATTAAACAGCTTTTTTTTAACATCTGAAATTTTTTTTATTGTTCCTATAGTAAAGGGTCATCACATATATATATACATAGGCAAGATTAGCCCGAGACAGGGAAAAATAGCACAAGGGAAAAGAAGCACATACGTAGCAGGGAGTCGCAATAGGTTGATGATGATGATAAAGTTTAAAGGTACATAACAATCTCGATAAAAAAATATATCAATCGATTTAGTAGTTTCTGTGAAATTCTTTAAAAGATGTATATTGTATACTTACTAACATAAAACACCCATCAACTTTCGTAGAGGTTTTTTTTTAATACAAGAAGGGGCAAACGAACATACGGTTCACCTGATGTTAAGTGACTACCGCCGCCCATAAACAACTGCAACATCAGGCGAATTGCAGGTGCATTTCCAGCCTTTTAGAAAGGAGTAAGGTCTTTTCTTGAATATCCCTAGGTCGTATCGGTCCGGAAAACCGCCGGTGGCAAACTATTCCACAGAGAGGTCGTACGCGGAAGAAAACTCCTAGTGAAACGTACAGTGATTGAAAAGGAAACAGGCTTGGAAGGTCCTCTTGATCCTGCTCGAAGGACCAATTGAAAAGGAACCCAGTCAGGCCGTAAACTTTCGGGCTCTGAAACAGAAGGGAGGACTCGAGGCTTCTCTCGATCCGGCCTCCTATCACGCCTACGTTGGGTTCGGGAACAACGTATGTGATTTCCGCAAACGGAGTAACACACAAGGGCGATAACCTCTTCCTTTTCAGAAAATAGGTTCAGGCGGGGATTACGGGTCTTCCGTAGTCGTCCCGGTCCCAACGCCTTAATTCTTCGATGTGGACTGTATAACTTTGAGGGATGAATTTCTTGGGAATAAAACAGCAATTATCTTCAAACCGTTCCGTGAGAGAGTAATCACTTTCCCTATCACTTCCCTACACTTTTTCTTCTTATTGACTGCTGGTCTTGCACTTTTTCCTGAACTAATCCTGAAGGATTTCCGAACTTTCCCGAAGGATTCCCGAACGAATTGCAAGAAAACTCGTTTACTGAGCTACCCCTGAGCTATACACGAAAGTGAGCCGCGCCATTTGCGCGCTCGCACAACTTAAATACATCAATTTGTACTATCACTCTCTCACGGTTTTCTCAATCATTTATTTTGTATAAGACATACATTTATACAATTTACTTATAAAGATAGCACAAAAAAATATCTTTACAACGATATACGTTACATTTTCACATCACAAAAACTATTTTACTCACATTGAACAAGTTGAAATTTCTTAAATATTTAAAATAGAAAGTTAAAACAATGTTTTCCACTTGAAATTCAGCAAGCATCAGAATGTTTTCAAGAATATTCCGTAGTTCGCATCTGTAGGTAGTTGACCAAACGGTCGAGTCCCAATTGACACCATTCGATGCCATAATGCTTTGACAAATCTGGGTTCGTGAGTCTAGGTCGCCTAATCGATTGATGACCTCGATGACGAACCACTTTGGCACAGTCTGGTCGAATTTTTCTCCGTCTATACACCCGTACCACTTAGGGTTGAGCTGCTCAAATTTACTTACCCAACTAACGTCCGATATGGGGCTCGGCACTTTTGGTTTGCCCCAGCGGTACAGCAGGTAGTTTTGCCGGAGGTAGCTGGGCATAGGCGTTGCGATGATCTCCCTGGTTTTTGGAGCTTAGCTTTAGTTAATCAATACAACAGTTTAATTTACATTTTCTCTATTCATTTCACTATTAAAACACTTTTAAATTTCTTATACAAAACTATCATTATTTCACTTATTCACTGGAATTTTCACATAAAAATAACACAGAATTCACCTCTTTTGCACGTACAATCAATCTGAAATGTTTTACAAGTCATTACATACATAAATTGCTGAAATTACAAATATTTAAATTTTTACATATTTGGCCTCCTAAGTACGTGGCTAGCGTGCGTCTATGAGCTCACACTAATTGAACAACTAACTTTTGCACGGCTATCGACTATCAGTAAAAATGGAAAGTCTAATATCAACAATAATAGGTGAATAACTGCTTCTACATAATTCTCAAACTGTAGGAAACTATTTTTAATCAGATTCTTATCAGTTATCATTTCTCTTATCAGATAACATAGACAAAATATTTCATGAATCGATACATTGAAAATAGGCATTTGTTTTCATACAAAACATATCAAACTTACATAAGACAATACTTATGCAATTAATTTCCATTAATTCCACTTATACACAGCGATTATCTCGACCGGGGAACAAATCCGGTCTCTAACTTTATTTTAATATTTCTTTAAATTAAGATGATTTCAACCGGGGAACAAAATCCGGTAACATAATTTATATCCTAAAAATTCCTTATATGAATTTATTAAGAAAATATTACTAAGAAAACGATAAACTGTTCCGGCCTGGGAGTCGAACCCAAGACCTTCATATCATTAATTCGATATTTCTTTAAGATTCAACTAAGCATTTTCTTATTAGAATACTGTTGCTCGATAATTTGCTTTTTAGAAGCTATTCGTAATCGGTAAACTAATAAATTGAAACATTCTTATAGGCGCGTCGCCAACAGTGATGGACTGCCAAGTATCTATATAAGAGGATGTGAATCGAAAATTGATCCTGAAATGCTATATCAAATCAAACACCGATTCTATCATACTTAATTCGAATCGCTGACACTACCAACCACTACCAGAACAAAGGTTAATCGTCCATCTACGTATCACACGAATACGTACCAGCAGAGTTCTTTTCTTGTTTGCTTAAAGATCTTAGACGGTACCCTAATATGTCGTGAAGATATACTATATTCTGTTCTCAAAATTCTTTGCAATATGCTGATGCGTCACATTTCAAAGTTTTTGGGAATTTTAAAGACAGCTTAACCCAGAACACAGTTGATAACGATAGTATTTCTAAGTAATGAAGCAGATAAAGAAATTGAAAAGCAGATAAGTAATACCTGATGATTTCTTATATTTACGCGAATACTACACATTGATTAAAACTATTTTTACGGATTTTATCGCGTTTAATTTTAATTTTAATTATTTTTAATTCCCGACGTTTCGAGTGCTTTCCAACACCCATTGTCACGGGGGACTGTGTTATCCTTGTTGTTGAAATTAGAATTTGAGCTGACTTACTCTATCCTCTTAAGAGGATAGAGTAAGTCAGCTCAAATTCTAATTTCGCCCCCACTTCCCCGCGCGTCGTATGCTATGTACCGACATGTTTATAATCACTAATACTGTAAGTAGAAAGGTCGTTAGATACTTATTTCATTAGGTTTATCATATTTATGCCTGTTTCTTAACGCCAACCCAGTCGCTTCTTATTTTTATAACGGTTATTTCCCATTTTAATTTTACGTCGTCCTGTTGCGTAATGTATATTCTGATCGTAAGCGACACAACTTCTCCCTTCAAAAGCCGGAGTGATACTAAAGGGGCGACAGGAATCAAGCTTACGCGCCGATAGTTTAGGTAATTTCTTTTTACAGTGAAAATAATGGTATTTTAAAAAAAGTAAATAACATAAGCACTGCTTTATAGTTAGTCCAGTTAATATGCAAAGTTTCATGATCTTATTTAAAGTATTTTATGAATAACAGCGGTTTATTGTTTATTTTGGAGGTAACTTTGGATTTTTTTTCTATCGAGAAAATTTTACGAAATCGTGTTTTCGTCTAACATAATCCGTAACATTAATTCTCAACTTTACCATATATTAATTTCAAAATTAATGCTGCAATATTTTCGGCATAACGAAGGATCTTGCTAAGCCATTTGACATTATATTTCCCCTTAAGCTTGGCTTGGTTTGGTTTGACGGATTTTACCTTATGGGTTGTCGTTAGATTCATCTTAGTTGGGGAAATGACACAGGATATAACATCTTTTGTAATTTTTTTACGCAAGCAGTTTTTTAAAATTAATGTTTTTTTAAAAAAAAATCCTACTCCAAATTAGTATTAAAATGATTAGACACCGCAATCCGCAACATAAAAATATAGGACTCCACGGAGACTACATCGTTTACAATACTAAAACTAAAATACAAGCTGCATTATAGAAAATGTTAAACAAAGTTGAAAATTTGATTTTTTCTTCTGCTCCAGAAGCTGCTTCTCGTGTAGATGGCGGATAGTCAGGGTGTTTACTAAAATGCAGAAAGTTAATTGGTATAATTTGACTTGGTTAACAAAATAATAAAATTAGATCTTATTTTTAAATTGTCACCGCCCTAGCCCCACCGCGCTAGCCCCGGCCAGCTGTGGCCCGCGGTTTACCCTCGTACCTACATGACATGTCCGAGTCGCACCACATAAAATGACAGCTAGTTCAAACATTTTGATAGCAATGTATGGAAAAATTAGCAAAATTAATAGTGTTTATATTTTAAAGAGCGAAGTAAAATTTTATTCACTCTCTCTCCCGGGTGAGCGTCACCCTCCCGCGTAACAGAAAGTTCCCCGAACGCAGTTTTTTTTAGTTTTAAAGAAAATCGTACACGATAAACGAAAAGTGTATAGATACAAAGTAATCCTTGATGAATTTGCTATCAACCACTTACACATACAAAAGCTATATCACTTTTAATTTATAAAATAAAAAGTAATAAGAAATATGAACATTCATAAGATTTTTTTTTCTTCAGTATTTCATGACAGTTCTGTGATTGGTGATTTTAGATATTTTTCAATTTTTTTTCTGTTCCGTTTGTATTAGATTATACCTAAGTTTTGTTTTATTTTAAATTAAGTAATTGCTAAATTGATATTTATAAATATATACATATATATTGTATATACATATCATATTTATACATATTTTTTAAACTGCTATATTTACATTTTAATTTATTTGCTAAATGGATAATCTTGATGTTTTTGATGACAGTTTCCTCTCATGCTCTTCATCTTCAAGTAGTTTTACAAGTGCGGATAGTGAGTTACCTTTAACTTTGTATGACCAGATTTCATCCCCGCGCTCTAAATTTCCTAACAACTTTAATGTTGCACACATTAACATCCAGAGTATTCCTCGCCATTATCCTGATCGTCTAGCATCCATTAACAGTGCACATTTGATGCTTTACTAATTTCTGAGTAATTTCTCAAGCCATCACTCCCCTCTACACAGTTTGCCTTACCTGGTTTTGTCCTCATTCGTAATTATCGTATAGGAAAAGGTTGTGGTGGGATAGCTATATACCTGCGTTCGGATATATTTTATAAGACCATATGTGCCTCTCCTTCTATTTACTCTCAATTTGCTGAATATCTCTTTATAGAAGTTACTCTCAATCATGTAAAAATGTTACTAGTTTTTACGGAATTTATCGCGTATATTTAACTTTTTAAATACCCGACGTTTCGGACGCTTTACAGCACTCATGGTCACGGGCGGGACTGAGATGTTCAACGTCCATATGTCATAGTTACCCACGGTTACCATAGTTTAAAATTTAACTTTTGTTCCAATCTATGCAGTATGAACTTATGGTATCTTGAAGTCTTGCAGTTGTATGCTTGGGTTGGGATTTAATTTTATTTATTATAGGATCCCAAGCAGATGGTAGCACCCAGCCATCTTCTCTATTGAAATTAGGATGTTTTTTGATTTCAATAGCCTCGCGAATCATCCTTGGAAGGAATCGGTGTTCTTTAGCGAGGATTTGCGGTCTATCAAATCTGATGTAGTGACGGGGGCGATCCTGTACGTGTTCACAGACTGCAGACTTCCCGGAGCGTCGATTCTTCACATCAGCTATATGTTCTTTAACGCAGGTTTTTATTGATCTTTTAGTTTGTCCTATATAGGAGAGACCACATTCACAATCAAGCTTGTACACTTTTGCATCTTGCAGAGGGACATTACACTTGACTGATGGTAAAAACTGACCAATCTTCTTCAGCGGCTTGAAGTATGTTTTGATGGAAGCGCGTTTCAAGATGTAGCCAATCTTGTCAGTGACTCCTCTAACATATGGTAGTACAGCAGGTACACGCTCAACTGTGGCCGGCTTCACTCGTTCACTGTGACGTAGGCGCGGGACTCGAAGCTTGTTGTCATGCAAAACTTGCTTGACATGGTGGAGCTCTGCAGCCAGGTGTTTACTGTCACAGATCCCTCGTGCTCTCTGAAACAAAGATTTACCCACGGTAGCTAACTGTGAAGGATGGTGGTGAGAATCACCGTTTAAATATCTATCTGTATGGGTCTTTTTTCTATACACAGTATGGCTCAAGGTGTTATTAGGATTCCGAATTAATAACACATCTAGAAAAGCTAAGGAATTGTTTGCCTCTAGCTCCATCGTGAACTGAATTTTAGAATTTATAGAGTTAAGATGGTCTAAAAATGTAGTTACTTTATCTAAAGGTAGAATCGTGAAAGTGTCGTCTACGTACCGCTTGATCTTGGATTTATGGGGGAACTAAGCAGGGCTTTCTCCTCAAATTCTTCTATGAATATGTCGGCGACAATGGGAGAGACAGGTGAGCCCATCACCACACCATCTACTTGCTTGTAGAACTCCTCCTTCCACAATAGGTAGCCAGATGTAAGGCAGTGTCTGAGTAATACTGGATATTCTACGGGCATGTTGTTTTCTTCCAGCCTTCTAGTTACAATTGAGATGCAGTCTTCAACAGGTAAGCGTGTAAACAATGACTGCACATCAAAACTGACCATAGTTTCACTGTCTGCCAGATCATCATCATCATTCTCTAGCCCATTTCCCATTATCTAGGGTCGGCGCAGTAAATCCTCTTGTTCCATTCCTCTCTATCAGCCGTCATTTCCATACGTACTCCTTTCATTCTCATATCACTCTTCACACAATCGATCCATCTTTTATTCGGCCTTCCTCTGCCCGTGTGTCCCTCCACATTCATATTCAACACTCCTTTTGTGACATGACTTTCATCCCTCCGCATCACATGCCCAAACCATGCCTTCACCTTTTCTACCACTGGCGCTACTTTCAGGCTTCCTCTTATATACTCCTTCCTTATCTTATCCATCCTTGTCACACCACACATCTATCGTAACATTCTCATTTCATTTGCATGCAATCTATTTTCATCCTTCTTCTTGACGGCCCAGCATTCACTTCCATACATGACGACAGGTCGGATGATCGATTTGCAAATTTTCCCCTTCAGCCTTATTGGCATTCGGGGATCGCACGTTGTGGCTGTGACCTGTCGCCATTTCATCCACCCTGCGTTAATCCTATGCTGCACAGCTCTATCTATTTCGCCGTCGCCTTGAATGAGGGAACCGAGGTACTTGAAATCTGAGCAGGTAGGCAGTATAGCGTCATCCAACGACATGGGTACAGGACTGTGAAGACCGCCGAAATCACAGCACAGATATTCGGTCTTGGATCTGCTGATCTTCAAGCCAACACTTTCCAGCCTCTGTTGCCACCCCGTCAGTCTGCTTTGTACCTCGATGCCTTCTTCCCCGACAAGCACGATGTCATCGGCAAAGAGCATGCACCAGGGTGCCTCATCCTGCAGGTCCGACGTCAAAGCGTCCATAATCAGTAGGAAGAGGTAAGGGCTCAATGCCGACCCTTGGTGCAGCCCTACAGCCACATCGATACTGCCCGTAATTCCCGCGGCAGATCGTACACATGTACGGGATGCTCTGTACATAGCACGGACTAACCTCACATACTTCCCCGGCACACCTTTCATCTTTAACGCCCACCACAAAACCTCACGGGGAACCCGATCGTACGCCTTTTCAAGGTCGACAAAAACCATGTGCAGATTTTTATGCACGCGCTTGTATTTTTCGCACAATTGGCGTAATGCGAAAATGGCATCTGTCATACCTCGACCGGGCATGAATCCGAACTGGTTTTGTGTTATCTCACACTCTTCTCTCATTCTTCTCTCTATTATTCTTTCTCAGACTTTCATCGTATGTGACATGAGTTTTATTCCCCGGTAACTGCCGCAGTTTTGAACGTCTCCTTTGTTTTTAAAAATGGGGACCAGTATACTACTGCACCATTCCTCAGGTATTTGTTCTTCCTGCAACAATTTACCGAAAAATAAACTCAACCACTTCCATCCATCCGCACTCAGCAACTTCCACACTTCTACTGGTATTCCATCTGGGCCGACCGCCTTCCCATTCTTCATATTCCTAACAGCCATTTCTAGTTCTTCCACACTAATTTCTCTCACTAAGCCCATATTCACTGGTGGGTTTTCAAGCATACCATCCCATTCATTCTCCTCATTCATCAATTTCTCAAAATACTCCTTTCATCGCTTCTTTATACTTTCATCGTCAGTCAAAATCCTTCCAGAATCATCTTTTATACATTTTACATATGAAACATCTCTTCCATTCCTTTCTCTCGCTCTTGCAATTTGAAAAAGTCGTTTTTGACCTTCGGGGCTTTCAAGGGACCGATATAATTTATCTTGCGCCTCTGCCCTACAAATAGCAACTTCCTTCTTCGCTCTCTTCTTACATTCTTTAAACGCCCCTCTCTTACTTTCTTTTATTGATTCATTCTGGTCTTCTACGCTCTGCCATTCTTTAAAGGCATTTTTCTTTTCTCTCAAAACTTCTCTAATACTTTCACTCCACCACCACCCATCCTTATCTATCATACGCTTCCCTTTTGTTTCTCCTAACACCTTCCTTGCTACACTTCGGATACAATCAGCCATTTCCTTCCAGCACTCATTCACACCCATTCCTTCCATATCACCCATCTCTATCATCTTGTTTACAACTAGCTCTCTAAATTCACTTGCATACTCCTCCTTATGCAACAGATGCCACTTTTTTTTGGGTGGGGGACGATCCTTATGTTTGTTGAGGCGAACAGTTAAGCAGATGTCATCAAATAGTCGATCTGTGTCGCGTGGTGGCCACTTTTATAAGTAACAAGATGCTGATCTCGTTTTTGGAACCACGTGCTTACTACAGCCAGGTCGAAAGCACATGCTGCTTGCAGAAGAACTTCTCCCTCACGGTTCCGCACTCCGTTCCCCCATCCACCGTGTACTCTTTCATACCCGTCATTCACTCTCCCTACATGTCCATTAAAATCTCCTCGCATATAAACATCCTCACTCTCAGGTATTCCCATCATCATACAATCAAATTCCTCCCAAAACTTCTCTTTCACACTCTCTTCACAGCCTGTTTGCGGACTTACAACATTCACTACTTTGTTTTCAATCATTAATTTAACAACTATCATTCTGTCATTTCCTCTTTTCACATCTGTCACTCGTTCTTTCATTTCACTATCTAACACAACTCCCACTCAATTTCGCTTCCCATCACTTCCACAATAATAAAACTTGTATCCCTCTCCAATCTCTCTTATCTCGCTTTATTGCCCTTCCATTTTGTTTCCTGCAAACAGGCAACATTCACTCTTCGTCGTTTCAAAACATCTGTTAACTCTCTTCCTCTTCCAGTCATCGTACCTACATTCCAGCTTGCAAACCTCACTCTGGCATTCTTCTCTCTCCGGGCTCACCTCTTACGTCGCACCCGCTCCTGCCCATTTCCCACAGGATCCGGGTGCTGCCCCTGCGCGTCGCCTGCGGGGTACGCCCTAGCCCTGTCATATGTCCCACAACTCGTACTATTCATAGGTTTACTGCATGGGATTTGGCAAAAGTTTTACAGTCGGCCGCCTGCCTGACACCAACCCTCTTTGGGTATGCTATTGTTGGTAGAGGAAGCTACCATTTTGGGGAAAGGAAAAAGAAGGTTGGGGGTAGGATCGTAGGTGTAAGGATACTGTGGAAGGCAGGAAAGGTTATGAGAATAACAGTAGCTCGGGGAGCCGGGGTCGCGTACCCGTATTCCATAACAGGATCACCGGAAAGGTAGACCAGCATGAAAACCCCCTGACAAAATTTCATTGTCTGCCAGATGTAGGTCTTTAATCTCGTTGACAAAATGGTAGGAATCCTTTATGTGTGCTCTTGTATGTCCCCTGAGCAGTGAGAGTATTTTCGCTAAGTGTTAAGCAAATCTGTATGTTAGTGAATCGATTTAGATCACTACGGGACGTAATGGAGCATTGGGGCTTGTGTATTTTTGGTAACCCCTACAATTTTGGTGATTTGGCGTACGTAGGTATTATCCATTTTACGTCCAGATTTAATTTTTCGGAGTGTTTCTTTATGAGGTCACTAGTTGTTTTTAGTGTGCTATTTGTTGGGTCGTTTTTCACCTTTTTATAAGTACTTACATCCGACAAAAGTTCTTGTATTTTAGAATTATAATCTGACGTATCGAATCATAGAATACAATGACGTTAAAGTAAAGGATCTAAACAATCACCTTGCTACTCCTATGACTTTAGATCCATACATCAAATCCAACACACAACTCGCATTGGCGGGTATACCGAAACCGCACGTTTGCCCTTTTCATCTTTCCCTTGTAACGGAGGAAGATGTCAAAAAATCCATCCTAGCCATCTCTTCAAATGCTGTTGGTATTGATGGTCTATGCGCGAAGATGATTTTGCCAGTTCTACCTTTACTTCTACCAATTCTTACTCACATATTTAATTTTTCTATATCGTCATCATCTTTTCCTTCAGTTTGGAAACAAGCATATATAATTCCTCTGCCTAAGGTTTCTAATCCTTCTTCTTTGTCCTACGTTCGTCCCATATCTATTTTACCCTTTCTTTCTAAAGTTCTGGAACACATCATCCATAGTCAACTCTCTCTCTTCTTATCGTCTAACTCCTTGCTCTCCACTTATCAGTCAGGCTTTCGTCGTGGACACAGCACTGTCACTGCTTTACTCAAAGTAACCGATGATATCCGTTGGGCCATGGACAATAAATCTCTTACACTTTTAGTTCTGCTTGACTTTAGTAGTGCTTTTACCTCAGTAGACTTTGATATTCTTCTCCGGATCCCGGAATCTATAAATATTTCCCCATCTGCCATCGCATGGTTTGATTCATACCTTCGTGGTCGATCACATTGTGTCCGTGTTAATGACACTCTTTCCGATTGGTCTGGTATCACTACGGGTGTACCTCAGGGTGGCGTTCTTTCCCCCCTTTTATTTTCCATATTTACGAGGGTTATTACATCTAATTACCATCTCTACGCGGATGACTTACAGCTTTATCGTCATTTTCCGGTAGGTGATACAAATAATGCAATTGCAGCCATGAATGCGGTTCTGAACCGCATCTGTGAATGGTCTGCATCCTTCGGACTATTAGTTAACCCCACGAAATCTCAGGCCATCATAATAGGCAGTAGGCATTTGCGTAATAGATTAGAATTTACATCACTACCTTCTGTTTGTTTTAATGGCGTTCCTATACCCTTCGCCAATACTGTCAAAAACTTAGGCGTCATATTTCATCACCATTTAACATGGACCACGCATATCGCTGAGGTTAGTCGCAAGGTCTACTTTACTTTGCATTCGCTTAAATGTCTACAAAATTTCTTACCACTTAAAGCTAAAATATCACTCGTGCTTACTCTTATTCTACCTCTCCTTGATTATGCGGATGCCTGTTATTTGGATGCTACAGAGGAGCTTCTTAATAAACTTGAGCGCTTGCAAAATCAGTGTATCCGTTTTATATTTGGGCTCAAGAAATTTGACCGTATATCTCAGTTTCGTAAGCAACTCAAGTGTCTCCCAATTCGACTTCGAAGGAACACTCCATTGTTATGTCTCCTCTATAACATTTTGCACAACCCTTCCTCTCCCACATACCTGAGAAGCCGATTTTCCTTCACCCATCTTCCGGACAAACCATGCAGATCCCTTGTTAAAACTCTCCTTGACTTTCCCGTCTATATTTCCGGTTTTTACTCCCACTCCTTTTCAGTTCACGCGGTAAGATTATAGAACTCACTACCGTCAAATATAAGAAATTCCGAAACTTTGTTGGTATTCAAGAAACGTCTTAGAGATAACTACTTTGCATCCTGTTAAATATATTATTCTATTATATTAGTTTTAGTTTATATATATCATATGTAACTATCGCATTTATTATTATGTGGGGTATCTATATAGTTTTCTCATCTGGTTGGGTTCTATAAATATATAATTATAAATGAAAATGAAAATATAAATATACATAAATATCAATAACATAAAATAAATATAAAAATAGCCCAACTAGATGGAGGCCCTCGGCAGGGGAGAACAAACGGCCGAGGTTTAGGGGGAAAGGGAAAGAAACCGGCGGACGATGCGGGCGGTATCGATGAGCACCGCCTTCTGCATTTGAGCCCGGAGCGGCCCGCCACGTAGTCCCAGTCGCCTCAGATGACCCGAGAGGCTGACTGGGATTAGCCCGTTTGCAGAGACGACTACAGGAATAATTTCAGTCGGCAGATCACCCCACATGTCGGTCACCTCGTGAGCCAGGTCCAGATATTTTGTTTGCTTGTCTGTTTCGGCTTTCACGAGGTTCTCGTCATACGGAATGGTAATGTCGACCAAAAATATCCTTGACAGTGCCCGGTCCATCAGCACAATATCAGGCTTATTCGCAAGAATAGTCCTGTCTGTGATGATGGCTCGGTCCCAATAGAGCCTGGCGCGATCATTTTCGAGCACGGTTTCCGGCAAGTACTTGTAATACGGCAATTTCCGATCCACGAGACCATATTTCAGAGCGAGCTCCTGGTGAAGAATTCTGGCTACTAGGTTGTGCCTGTGCAAGTACTCAGAGTTAGAAAGCGCCGAACAACCGGAGATGACATGCCTAAGTGATTCGCCGGGATGGCGACAAGCTCGACAGATGTCGACGGTGCCATCCTTTAGGATGTATCTCCGATAGTTGTTGGTCTTAATAACCTGATCCTGTATTGCACAGACAAAACCCTCGGTTTCCCCGAAGAGATCACCAAAGCGTAGCCAGTGGAGGGAGGCTACTGTGTCTACGAAAGGCTCATGTAGAGCCTTGTAGAACCTCCCGTGGAGCTCCTTCTCCTTCCATACGGTCTCCCGGTCGGAAATTGTCTGCACTGCCGGGTCTTGCCATTGCTCGTTGGCTAAGGATAGAGGGGTAAGTCCTTTATCACAAGAAATGACGTCCTTATAGAATGGATCATCCGATCTCGCCAGGAAGTAATTACGGAGGCTGCACACTTCGCGATTATGCATGGTGAGCGCGCTCAAGAAGCCACGCCCACCATGCTTTCGCGGCAAGTACAGCCTCATTACCGACGATCTCGGATGATGCATCCTGTGGGACGTCATGGTAGTGCGGACTTTTCTATCCAGGGCGTTAAGTTCAGTCTGAGTCCACCTGAGTATGCCAAAGGTATACATGAGGACAGGCATGACCCAGCCGTTATATGCGTGTGTCTTATTCACACCGGACAAAAGGCTGTTAAGCACTTTGGTCAAGCGTGCATAAAACACGTCGCAAACTGACTGTTTCATACCAGCCTCATCGATACCGATGTTCTGTGACATACCCAGGTATCGGTATGTTTCAGCCTCGGAAAGGGTCCTTAAGTTGACGGGCATAGATAAGTTTATGCCCTCAGAGTTAGCAACCCTTCCCCTTTCAACATGGAGGACCGCACACTTATCCGTTCCCAGCTCCATTCCAATAGAATTGCTAAATTCACAAGTGATGTTTAGCAATTCCATAAGATGGGAGCGACTGGAGGCGAATAACTTGAGGTCATCCATATAAAAAAGGTGGGTCACTTTTGTACCTCCTTTCCGAAGCTGAAATCCCCTCCCGGAGCCCTCCAGTAAAGTACTGAGAGGGTTCAGGGAGAGGCAGAACCAGATTGGACTTAGACAATCGCCCTGGAAGATACCCCTTCTTATCCTTATGTGGTTCTCCGCAGCTATCATCTGTTCACCCAGATGACAAAGGATCGTACTCCACTGCCCCATACACTGCTCGAGGAAGTCTCTCACTGCACAGTCTATCTTGTACAGCTCGAGGACTCTCTTAAGCCATGTATGGGGCACCGAGTCGAATGCCTTTCTGTAGTCTATCCAGGCGGCGGAGAAATTCCGACGGTTGCGTTTCACCACTTTGCCAATGACCGCGTCAATGAGGAGTGGTTCCTTAGTTCCACGACCACCGCCCCGACATCCATTTTGAGCGCGTGATATCACCTGATTTAGCTCCAGGTGACGAGTGATTCTCGCGCTCAAAATGGATGTCAGTGTCTTATATATGATGGGTAGACACGTAATGGGGCGGTATTTGCTCGGGTCTGTGGTAACCTGGTCTTTAGGAACCAAATGAGTGATCCCAGTAGTGAAGAGGCTAGGGAGCGACTTCTGGTTGAGAGCCTCTTGAAACTGACGGGCGAGCACAGCGTGACACACCATGACCCCTTCAGCCAGTAGTGATGCAAGCGTCGAGTCCCGGACTTTTCCAGTTCGGGGCTCTACGGACCGCCTCAGGTACGTCATCCGGCGTTATGATGACGGGGTCCATGGGCGTAATTCTCGCACACTAACTCGCCACTACTTCCGTCCAAGGGCCCTCGCTGTGGTTTACGGGCTCTGACCACAGGCCACGCCAAAATGCGACAGTGTTAGCCTGATCCGATCCTGGGCCCGCTCCACATACCTCTGGTCGCTCTAATGATTTGTAGAGCCTCTTCTGATCACTCCGGAAGAGACGATTCTGGTTGAACCGCCTTGACCTCTCGGTAAATCGGCAAATCCGCTTCCCCCAAGCGGCAATCTTTTGCTTCAGGACGTCTATGCGCTCCGTTAGTTTCTGTGTGATATCCGGCTGGGACAAACTGATATTTGTCCCAGCAAACGCCATTCTGACGGTGCGCACAAACCTCGGTCTATTATTACCCAACCTGAAGCTTATCAGTCTGCCGATAAGGGACCTTGCCTTTGCGATACGGTCCTCAATTCTTTTTCTCCAGGCTGGGATGACGCTACTTTGTTTAGTAGCGCGTCCAGCCATGGGAAGTTTGGCGCCAATAATACGGCAAGCTGCCACTGCGGCGCCAAAAAGAACTGAGTCCGTCTCGCAAAGGTCCCGGCTGGCTTCCAAATAGGTTACCAGCATTGGGTTAAGAGCCCTCACGACAGCCCGATTTCGCTTGCTTAGGGGTATGCGGGGAAGTCGCGGTCGATTTTCGAGAGGCATGCTGCGCGTTTCCAAAATCGCCTCTTCCAATATACTCCTCATTTGCTCTAGTTCGTGGGAGATCATTTCATCATCGTCTGAATCAACCACAACTGGAAGATCCATGGCGGCTTCTACGCGTGGCAGCTGGTCTGTCGCCTGAGGAGCCGCATCCCCAGCCGTAGCCAATTCATTCGATGAGGGAATGGCCTCACGTCGTAGTCGTTCGAGCTCGGCATCATCAAATATTTTCGAGCGCATGATGTACCGAACTCGGTCCGCCAGGTTTTGTTCCGTGACGGAAATAGACGGCTCCGGCTCAGCAAAAAAGCAATGCATCCGAGCCCGATACGCTATCCCCGCAGTTTCTTCCCCTTTCGCCCTATAGTACGCCTGCAATGCGTTTGCGTTCATATCCCTTGTCCAACGCATGCGGCGCACTCCACCAGCGGCGTATGCCGCTTGCCGAGTCCGAGAGGACCCTGCCGACATCAAGCCGTCTGGTGGGGATGATGGATGCGGGGGGCTGTTAGGTGATCTTGCAGCTCCTCGCGCTCGGCTGGCGGCCCGCATGCTACCGCGTCCAGCGCCGGCTCCAGACGCGCCCCGGCGACCCCCAGGCAGCGGCCCTGTACGCTTTCTACTTATATCCATCATCCATTTTTGGGCGTCAATTAACGGGAGACGCCCAGGCCCGGCACCGTTTCACTGTATCATTGTATTGTTATTATTATTATTGTGGGGTATCTATATAGTTTTCTCATCTGGTTGGGTTCTATAAATATATAATTATAAATGAAAATGAAAAGATAAATATACATAAATATCAATAACATTATTATTATTATTATTATTGTGGGGTATCAGTATAGTTTTCTCATCTGGTTGGATTCTAATAATACATAATTATAAATGAAGATGAGAAGATAAATATACATAAATATCAATAACATAAAATAAATATTAAAATACATAAATAAATAAAAGCCCAACCAGATGGAGGCCCTCAGCAGGGGAGACCAAACGGCCGAGGGTTAGGGGGAAAGGGAAAGAAACCGGCGGACGATGCGGGCGGTATCGAGGAGCACCGCCTTCTGCATTTGAGCCTGGAGCGGTCCGCCACGTAGTCCCAGCCGCCTCAGATGACCCGAGAGGCTGACTGGGATTAGCCCGTTCGCAGAGACGACTACAGGAATAATTTCGGTCGGCAGACCACCCCACATGTCGGTCACCTCGTGAGCCAGGTCCAGATATTTTGTTTGCTTATCTGTTTCGGCTTTCACGAGGTTCTCGTCATACGGAATGGAAATGAAATGAAATGAAATGAATTATTATTATTATTATTATTTATTGATTCATTTTATTTTTATTTATTGTTTTATTTTATATAATTTACGTAACATTGTGCATATAATTTATTTTTTAGTAGTACTAATGTATGCACTAAGTTTGCAATTTCAATATAATTTCCTTTATGGGTACTGGAAGATATTTCAGCTAATTTGAAATAAGTAGAACCTTTGTACGATATTACTTTAAGACTGCTTCTGTATTTTAATGTGTGTGCATAAAATAAATTAAAAAAACATTATTTATTGTTTATCGATTTTTTTGCTCAATATTTAGTTTTGGTTTGGGTTTTGGTGGTTTGGTCATGTAGAAAGAATTAATGAGGAAAGAGTGACAAAGCAAATTTATTTGGCAGATGTGAACGGCAGAGTCGAGAAGGGACGCCCTAGACGAAAGTTTATCGACCAAATTGGCGATATTTTGAAAATTGGCCACATTAGAAGTACCCTTAACCGACGAGCGTGTATACGTAGATATATGGATGTAAAGGAGGCGAGAGAGGTTTGTCAGGATCGTGCCAAATGGAAGTCCGTAGTCTGCCTACCGCTTTGGGTGACAGGCGTGAGTTGAGTGTTTATGTTACATTATTATATTTAGTTTTCTCAAAAGTTTTTGCTAAATTACCCCTAGCTTAATAGAAGACAGTTATTTTAAGCTCGGGGGGTTAGCAAAAGGAGTAACACAATTCTTAATGTACTTTGAGTCTGCACATAGCGTATAGTAAAATATGAACAGAATATAAATACTGTAAGGTTTAATTGTACTGACACTACTTTTAAAAGAAAAACACGTGATGGTTCACATGTTGTAGCTTGATCTGTTTTCACTTTCCCTATTAAAGAAAAAAACTAGGCGTTGTTTGGCCTTTCTTGTCTTTCAATGTGATCGCACTTGGAACACACTCGTACTTGTATGTATTGCGATTTCTTTTAGAGATTAAACAAGCAGGTGTTACTAGTTTTAATACTTTAATTGCACAAACACTTATAATATAGCATAAGATATACCGACAGCCATCTTAACACCTCTAAAGGGACTTCATCGTCATCTTCATAGATTGTACTCTTCAGTTTAATGACAATTTTCCAAAGTTTATGTATGTGGTCAAAGTAAACATAACATAAACACTCACGCCTGTCACCCAGAGGGGTAGGCAGAGACTACAGACTTCCATTTAGCACGATCCTGACATACCTCTCTCGCCTCTTCCACGTCTATATACCTACGCATACATGCTCGTCGGTTAAGGGTACTCTTAATTGGGCCCATTTTTAGTATATCGCCAATTTGGTCGACAAACTTCCGCGCAGGACGTCCCTTTCCGACTCTTCCATAGTGGTCAAAGTGTATCTACTAAAGCCTCTTCAGAAACTAGCTTATTTGGGAGCCTGGTAGTCGTCAAGTCTGTGTGCCAGACGATTAGTGATGACTATCGAAATCGTATTGAAAACAAATTTGGAGTTCCTATATCCGGATTTGTTTTTAAATACAACACATGCTTATAAATAACATTTGCCAGATTGGTGTTGATAAAAATATATTAATGAACTTAAGGGGAAATATAATGTCAAATGGCTTAGCAAGATCCTTCGTTATGCCGAAAATATTGCAGCATTAATTTTGAAATTAATATATGGTAAAGTTGAGGATTAATGTTAAGGATTATGTTAGACGAAAACACGATTTCGTAAAATTTTCTCGATAGAAAAAAAATCCAAAGTTACCTCCAAAATAAACAATAAACCGCTGTTATTCATAAAATACTTTAAATAAGATCATGAAACTTTGCATATTAACTGGACTAACTATAAAGCAGTGCTTATGTTATTTACTTTTTTTAAAATACCATTATTTTCACTGTAAAAAGAAATTACCTAAACTATCGGCGCGTAAGCTTGATTCCTGTCGCCCCTTTAGTATCACTCCGGCTTTTGAAGGGAGAAGTTGTGTCGCTTACGATCAGAATATACATTACGCAACAGGACGACGTAAAATTAAAATGGGAAATAACCGTTATAAAAATAAGAAGCGACTGGGTTGGCGTTAAGAAACAGGCATAAATATGATAAACCTAATGAAATAAGTATCTAACGACCTATCTACTTACAGTATTAGTGATTATAAACATGTCGGTACATAGCATACGACGCGTGGGGAAGTGGGGGCGAAATTAGAATTTGAGCTGACTTACTCTATCCTCTTAAGCAGTGGAAACATCTACTTAGTACCATACTGTTTAAGCCCTTTTATATTTATAATTGAAACCTATTTATAATGGAAATTATAAATCGTTTTTAAATTTGAACAAAATTGTCGATCATTTGACTAAGACCCGGTTTACATTTTGAGAAGTGACAACTTGACAAGTGCGAGATGCAAGTGCTGTCAAAGATAAGTGATTAGTGCGTATTTCGTTCCCACTTATCACTTGTTACTACCTGTACACACGCACTAAGCACTTGTCTTTTGTCAGTACTTGCCACTCGCACTTGTCACTTCTCAAAATGTAAACTTGACCTAAGATCAGGGCTCTATCACTTTTGCTACCTGCGTGAAATAATTATCTACAACCGTGAGACGCCCCGGGTTACATACACAGTCGGTGCTAACACGTTCTAGGCGATTGAATGTTAAAGTTTTTTTTACCTTTGCTTTATGTTAAAATTTTTTTTGCAAATTACTTGTTAAAATAGTTTTTGATAATATATATATATATATATATATATATATATATATATATATATATATATATATATATATATATATATATAGTTTGTTAAATTGTTGGATAAAATAGTCGAAAATTTCTAGTTGGAATACAGTTCTGACTATAAAATATACATGGAAAGCATAAACTATTACAAACAAAAGCTTTTACTGATAAAAAGGCTTTGAGGGAGTGATATTACTAAGACCTACTCTCCAAACAATGAGATCTTACTTCTTTTGAATAGAAGTTAATGGCGTATCGATTCCTACGCAAATAATTAATTGCGTTCAGTAAAATATCGACGTAGGTACTTTGCATTAAAGATTGACACACGGCGCCGATAATATATTTTATCGTACATTCATCTCCGTATATGGTTTTCGGATTTCAGTCACTTGAAAATCACTAGCTTTCCTAGGTCCAGCTGCAGCTCTGGGCTATGGTCCTGCAGCTGACCATAGTTTGGCCGTATAGAGTAGAGAAAGCAGTGCATCGTAATTATATATAAGCCTCTCTAGAAATGTGCAAATTTTGAGATTTTTAATGATTTATTCTAAACGTTTTCGCTTTGCCACTTAGAGCATATATCAACTGACATGCTGGCGTACGAGAATCCGTTACTGGATCTCGTCCTGAAGGTGTTATAATAGGCAACGGCACTTGAAAGATCTTGAGGTCTTTGATAGATCAAAAAACCCAAATCCTTCATATTGCTAAGAGCTTTGATTATATCTATA
Organism: Parnassius smintheus behrii; assembly: GCA_036936625.1. Taxonomy (NCBI): domain Eukaryota; kingdom Metazoa; phylum Arthropoda; class Insecta; order Lepidoptera; family Papilionidae; genus Parnassius; species Parnassius smintheus. Next base: position 12,660,643 of record JAUPFT010000014.1, read on the forward strand.
TTCAAAGGCTAAGAGTTACCAATATGACTTTGCTTATCAAATCATAAAGTTTTAAATATAGTTGCTACTATGTTTAAATAAGCTTGGGTTACCATTGCAACTTTTGTTTACTTGGTTCAGATTACTTTACTGTAGCTGTAGTTATTTTGTACTTGAGTTTCGAAGTAGTCATAAGTAGAGTGGGCTCTCGGAATTCGCTCCGTTAAACTTCCTGTTATTGTGTAAGCTTGCTAATGGCGACGCAATTAAGGAGCTTTTCGTATCTCTGCTTTGAAATGGAAATAAATAAACAACTTCTTACCAAAATTATTTGAAGATTCAGAAAATAAAATTTTGCTAGAAAAACAGTCAAACAATTTAAATATCATTCAAAAAATGTTTTTTTTCAGTTCGTAAAACGTACTCGTAGGAAGATTTAAAAACTGACATGCTTTGTCGTCTCATGGACGTCTCGATATTTTATTGATTAGAAATTTTATTCTGAGTTAGATAAATATAATATAATATAATATAATGATAAATATAATGATACATACAAAATGTATCATTTCTATGACAGTCACGTGATTTAACGTTGAGATAGTATGTCACACCTTTACATTATTTTAGTTTTCTATTAGCGCTATCGATTAATAGAAAGTCAACTTGGCTAGGCAGGCAGGGTAATTTGCATTCATCAACAAATGAATTACTTGCCTTACCCAATATTCGGTTGCATCTGCCGATACCATGTGTAATTATTATTTGATATAATTTCGAGTAAAATCCGAATTATCATTTTGGAGATCGTTAAAGTAATAAAATGTCTGCCATTTTGATAAATTTTCATAGTTCCCCGATATCGTCGAGATCGACAGATTTCATATTGTTACGCGCACAAAGTCGACGGCACTAGCGCCATCTAGTGTCGAACCGAAGAACTAAACTTCTTGAAGTTGAAACACGAACTCTCGGTACCTTGCGCGTGTTTACTTGAATATTATGGATATTATTTCGCTGCAAATTTATATAAATAGGCGCTGCAAGATGCGATCGGGGAAGTATTGAAGTGGCGAGACAAGCGAAGCTTCGGAGCGGAATAAAGTGAATCAGTGTGATTAATTATTAGTGTTTTTAACTTTAATTAGTGTAAAGTGAATTAAAGTGTTAATTTAGGTAATTCTATCGACAATTTTTATTGTCACGAACCTCAAGCTCGTAACAATTGGTGTCAGAAGTGGGATTAAATCATGCCAATTTTACCTAAGGAGGAATCAGAGGGTGTCCGTACCCGAAGTCAACGCCAGCAGGAGACGACCAGAGGAGGTTTGGTGGTGCAACCCCGCAGACGTTGGAGGGCCAACTGACAGCCACGGAGGCTGCCGGCCCGTCAGTAGCTCCTACATCTGCAGCACCTGACTTAGGTGCTCTGATGGCGATGCTACAGGAGCAGCTGCAGCGCGGGCGGAGGAACAGGCCCTTCTGTTGAAAGAGCAGCAGGAGGAACAGGTCCGTCAGTTGAAAGAGCAGCTGCAGAGCGGACAAGAGGAACAGGCCAGCCGACAGGAGGAACAGATGCTCCTCATGAAGGACATTCACGCTACCTTTGCGAAGGAGATAAGGGAGGTGAAGGATAGGGTTGCTCAACATGACAACCGCCTATCGGAAGCTGAAACCCGAATCGAAGAACATGAAACCCGAATCAACCATGTGAACAATCGGGTTGACAACGTGATGGCTGACGTGAAGAAAACGCTGAACGACCTCAAACTTGGAGATGGAACTACAGCTCCCGTAGTAGCTACAGCACCTTCGCTACGTGGATTCAAAGTGCCGCCGTTCGACGGGACTTCTTCCTGGTCGGCCTACAAAATCCAGTTCGAGGCCGTCATTGAGGCAAACGGCTGGAATAAAAGCCAGGCCATGACTGCACTCACCTTAGGCCTGCGCGACCAAGCCTTAACCGTGTTGGAAGCTCTCGGTAAGAAAGTGACCTACGAGCAGCTCCTTGAGGCATTGGAGGCGAGATATGGTGACGCTCACCTGGAACACGTCTTTCGCGCGCAGCTTAAAGATCGCGTGCAACGCAGCAACGAAAACCTGCAGCAGTGGGCCCTTGAGGTGGAGAAGATGGTTCGAAAAGCATACCAGTCAGTACCTGCACTCATTGAAGGGAACCTGGTGCAGACATTCATCAACGGCATCCGCGACCTGGAAGTCAGAGCTGCTGTGAGGCTCGAGCGCACCACGAGACGCTTAAGGACACCTTGGCCCATGCACTGGAGGTAGAAGCCGTGCGGCAGGATCATCGTTCCCATCGCGTCAGGAAGGTTGCAGCAGCTACAGTTCGCAAACGCATTAAAGGAAAGCCCTAGGTGCTACGGCTGTGGGGAAAAGGGCCATCTTCGATCCAGTTGCCCTAAGCGAACCCTAGAAGGGGAAGTTGATCGATCTCGAGAGGGTAGTGCAGCTAACGACACCGCCTGGCGGTGGCAGGATCGTCGTTCCCCTCGCGCTAGGGAGGTTGCAGCAGTTACGGTTCGCGACCACAATAAAGGTACAGCCCTAGGTGCTATGGCTGTGGGGAAAGGGGCCATCTTCGATCCAGCTGCCCTAAGCGAACCCTAGAAAGGGAAGGTGAACGATCTCAGAAGGGAAGTGCGGCTAACATCACCATCCAGCAGCAGACGGGATACGACTTTACTATCAGACATCGCAGCGGGAAATCTCATGGCAACGCAGATGCATTGTCAAGAAGACCTTGTCGTGAAGATTGGAGACATTGTACTAAGCAAAAGAGTAAGGAAGTGGTATCCGTGAGGATGCTCAGGACAGAACACCTCAGCAACGAGTGGAAGGACAGTCTACGATATGCACAGCAGGAAGACCGGACCTAATTGGGACATCCAGACATCAAGCCGATTCTGGAATGGATGAAGGCCCGTGCTACCAAGCCTAAGTGGAGCGACGTCTCAGCGATGAATTCGACCACTAGAGGCTATTGGGCCCAGTGGGACGGCTTGCTGATTCAGGATGGAGTCCTGTGCCGTAAATGGGACAATGGTCGAGGAGACAGCTGTCGTTTGCAAATGGTTGTCCCTAAGGCGAAAGTGCCGAATGTTCTACAGCTGTGCCATAATGGTCGTTCAAGAGTCCATCTGGGAGTTAAACGAACTTTACTGAAGGTCCAAGAACAGTTTTACTGGGTCCATTATCGTGAAGATGTCGAGGATTGGTGTCGTACATGTACAAGTTGTGCGGCCGTGAAGGGACCTCAGACATGTAGTAGAGGAGCACCGAAACTGTACAATGTTGGTGCACCATGGGATAGGACAGCCCTTGACATTGCGGAGCCGTTACAGAAAGGTGCAAGAGGGACTCCTAAGATCGTCCATGTGGATCACCTGGCGCGATATTATGGGGCCGATGATGCTCGGAACGAGCATGTCTTAGGAGGGGGCAGTGTTACGCGCCAAAGTCGACGGCACTAGCGCCATCTAGTGTCGAACCGAAGAACTAAACTTCTTGAAGTTGCAACACGAACTCTCGGTACCTTGCGCGTGTTTACTTGAATATTCTGGATATTTCGCTGCAAATTTATATAAATAGGCGCTGCAAGATGCGATCGGGGAAGTATTGAAGTGGTGAGACAAGCGAAGCTTCGGAGCGGAATAAAGTGAATCAGTGTGATTAATTATTAGTGTTTTTAAATTTAATTAGTGTAAAGTGAATTAAAGTGTTAATTTAGGTAACCTCAAGCTCGTAACAATATTATGTCCTTGCGATGATTTTTTTAGCAAGTTAAATTTCACGCGCTGAATTCGTCATCAATTTATTTTAATATTAATAATTAACATTAGTTAATGTTGTTGCTAACATATTTTAGTTTATAAATTACTAACTAACTCATATGTATCATGGTCCGAAATAAATGATTGTTATTTTTTGGTATTAGTAGTGTATTCTCATCTGGTTAGGCTGAATAAATATATAAAAGGAAATGATAAATGTACATAAATATGTTTCATATACCAGCATAAATAAATAAGTAATACATAAATAAATAAAAGTCCAACCAGATGGAGGCCCTCGGTAGGAGAGATCAAACGGCCGAGGGTTAGGGGGAAAGGGAGAGAAACCGGCGGAAGATGCGGGCGGTATCGAGGAGCACCGCCTTCTGCATTTGAGCCTGGAGCGGTCCGTCACGGAGTCCCAGCCTCCTCAGATGACCCGAAAGGCTGACTGGGATTAGCCCGTTTGCAGAAACGACTACAGGAATAATTTCAGTCGGCAGACCACCCCACATGTCAGTCACATCGTGAGCCAGGTCCAGATGTTTTGTTCGTTTATCTGTTTCGGCTTTCACGAGGTTCTCGTCATACGGAATGGTAATGTCGAATAAAAATATTCTTGACTGTGCCCGGTCCATCAGCACAATATCAGGCTTATTCGCAAGAATAGTCCTGTCTGTGATGATGGCCGACCCCAGTAGAGCCTGGCGCGATCATTTTCGAGCACGGCTTCCGGTAAGTACTTGTAATACGGCAATTTCCGGTCCACGAGACCGTATTTCAGAGCGAGCTCCTGATGAAGAATTCTGGCTACTAGGTTGTGCCTATGCAAGTACTCAGAGTTAGAAAGCGCCGAACAACCGGAGATGACATGCCTGAGTGATTCGCCGGGATGGCGACAAGCTCGACAAATGTCGACGGTGCCATCCTTTAGGATGTATCTCCGATAGTTGTTGGTCTTAATAACCTGGTCCTGTATTGCACAGACGAAACCCTCGGTTTCCCCGAAGAGGTCACCAAAGCGTAGCCAGTAGAGGGAGGGTACTGTGTCTACGAAAGGCTCATGTAGAGCCTTGTAGAACCTCCCGTGGAGCTCCTTCTCCTTCCATACGGTCTCCCGGTCGGAAATGCTCTGCACTGCCGGGACTTGCCATTGCTCGTTGGCTAAGGATAGAGGGGTAAGTCCTTTATCACAAAAAATGACGTCAATAAAATAAATGATTATTATTATTATTATGCACTTTATTGCTATTAATATGACTCCGCTTCACGACCGGGCTAGCTATGACATTGGGACGTCAAAGGCCTCAGTCCTCCCACCCCGTGACCTTAGGTGCTGCAAAGCACCCGAAACGTCGGGAATTAAAAAAAATTTAAACCTACAAAATCCGTGAAAAATAGTTTCATTTAACGTTCGCATAAAAATAACAAATCATTATTATGATGAACAATAACTTAAAAATTTCTATTAAGTTACTTGGCGATGACTAAAATTGATATAATAGAGTGACAAAGAAGGAAAAACGTATGTTTTTATACTACATACAGTTCTAAATTTTGTATACAATTCTAACTTTTTAAATAATAACTGCTGAAAATTTAGAATTCAAAAAGCTGTTAAAAGGCAAAATGTGTCTAAATTCGTAAAAGATGATTTATAGATACTTACAGAAAATTATCATATTCGCGTATAACAATATTTCTCAACGGGCATGACGCATTAAGTGAAATAGTAATACATCATAGTCAGCATTGTGCCCGATTTTACGCGCGGTTGAAGCCATGTTCGTCCCAATTAGGCCCGGATAACTGCTGGTAATAATTTATCTATAGAAAACGTTTTAAAAAATAAGTTATCTATAGAAAACGATTATATAGATAACTTATTTTTTAAAACGTTTTCTATAGATAAATTATTTAAATTTCTATAGATAAATTTAAATAATTTATCTATAGAAAACGTTTTAAAACGCCTAAAAAATTCTTTGTTAGGCGAGCAACGAGGGATAAGAATAAAGTCTTAATTAAGTAATGTTATCAATCGTCTGCAATTTATTAAGCTGTCATATGGTTAGTTAAAGGAAATGGTTGAAATAGAATGAAAGTTAGAGAAAGGTAAAATTCTCATTTGCAAACTAAATACAAAAATAATGTTGCGAACTCGAATGAAAAAGATGGGTGCGTACAAGTGTGGATCATAAGATATGCTCATAATTTTAACGCCTGCCATGTCTTGCAACTATGGCAAATATAGCAAATATCTGTGGGAGAGATCTATGCTTCAGCGGTAGACTTGATAGGCTATAACGGTAACGGTAAACAAGGAGTAGCTTTACTTATTTTATATTGCCTTTTCACCCAAGCAATCACATGTTATTGAAGATATTAAATAAATTATATTTATTACAGTATTTTCAATATTATCCATAACATCTCAGTTATGAAAAGCAGAACGATATTTAGAAGTTGTTACTAATTTTTATTTAACAATTTTAAGAAAAAACTAACTTCTAAAAGTAAAGTAAAACAAAAAGCCAACGAGAGTCTAAACAGTTCCCACGTCAAACAACAATACAGCATAAACCAGCGAAATCAATGAAACCGAATGATGAAATGAAATGAAATTAATTAGCATTATACGGTACAAGTGGATAACGTAATAAATTTAAATGATATTTAAAAATTTGAAGCAAAAAGCTAAGGGATATTGCAAAATAAAGCCAAGTTATTTTCTCCTGGTAGTTCGTACGAGATAGCGGTATACGAGTAAATAGACATGCATCGAGGAGTCTATGGGACACTTTACAACAAAGTTTGCTAAGTAATTTGGACAGTCAACAAAGTGTTGTGCTATTCTAGTTAGAAAGGGTATATCGGCAGTATTTCTACATATATCATTTTAACTTCTTATAAACCAGTGATTTATTACAATACCATCTGGTGGTAAGTGGTGAAGTAGCCCCAGATGGTAAATCACACTGTATAAGCATAATATAAGCCTACTCATTCTTGTCTTAGCGTAGCGTCTTGCTCAGATTGTATTCGGAAATACAGACGACGACAAATTATTCCACTCCTTGCGTAGAACATCGAAATAAAAAGGCGAAGACCCGCTGACCGCTTGATTGTGCGATGGTGGGAAGGCGAGGGATAGATTAAAGCATTCAATTCCTCCTTATATCTTCAACACAACACAAAGACCACAAGATCCATTAAAGTTTTCAGCTGGAAGATTTTAATTAATTATTGCTTATACTGCCGAACATGTCTCTAGACATTTTTCTACTTGGTACAGCCATGCTGCAGTTATATTAGTAGTATAATTGTAGAACGAATGGGTCGGCTCGACCGGGGAAGGACCACGCTCTCACAGAATACCAGCGTAAAATAGTAGCTTAATGCTGCTGTGTTTCGTATGGTGAGTGTGGAGAACCAGAGACCCTTTTTACTAGAAACGAGGCATTCCACCTAAGTCCTCACGGGTGAAAACGCATCTGCATTTTGATTCGTAATCGAGGATGGATGTAGATGTCTATGGGCCACAACAACCACTTACCATCAGGTGGACTGTATGCTCGTTTGTCACCCTATCCTATAAAAAAAGAACAACGGTAGGCAGGATACGCCTTTAACAATAAAACTTGTAGGTGGTTTGGTTAACCCGGTACCAGGTGTTTCATGCTTTCGCCGCTGCTTGCTGTCGCAGTTCTGGTAGGTAGTTGGTCGAGTTGGTCTACCAGAAATATTAAGCAATGGTAGCAAGAAGTTAAAGGTCGCCATAAAAATTTCGCATCGCAATACGCTAACAGGTTTGTTTAGCACCTCGTCGGGGCGATAAATTATCTAACATACTTCCCACTGCTTGACTCAGAGTCTTCTCGGTAAAAATTTCCTTACGTTGTTTTCCACCCGTTGTAAATCAATACCTACTAGAAATACTATAAAGCATCATTCATGATATTATTATGTATGTAAGTCGGGGTATCCGTTCGCTTATTTCTCCTTGTACCTAGTCAACTATTTATTTATTTATTTATAATATACATGCCTACAAGCTAACAGATGATAGCATCCAACACACTTGCAACATTAGATACATTCAGTTAAAATTGTCTATTTTAAGTTATAATTATATATTTTACCAAATAAATCACATTAAATTAAAATTAAAATAAAAAATTAAGTTGAAATAATTGCAGAACAAATAAAATAATAAAAAATATAAAACGAAAATAATCAAATTAATAAAACGAAAATAGTCAAATTAATTAAACAAAAAAGACCAAAATAGTCAAACAAAATAGTATACATCATTAAAATAGTAGTTATAATAATCAATGTCAAGAATAAAAATTTATAAAATGTCAATTACAATATTTCTTAATTTATTACTACTATTACTATTACTATGATATACTCGTAAGTACCTTCTTTTTTCTCTTTTTATCTTGTTTCTTTCTCGGTATCATCAGTTACCGATATAGCCCTACAGGTCAGTAAGCGCTAAGATTCAGTCATATAGCCCGAAAAACCGACAACCGACAGGTAAGAAAGGTGCAACGTGGACACCTCGTATTACCGTGCCTCGTACTAGTAAGCAAATAAGATGGGCCCTCATTAGATTAGTGACGACTTGATAAAACATACAGGAAGTCTATGAATACACATGGCTCAGGATCGCGTTCTATATTTAAATATTAGTATATGTTCATAGTTAAATAGAAAGTATTTGCTGAGTTTCTTTTTTTGCCTTGTTTCTCTAGTTAAAGGAAGCTCAATTTAAAACGGCTCTACTACAAAATAAAATTGACGTTCGATATACAAAATTCTATTTTTTATTACTCTGAAATGTACACTTACTGATGGTAGAAAACATTTCCTTCTATTAAAAATTAATAAGGTCTGGTGAACAGTTGATGTGATGATTGTATGAAGTACTTGACAACTTGTGATGTAAGGTTTTGTTTCTAAATTCAACGTTTCACAAAAAGTTTGTGCATAAAATTTGCATAAATTACATATAAAGTAGCTCTGGCACCAGTGTTTCATTATACACATTTCAAACGGTACTTTATTAAAAATGTTTCAAAGTCTACACGAAAAGTTACTGACACCGCTTAAAATACTTAAGATATTATACATATGTATATATAAATTATTTTATTATTACTATAGAAATGTCAGACAACATTTCTGTGTCATTTAGACAATTTCAACATTCTCCATTCCGGTTGATACAGTTAGAATATTGTCAGTGACCATTTTTAGGCCATTTTGGCTGTTCTTGAGGTTCAGCATTCATTATGTGTGCTTTGATTTTTATTGGAGCAGAATATTGTGTTATAAGAGGCCTTTTTACTTATAATATCATTGTTGATACCGGCTAGATTTGATACTCGGTTTGCTCGACCTTTCTGAATGTATGAACTAGCACAGTTTTATATAAGTACTTTATAAGTTTTGGACAGCAGAGAAATTATTACAGATTACACTTATAGTATCTCTATGCTTAAACTCACAAAACCACGCTTATTTCACAGGATATAAGTTTTTGCTTCCATCTGTCGCCATTTATTGCCAATTTTTTATTGTTTCATAGCTATAAGTATAGAAGTTGTTTGTCGTCACTGTATATGTCGCAGGTCAAAGCCGTATTACAATTTCACTAGTGACATTATAATTTAACGGTAGATTATCAATTGACGTCATTTCTTACAATTTAAAAAGGTAATTTTATACTTTCGCGGTCTTTTCGTTTTTTGGCTCTAGAAAATCGAAAAATCATCCGATTTCGTTGAATTTTTTTTAAATCTTCGTTTTTATGACGAATTTATGAAAAGAAATATGGAAAATATCTCACCTGAAGATTTCATATAGTTTTATGACTTTAAATGTGAATTATAAACGCACTTTTTCGAATATAATCGTTAATTTATTAATTTTTTAGCGAAGTGAGCTCGGGACTTAGGGCATCCCGACTCGGACTGGTTAGGTTAGAAGATTTTTTTATAAACCACTAAGAAGTAGGTGCGCCGCCAAGCGGGGCTCCGTTTACTGGGCCCGTAAGATGTTTTATAGGTATAAAATATCTTTGCCGGGCCCGTTAAATTGTAAGAAATGAAGTCGATTGATAATCTGCCGTTAAATTATAATACCACTAGCGAAATTGTAAAATCACGGCTTTGAAAATATATCTACGACATATATAAGACTATCTACACCAATAAATAGCTTCTGTGAAAAATATAAAGTAGGGACGTAAGTAAGTACATAATTTTGTAATTGAAATTCTTCTTCGCTTGGATGACTGTAAGCCATTTTCTCACGAGTCGTCTTGTACGTGGACTATTAACTAGTAGCTGGAATTTGCATCCATAATAACTCTATAGCCATCTCTCTCAGAGATGTGATGAATTGAAGAGAAAGAAAGATAATGACTACGAAAGCGTACGTTCACGATAAATGCTATAATACGTCAGAATATTAGACGTGCTTTAAAAACTCGAGTTGAATTATTAAGGCACTGTGGTTTGTAACCGGTTGTGTGAGTTTGAATACCTTGTTTAATGTTGTTTTATAACTGAATGTTATACAATGTCTTATTGTTTAAAAATATGAATAATTAAAGTAGAATATGCCAACGATATTTTGGTTTGTACTTTTAACATGAATATTTTTTTGTATGTAGGCAACGTAGTGACCGGTAAACCTGGTTAATTATTAATGCAGATAATGATTAATAATTAATTAATTATATATATATATATATATATATATATATATATATATATATATATATATATATATATATATATATATATATAGCTTTCACAGAAAACTATCGTAAAATAGAAACTCAATGCTGCTGTGTTTCGTTTGATGAGTGTAGAGAAAGGGGGACCCTTTTTGGACCTGGAAATGAGGCATTCCATTTTAATCCTCAGGGTTGACAACACATCTGCATTTTGATTCTTAACCGATGATAGACGTAGATGTCCACGGGCCACAGCATCCGCTTACTATCAGGTGAACTGTGCCACGTGTCACCCTTATTCTATAAAAAAGTATATTTTTTTAACAAATTGTAGTTACGGAAACAGTGAAAATGAAAATAATAATTGTCTAATAATTGCTGGTCCGGGACTTATATTTGTGTAGAACTAATATCAACAATTTATGTTAACCGTATTTCTAGTCTAACATGTCTATGACGTGAAGCTGTAAATAAAATTAATAAAATTAATGGGTAGTTACGTGACAGTCACGTGATTTAACGTTACATTCCTAACAATTTTAACAGGTTTGCCATTGGCGTTAACGATAGTAAAAAGTTAACTTGGCTGAACGTTGGACTGCTGCTGCTGCAGACAGCTGCAGCTGCAGACAGCTGCAGCTGCAGACAGCTGCAGCTGCAGAGTGGTATTCACAATCCTCGCTGAAGATTCAAAATTTTGACTGTTCATTTCATAAAGTGCGTTGTTCTAGTGACGGAGCGTTCTGTTTTGGGGTTACTGTTAAGGAAATATTACAAGGAATTGGTAATACACCAGCCTACAGTGACTGTAATTTTATTTTATCTTCTAGAACAACAATTTGGTTCTCACTACGAATGATGCAAATTTTTTCTTCGACCTTTTACTTTTATGTTTGTGCGCAATACTTATAAAGAGTACTTTGCGTAAATCCATTATTTTGATGATGAAAAATAAAAATGATGTGTCTGACTTACTCGTAGTTTGTAGAGTACCTCCCTTCCTCTTTCAATTGCTTGTACTGTTATTATGATAGGTGTTAGGATTAGTGGTGATAGTGATAGCGCACGTATGCACGATCCCAATTATCATTATCATCATTACAGCCCTTCACAAGCCCGCTGCTGAACATAGGCCTCCCCCAACGAATACTACAAAGCACGGTCCTGAGCCGCCTGCATCCACCAACTTCCTGCAGGTCTTGCCAGGTCGTCACTCCGTCTGGTGGAGGGATGACCTGCACTTCGCCTGCTGGTACGAGGCTGCCCTTCGAGAGCTTTTTTTCCCATCGGTGGTCGGTTCTTCGAGCTACTCGTATGTGGCCGGACCATTGCCACTTCAAGTTACTAATCCGATCCTAATTAATTACCCTTTTTACTGGAAATGAGGCATTCCATCTTAGTCCTCACGGGTGACAACGCATCTGCATTTTAATTCGTAATCGACAATAGATGTAGATGTCTATGGGCCGCAGCAACCACTTACCATCTGGTGGACTATGTGTTCGTTTGTCACCCTATCCTATTAAAAAAAAATAATTTAAACATCTTTAATTCTACCGTCCAGATTACTTTTGGTTTTTATCTCCCGTGACGATTTCAATGACAGCATTACGGTATCTTTCTTCGTACTCTCCGAGTATTTCGCGGCACTAATCCATGTGGTGACATTTTCAATCATCTGTTGAGTTAAAGGGTATCCATCCAGGGTATACAAGCTTGTGTTCATGTTGTGTGGTGTTAGAAATTCATCATATTATATCGTCCGGTAGGTGTCCTATGGGAAATGACTTACCGCCTCACTGACACTGCTTTCTGTCAGACGCAAAATGAGTCAGTGTCAGTGAGGCGATACGTCTAATACTGCAAATACCATTAAGTCTTTCAAGCGTGGCGATTGTAGCGAATTCTACCCAAAAAGATTACCAGTAGTAAAACTTCACCAACAATAAAAATTAGAGAAGAATTCTACTAGCGTAGTCAAATGTTACAAATAATTCAATATTTCGAGTGGAGGTTTGAAGGCGGGTATTGTGTATGTGAAATATATTTATAATAAATATTTATATATAGAAGATAGAATGTATATTTATATATAGAAATATATTTACAATAATTCGGCACTTAATTATTTATTTAAACTTAATTTTGATGATGAATTAATGATGAAAAACAAAGTTAGTATGTAATGGGAGTAAAAATGGAATATATGGCATAGATGAGCAAAGATAACAAAACATGAGTCTTCCTTTTGTCGCGTCATTGACATGCGCTTTATGTTTACTATTTATGGTCATTTGCTCAATGTCTAACAGCCTCTCCCACCTTATTATTTTCTTCCTTTTACAGGTTTAACCAATCTGGCTTCTTTCTAATTCTTTGTGATCGGCGTTGTCTAATTTCTGGTGTGATATTGCTAGTTGTAGAATTTTCAGGTAATGTAGGTTGCGCCGGTTCTTGTTCCTGTTGTTCTTGCATCGGCAGATCCTTCATCTTTACAGGACTAGATTGTGGACTTTCCTTTATTTTAGAGTTGTTTTCTGTAGCTATGGCTTCTTGCAGATATCTAGAATTTAGCTGATAGGTAACTGGTATGTAAGGGTTTTCACTAGTACACAAGGTTTTGATGATTTGGTCCACATGTCTATGGTGTATCCTTCCATCTACCTCTACCTCATAATGCAGTTTTCCTCTTCTGTTTATAATGTTTCCAAATTTCCATTTATTGCTATCATATATTCTGATCCGTACTCTGTCTATTCTGTTAAATTATTTAGTTACTTTTATATTATTATTCTTGTATTCCTTTTCTGTATCTTCTCTTATCACTAAATCTATCCTTGTTCTATACAATCTCTTAAACGTCATCTCTGCAGGGCTCTGTCAAGTTGAGCTATTTGGTGTTTTTCTATACATCATCAGAAATTTTTGTAGTTTGTCCTGTAATGATCCTTCTTCATTAGCCATTGGTTTTAGTTTATTTTTGAATGTCTGAACATATCTTACTGCTTGTGCAATAGTGGAAGGGTGAAACGATGCAATGAACTTCAGTTGAATACCATTTCCTTTTAAAAATTTTAACATTTCTTCTGACTGAATCTGAAACTTTAGTGATTGGTAGGCCAAAGGTAGTATATAACTTTTTAAGTATATTTATGGTTGATAACGATGTGATAGATGTTATTGGTATGACTTCTAACCACTTTGTATAAGCATCCACAACAATAAGGAAACATTGATTCATAAATGGTCCTTCATAATCGATGTCAATTCGGCTCCATGGCACTTTTTTTTATATTCCCAATTGTGTACTGGTACTTAAACAGGGTTTTTCTGCATAAGGCAACACATCTTGCATTGTTTAACTATCTTTTCTATATCTGTATCTATATTCTTCCACCACACATAGCTTATTGCTAATGTTTTCATCTTCATAATGCCTGTATGCGCTGTATGTAGTTCGTCTAAGATAATGGGTTGTAACTGTTTGGGTGTAACGATTCTTGTTCCATAAAAAATGCAGTTACTTTGTAGAGAGAATTCATGAAGCCTCTTAGGGTCACTTCTACCAGATTGTATATCTAGGTAAAGCTTTTGCAAGTCTGGGTCTTTTCTCGTAGCTTCTCTAATTTCTTGTAGTGTAACTGGCATTTATGAGATCTGATTTAAGTAAAATACATCATCATCTGTTAGGTTGTCGTTTTCTGCCTCCGTAGACTTATTTAATCTTGAAAAGTAGTCTGCATTTGCATGTTCTGTTGTCTTCCTGCGTTTTATATCATAGTCAAATCCTGCTAAGAAGTTTGCGTAGTGCACAAGCCTAATTGTTGTGGTAGGTGGTGTAGCTTTTTCTGGATGTAAAATTCTAGACAAGGGTTGATTATCAATAATCAATGTAATTTTTCTTCCATAGCAGTATTGGAAGAACTTATTTAGTCGCCATATTAACGCTGCTGTTTCTTTATCAAGTTTGCTGTAACCTTTCCCAGCTTTAGTTAGGGATTTTTATGCAAATGCTATGGGTCGTTCAGTCTTGTCTGGCATAATGTGTGATAACACAGCTCCAAATCCAGTAGGTGACGCGTCTGTAGCAAGGGTAACAGGCAAGCTCTCATGAAATGGTATTAACACTTTTTCTCCACAAATTTCATCTTTCTTAACTCTTGGAAAATTTTCTCACATTCTTTGGTCCATATAAACTCTTTATCTTTCTGTAATATGTTGTAAAGTGGATTTAATTTTGATGCTAGATATGGAATGGACTGTTGATAATAATTGATCATCCCCAAAAAGGTATGTAGAGATGATACATCAGTAGGGCGTGGGCTTTTCTTGATATCGTTAATCTCCTCTTGAGTAGGATGTAATCCATTTTCTTTTGGAGAAATTGAAATTTCTTTGAATTTAGATGTAGTCCACATTTCTGTAATTTCTCGTAAACTGTTCTGATTCTTTGTAACAATTGAATGTATGTTCTTCCTTGTATAGCTATATCATCAAAAAAAAAAAAAACAGGCTACACCATCTATTTCTTATAGCGTTTGATTCATGTACCGTTGCCAAACATTTGGTGCTACCTTAACACCAAACATTAATCTTTTCACTTTATAGGTACCCTTAAATGTAGTGGATGCTGTGGCAAGGGCCAGACGATTATAGATGCTCGATTAAGATGAATAATGTTGATGTGTTGTCACCGTTGTGTGTTAGGTCAAGAAAGAATACCACGCTACCAGGGTAAAAGGGTTTCCGGTTCTCTACACTCGCCATATAAAAGACAGCAGCATTAAGCTGCAATTTTACGCTGAGATTCTGTGAGAGCATGGTCCTTCCCCAGTCGAACCGAACCATTCTCGTTGCGACCATAACAAATTTGCGGCGTGGCTCTAACACGTTAAAACTTGAAAGAATTGTTAAGTGAAATTGTGCAAAGTTGTATAGATAGACGTAAATGTTCCGCAGTGATATTATTAGTTGTTGAGCTATTTACGCTGTTCTATTTATTTAAAAGAAAAATTAAAAATAAAAACAACATCGTTATCGAGTAAAGCGCCTTTATTAAAGAAACGCTTGAACGGTTTAAGTATCTTGGGAAGAGACGTTAATACGACTGCGCTCCCACTACCAGTCTCTAACCATAAACTTTTGCAGGAAAGTTTCGAAAGGTTTATTTCTATAAAAATTAATCAATTAATATATTTTTTATTGCACACCAATACAAATTAAAACGAAAATAAAATGAAACATATTATATAGAAGGTACAATAGGCGGTCTTATCGCTCTGGAAGCGATTTCTTCCTAACAACCTCTTTTGCACAAAGAACTATTGTTTACAACAAATGGCGAGTAAGACAAGTGTACATAAATAAAAAAATTAAGTAAAAGAAAAAAAATATAAAAACCCAAGATGATGTCAGTTGACGATAGGTTTGATGTACACAATTAAGGACGAGAAGTGTGATGGGAATTATTATAGCACCAAGTAGAATTATTTGAGCTTTGAGTAGATTTATGAAGAAAAAAGGGTAGATTTTTGAAGAAAAAAAGGGTAAATTAAAAAAATGGATGTCCCATGCACGTCTAATATATAAAGGCAAGAATTTCTACGAGCGTACTTACAGCTCTAACCGAAAATTATCTATTGAAGAAGGAGGATGAATGTGCTGGAATAGGAAACAAAAGATTGTTATTGAAACATAAATGACAGTCGTGAGAGGAGGAGATTAATTCAAAGCAGTGTTTCAGATAACGTGGAGTGAAAGGATTGAACATTTAATCGAAAGGAAGTGTATTCCTGCGAAGGCGCATCGGTAGCCACATAAGACGTTTAGGAAATTTTGAAGTGTGATCCCATCGGATTAGGAGAGTGACGGAATAGAGAGTGCAGCCTGTGCTTGCGTATACACTTGGGCACTATAATCCTGTCCTGCGCCGATGGCTAGCCTCCGTTGAGGCAGGCCGTCGTGGCCGAAATTCGGTCTGGAGGGCATTATTGTATATTAATTTCTATTTCCAATTGAATCACTCATCAAACACAGATATTTGTGGGACGACATCGAACAATATTTTTTAACCCGTGGATAGTTATGATTTTATTTTATTTGACAGGTTTGTAGTTACCCAAAATAATAACAAAGAGTTTAGCTGCGGTTCTCACACAAGGCTCGCAGCCCTGTTTCATGAAAACCATGTGCAAAATTTTGTGCTCGGATGACTTTATAAAAGGCATTTTTTTTAATTTATGCACTTCTTAAGAGATTTGCTTATACTCACAGTACACGACGGGTAAGCAAGCACTGAGATGATACCTTCACATCGGTGGTGCATCTCCCTGTAATAAGTCTTCCGGTTAAGTATTTACGAATGGATGTACATCGTTGTTGCTAAATGCTCATTGTCTAGTAAAGACTACATTAAATCTAAAACTACTAGCAGTGACTCCAGCTTACGAAAGTTTTATTGGACTTCACAATGTGAATCCTTAAATCATTTTGATTTATACCCTTTACCTGTATGTTAACAAGTAAAGTTTCAATTTGTTATTTCTACTGTGCAACCACTGAGGATCAAACTCGGCTTGCTTACGTCTGTACAATGGAGTATAAGATAAAGCCCACAGCTACTGCGGCTAGTTTTAAATACAAAAATAACATTAAATTTACTTAATTTACTTCTCATAAAAATTTTATTACCATTACCGTGGTATCGTGCTAAGAATGCTGGCTGTGTTCACTAGTTAAATGTATGTTCTTCCCTTGGGAGAGAAAAGAACCATCCCTCTTACCACCAACAGGGTGGTCGTCACTACGTGACGACCAGTCACTGATACTGTTCTTTTAGTAACCTTACCGCACTTGGATTTCATGCATCGATAGTCTGACGACAGTAAAAGGCACAAATATGTAGTCATCTCTCACAGACTCATACTTGTGTTACTTACTCGGTTCAACCGCCTCTAATACCGCCTCAGTTCATTTAGAGGCATTATCTCACACTAGGGCTTAACCTCACTCCCAGCGGACCAAAGTCATACCGTTGGGTCTCCTGCCATTATCTCTAAATATTCCACAAGGCTCTAAAATCGAGGGAGCATTTATAGATACAAGAGATCTTAAGATAACACCGTTCGAAGAACTTTAACGGCACAATCTACTAGCAATTATATTATACTTTAAATTTATAATATACAAAATCTTCTGAAATTCGAAAATAAATGTGTAGAATGTCGCATTATCCACGACTTACTTTTCAAATAAATCACAGGGGGCGTAAAGCGTACAATATTCCGCCGAAAGTTGTTCTATCAATCTTGTCATCCGTGCAATGCGTGACAGTATTAATATTAAATACGTGAGTGTGTGTCAGGAACATTCGCGCTTTTATACATCCATCATTCGGAGCTCAGTTACAATATTACGAATAGTTTTTAAGCTTTCGTGAACAATTCGAGTAAAAGTTAAAGCAAGTTTGACATTTCACGTGCTTTATGTCATTCCTTGGGCTAGGCCTGTATTTAGTAATGGAATTGTAATGATAAGAGAAGAGTGTAGTTAGCAAGGTGATGTTGTGACCAGGATTAAGAAAAGAATGCTTCAGTGGTTTGGTCATTTGGAAAGAATGAATGAGGAAAGAATGACAAATAAAATTTATGTCACAGAAGTGAATGGAAGAGTCGGAAAGGGCTAGGCGAATACATATTTATCGACCAAATTAGCGATTTACGAGGGCGGCACTGAAAATTTCGGGAATCAAGGAAGTGACACAACATTACTATTTAAAAATGTATTTATTGCTTATCGAAATATTCTCCGCGAAATTTGACACATTTTTCCATATGATGGAACCAATCATTGAAGCAACCATTCCATTCGGAAGTTGGGGTCTCCAAAATGGCCGTTTTGTAGGCGTCCACAGCTTCTTCAGGTGATGAAAACCTCTGTCCACGCAATTTATTCTTTATTTTAGGGAAAGTATAGAAATCATTAGGGCTTAGGTCGGGGCTGTACGGCGGATGGTCTAATAATTCTATGTTTTCTTGCTCTAAAAACTCTTTTGTTCTATGTGCGGTGTGAGAACATGCATTGTCGTGATGGAGGATGATGCGGCGGTTGCAGTTCTCTTTACGGAGTTCAGAAACGACCTGTGGCAAACAAATGCTAGCATACCATTCTGCATTAACCGTTCTTTGTCCCTCAAGAGGAATAGTCGTGGCTATGGCCGGTTTTGGAGACAAACGTGGCCACCATTTTTTTTGCAACACTCCGTGAACGAACAATTTTTGTTGACTTTAACTCATTTTCGAACACCCAAACTCGTGACTGGTTTTTTGTTTCGGGTTTGTACGCATATATCCAGAATTCGTCACCTAATACGATGTTGTATACAGCATTTGAGGATCCTGCGTGGAATCTTTCGAGAGTTCTGACGCACCAAGTAACGCGAGCCGCTTTTTGCTCTTCACAGAGCGAATGCTGTATCCATCGGGAAAACAACTTTTTTACACCTAATTGTTCATGCAAGATTATTTGTATTTGACTCATGCCAATGTCTAAAGTTGCCTGAATTTCGGGGTGTCACCTGTCGATCTTCCTCAATCAGCTTACGCACAGCATCAACGTTTTCTTGCGTGACTGCAGTTTTTGGACGACCTTGACGGGGATCATTACTGAGCTTGACACGTCCACGTTGATATTCAGCAAACCAGCGATAAATTGTGGTTTTGGATGGGGCTTCATCACCAAATGCAGAAATCATCCGGTCAACACACTGTTTTTTTGTTAAACTACTTCGAAAGTCATAATAAATCATCGCTCTTGAATTTTCTCGAGCCAATTTCATTTTCTCAACGACTAAACAAGTTTGACAAAACCTTGTGACAAGACCGAGAATCTTTTTTTAAATAAATAAATGGTATTCGATTTCTAAAACCAAGGAGTTTTCAATTAAAAAGGTTTTAATATGACAGCAACAGTGGAAATATTCCATTCCCGATACTTTTAGTGCAGCCTGTGTATTGAAAATGGCCAAATTGGGAGTACCCTTAACCGACGAGCATGTATGCGTAGGTATATGGATGTGGAGGAGGCGAGAGAGGTGTCTCAGGATCATGACAAATGGAAGTCTGTAGTCTCTGCCTACCCCTCTGGGTGACAGGCGTGAGTGTTTATGGAATTGTAATGGTCTGTAATGATGATGACGATAATGAAGTTTTATATGATAGTTATTGCCTCCTCGCACGTTAGAGCCATGATAGCGCAGAGGTTAAGCGTTTGGCGTGAATTACATAATTTGTTTTAACTTGACTATGACACGAATGGGTTGGTTCCACTTAGGAAGGGCTATGTTCTCAAAGAACACCTACCTATCTTACAGACTAAAATAGTTTTATAAGATCACCTTCTTTCATTAGGTGAGTTTAGCCATACACTACCTACAGCTCATCAAAAACCTAACTGCTGAACATAGGCCTTCCCATTGTGTGCTTATAAGAAGATAGCCCATCGTTGACACGCTTGGCAGGCGAGTTGTTATCCACAGTTTTTTTGGTTTGAGTTGTTCGCATCCGGCAGAATCTGCATCAGCATCTAATGCTGTATTAATGAAAAATATGTCAAAACGTGACGTTCACTAATACGCGTTGGTGCACTGCGTCGTACTTAAATCATCATACAGAGAGAATTATGGGGAAATCCTCATAACTTTCCGAGAAATGAGAAGAGGTCTATGCTCAACTGTCGAACGTAGCTGCAACCTTTTAACTATTTAAGGTCACTTTTATTTTCAAAGAAAGACTTGACAACAATTGATGATAAGATTGATTGAAAAACAATTTGATGATAAGATGCAGATTTTAGTTTGTTATTAATACCCCCAAATGGTTATAGGAAAAAGTTGTGTTTGATTTCGTTTTCTTTATAATAATAATCATTACCCAGAATCGATTTATTTAAAAAATTCATCGATTATTTAAAATGTGTGTGTGTGTAACCTGTAATCATACTTCTTATTTCATAAAAAAGGATTTTAGAATTCATAATGTGTGATAGTAATATGATGTTATCTGGTTAAAGATAGATAGATATATACTATACAGATTATCGTTCCTAAAGATTAAAGAGGTATAAGGTTTATATTGTTTCTTAAAAACTTTAGTTAAAATTAAAATAAGTGCATTTTAAAGAAAGCTGATTTCCTAGTTTATAACCAATTGTTGCACCATTTTGGGGTGAATTCCCAAATCAAGGTGGTAATTGAGTTATCGATTATTATAAATAAGCAAATTTTGCGCGTCAACCGTTTTAATATGTAAATAGGTACGATAATAATCTACTATCTAGTTAAATATTTGTAAAGCAATAATTTTCATGCTTTCATCCATTGTTAAGTCGCTTATTTTAGGGAAAGTATAGTACTTAATATTACTTTTGAGTTAAATTAAGATGGTACATAATCGTGTAATGAAAACGATTACCTGCCAAATATAAACATACCATAGGCAAATTATTATCGTACATATTCGCATATTAAGAATTACTAAAAACATGAGAATAGTTTATATAAATAAATTAAAGCGTAAAGGCTAGAGCCTTGCCCTCCCATTCAGTCTCTGTTAGTGTCAACCATCTTATTCTTGTAAGTTGTTAATACTGCAGTGTTTCGTATGGTGAGTGAAGAGATCCGGAGACCCTTTTTTACTGGAAACGAGGCATTCCATCTTAGTCCTCAGGGGTGACGGACTGGAAGGGGATTCTTAAACGAGGATAAATGTAGATGTCTATGGACCACAGCATCTACTTACCATCAGGTGAACTGTGAACTTGTTTGTCACTCTTTCCATTCTATATAAAAAATATAGGCCTACGCGATAGATTTTCTGATAGGGAGCGCATTTGCCATAGTTTTCACGCTTGGTATGCGGATCGGCAAACGCAGTTTTTATTTTTATTTAGCTGTTATCAGAATGATACTGCTGCCCATCCCATGGTTGAGCTTCCCTCTGTCGCTTCATACGACACCTATGGAATGATAATCGATTCTTCGATTAATCGATTTAAGATTGACATGCCTAGTCTGTGGTTATTTACTTTTTGATGCTAGCTAAATTAAAAATGATATATTTATATCGTCTCATCGATGCAAAAGTGTTTAATAGAATATGGATATTGTTATGCAGATTGGCCATATATTAATATTCCAATTTACGTATGTATTTCTCTTTTTTAAAAATAAAACTGACGAGTTTAGGTTAATTAATATAAGGGTATGTTTATAATACAAGAGTTTACTTTTCCATCTAGAATTTGTGAAATTCATTTATCTTAAGTTTACTAATATAATGGATAGGCTTAACAGAGGTAATGGATAGGCTTATATTACCACTACATGTTTAAGAATAAAAATACAAATACATATTGCATAGTTTAAACTATAATATGACAGTCCCTTATTTTACTAGAATTTAAACGCAGAATTTTATTTCTATTTTTATGATATGTAATGATTATAAAAAGGGGTGACAAACGAGCACACAGCCCACCTGCTGCTAAGTAGATGCTGTGACCCATAAACGTCTTTATCTATGTTTAATTAGGAATCAAAATTCAGGAGAGTTGTCATATTGAGAACTAAGACGTAATGCCTCATTTACAGTAAAAAGGGGCTCCGGTTCCCTACACTTACTCGTACTATATACCAAACATAAGTTGTTATTTAACCCTGAGCTGACCCATTCCTGCTACAACCATAAGCTGCGGTGTATAATGTTTTATTGCATAAAATGTGTTCAAGACTAGTCGATGATTTTAGCTCAGTATAAATAAATATTAAAATATAAAAAGCACGTAAGCCGTGGTAGCTCGGGGGTTAGCGCTCGATGTGAACTTCACAGAACGCGAGCAACCCGGGCTCGATTCTCACCGGCACCTGTGAAATTATACATGGGCTGTAATTTACTTTTTAACTTTTAGCACGTAGGCAGAAGTATGTCTAAAATGGATAAAATATGTTTTAATGGATTATATTCAGCCAATGAGATAAAATATATTTTAACCAACTAGATCATGAGGTGTTAGAGAGAGATAGCGGAAATCTTTTACTGGCTGAATAGTTAAGATACCTTATTTTAGTAAGTACTTTTGATAACCTTTTGTTGATAATAAATCGTATAAAACTTTACGTCTCAAATGATGTATTATTGCCTCAACTCCCATCAAATAAAGTTTTATTTTTAAACAGTTAAGCGGAAAAAACTTCCGGCGCCTCGTGTAATTTATTTGCTTCTTATTTACCGTAAGGTTGCGGTGACAGACAATCTATTACCCAAAATCGTGACGTTAGTGCTCTTTTATTTTTTTTCCAGAAAGTTATTTTGGTCTTTGAAAGATAACGTTATAATAATCTCATAAATCCGAAATCTAAAAAACCGGCCAAGAGCGTGTCGGTCCACGCTCAGTGTAGGGTTCCGTAATTTCCCGTCCGTCAAGATAAGTGTTCCCACTTATGAGTTTAAAGGTGGGTATCCACTATGTACGCGCTCCAGCAGCGCTCCGCGCTCCTGCAACTGCTCCCGGTAGTGGGTACTGTTGTTTCCATCCAAGTTCAAAATGATTTTCCTAGAAAGTCCTTATAAGTTCTACTTTTCAGATTTTTTTCATATTTTCTAAACTTATGGTTCAAAAGTTAGAGGGGGGGGGGGGGACACATTGTTTTTTTAATTTTGGAGCGATTATTTCCGAAATTATTGACATTATCAAAAATGATTTTAGTAAACCCCTATTCGTTTTTAAATACCTTTCCAACAATATATCACACGTTAGGGTTGAAATTAAAAAAAAATCACTTCCCACTTTACATATAGGGGGGCTACCCTAATAAAACATTTTTTTCCAATTTTTATTTTACCACTTTGTCGGCGTGATTGATACACGTATTGATACCAAATATCAGCTTTCTAGTGCTACCGGTCACAGAGATTAAGCGAGGACGGACAGACGGACAGACAGACATGGCGAAACTATAAGGGTTCCTAGTTGACTACGGAACCCTAAAAACCAGATCGGCGGCCATCTTGTACAGCGTTTCTACTTAGAGATGAGTATAGTATTATATATTACGTATAATAATATAGTACGTACAACTATCTTTAACTGACTACTTAACTATGACGGGTCAATAATTAAGTAAGAACTACACTCATTATCAATTTTATGTAAAAATCTAAAATTGAATTACAGAACTATTAATCGCCTTACTTAGCAGATGGGCAATTATAATCGAAATACTAGATATCTAAATATACCAAAAGCAGTGCAGCTATGTGTTATTTTAATAATGGTTATAATAATTTTGTAACAATACAAGCGGAATTTGCCTCCGATTTATAACATGTTATAATGACCGTGTAGTGGTGGTGAACAAATATCACTACTCTATGTCGTGGAATGGAAACAAACCACTCAGGCAGCAGTGTCTTCCTAATAACAAATAAAAATAAAAATTCTATTTTGCCGACCTGCCTGCCAAGAATGGCAACTATGGCAAATAATGCTCGATGAGGCAATTTATGAGGGAGGCCTATGTACTGTATGCCAGCAGTGGATGGTAAAAATAAGCATAATGCATCGGATACGTGTATAATTTAGAATGAATGTTTTTCTTTGCGCTGAAATTAACATTTTAACATTTTCTGCGAATTTAGGCACCATCACAATTGTTAATCAATTAAAATTTCACAAATGAAGCCCCCTAAAGCACAGTTCCCTTACATGTCTCTGTATCGACTCCCTCAACTGTCAAAGTAGACTTCCTATATTTAAGGGAATATAATTCTATTTAATGGAGCTACCACCAATTATTCCCTATAACTTGTCAACTCCGATAACGGTCAACAGTCCAACTTTCATCCGGCCGGCCCATTGCTATTTTAGCTTATCGAATTTTTAGGTCATGTTAATTACTGCGGATATATTTGTGTTTGGATTTTGTCACGTAGGGAACTCCGCTGTCAATAATTTCTAGAAAAAACCTCTACCTCCGTTACCAAAATTGTGAAGGTGAACACGAGTATCACCACAAACCATGTATTGATATTGAGAAACAAATAAAACAATTAAATACTATTAAGATAAAAATTAATGTAAGTATATAAGTAAATATTTAGTTCAAATATTAGATCTGGAATTTTTTCTAGTTCCAATGTCCAAAATAATTCGGGATATCTCTTTCTTGTGCGGAACAATAAAATTCGTTACAGATATCAGTCCATTTTGCCCCCTTTGCGAAATTACACTTTTGATAAAACAAATCAAGCTAGATGTCTTCGAAAATGGTTTTCTTTCCATTGTCGTTCGATCGTCGTAGATTTTTGTTAATATATGTGGTGATGTCCAATAAATAACATGACGGCTACGTGGCGCCGTGGCTTGGCAATAAGTCGCAGTGCTAAGGGACGCGCGTTTGAATCCCGCACGGAACAAAGTAAAAGAAAAGAACAAAGAAAAAGTATTTGTATGACCTAATATAATTGTTCCAGGTCTGAATATTTGTCCTTGTTAAATTTATATATGTAGACGATACGAGAGAAAATCCTAGTGTGAAGGTAACGTATTAAAAAAAAGAACATGTACAGTGAACAGTACCTTTTATCAAATATTATTTTTTCAAAATTATCAGAATTTTTGTAAAAGTAATAAAGCATCCAGAAACAGAAACAGAAACAGAAACTTTTTTATTCAATGTAGATTATAACAATACTTATTGAAAGTCAGTTTTTTCATTTACCACTGGTTCGCAAAAAAAAACCTCTGTCCTGGGAAGAACCAGCAAGAAACCCAGCGGGACTATTTTTTTCCAATAATAGCTTACAACTAGGCGTCATCTTTCGCGAATGTTTTCCATGGTTCCAGGTGTATTCAGGGCACCAGCGTGCAACTACAAAATGTGGCGGAGCATTAAATCTAAAGTCCTGCAACTTTTGATTGACTTATTCTTTGCCGGAATTTTTAAACAGGTATAAGGTGTAACAAACAGGGCGTAGTTAACCTTTTCCATTTTTGCTAACAACTACATTAATACTTTGTTTTCTTATGTTCATGATTTTAATTTCACCGATCAGTATTTACTCATTAATTTCCAACCTTACCGCATTCTCGCTCTATTTTTTTAACGTCCCTCGTATTTACCAGAAGAGGAGATATGGTCTGTCCCAGCGGAGATTGTAATTTACGCTAGAAATACGTGACGGCCTGTAAAATACGGGACAGTTTGCTACGCTACTTCTAACCTTCTATTTGAGCACAACACAGCGGTTTAGCTTGATTAAATAATAAAAATAAAATTGAAAAATTTTGACATCATTTTGGAATGAGTATTGTATCATTCCGGATGTTCATGAGTGGACTGTTTACGAGCGATTGTCTTTTATGTAATCTGCCACTTTATCACGCTGTTTTTATATTTCGCTTGTAAAAAGAGATGTAAAAATGCCAACTACCAAATATTATATTGATCTTGCGCGAAAACATCGCATACAATCAAGTACCTAGTAAAAATATATAAACCTCTAGTTGATTGATTCCGAAGTAGGATACGTCAGTAGGGTTGAAAGATCTAAATCAGAGATGTGTTTGTGTGATTTCAATGTGAAAGCAATTTGTGAGGGAGCAAAAATCCTCGACAAGTTCGCCGTTGCTTGTTATCTAACTTTGTATGAGATACGTAAATTTCGAGGGCTTTGTGGGACAATTCGTATCAATACCTGTTCGGCTTTTTGCGGTTTCCTGGCATTATTAAATAAAATTGCTTAATTCAATTTGCTATGAAGTTGGCGAAATAATTCGTTTAATCTTTACGATCAATCAAAAGACATTTAATTTGGTTGTACCATTCATAGCCATCATGAGCCGTGATAGCTCAGATGGCTAGCGCTCGCTGTAAATTTCACATTACGCGAGCAAACCGGGTTCGATCCCCGCCGTCACCAATGAAATTGTTAATTGCAATTTTAAGTGCTGATTTATCCCGTGCTCGGCGGTGAAGGAAAACATCGTGAGGAAACCTGCATGTCAGAGAAATAAGAAATAAATATTTTTATATAAAAAAATATATTTAATAAAAAATGGAAAAAATGAATGAGGAAAGAATGACAAATAAAATTTATGTCACAGAAGTGAATGGAAGAGTCGGAAAGGGACGTCCTAGGCGAATATTTATCGACCAAATTAGCGATTCAAGAGTACTGAAAATGGCCAAATTATATTATATATATGGATGTGGAGGAGGCGGGAGAGGTGTCTCAGGATCGTGACAAATGGAAGTCTGTAGTCTCTGCCTACCCCTCTGGGTGACAGGCGTGAGTGTTTATGGAATTGTAATGGTCTGTAATGATGACGATGATAATGTGTTTATATGATAGTTATTGCCTGCTCGTACGTTAGGGCCTTGATAGCGCAGAGGTTAAGCGTTTGGCGTGAATTACATAATTTGTTTTAACTTCACTATGACACGAATGGGTTGGTTCCACTTGGGAAGGGCTACGTTCTCAAAGAATACCTACCTATCTCACAGACTAAAATAGTTTTATAAGATCACCTTCTTTCATTAGGTGAGTGTAGCCATACACTACCTACAGCTCATCAAAAACCTAACTGCTGAACATTGGCCTTCCTATTGTGTGCTTATAAGGAGATAGCCCATCGTTGACACGCTTGTCAGGCGGAAATCCGGCAGAATCTGCATCAGCGTCTAATGCTGTATTAATGAAAAATATGTCAAAGACGTGACGTTCACTAATACGCGTTGGTGCACTGCGTCGTACTTAAATCAGTAGAGTATATATTTACAGAGAGAATTATGGGGAAATCCTCATAACTTTCCGAGAAATGAGAAGAGGTCTATGCTCAACTGTCGAACGTAGCTGCAACCTTTTAACTATTTAAGGCCACTTTTATTTTAAAAGAAAGACTTGACAACAATTGATGATAAGATTGATTGAAAAGCAATTTGATGATAAGATGAAGATTTTAGTTTGTTACTAATACCCCCAAATGGTTATAGGAAAATATTGTGTTTCATTTTCTTTATAATAATAATAATTATGCAGAATCGATTTAATTTAAAAAATCATCGATTATTTAAAATATGTGTGTGTACCTGTAAACATACTTCTTATTTCATAAAAAGGATTTTAGAATTCATAACGTGTAATAGTAATATGATGTTATCTGGTTAAAGATAGATAGATATATAATATATAGATTATAGTTCCTAAAGATTAAAGAGGTATAAGGTTTATATTGTTTTTTAAAAGATTTAGTTAAAATTAAAAGTAGAAAGCTGATTTCTTAGTTTATAACCAATTGATGCACAATTTTGGGGTGAATTCCCAAATCAAGGTGGTAATTGAGTTATCGATTGTTATAAATAAGCAAATTTTGCGCGTCAAACGTTTTAATATGTAAATAGGTACGATAATGATCTACTATCTAGTTAAATATTTGTAAAGCAGTAATTTTCATGCTTTCATGCATTGTTAAGTCGCTCATTACTTTTGAATTGAATTAAGATGGTACAAAATCGTGTAATGAAAACGATTACCTGCCAAATATAAACATACCATAGGCAGATTATTATCGTACATATTCGCATATTAAGAATTACTAAAAACATGAGAATAGTTTATACAAATAAATTAAAGCATAAAGGCTAGAGCCTTGCCCTCCCATTCAGTCTCTGTTAGGGTCGACCATCTTACTCTGTGCTATTAGTGGGAACAAAATGAAAAAATAAACAGCAACACAATGGAAATGAATTCTGCGCTTTGAATTTACAAAAATGTTAAGAATGAAAAGTAATAACGCAAGTAATGACAAATAGAATACATTTTTTTTTACCATTACAGTCAATCAAAAGTCTACTGCCAAACATTTTTTTTTTTTTATAGAAGAGGGGGCAAACCAGCATGCGGCTCACCTGATGTTAAGTGACTACCGCCGCCCATGATCAACCGCAACACCAGGAGACTTGCGGGTGCGTTGCCGGCCCTTTAGAAAGGAGTAAGCTCTTTTCTTGAAGGTCCCCAGGTCGTATCGGTCCGGAAAAATCGCCGGTGATAAACTATTCCACAGAGAGGTTGTACGTGGAAGAAAATTCCTTGTGAAACGTACAGTGGTGGACCGCCAAGCATCCAGATGGTGTGGATGGTATCGGGACGTTTGCCGTGAAACAAAAACATAATATTTTATACGTGGTAGAGCTACGCTGCAGCTACATTATGGTTTTAGCACGAATGGGTCGGCTCGACCGGGGAAGGATCACGCTCTCACAGAACACCAGTGTAAAATAACAGCTTAATACTGAAGTGTTCCGTATGATGAGTGAAGAGATACGGAGACCCTTTTTTACTGGAAACGAGGCATTCCATCTTAGTCCTCAGGGGTGACAACGCATCTGCGTTTTGATTTTTAATCGAGGATAAATGTAGATGTCTATGGGCCACAGAATCTACTTACCATCAGGTGAACTGTGAACTTGTTTGTCACCGTTATTCTATATAAAAAATACAGGCCTACGCGATAGATTTTCTGATAGGGAGCACATTTGCCATAGTTTTCACGCTTGGTATGCGGGTCGGCAAACGCAGTTTTTATTTTTATTTAGCTGTTATCAGAATGATACTGCTGCCCATCCCATGGTCGAGCTTCCTTCCGTCGCTTCATACAACACACATGGAATGATAATCGATTCTTCGATTAATCGATTTAAGATTGACATGCCTAGTTAGGTTATTTACTTTTTGATGCTAGCTAAATTAAAAATGATACATTTATATCGTCAGCTCAGATTGGCCAAATATTAATATTCCAATTTACGTATGTATTTCTCTTTTTATTTCTTTGTGGTAAAATTCGCCAATAAAACTGACGAGTTTAGGTTAATTATTATAAGAGTATGTTTATAATACAAGAGTTTACTTTTCTATCTAGAATTTGTGAAATTCTATTATCTTAAGTTTGCTAATATAATGGATAGGCTTAATAGAGGTAATGGATAGGCTTATATTACCACTATATGTTTAAGAATAAAAATACAAATACATATTGCATAGTTTAAGCTATAATATGATAGTCCCTTATTTTACTAGAATTTAAACGTAGAATTTTTTTTCTATTTTTATGATATGTAATGATTATAAAAAGGGGTGACAAACGAGCACACAGCCCACCTGATGCTAAGTAGATGCTGTGACCCATAAACGTCTTTATCTATGTTTAATTAAGAATCAAAATTCAGAAGAGTTGTCACCTCTGATAACTAAGACGTAATGCCTCATTTACAGTAAAAAGCGGCTCCGGTTCCCTACACTTACTCCTACTATATACCAAACATAAGTTGTTATTTAACCCTGAGCTTACCCATTCCTGTTACAACCATAAGCTGCGGTGTATAATGTTTTATTGCATAAAATGTGTTCAAGACTAGTCGATGATTTTAGCTCAGTATAAATAAATATTAAAATATAAAAAGCACATAAGCCGTGGTAGCTCGGGGGTTAGCGCTCGCTGTGAACTTCACAGAACGCGAGCAACTCGGGCTCGATTCTCACCGGCACCTATGAAATTATACATGGGCTTTCATAGGTGCCGGTGAGAATCGAGTCATTTACTTTTTAATTTTTAGCACGTAGGCAGAAGTATGTCTAAAATGGATAAAATATGTTTTAATGGATTATATTCAGCCAATAAGATAAAATCTATTTTATCCAACTAGATCGTGAGGTGTTAGAGCGAGATAGCGGAAATCTTTTACTGGCTGAATAGTTAAGATACCTTATTTTAGTAAGTACTTTTGATAACATTTTGTTGAGAATAAATCGTATAAAACTTTACGTCTCAAATGATGTTTTATTGCCTCAACTCCCATCAAATAAAATTTTATTTTTAAACAGTTAAGCGGAAAAAACTTCCGGTGCCTCGTGTGATTTATTTGCTACTTATTTACCGTAAGGTTGCGGTGACAGACAATCTCACCAAAAATCGTGACGTTAGTGCTCTTTTATTTTTTTCCAGAAAGTTATTTTGGTCTTTGAAAGATAGCGTTATAATAATCTCATAAATCCGACATCTAAAAAACCAGATCGGCGGCCATCTTGTAAAGCGTTTCTACTAAGAGATGAGTATAGTATATATTACGTATAATAATATAGTACGTACAACTATCTTTAACTGACTACTTAAGTATGACGGGTCAATAATTAAGTAAGAACTACACTCGTTATCAATTTTATGTAAAAATCTAAAATTGAATTACAGAACTATTAATCGCCTTACTTAGCAGATGCGCATTTATAATCGAAATACTAGATATCTAAATATACCAAAAGCAGTGCAGCTATGTGTTATTTTAATAATGGTTATAATAATTTTGTAACAATACAAGCGGTCGTGTGCGCGCGCGCTTGGCGTACGGCTGTTGTATCGTAGATCCACTTAAGTCAAATACGTAATTGTGCATAAATATCTAAAAGACGGTTTCCAATATCGCATAAGCATTAATAATGGTGAAGTGTAAGAAATGCAATAAGACTGTGTCGATCGCAAAAGAGGAGACTAGTAAGTGTAAAGGCGCATGTGAAGCAGTCTTCCATAAAAAATGCGTTACGAGAACTACCTTCAAAAATGAAAAATGTGAAGATTGTGTTTCCGTGCCCGGATCGTGTACTAGTTCGCCTGCTGTTGATGAACCGGATATTGCAGTGACCCTGGCTAATATGAATAGGAAAATGGAGGTGGTGTACAAAATGGAGAAGAAGCTGAGTGAGCTGGCCGATTTGGTTGATTTTGTATCAGAAAAGTATGATAACCTAGTGGAGTACCAGAAGTCGACCGAAACAAAAATAAAATCCTTAGAAAACATGAATGCTCACTTGATGAAGTGTAACAAAGCACTGGAAGAACGTTTGAATGAGCTGGAAGAGAAAGACAAGGAAAAAAAGGTGGAATTAGTTGGACTGGAAAAGAAGGAAAATGAAGATGTAGCGAAAATAATAATCCAGGTAGCCAACAAACTCCATATGGATGTTAGCCAGATTGAGCACGCAGAGAGGGTAGGCCGTATAAAACCAGATGCCGACAAGCCACTGCCAGTAGTTGTAACGCTGAGAACGAAAGAGGCTCGTGATAAGTGGATTAGAAGTCGCAAAAAACTTCTGACCAATGGCGAAATTTATGGTACAAATAACGACAACCGTATTTATATAAATGAGAATCTCACTAGATATAAAAGGAACCTTTTATGGGTTACTAAAAATCAGCTTAGGAAAACCTACAAGTACATTTGGGTACAGGATGGAAAAATACTCATAAGAAAGAGTGATGAACAGAAGAAAATAATGTCAATTAAGAGTGAACGTGATATTGAAAAATATATAGAAAACAATTTAAATACGGCAACTAGCTAGATGTTGTTGTTGGTCTCACTAGCCTCACGCACACTTAGTGCGAAGTAAACACTGCGAGCTCAATAACATCAAGTAAAAGGTGATCGTTTCGATGCAATTATCACACTGGAATGTCAATATACAAGATTTAAAACAGCGAATTCCTGGGTTCGGAGTATATCTTGTAACAATAAATATTTACACATATTACACATAAATATTCGGACGATAAGAAAAAACTTTAATGAATTGCAAGTGTTTGTAAAAAAATGCTCTGAGGAGTTAGCATTACTAGTGGTGACAGAGGCAAACATTAACAACAATGAGCTATCACTATACCACATGGAGGGGTACAATCTATTTGCAAACACGAGGGAGAATAAAAGAGGAGGGGGTGTGATTATTTACGCTAAGGAGTATCTTAGTTTCAATGCACACAAAACCCTAACGAGTTCACTGGAAGGACTTTATGGTAAACTCACTGTTGACCACTCTATTCTTAATATAATTGCAGTCTACAGACCACCAAAAACGAATAGGTCGTTATTCGTTGATGAAATGGAGCAGATAATTATGAAGATCCCAGCGAGCGAGGATATTATCATATTAGGTGACGTCAACATAAACCTGTTAGGAGTGAGTGAAAATCAACTGGTGTCAAAATATAAGGACTGCCTATGTGGACTAGGCCTACAGTGCGTAATACCGGTTACGGAGGTGACGCGAGAGGCTATCGTAGCGGGTGTAAGAGAAGCGTCGTGTATCGATCATGTTTGGGTGCGAGCAAGACAGCTGCGGGACTGCTACTCGTTCATCATTGAGTGCTCCATGTCGGATCATCATGTGGTGGGAATCTCGGTGCCGTGTAAACATGTGACGCAACACTGCACCGACAGCGCGGACTCGGACACTCGGTTTGTAATTAATAATAGCCTAGTAGCTAAGCAGATCACTGAGTATGATTGGTCTCAACTGTTGTTCATTGATTGTCCGTTAAAGTTGTATTGTAAGCTGCAAAATGCTTTCAATGATATTTATGAAATTAGTAAGACTGTAATGCCAAATATTAAAAAACGGGACACACAGCCGTGGATAAGCAGAGATTTAAATAAAATGATAGTGCGTAGGGATAAGTTATTTAGGGATTGGAAAGAAACACCAAACAATAATACGAAAAGACTCGAATATACACGTTTTAGAAATAAGGTAAATAAATTAATATTTAAAGCAAAAAATAGGTTTCGGCAGGAAGAAATCAAGAAATGTAATGGAGACCCAAAAAAAATCTGGGACAAAATTAATAGCTGGACAGGTAGGAAGAAAGCAAATATAGATGATATAGTTAAAAGATATTTTGGAGATAAAAACACAATGTACAATATATGTAGTCAATTTGCAGATACATTTACGAACGAAATTATTGCTATTAAACATAATTGTAGTATTAAATTATTAGATAGAAGTAAATATGTTAAAGAAAGTGATGTAACGTTTCGCTTTAAACCAGCTACCAGTGACACAGTGAGTAAAATTATCGATCAGCTGAGCTGTAGTAAGGCGCCAGGCACTGACTGCATTCGAGTTATGGACCTAAAAATAATCAAGGATAGAATCTCGCCGGTCTTATCACACTTTGTCAACCTGTGTTTATCGAAAGGGGAATATCCTAGCACACTCAAAAAAGCTTTAATCAGGCCCATCTACAAGCAGGGAGCGCACTCAGAGTATGATAACTATAGACCGATTGCTATCTTATCGGTCATTAATAAAATAGTTGAGAAGATGGTAGTCGGCCAGGTCAGCGAATTCCTGGAGCAAAATAGCATATTAGCGGATGCACAGCACGGTTTTAGGCATGGTCGTAGCACCACAACAGCACTATCACAGTTTTCCGAAGATATAAACAGTAGTCTGCACCAGGGCCATCAGGTCCTGGCGCTGTTCATAGACTTTAAAAAAGCCTTCGATACCTTGGATCATGAGATGCTGTTACAGGCCATGGATGAGTGTGGAATCAGGGGTCCAACAAATAGGTGGTTTCGGAGTTATCTGAGTGACAGAACATTACAAACCTGCATTTCTGGTGTTGCTGGTAAAGAAGCAGCGGTACAGCTTGGTGTTCCAACTGGTTCAGTCTATGGTCCCGTTGGCTACGTTATGCATGTCAACAGCGTCAGTAATGTGGTTAAAAAATCTCGAGTATATATGTACGCGGATGACATATGCCTTATATATTCCTCTAAGAATATACAAGAGGTCAGGGCTGTGCTGCAGGGTGACTTCGATAATGTTACTCGTTGGGCTCATGACAATGGTATCATACTTAACCTTAATAAGACGAAAGTGATGCATCTGTACTCACCGTACAACTTAGTGGCAAAAAATGTCAAGAGCGTGGATATAGGTATTGTGGGCCACACATATGAATGTATGCACGATAAAAATTTAAATTGTATTTGTCAAAAGCTGGAGTATGTAAGTAGATTTAAGTATCTAGGTCTGTGGGTGGACTATAATATGAATTGGAAAACACAGGTTGACGCAGTGTGTACAAAGCTCAGGGCAGTGTTAAGTAAGTTTCATATCCTGAATGCAGCGTTGAATAAGAAATCGTTGCGTGTCATTTATTTTGCTCTCGCCGAGTCATTACTAACTTATGGATTAAATACGTATGGCCGTACATTTAAAACCTATCTTAACAGTATAAAATCGTTGCAAATCCGTTTTTTAAAATACCTTGTCAAACCACAAACAAAAATTGCATGTAAAGACAATTATGAAAAACTTTTTGTTGCATGTAAAATGCTTCCTGTACATGAGAAGGTCAAGTACCTGCTGGTTCTTGAGCAGTTCTATAACGACCAATTTAAAGAACAAGTGCAAAATAGGTATAATACTAGAAGCGTTAGAGAGCGTAAACTCGTGCGACCACCAGTAAAAAACTACTATGGGAAGAGAACCAACAAATATTTGACCCCCACACTTTTTAATGACCTCGATTGGCTGAGAGAGGATAATACTAGAATAAGTAAACAAACATTAAAAAATAAATTGAAATCTGTTTTCTTTAACGAAGTTGTTGAGAGATGTGAAAAAGTTAGTAAATCCTAATATTAGTAGTAGTTTCTATAGGCCAAATGTTAGTAATTAGTAATTCTTAATAAAAGCAGTTGTTTTTTTTTTATATAATAGGCTAAATTTTAGTAAATATTTTTTAATAATAGTTTAATACCGGTTTAAAAAAAAATTAAAACTTGCTTTATTTACACTTTTATTTTCATTAGTTTATAGTTACGTATTTGAACCAAATGTATTAAGACAAGCGCTAATCCCGCCGACAAACTGTTACGCAGTTTGGTGGGTGTGAACAATGTATAAAAGTTTTGGTCCACAATAAATTATTTATTATTATTATTATTATTATTATTATTATAATTTCGTAAATGAAGCTCCCTAAAGCACAGTTCCCCTATATGTCTTTGCATCGACTCCCTCAACTGTCA
Organism: Parnassius smintheus behrii; assembly: GCA_036936625.1. Lineage (NCBI taxonomy): Eukaryota > Metazoa > Arthropoda > Insecta > Lepidoptera > Papilionidae > Parnassius > Parnassius smintheus. The sequence goes on from JAUPFT010000014.1 coordinate 12,696,101, forward strand.
ATGTAGACTTCCTATATTTAAGGGAATATAATTCTATCTAATGGAGCTACCACCAATTATTCCCTATAACTTGTCAACTCTCCAACTTTCATCCGGCCGGCCCATTGCTATTTTACCTTATCGAATTTTTAGGTCATGTTAGTTACTGCAGATATACTTGTGTTTGGATTTTGTCACGCATGGAACTCCGCTGTCAATAATTTCTAGAAAAAACCTCTACCTCCGTTACCAAAATTGTGAAGGTGAGCACAAGTATCACACCACAAACCATGTATTGATATTGAGAAACAAATAAAACAATTAAATACTATTAAGGTAAAAATTAATGTATATAAGTAAATACTTAGTTCAAATATTAGATGTGGAATTTTTTCCAGTTCCAACACCTAAAATAATTCGGGATACCTCTTTCTTGTGCGGAACAATAAAATTAGTTACAGATATCAGTCCATTTGGCCTCCTTTGCGAAATTACACTTTTGATAAAACAAATCGAGCTAGAAATGTCTTCGAAAATGGTTTTCATTCCATTTTCGTTCGATCGTAGATTTTTGTTAATATATGTGGGAACGTCCAACAAAAAGTGAGAATATAAATAAAATGACGGCCCCGGCTTAGCAATAAGACGCAGTGCTAAGGGACGTGCGTTTGAATCCCGCCCGATACAAAGTAAAAGAAAAGAACAAAGAAAAAGTATTTGTATGACCTACAAATAATTGTTTCAGGTCTGAATATTTATCCTTGTTAAATTTATATATGTAGACTATCCTCACGATACGGGAGAAAATCCTAGTGTGAAGGTAACCTATAAAAAAAAGCGGCCAAGAGCGTGTCGGGCCACGCTCAGTGTAGGGTTCCGTAGTTTCCCGTCCGTCACAATAAGTGTTCCCACTTATGAGTTTAAAGGTGGGTATCCATTATGTTCGCGCTCCAGCAGCGCTCCGCGCTCCTGCAACTGCTCCCGGTAGTGGGTACTGTTGTTTCCATCTAAGTTCAAAATGATTTTCCTAAAAAGTCCTTTTAAAGTTCTACTTTTCAGATTTTTATCATATTTTTTAAACTTATGGTTTAAAAGTTAGAGGGGGGACACACACACATTGTTTTTTACTTTTGGAGCGATTATTTCCGAAATTATTGACATTATCAAAAATGATTTTAGTAAACTCCTATTCATTTTTAAATACCTTTCCAACAATATATCACACGTTAGGGTTGAAATTAAAAAAAAATCACTTCCCACTTTACATATAGGGGGGCTACCCTAATAAAACATTTTTTTCCAATTTTTATTTTACCACTCTGTCGGCGTGATTGATACACATATTGGTACCAAATTTCAGCTTTCTAGTGCTAACGGTCACAGAGATTAAGCGAGGACGGACAGACGGATAGACAGACATGGCGAAACTATAAGGGTTCCTAGTTGACTACGGAACCCTAAAAAAGAAGATGTACATTGAACAGTACCCTTTATGAAATATTATTTTTTTTAAAATTATCGGTATTTTTCGTAAAAGTAATAAAGTGTCCAGATACAGAAACAGAAACTTTTTTATTCAATGTAGATTATAACAATACTTATTGAAAGTCACTTTTTTCATTTACCACTGGTTCGCAAAAAAAAACCTCTGTCCTGGGAAGAACCAGCAAGAAACCCAGCGGGACTATTTTTTTCCAATAATAGCTTACAACCAGGCGTCATCTTTGGTGGATGTTTTCCATGGTTCCAGGTGTATTCAGGGCACCAACGTGCAACTACAAAATATGGCGGAGCATTAAACTGAATGTCCCGTAACTTTTGATTGACTTATTCTTTGGCGGAATTTTTTAAAACAGGTATAAGGTGTAACAAACGGGGCGTAGTTAAACTTTTCCATTTTCGCCAACAACTACATTAATACTTTCTTTTTTTATGTTCATTTTTTCAGATTCACCGATCAGTATTTACTCATTAATTTCCAACCTTACCACATTCTCGCTCTATTTTATTAACGTCCCTCGTATTTACCAGAAGAAGAGATATGGTCTGTCCCGGCGGGACATTGTAATTTACGCTAAAAATACGTGACGACCTGTAAAATACGGGACAGTTCGCTACGCTACTTCCAACCTTCTATTTAAGCACAACACAGCGTTTTAGCTTGATTAAATAATAAAAACAAAATTGAAAAATTTTGACATCATTTTGGAATGAGTATTGTATCATTCCGGATGTTCATGAGTAAAACAGACTGTTTACGAGCGATTGTCTTTTATGTAATCTGCCACTTTATCGCGCTGTTTTTATGTTTCGCTTGTAAAAAGAGATGTAAAAATGGCAACTACAAAATATTATATTGATCTTGCGTGAAAACATCGCATACAATCAAGTACATAGTAAAAATATATGAACCTCTAGTTGATTGAATCCGAAGTAGGATACGTCAGTAGGGTTGAAAGATCTAAATCAGGGATGTGTTTGTGTGATTTCAATGTGAAAGCAATTTGTGAGGGAGCAAAAATCCTCGACAAGTTCGCCGTTGCTTGTTATCTAACTTTGTATGAGATACGTAAATTTCGAGGGCCTTGTGGGACAATTCGTATCAATACCTGTTTGGCTTTTTGCGGTTTCCTGGCATTATTAAATAAAATTGCTTAATTCAATTTGCTATGAAGTTGGCGAAATAATTCGTTTAATCCTTACGATCAATCAAAAGACATTTAATTTGGTTGTACCATTCATAGCCATCATGAGCCGTGGTAGCTCAGATGGCTAGCGCTCGCTGTAAATTTCACATTACGCGAGCAAACCGGGTTCGATCCCCGCCGTCACCAATGAAATCGTTAATTGCAATTTTAAGTGCTGATTTATCCCGTGCTCGGCGGTGAAGGAAAACATCGCGAGGAAACCTGCATGTCAGAGAAATAAGAAAAAAATATTTCGAAGACATGTGAAGTTCGCCAACACGCATTGGGGCAGCGCGGCGGACAATTCCTTGCTCTAAAACCCTCTCAGAAATAAGCGGAGGCCTGTGCTCAGCAGTGGGACGCTGTAACTTTACTTTACTTTTTTACCTTTCACATATTAAGCCGAAAAAATATTGAAACTAGACTTATAGATTAATATTGACGGTATTGAAAATGTAATTTTTCAGCAAATTTGTTTTTAAGAATATTAACTACTTTCTGTTGCCCACATCGTCATGCTAATGTAAATACCAAATAGTTACGAACTCTAGTAATTAATAAGAAGGTAAGGAAGGACGCACTTGTTCAATAACGATCCCCGAATAAAGAAACCAGTCACAAATGAGTTTGTATTGCGTCAACAAATTATGCCAAAGTCATAATTTGTTGGCTGGTCACGTATTTTGGTTGTTACCTCAGATTACTATTATTTGAGGTTGTTTCAATATCCCCATTAAGATCTCTTCAAAAGAACGAATGATTAAACATTTGAAATAAAGTTCGTTCAACAAGTAGAAAATCATCTTTGTTCCATCCAGCTGTACTAAGATTATAGTTATATAACAATAATGCCAGTTTGTATAATTATAGATTGAAAAAGTAGTCAAGAATAAAATATGAATGTGCCGCAAAAGCCTGGAGCTATGTTCCAAAAACAGTTAAGTAATCGAATTAAAAATTTAGCGTCGAATAGTAGCTTAATGCTGCTGTGTTTCGTATGGTGAGTGTAGAAAACCGGAGACCCTTTTTACTGGAAAAGAGGCATTCCATCTTAGTCCTCACGGGTGACAACGTACCTGCATTTTGATTCATAATCGAGGATAGATGTAGATGTCTATGGCCACAGCAATCATTTACCATCAGGTGGACTGTGTGCTCGTTTGTCACCCTATTCTATAAAAAAATTAGTAAAAACTGAAAAGTTTTGATGAATGCCTACTAAAATATGTACTTTTTTACTACTACTACTAAAATGTGTCTGGTTTTCCAACAGATTCTGCTAGTATCGTGTGAAAGAACGATCGTATTTGGTTGTAAACTTTAATTACTCAACTACTCCTTCATTTTAAAGTAGTGTCCAGCGAGGATTCGATCATAGATCTGTAGCTTATTATAACATTAGAAATGGTTTATAATGCGTCGCGCATTTAGAAAAAATACACTTGAAAAGGTATAATTTTAAATTTGGGTAGATTCTTCTTTTTCTTTCGAGCAAAAATATACGCCATATTAAACGGCGCGAAAAAGTCGGAAAATATCTGATAAAAAAGAACTACGCCAATCATGTTTTAAGCATAATCATTGATAAAAGCAGCATTGATAAAACTAAGATTATTGTTAGTGACCTCAAAGCTAGTAGGAGACTGCGTGAATCGCGAATTGCGTGATAGAATTAAAAATCCTAAGATGCAACATCAGGGTTATTTTGGGATGAGTATCGGACATGCGGATAGTGTAGATAATATACAGACCGACTAGCTTCCACCCCACGAGACGAGTTAAAGATTATACAATTTGGTTGTGATAATCTCTTAAAAACCTTTACCATATATAATTAGTTAAGGTCTGGTCTAAAATATCAGGCTTAAATCATTCCAAGATCTTAATCGGAGTGTGTGATCGTAAATTCACTCCAGAAGCCCTAGTTAGTATTAAGTAAGAAGAAACTTAGTATTGTGGCTAGAGCCTTGACTGAACTTTGCTGATTAAAAAAGCACACGACTATATTTTAAAAGTTAGTATGAAATTTAATTTTTTTAGATCCAACAACACGGTCGTCTTAAGAAAGGTTCCGGGACATGCGGGTATTGTAGGATATATCAGATCTACAAGCTCACACTAGACAAATCCCTTGACTTGGCTCTATTAACTCTTGAAATTTTTTGCCACAAAGAATTTCTTGAGATCTGGTCTAAAACAGTGTTAGAGCCACGCGGCAGCTATGGTTGCCTTGAACCGGGGTGGTCCAACGACCTCACAGAATACCATCGTTAAAGTTTACTTCTGCATTTCGTATGGTGATGCAGGTGGCAGAAGGCCTCCCAATCCCCCCCTTAACATGGTAGCGAAGTTAAATAGAAACTACATTACTTTATTCATACTTAATACTAGAGACGTGGTAGAGCCATACTGTAGCTACATTAGTTGTCTATTTGTAGCACAAATGGGCCGGCTTGACCCGGGAAGTACCACGCTCTCACTGAATACCAACGTAAATGAAATAAATAAAAAGTACCAGCTTAATGCCCCTGTGATTAGTGTGGTGAGTGTTGAACACCGGAGACCCTTTTTACTGGAAAAGAGGCATTCCATTTTAGCCCTCACGAATATGGGCCACAGTCACCACTTACCATCAGGTGGACTGTGTGCACGCTTGTCAACCTTATCCTATAAAAACAAACCCCAGGAGGGTACCAGCATCCCTGGTGACGGGGAACACCTCTCTGAGTATCCACGCCCAAACTACCCCACTCTTCCTGAGCATGGATGGCGGGGAATCCGAATTCCACTCAAAGTTAAAACTACTCAGGGCAAACGGAGCAATAAGAGAAAGGCGACCTCTGACACGCTATTCCTGAATTTCTGCAACATCTGGCGACTTCATTCAAACCTTAACGCCATTCGCTACCATCTGGAGATGGCGAAGCTCTTTCTAATCGATCATAGGTGTCCTCTCTGGTTGATACTTAATGTCATTCCTAGCCGAGGTACAAATCAGAACACTCCTTTGTGCCCCGGGCTGGAGTTTGCGTATACGTCAGAGACGATTTCTGTTCTCGACGTGACAGTAGTCTTGAAGGTACGGACCTGTCCATCCTATTGCACGCACAGACAGCAACTTCCACCTCCGCGTCTACGGGTGCCTCTATAGGTCCCATAGCGGTAATGCCGACACAGACCGATACATCGACCACGTCCAAATGGCTGCAGACTCCGTGCTACAACAGGTCCCAGATCTCAACAGGTACATATAAGATCTCCGCAGAGGTCGTGATGCTCGGTGATTTTAACGCTCATGACGCTGAATGACTTGATTCTTGTTTAACCGATTATGCGGGTAGATCTGTTAATGACTTTGCCTTGGCATATGGTCTGACCTAACTGGTTACTTCGCCTACGCGGATTCCAGATGTGGAGGATTATGCACCTTTCCTGTTAGACTGTTAGACATATTGGCAGAATTGGCGAGAAATTAGTTCGACTTCCATTCTATTCTCTAACCAAGGCTCACATTCCCTGTTGAAGTTTTTTCTGACCATTCATCCGGACAGATATCAGGTCTTCGTCGAAGCCCTACTTGGCTCTTCGGATTGTCTGATCCGCAGTATGATGCCAGTCACGCTCCCATCGTGGTTGCGTTTTACAGGTTGCCGCCGTGTTTTGCGCTATAGGTCACCCGATTGGGACATGATACGGTCTCTTTTTAAATCCTAACCTTGGGGGCGGGTTTGCTTCTCGCTGGATTATCCCAACGTTGTTGCTGATTCTGTCTGATGTGGTACTTCAGGGAATGGAACTATTTATTCCATCATCTGCAGTGTCTATCGGAGGCAGAACTCAACCATGGTTTGGTCACTGTAAAACTGCGTCACGTTATAAGCAGGAATACTACCGGGCCTGGGCTGATGCATCAACGTCTCGGGATGCAAGCACCAGCGCTCTTAAAAAGGTTCAGGTCCTTCAAAAGTGTCATTGCCTAGAAAAAGTCAGAGCACATCGGAAGAATTAGCGAGAAACTAGTTCAAATTCCTTCGGGAACACATGCATTCTGGTCTCTTGCGAAGGCTGTTCAAGGGAACTTCTGTCAGCCATCTCTGCCATTTCCGCACGAGGAAGATGAATCTCAGGCCCATGCTGCAAAGTAGAAATGCCCATCTGCTATGCTCTTTCCTTGCGTTTAAATCGAATATGGATGAGGGGGTGAACACAGGGCCGACCATCCCGCGGTCCGCGCTCGGTGCCCAAAAAACTCCTCTCCCTGGACGTAAACAAGTAGAGTGGGCCTGATGGAGTCCTACTAACTATTGTGCTGAAGACGCGTGAAGGGAGTTGTCACCGGTTTTAATGCGTCTTTCCCGGTACTCCTACTTCCTAGGCATAGTGCCGAACTTATATAAGACAGCATTGGTGCACCCGATCCCTAAAAAAGGCAACCGCTCAGACCTGTCCAACTACATTCCTTATTTTTTTTTAGGATAGGATGAGAAACGAGCACACAGTCTATCTGATGGTAAGTGGTTGCTGTGGCCCATAGACATTTATATCTATACTCGATTATGAATCAAAATGCAGATGCGTTGACACCCGTGAGGACTAGGATGGAATGCCTCGTTTCCAGTAAAATGGTTCTCCGGTTCTCTATACACACACAATAGGGGACAAGGAGACCCACGAAACGCAGCAGCATTAAGCTACTATTTTACGCTGGTATTCTGTGAGAGCGTGGTAAGGACCACGGTCGCCCACCGACCACCCCGGTCAAGCCGATCCATTCGTGCTACAACTACACTACTAATATAACTGCAGCCTTCCTATCGCTTTTACCTCCTTGTTCACCAAAATAATAGAAACAATTATTAACGGCTAACTCATGAGGTACTTTGAGTGTCACCAGCCGTTTTGTAACCGCTAGTACGGTTGCTCAGCTGGTGATCTTCTGGGTTACCATACTCATAGATGGCGGAGGCAGTAAAGTTCAAGGGGGAGGAATTGGCTATTAGTTTGGATACAGCGAAGGCCTTCGATCTGGTTTGGCGCAAAGATCTTCTTTTGAAGCTTCCTTCCTATAGGCTTCCCGAGAAATTGTGCAATTGGATCACCAGTTTTCTTGCAGATCAGAGCATCAAGGTCGTAGTAGACGGTGCATGCTCCGATTACAAGCCCCTTAACGCTGACGTTTTACAAGGCTGCATGCTATCACCAACGCTCCTTCTTCTGCATATCAATGGTATGTTGTAAACTGGTAACAATCATTGCTATGCGCACGGCAGCACTGGTGTTGCTTAATACACCGACCATGCCAATATTTCTCGGAAAAACGTCTCCGAGTACCGGAACAAACTTGTGTCTGAAGTCGAGACTGGGGGTGACTAAATCTAGTCCAGTTCAAAATCCAGAAGACAATTTTGCTCACTTATTTCTAAGAAGAATCCCTTAGTCGTATCTCCTTAGTTTCAGGGCACTCACTCCCCTTGTTGCTTTTGTCAGTATCGGAATCCTCAGTGCCAACATATCGAGTGACGTGCAGTTTCGTGGTCACTTGGAGGAGAAAACCAAATTGGCTTCACATTGAATACTGTTCCATTTGTTCGCATCCAGCGCAGAGCGGTTCGAATCGTCGGCGACCGAGCTTTTACTGATCGGCTTGACTCATTAGAACTGCGAAGAGATGTTGCACCTCTTAGAGTTTAACGCATCTAATGTGAAAAAGTGTTGCTCTGCAAAATTGTTCGGACTAATTCCAGCCGCACAATTTCACCATCGTACATCGCGACAAAACTCCATATCATCTGGATGATTTGCGATCCACCACTGTGCGATTTAGAAAAAGTTTTCTTCTTCGCACAACTTCTTTGTGGAATCGATTATCACCCGAGATTTTTCCGGACCGATACGACTTTAGGACCTTCAAGAAAAGAGTGGGCCTCAGTTTTGAAAAGGCTGGAAATGCATCTGCAATCCCCCAGGTGTTGCAGTTGTTCATGGGTGGCGGTAGTCGTTTACCATCAGGTGAGCCGCATGCGCGTTTGCCCCTTGTTTCTATATAAAAAGCATCAGGCTTAAATTATTCCCAGATCTTAACTGGGGCGTATGATCATAAATTCGCTTCAGAAGCCCTGGCATCAAGGAAGAACAAACTGCGTATCTTGGCAAGAGTCTTGACTGGACATTGTTGATTAAAAAAGTACATGACTTACTAATTTTTTTGTACTTAACATTAATTTAAGTTCAAGGGTATGCAGAATCTGTTCACTAACAGAAGAAACATCTTTGCATATTCTAACTGAATGAAACACATAATAACCCTATGTGAAAATGTAGCATTTTCACGTAGTCTAGGCTAAGTAAATACTATGTGAATGAAACACCTAAGCAAATCTTTCAATACGTAAAGATGTACGCATGAAGCGTGTACTAAGGCCATAATTTACCATGTAGTGGCGGTGCGGTAGCGGCAACAGCTTCTTTCTAATAACGATTAAAATAAAATAAAAAACTGCGGTTACCAACCCGCTTGTAAAGCGTGGCAACTATGGCAGCAGTAGATTTTAAAAGGCTGTAATGGTGACAGTAAGGCCATAACAGCGATCACAGTAGGTCATACCGGTCGCTGTGATATTAATCTTACAAGATCTGCATGGCACGCAAAAAAAACTTATATTTACATTTTTAGGTTATTTTTACGTATGCAACGTTGAAGGTTGTGAGATCTTGTTATAGATCTATGCCAATAACAACAACAAAGGCGAGATATGTCGCCTGCAATGAAGTAACGAAATAACTTAGAAATGTCAAAGCCTGCCGGTTAGTTCGACCTCGCTCCCACTCTCGGAGCAACGGTACTTGTGTCTCGGCCGACGACGCCTGAGGCTGCCTCCGAGGCACTGGGGTCTGTGCCCTCACGTCGAATGTTAATACGTCTTTGCGCGCACGCAAGACACGATTTTTCAACAAATATAATTTATTTTTCTTCAACACTCAACTTAATGTGTTATAACTCTTAAAGCGAAAAAAACGTTATGTCTAGCTAATCCAGATGTCATCTATTTGATGCTACGTGTGTTCTGTGAAATGTCGCCGATTGTGAAAAATTCAAGTTTACACGGCGACAAAGTGATTTTTAATCGTGTTTGAGTAGTTGTTTGTGAATTTACTTTTCTAAGGACTGTGTGGGATTGAATAAGAGGTAAGTTTTGTGTAAAAATTTTGCTATTAAGGTACTTATCAATATGGATAATTTCTAAGCTTAATATTCGGTTCAAAAAATTAATTTAATTTGTTTAACAAGTCAGTTGTTACGAGTTCTTGAGGGAGAGAAGTCTGAATAAATGAATGTATTGTCTTGTTAATTAAGGCGGAATTTTGCAAGACAAGTTATAATTCTTAATTTGCTTAAAATATGGTTTTAGATGTTTTGCAAATGTTAGTAATTATGATATTTCTACAGTATAAATTATTACTTATGCTGAAATAAATTAAAATATATTAGTGACAAAAGTTTGCTGTATCACAGAGCTTTATTATTTGTGTTTGCTTTATAATATAGTATTTTCATTTTAGCATTCAGCTAAACGAAACCAACATATAACAATATCGGATAGAATAAACTAAAACTCGTTGCTCGCTTTGCATCATTAGAGTAAGTAAACGTGTCCTACTTTAGCGACGAGGAAAAGTCGAAACCCTTCATTATTTCACTTCGGTAGAGGCATTCTTTAATACATATATTTTTTAGCTTTGCATATTCATGAAATACGGTGACAATTTTCAAACAGTTTTAATTATTAATAAAGTTACATTTTGTGTAGAAAGCTGAAAGTACCTATTTGTTTTAGGGTTCATACCTGAACGAAAGCTTATATTTTATCTTTTGCAATAGATTGTTTTTGTTGATTGAATATATTTAAACTCTTATGTTGGATCCTATGGTATAGCTTTGAATTGGATATATGCGCATCTAGCGGAGTAAATTACAATATAAGAGATAAATTTATCAAGTCGTCATGGTTACGTAGAAATCTTAACGGTACCCTGCTAAGAGTAACAGCTCACCTGATAAAAAGTGGACGTCTACATCTTTCATCGATTAAGAATCAAAATATAGATACGTCGTCATCCAAGGACAAGGTAGTAATAATATATTATATTATTTATTAATATAAATCCAGTCATCGGATCGTATACCTGCATCGTAACTCTACCACGAAAAAGTAAAGTAAATCTTTAAAATATAACTAACAAAAAATCTTTAAAGAACTTAGAAAATATTTTAATGTATTTATGCAACATTATTAATTTATTCATCATCATCATTCATCATTACAGCCCTTTACAAGTCCACTGCTGAACATAGGCCTCCCCCGAGTAACGCCACAAAGTACGGTCCTGAGCCACCTGCATCCATCGACTTCCTGCATGTCTTACCAGGTCGTCACTCCATCTAGTGGGGGGTCGCCCTACACGGTACGAGGCTGCCACTCGAGAACCTTTCTTCCCCATCGGTTATCAGTTCTTCGAGCTATATGGCCGGCCCATTGCCACTTCAGCTTACTAATCCGTTGGGCTATGTCGGTCACTCTGGTTCTACTGCGGATATCCTCATTTCTGAGTCTATCACGCAGAGAAACTCCGAGCATAGCCCTCTCGATAGCTCGCTGAGTGACCTTGAGCGTCCTCATACGGCCAGCAATGAAGGACCACTTCTCTGATCCGTAAGTCATCACTGGCAACACGCACTGGTTGTACACTTTAATTTTCAGAGATTGAGGTATACCTGACGAGAAGATGTGTCGTAATTTCCCGAACGCTGCCCAGCCGAGTTGAATCCGTCGATTGACCTCTCGGTCGAAGTTGGACTTACCTAGTCGGACTATTTGTCCCAGGTAAACGTACTCGTCAACAACTTCGAGCATAGTGCTCCCAATTTATTGGAATATCTTAAAATTATTTATATCGTAATGTAGTAATTAATTCATGTTTTTCTTTTATTTTGATATAAAAATACTTGCTACAATATTGCAATTTATTTCGGCACTTAAACCTACTTAATAAAACAAAAAGCGGCCAAGAGCGTGTCGGGCCACGCTCAGTGTAGGGTTCCGTAGTTTCCCGTCCGTCACAATAAGTGTTCCCACTTATGAGTTTAAAGGTGGGTATCCATTATGTTCGCGCTCCAGCAGCGTTCCGCGCTCCTGCAACTGCTCCCGGTAGTGGGTACGTGCGCGAACATGGAGCGTGCAACACTGCACGCTCCGCGGCAGGCGCTCCGACTTTCCATCCAAGTTCAAAATAATTTTCCTAGAAAGTCCTTATAAAGTTCTACTTTTCAGATATTTTTTTATATTTTCTAAACTTATGGTTCAAAAGTTAGAGGGGGGGGGGGCACATTGTTTTTTACTTTTGGAGCGATTATTTCCGAAATTATTGACATTATCAAAAAATTATCTTAGTAAACCCCTATTCATTTTTAAATACCTTTTCAACAATATATCACACGTTAGGGTTGAAATTAAAAAAAAAATCACTTCCCACTTTACATATAGGAGGGCTACCCTAATAAAACATTTTTTTCCAATTTTTATTTTACCACTTTGTCGGCGTGATTGATACACATATTGGTACCAAATTTTAGCTTTCTAGTGCTAACGGACACAGAGACTAAGCGAGGACGGACAGACGGACAGACAGACATGGCGAAACTATAAGGGTTCCTAGTTGACTACGGAACCCTAAAAAGGAACAAAAAAATTTATCTTAGCTTGCTTGTGATTATTTTTACAAAATTTTAAGCTGCGTTATTAAAAAAAGAATCGAAGTATCAAATATACCAATGACCAAATATAGTGAGAACTAACTATAATGCCGTTTGTAAGGCCGTTTAGTTGTGGTGTAAGAATATACACTACTCGATATCATCCCTGGGTGTTGTTGATCGAGACAATTAAACTCTACATGGTAAAGCCACGCTGCAGCTATATTATGGTTGTAGTACGAATGGGTCGGCTCGACCGAGGAACACAGAATACCAGCCTGAAATAGCAGCTTAATTCTGCTGTGTTTCGTATGCTGAGTGTAGAGAACCGGATACCCGTTTTACTGCAATCGAGGCATTCCATCTTAGTCCTCAGGGGTGACAACTACAGAAATCGTAATAATATCTTATTATTACAATTTCTGTGGTGACAACGCATCTGCATTTTGATTCTCAATCGAGGTTCAATGTAGATGTCTACGGGCCGCGACCATCAGGTGGATTGTGTGCTCGTTGGTCACCTTTATTAAAAAGAAAAACAAATCAGGATATGGGCAGCTCGTCTTCCTATAATAAAAAACTGCCTTAGTCAACCTGCTTGGCAAGCGTGATAACTATAGCAAATATCACCCATATCAGGCAATCTACGGACGAGGCGTAACGGTAATTATAACGTAAATATGTTATGTGCTACAATACATTAAAAAAATAATTTCGTACGCCGCTTTACGTGGATCAATGTACGATAACATAAAATTCTGCTTGTACAACGTAAGGCGTGTCAGTGGCGAAGCCAGGGCTCCAAACTAGGGCATGCCCAAGATATGGTTTTGTTGTTTTTAGCAGTTTTAAAAATATATCAATCTTGATCTGTCTCCACTCTGTAGTGTTATGCTTATACATACTTACATATCATTTTACACTATTTTAAATTTATTTTTCCATTCTGTTTTTGATGTTCTGCATTCGCCTCAAAACTTGATATTTTGCATCACCTTTATTTCCATAGGATCCTGTAATATTTTTAATTCATAAGAACACAATAACAAATCATTTTCACTTCGTATTTTTCACGTTATCAGCACTTTTTAAATCGATGTCAATGGAGTCTACCTTTTTCGGTCTTTTATTTAGTTCTCCGTAACTCTGCAATTTCGGGTTTCGTGCGCACTGTTGCGCTACTTTTTTTTCCTATATAAATAATATCTCATTTTTCACTTAAATCTTGCCGTTTCTGTATTACGAGCCTAAAACCAAAATTTGACATGTTTTGACATCGTTGTTTATCAGGTTGTCATGGCAATTTTTATTCAAATATCGTTACCGGCCTGATGTTTTTACTTCAAAATACTCCTTTTTTCTTGGCCATTTACAAGAATTTGCTTTTAATTTAAATAATTTCAAATTTAAGGAGAATAATTTTCCGTTCTTATGCCAGATCCGTCAAAAAGGCAAAATAAGCCGAACAATCGGCGGATGGCAGAGTCTGACTTGAGCTTTGATACTTGAAGCATCTCCTAAAGGCCTTTTCCGCACTGCCTCGGGATCCTGCAAGCCTCTGCCCGCTCCTTAAGTCGTCGCCTAGCCACGCCTACGCCTCCGCCTACTAGTGCGCTGTGTTTGCCTACTTCAAGCGCCGCGTGTACCTACTTTAAACGCTGCGTGCCTTCTCCAGACGTTGCGTGGACCTACTTCAGACGCTGCGTGTCTATTCCGGACGCTGTGTGTGTCTACTCCGGAAGTTGTGTTTGCCTACTTCAAGCGCCGCGTGTACCTACTTTAAACGCTGCGTGCCTACTCCAGACGTTTCGTGGACCTACTCCAGACGCTGCGTACCTGCTCAAGACGCTGTGTGTCTACTCCAAGCGCTGCGTGTACCTTCTCCAGATGCTGCGTGTGCTTTCTCCAGATTCTGCGTGTACCTAGAGCAGGAGCTGTGCACCTATCATAGGCATAGCCTGTGCATACTTCGTTGCAGTATCTTTATCTTTGTTATTTTTTTTAATAATATTGTAAATCACCATCTTCATTACAACCCATCATCACCTTCATACCTTTTTTTATAAAAGAAACTGTAAAATTTTTCAAATTTTTAAATAATTTATTTTATTTTGGTTGTTTTCGTTGTAGTTAAGTTAGGTTCTTTAGTTTTTATTGTCGCTTCACGACAATTTGGCGCCCGACGTAAAGTTCTTCTTTTCTTCACCTTAGCTACGCCTTATCCATTTCCTTTTGATTGAATTGCTTTCTCTTTCGTTCTTAACTCTTTATTTACTCATCCTTATCATATCTTCCAAATTCTAAAACAAAACTTCGTCTAGTTTTTCAACTTATTTGGATTATATTTAGGCCTGCATACAACACTTCACTTACATTCATCACTTTAATATGTTTACTCTAGATAACTTAAAGAGGTACAACCTTCCAAATTCTAAAACAAAACTTCATCTAGTTTTTCAACTTATTTGGATTATATTTAGACCTACTTATAACACTTCACTTACATTCATCACTTTAATATTTTTATTCTAGATAAAGAGGTACAATCTTCCAAATTCTAAAACAAAACTTCATCTAGTTTTTCAACTTATTTGGATTTTATTTAGACCTACATATAACACTTCACCTACATTCATCACTTTAATATTTTTATTCTAGATAACTTAAAGAGGTACAATCTTCCAAATTCTAAAACAAAACTTCATCTAGTTTTTCAACTTATCTGGATTATATTTAGGCCTACATATAACACTTCACCTACATTCATCACTTTAATATGTTTATTCTCGATAACTTAAAGAGGTACAATCTTCCAAATTCTAAAACAAAACTTCATCTAGTTTTTCAACTTATTTGGATTTTATTTAGACCTACATATAACACTTCACTTACATTCATCACTTTAATATTTTTATTCTAGATAACTTAAAGAGGTACAATCTTCCAAATTCTAAAACAAAACTTCATCTAGTTTTTCAACTTATCTGGATTATATTTAGACCTACATATAACACTCCACATACATTCATCACTTTAATATTCTTATTCTAGATAACTTAGAGGTACAATTTTTTTATTAAATTTTTATTTCTTAAACTTAACTTTGCAATGAAAAGGGTTATTAAGTATGAATTCCTTAACAAGACTGAACTCGAATACGAAGTGAAGATTAAATGTGAGGAACCAGCTAATACTGTTTTGCATGACACTACATTTGTATATATGTTTGTATATTTGTATATAAGTTTGTATATATGTATAAATATCAATTTCAGACACATCTCGTTAGTGATGTTGCTGATCTCTGGCTTTGAGCCCTACCGCTCTGGCCGTTCTTAATCTTTACTTAAGTGATAGCGACTAAAGCTTGCTTAAGATTAATTTCTTTAACTTTATCTTCACTCAGGAGCGGATGACAACTCCTTAAATAAGCCTGAACGTCCTTTCAAAATGTTTTTTTTTCCACGCAGGAGCGGATGACAACTCCTTAAATAAGCCTGAATGTCCTTTCGAAAACACACTTTTAGAGTGGTAGTCATTGAATGTGAACTCCACCCTTACCTGAATGCAGATGATGAATGTAAGAGATAGTATATCTGATTTTGTCTGGTGATGTCTGTTTCTGCAAAGCTGTGTTTTTATGGTTTATTTTAGAATGTACATGTCAAAATTTTTGCCGAGTCAAAAATTTTCCAGGGTCGGGGGGAAAATGTAGTGTTATGCTTATACATACTTACATATCATTTTACACTATTTTAAATTTATTTTTCCATTCTGTTTTTGATGTTCTGCATTCGCCTCAAAACTTGATATTTTGCATCACCTTTATTTCCATAGGATCCTGTAATATTTTTAATTCATAAGAACACAATAACAAATCATTTTCACTTCGTATTTTTCACGTTATCAGCACTTTTTAAATCGATGTCAATGGAGTCTACCTTTTTCGGTCTTTTATTTAGTTCTCCGTAACTCTGCAATTTCGGGTTTCGTGCGCACTGTTGCGCTACTTTTTTTTCCTATATAAATAATATCTCATTTTTCACTTAAATCTTGCCGTTTCTGTATTACGAGCCTAAAACCAAAATTTGACATGTTTTGACATCGTTGTTTATCAGGTTGTCATGGCAATTTTTATTCAAATATCGTTACCGGCCTGATGTTTTTACTTCAAAATACTCCTTTCTTCTTGGCCATTTACAAGAATTTGCTTTTAATTTAAATAATTTCAAATTTAAGGAGAATAATTTTCCGTTCTTATGCCAGATCCGTCAAAAAGGCAAAATAAGCCGAACAATCGGCGGATGGCAGAGTCTGACTTGAGCTTTGATACTTGAAGCATCTCCTAAAGGCCTTTTCCGCACTGCCTCGGGATCCTGCAAGCCTCTGCCCGCTCCTTAAGTCGTCGCCTAGCCACGCCTACGCCTCCGCCTACTAGTGCGCTGTGTTTGCCTACTTCAAGCGCCGCGTGTACCTACTTTAAACGCTGCGTGCCTTCTCCAGACGTTGCGTGGACCTACTCCAGACGCTGCGTGTCTATTCCGGACGCTGTGTGTGTCTACTCCGGAAGTTGTGTTTGCCTACTTCAAGCGCCGCGTGTACCTACTTTAAACGCTGCGTGCCTACTCCAGACGTTTCGTGGACCTACTCCAGACGCTGCGTACCTGCTCAAGACGCTGTGTGTCTACTCCAAGCGCTGCGTGTACCTTCTCCAGATGCTGCGTGTGCTTTCTCCAGATTCTGCGTGTACCTAGAGCAGGAGCTGTGCACCTATCATAGGCATAGCCTGTGCATACTTCGTTGCAGTATCTTTATCTTTGTTATTTTTTTTAATAATATTGTAAATCACCATCTTCATTACAACCCATCATCACCTTCATACCTTTTTTTATAAAAGAAACTGTAAAATTTTTCAAATTTTTAAATAATTTATTTTATTTTGGTTGTTTTCGTTGTAGTTAAGTTAGGTTCTTTAGTTTTTATTGTCGCTTCACGACAACTCTTCGGTATCATAATCAGTTCTGTCGAGGACGTGTTTAACAAAGTACACAAACTACTGCTAGATAGATTGCACGACATATCAGCAATTGCATATCTTCAGTGGCTTTGAAAAAAGCCGTTTGGGTTTGCTTGAGCGAAAAAAAAGATATTTACATACAATACATACATGAACAAAAGAAAAACATGAACAAAGTACAAACAAACCTGGTGTGTGTGCATTCTCAAAAAACGAGAGAAGACGTTGCTTCTCGTTTTTAGGCTGTATTTTTTACACAGTATTGACACTGGACACACGTGCTAAAGTCATTTTGTGTTTATAAGAAAGGTTTCTGAAATCTAAGGATGTGACTAGAATTTGCGGTAGAATTGTCTTTTCTTCTCGTACTGGACGGTTTTGATAAATATTTAACAAAATAATTTATACAATCTATAAGATGACGATAGTTCCCTAGACGATTTTGGTTGCGACTAGTTTTTTTTTTTATAACAGGTTGTATTAGTATTTTTTGTTAAGAGATATATTATAGAAGCGAAAATTTTCAAAACGAAAACTACTCACTTGTTAAATTATATTTGATGTAACGATTGAAAACAAAGTAATGGTCCTTTTTGGTACAGTACCACAGGGGATAATATTAAATGACTACTTGTTATAGCACATGATCAAATATCCAGAAACTCTCTACTTAACCTGTTTTCTTTGGCTTTATGTGTTAAGTTGTTTCAATTCGCCTTATGTAGTCATCACTTCTATTCTTCCATTCAGGGTGCATTCTGCTAAAAGCATTGGCGTTAACCTCGTCGCGATTACCGCGCAGTAACCTTCCTGTATAATTTTATACTTTAGTGACCACAGTAGACCATAGTGACCGGTAGCTATCAAATGCGGTAAAGATAGTGCTACAAAGATACGAGTAAACATTCACTCATTTATTCTAACGTATCCTTACTTGATAATGATAAGATCGTTGGGAGACTTTATACGTGGTAGAGCCACGCTGCAGTTATATTATGGTTGTAGCTCAAACGGGTCGACCAGACCGGGAAAGGACCACGCTCTCATAGAATGCCATCGTAAAATAGCAGCTTAATTTTGCTGTCTTTCGTATGGAGTGTAGAGATCCGGAGACCTTAGTCCTCAGGGGTGATAACGCATCTGCGTCTTCGATCAACAATACCAACTAGATAACGGGTCACGTACAAATTCTTAGCTAAATACTGTCCGCATGAATATAAACTAAGAAAAAACATAAATTAAATAACATTTAGTGTGAAATCAACCTTAAGTTATAACAAATAAAGTTCTTTTTCCCGTTATTGCCTTGCGAGCTACACCCTCACGTGCAAGAGCTCACGTCTCATGTGCGCTCTTATTTACTGAGATGGATTTCTTGCGCCGACCCGACATTTAGTTGGTATTGTTGATCGAAGATCTGCGTAATGATTCTTAACCGAGGATAAATGTAGATGTCTATGGGCCACAGCATCCTCTTAACATCAGGTGAACTATGTGCTCGTTGGTCATCCTTATTCTATTTAAAAAAACTAATATTTTGAGCTTGAGAAAAAAATAATTTAGATGATTTTGAGGCGTGTTTCTAAAATTATGGGTCAGTTTATTTGAATCAATTATATCGCAGAAGCATTACGATGGATACATAACTTGCGCTAGTAAATTACATGCAAAAGCATTACAATGAATACGTAAATCGCATCTAAGCTAATAATTTAGCAGAAGCATACCTATATCATTTATGATTTCTTTTTCTCTAATTATTGCACGCCTCACAACGCGATGCGTTATTAGGTAGTGCTTTACTCCCGAGACGTAAAGGTCAAGCAATTTTTGTTCCTGAAATGCTTCTATCATAACTATGCTACTTTATTATAATATACTGACTGTACGATAATATGAGTAGCCGTATACCAAGAAAACTCTCTAACTAATCCATTTTATATTTTCTAAAAAATCATTTTATATTGCAACATTGAAAATAAAAAACGGTTTAAAAAATTTACTAGGATGTCCGGATGTTGATTTCGTATGTGGTCAAGATTACTCCCGAAAAAATTGACTTATCGAGGCCGGTTTTTTTATAAGCTTTAGAATTACTTCAACTGATTCCCCTGGGTCATGGCCCTGAGTCAGATGAAGCTGTAAGAGTCAAGCGCTAACATCCAGAAAATAGAGACCGGTTCCCTATTTCATATCGTATATAGATGTGCACGCGTAGTGTACCTAGTACGCGTAGTTAGTTAATAAAATCATTTTCAACAAGTTTTATTACTATTAAAAATTTAAAGGCGCTTTCATATTTGTTTAGCCCTTGATAGACATAAGTCGATTTTATACTTCGTGTACTCGATTTATTTTGGTTAACAATATTAATTTTTGTCTCTGTAGGTGACACTACCTGTTAAATTAATAGAGCGCTAAATTTAAAACACGTTAATAATATATTTAAAGAGTCAGGAATACAATTTTATTTTCATCAAAATTAAATGAAACTCTTACGATGCGTGCACTATTGGATTTTCCAAATATTCTGTAACTATATTTAATTATTTCATATTTAACAGGTAAACATATAAGGAGAATATTATCATCAAATAATAAATTAGTACATCGTCATCAATACAAAATACATCGTCATCAATAAATCAATAGATTCCCCTAAGTCACTAGATCACGACTTATTTGTTCTTTGTTTTAAAATTATGTTCAATTATAACTTCTTTCAACATTACAACGCCTTTTTGTTGAAGTTTGAATCATTGTTAAGTTGCGGCCCTACTTTGTAATGTCTTAAGTTTAAAAGTGAATTTGAAGATAATAAACGTCATAGAGATTTTTAAAGTTAATTAGCTGTAAAAGCTTTCTTTGTATGGTAAATATTGTTGGGTGTGTCTTTTTTAATTGTCTGTTAAATTATCACTGTGTAGAAGTGTTGTGCCCTGTAATGGCTAGCTGACGATACAGAAATGGTAGGGAAAGATGTAGCCTAGCGGTCCTAAAGTCCTTACTTACTTATGATATAGGTACATATATATATTACCACCTAAGTAATAGAACGGAAACTGAGAAGACTTCAGCGAAAAAGATTACGCGGTTCCGTATTGAGTTGCCGATCCCACACGAAACAACTAACTTTAAAAAAATGGCAGTATACATAAAATAATTAAATGGATACAGAGTTTGGAATTCGTCACCCTTTTGCTGATCTCGCAGACTTACGAGACTTTTGTTGTTGAGGTCCGACAAACAAAAGTCTTCAATAAAACAGCGTCGTTGTGCGATTCCGAAAAAGTGGTTTTTACAAATTACCTAACCATTTGCGATAACTCTTTTCTGTATGAATTAAATAACAACGGAACAAATATAATTTATTTATCAATATAAATAAAATGATAGAAGTTTGCAGTTGTGTGCGCATCACGGAAAAACTACTTGATAGATTTCAATTAGGTTTTCTAAGTTTTATTTCTGGGACACTTGGCCCTTATCTAAAAAAATATTGCAATATCTTCATTTTATATAAAGTTATTAAAGTTTTAAGAAACAGCGATTTTTATAAGCACTACGTGTTCAGTGGTGTGTGTTTTCTTTCTTAATATAATAACAAACAACGCGAAGTCACGGGTATTAGCTAGTATATTAATATAATTGAGAAATAATAATATAGTTTATATATTATTTAAATATTGCATATACGAAGTCGTAAGATTTTTGTGCCCGGTCACCCTGCTGAGTTGCGTATTCCATGCTCACGTGAACAATAAATTAACCTTCCCATCATTCTTCTTAAGAAATAAGTTAATTTCAGCGCATGGATCAACGCAATAGTAGCGCGTATTTTCAATAACCGCCAAACTTGACAGGTAGATTTGTGCGATACCTTTATCGTTTTATATAAAAACTTTAGCGAATTAATAAGAATAATAATAATATTCCACAACTATCACACAACGCCATCTAGCCCCAAGCTAAGCAGAGCTTGTGTTATGGGTACTAGACAACTGATAAACATACTTATATATGTCTAAATACATAAATATTATAGATAAATTACACCCAGACACAGAACAAATGATCGTGCTCATCACACAAACATTTGTCCTGGGTGGGAATCGAACCCACGACCTCCGGCATAGCAGTCAGGGTCACTAACCACTAGACCAACAGGCCTGTCGAATTCACTTAAAATGTCGAAAGCGTTAGGGAATTCACTTTAAAACATCACAAGTTTAAATCTAAACTGATTTCTATTTTATATTCATATGCGATGCGCAAAGATGATTTAGCACTCTGGTCACGTATTCTCCATTCCTGGAGCATTTTTCTCTGCACACTTCTATTTATTGAAGGTGTAGTAGTAGTTTTTATTTAGTAAACTGTTATTGAAATACATGAAAAATATGTTGATACGTCATAACGTCAAATAATATATTATTTTAACAGAATTTTAGTAGTTAGTTTGAATTAACGCTATTTATGGTCATAATAACAGTTCTATCGTCACGGATTTTTTATCCTGACGTAGATAATTTTTTATACTACTATATTGTATTACGACCGCGTTATGGCGGTATAAGATTATTCTCCTATATATCGTCGCGTGGGTGTTGTAAGAAGCGGCTGAAGGCAACCAGGAAATGGGCAGCGGCGACTTCCTAGTAACAACAGAAAATAAAAAAAGCCAACTCGTCTGCCAAGCATCGTAATAACTATGGGAGATATCCCCTTATCCTTATGATTACTCAAATAGGCTGTAATTAATGTAAAATGAATAATGAATACTCTATACGTATACTCTATAGTCTATACTAATTAAGTACCAACCTAGTACCTACGTAAGTATAGTATTTGTGTATATATACTGGATGACCTTTTTTACCGTCTGGAAAAAAATAGGATGTAACATGTGAACGAAGTAAGAGCATATAGCACTGATATTTTACAAAAAATAAAAACAAAATTTTTGAATTAAACGCTTGAATTTTTTTTGAACAATTACTTTATACCCTTTGCCCTCGAGCCTGTGAGCCTGCGAAGTAACAAGGTCAAAACAATTATTGTTTTATTGCCGTTCGTAAAGTTTGTTTTGTTCGAATTTTAATTAATTAATTAATTTAATTCAAAATTTTGTTTTTATTTTTTGTAAAATATCAGTGTCATAGCCTCTTACTCCGTTCACATGTTACACCCTATTTTTTCCAGACGGTAAAAAAGGTCATCCAGTATATATACACAAATACTTACCTATACTTACGTACTAGGTACTTAATTGGTATAGTGCACACTGTCCACCACTATACTTGATTAAAATTAGGAATCAAAATACCGAAGCGCTGTCGCTCATGGGGATTAAGATTGAATGCCCAGTTTCCAGTAAAAAAAAGTCTTCCTTCGGTTCTCTTACGTTATCGTTTAACTTTTGAGTGAATATCCTGTTAAAGAGTTTAGAGGTAAAAGTTAGAGATTTTTAAAGCTGAGACTTCGTTTGAATTGGATATTACGCGTCATTTTCTTTCGAGTTATCTGTAAGCATCTGTCATTGTCGGTGTGAAATGTGGCAACATTTTTACGCTACGTGAGTATCAAGATATTTCACTATAATGTCTCCTAATGCATACGGCGTAGTGACGAAAAACGGAACCTTAGGGCTGTCGCATCACATCTATTTAGTGTAAATGGGTAATTCATCCGAAGAATGTCATACCCAAGAGTTTCATATGAAAGTGTAATGCGATAAGTTTCCTCGGCTGTAGGCGAGAGTTTTGAAATATTACTCGGGCTATGAGGGCGACAAGAGCGAAAGTGTTCGAAGTGCTTGAAATGTTAGAAGTTTGTTTTCTTTGGGCATCACTTTCCTTGATATTGTTTTTGGAGGTTGAAATATAAGGATGAATTATGAGTTTGCTATTAAAGCCAACAATTTAAGATGATATATAAAAGGTGATAATAGATTATTAAAACGTTTTATAAAACACAAAGCAATTCATTTGACGAATAAATATTTTAAAGATATTACTTGAGTAGAAACTCTGATTCCAAGCTAAGAAATATATTTCGTGAGGACCAATTGTTCAATCCTAATAACCAACTACCGAATTAAAATATTCGATTGGTTAACTGTTGAATAATTGCTTGTTAATTTTGAATT
This sequence comes from Parnassius smintheus behrii, assembly GCA_036936625.1. Classification (NCBI taxonomy): domain Eukaryota; kingdom Metazoa; phylum Arthropoda; class Insecta; order Lepidoptera; family Papilionidae; genus Parnassius; species Parnassius smintheus. The sequence continues at coordinate 12,719,683 of JAUPFT010000014.1, forward strand.
GTCATTTATCTCAAAATTGCTAACCGCTCAGACCCGTCCAACTACCGGCCAATCGCCATCACCTCCTTGTTCTCCAAAACAATGGAGTCCATTGTAAACTGCCAGCTCATGAGGTATCTTGAGGATCACCAGCTGATTAGTGACCGCCAATATGGTTTTCGCCGTGGTCGGTCAGCTGGTGATCTTCTGGTCTACCTCACTCACAGATGGGCGGAGGCAGTAGAGTTCAAGGGGGAGGCATTGGCCGTTAGTTTGGACATTGCGAAGGCCTTCGATCGGGTTTGGCACAAAGCGCTTCTTTCGAAGCTCCCTTCCTATGGGCTTCCCGAGAAATTATGCGATTGGATCACCAGCTTTCTTGCAGATCGGAGCATCAAGGTCGTTGTAGACGATGCAAGCTCCGATTGCAAGCCTATTAATGGTGGTGTTCCACAGGGCTGCGTGCTATCGCCAACGCTGTTTCTTCTGCATATCAATGATATGTTGCATACCCGTAGCATTCATTGCTATGCAGATGACAGCACTGGTGATGCTCTTTACACCGGCCGAGCCAATATTTCTCGGGAAAACGTCTCTGAGTGCCGGGACAAACTTGTGTCTGAAGTCGAGTCTTTGCTGAACAGAGTCTCGGATTAGGGACGACTAAATCTTGTCCAGTTTAACCCCCAGAAGACACAAGTTTGCGCGTTAACCGCTAAAAAGAACCCCTTTGTCGTATCCCCTCAGTTTCAAGGCACTCCCCTTGTTGCCTCAGCCAGTATCGGAATCCTCGGCGTCGACATATCGAGTGACGTGCAGTTTCGTGGTCACTTGGAAGGGAAGGCCAAATTGGCCTCTAAAAAGCTTGGCGTGCTCAGCAGAGCGGGACAGTATTTCATGCCGGCACACCGCCTGCAACTTTACAAGGCGCAGGTTCGGCCGCACATGGAATACTGTTCCCATCTCTGGGCTGGGGCTCCCCAGTACCAGCTACTTCCACTTGACCGCATCCAGCGCAGAGCGGCTCGAATCGTCGACGACCGAGTGCTTTCCGATCGGCTCGATTCACTGGCGCTGTGAAGAGATGTTGCATCTCTTTGCGTATTTTATCGCATCTATCACGGGGAGTGCTCTGAGGAATTGTTCGGATTAATCCCCGCCGCCAAATTTCGTGGACGCACTACACGGCAAACGTCCCGATACCATCCACACCATCTGGATGCTTGGCGGTCCACCACTGTACGTTTCACAAGGAGTTTTCTTCCACGTACAACCTCTCTGTGGAATAGTTTACCACCGGCGATTTTTCCGGACCGATACGACCTGGGGACCTTCAAGAAAAGAGCTTACTCCTTTCTAAAGGGCCGGCAACGCACCCGCAATTCTACTGGTGTTGCGGTTGATCATGGGCGGCGGTAGTCACTTAACATCAGGTGAGCCGCATGCTCGTTTGCCCCCTCTTCTATAAAAAAAAAACCGACCTATTTATTGGACTATAGAAATCTGATCTGATTTCTGGGAGGTGAAACAAAAATATTGAATATTAGAGCAGGATAAGCAAAATAGTTTATCCGGGTTTGGTTGGTGCGTTGGTTTTGGATGGTTTTCCATTTTCTATAAAGAAAAACCATCCCTTTAGACTGTAATGAAACAACGTGAGTTGGGTCTAAAAATATAAACAAATTTTAAAATCATGTATGGGACTACGTAAAAAGATAAGGAATCTTAAAAAAAGAGTGGAAATTTTAAAAAAGGACAAAAAAGAAATGATTCTCTCTCTGATAGTAGAGTAGACAATCGGAGGGAGGCCTTCAAACGCTTCCGATATGGTCCCTATTTAAAAAAAATATCTATAATAAAAGTAGTTTTACTTTATAAAACATGAAAAAAGGGGATGTCACGTGAAAGTTTAATGTTAAAAGAGAGTAGAAAGTAACAAGTGGTAAAATTAAAAATTTTGTCCAATCGACTTAAATACGACCTAATCAATGTATTCAAAGTCAATTAACTACGCAGTAATACAAAAACTATTGGTCAGATCTTGATCAAATTTATATGAGACTACACGAAAAGCACCAGCTTTCAAATAAAACGAAATCATCACAATCCATTCACGCAGAGAAAAGTCTAACACACATAAATCATACACAAAAACATACAGTCGAATTGAATACCTCTTTTAGAAGTCGGTAAAAAGCCTACCTGATGGTAAAAAAAAATATATCTATTTGCTAACTGTTAAAAATATATTATAATCTATTCGTCTGTTTGTCAGGGGTTCGAAAAATCCTAGTGGTTCAAAAAATCAAAAATAGTGTTAGCTTCATTATGATGAGTAGGTATCATATGATCCAAAATGTTTTGTAATGGTAGAGAATAACAGTGTTCTGTGAGTCTGTCTAACTCCACAATGGCCTAAAAAGATTACTTAGAAACACACGGAGGGCTTCTTATCTATTATTTAGTTTAATTTTAACAGGACATATATCTGTTTACATATTATGTGCAAAATTAAGCCTACTCTGGTTTAATTTTAACAGACCAATTGTGCTCTGTTATTTTTTTTTAATCGCTAGAATTTAAATATGGTAAATTACGATTAAATCAATAAAATAGTGTTAAATAATACGTAATATTTGAGTAAATATAGGACATCATTGATAAGACACGTAAACGTATTATAGATAAAGCAGGCTTCTTTATACTATAACCAAAATAAACGATCAAATATCAATTCAAGTCTACGGAAGACTTCTTCTGTTGTTGAAATACTCGTAAATGTTAATTTAAATTTAACTTACACAAAGCAAAGATCCGTGTTTATTTAGTAACATAATACCATTCCTCATATTAAATACTTTACCAGATAATACCAGCTCGGTATCGCTCTGTTTTACTTAACAAAAGCCTTGTTAATTTTCTGTCGGCGTAAGTTAAACATGGCGCTTTAATCTTCTCTCTTAAGATTAAGTGACATTTAAGACTACAGAGTTCAAAATTAAATTCAGTATAACGCTTAGAATTCATCAAATTTAATCAGATGTAATTAATGAATCTCCCACAAAGATGGTTTAAGATGGTAAAAGCTATTTGCATATTGTTCGAAACGATCTTAAAAGTAATTTTGTTACGCATAGGCGAAGTTTTCAGCTGAAAGATTTCAAAGTTCCTTTAACAGATTGAAAGAGATTAATTCTACAATTGAAAAGTTTCAAAGATGTGTGATTTAGAACGTAGAAATATTTTAATGGTTCTACATCGTGCAAGCGTTGACGATAAACTTTTTTAATATGATTACGCAAACAATAATTATTCTTATCAAATATTCTATTTCTCCTAGCTAAAATAAAGAAACTTTTTTCAAAATGTAATCAGTTTAGCAGAGTAAACCACTAGGTTCAGCTTTATTTAGTTTGGCAAATCAACCACTTATTTTAAATTTGATATACAAACTTAAAGTCGTATCCGGATAACTGTACACTGGGGGGGGGGGGGTAGGACAGATGACATTCTCAATGATCTTGCTCTTATTTGTAAATTTTTTAAGATATTGATACTGAAATAAGTAGCACTAAATGTAGTGATAAATTTATTTCTGGCGATTAGTATTATTGTTGGTGTATATTATTCATTTTAGTGTACTCACTGTTGGTCAGCCAAATAAAATAAATAATACATTTTCTAGTTTTAATAAAGACATTGTAATTTAAAATATCTATCATATTTCACCAGGAATAAAAATTATCAAAGCGGAATTACCATACGTTTTAAGTACACGGTGCCGCAGGACATTAAAATCCTGTTTTAAAGACAAAATTTTATCAGTTTTATTTTAACAGAAATAGTGGAATATTCCGTTAATATGGAATGTGCAGAAATATTTATTTCATTATACAAAATATAGCCAATATTACACCCGCCTTCCATTTGTTATCACTAAGGAATCTAGTCACCGGATACAAGCTTCACTATCAAGTAATTTCGGCACATTACTTGATGGGATACGTGTGAGTTTGGTAGCCCAGAAGATCATCAGCTGAGCGACCCCGACGGAAACCGTACTGACGTTCACTAAACAGCCAGTGATCCTCAAAGTACCTCATGAGTTGACAGTTGATAATTGTTTCCATTATTTTGGAGAACAAGGAGTTGATAGCGATAGGCCTGTTGGACGGACGGATGTTGGATAGTTGGACGGATCTGACCGGTCGCCATTTTTAGGAATCGGATGCACCAAAGCTGTCTTCCTTGAATTCGGGACTACGTCTAGGGAGTAACAACTCCGGAGCACACGTCTTCAGCATAATAGGTGTGACTCCATCAGGCCCACTCGACTTATTCATGTCCAGGGAGAGGAGTTCTTTGTGCACCAAGCGCTGTATGCAGTACATCCTGCATGGAGCACTGACACCGCGAGATGGTCTGAAAACCCACCCCCAAGGATAGGATGCATGAACAGATCGCATCCTGCATAGCATATGTGATATTATAATTGTCATAGCCTATTAAATCACCATGCTAAATAAAAAATTCTCAGCACGGTTGGAACTCATTCGTAGCTAAGAACATACGTAACTAAGCAGAAGTGAGTTAGCATTTAATTGTTCAGGATTATATTACAACATGTGAATACAATATGATGATAAATACCGAATTTAATAGATGTAAATCGATGTCTAGTTGCGAAGAGAGAGGGTGGGGATTTGTAGATATATATATATATATATATATATATATATATATATATATATATATATATATATATATATATATATATATATAATATGTCGCTAATTTTGAGATGGGCAAAAAGCACTGAACTCACGTGACCTTCATGCTCTATACAAAAAAGAGATGAAAAGCAGAATTGTGAACAGGACGTCAAAAATATTGCACTTAGACTTATTTCATATTTAAATAAAATAACTCAAGAAGTCGTTATCAATGGTAAAGGTTCCTCCGGATCAGTAGTGTCAATGGGCGTTCCTCAGGTTCCTTGGTTTTTGGCCAATTCCTGTTCTTAGTCTATATTAATGACTTACCTTATCTTGTAGGAGACAATCACGATATAGTATTTTTTGCTGATGATACCTCAATAATTTAATTGACTGTCGATGGAGTAGAACTCCATCGACAGTCAATTAAATGAGACTATGTAAATAATACTATATCGGAAGTAGTACATTGGTTTAACGTTAATAATTTGTTTATTTTATTAAATTTACAATACCCAATGTTAAACATTCAAATACCTATGTGCTCTTAAATGGAAAAGAGTTGAGTCACAAGACTGCAACTGTTTTTCTTGGTATTACTATTGACGCGAAGCTTCAACGGGGTCCCCATATATCTAAATTAGCAGGCAGACTTAGTTCTGCAGCATATGCTGTAAGAAAGATTAGTCTAACCAATGTTGAGACAGCTAGATTAGTTTATTTTAGTTACTTCCATAGCATATTGTCTTATGGAATCTTACTATGGGGTAAAGAGACTGACATTGAAGTCATATTTGTTTTGCAAAAAAGAGCCATACGAGCAATTTATAACTTAAATTGTAAAGAGTCCCTTAGAGAAAAATTTAAAGAAATAAACATATTAACTTTTCCATCGCAATATATTTATGAAAATGTAATATATGTTCATAAAGATGTTCATACTTTAAACACTAGGAACAAACACAAGCTTGTAATACCAGTTACTAGACTCCACAGAATTAGTAATTCATTTATGGGGCAATATATACGTTTTTACAACAAAATCCCAGAAAATTTACAAAATTTGTCATTTAAATGTTTTATTAAAAAAAATGTACAAAAAGGGTTATTGTAATATAAATGAATAAATAAATGTATATAACTCCCGGGAATGAGGTGGTCGCCGCCATGTAAACCTGTACAAAATAAAATTATTGTAAATTGAAATATTATGTTTAAAAAAGTACCGCTGTGTTTCTTGCTGGATCATCCCAGGACATAGGTTTTTTTGCGAACCAGTGATAAATAAAAAAATGACTTCCAATAAGCATTTAACAATAACATAGATTATTCTAAAAGTCATTCATTTCATTTCAAAACCTTCATTGACACAGGAACACTTCATTGATTTTTAATAAAAATTCATTATTATTAAAAATTTCATTTAATTATATATTTTTTAATAATGTTGTTTTAAATACATTGCAATACGGGTGGAATGGTAAATAGGACAACTTTCTTTTGCTTTTTTAATTTTTATTAGATTTTTATCAGCTGCTGGTCGCCCTTTCAAGTTTGCGCCTTCTGGCTTTTACGGGTGAACAGAGTACATCCGATAAACTTGCTTAAGTGATGATGCTCGCCATTATCAGTTTGTGACACCTCACTTTCAATTTCAATTTGATAATACAAAATAAAATGAATATAACGACATTTGTTGATGTTTGTCGATTGTAGGAGCCCCGTTTATTTGTTAATCATAGGTGATAATTCGATTGTTAAAATTTTACCTAGGATTATTACATAGGAGTTGTTAGTATTAAATTTAGTTGTGGTACTATTTGTAAAGAACTGATAATTGTTTGAATATAAGTCTTACCGTTTAATCGTCATAAGAGCTGCTGGTGGAAATCGATAAAAAGACGTCATACTATATTCATTATATGGACTTCGATAAGTCATGCTCTCATAATTTGGAAAACCGAAGCAGCGTTTATCTGCACATGTAGTTTAATCAATTTAAAATTGCTAATAATTATGTTTTATCCGGTTTTTAAACTGAGAAGACAATCTGTTACGGCTAGTGGTATTCTCAAGAGAAATAGTACGTCAGGTATAACTTTAATATTTTTTCTGTAGTAAAATAGGTATAATTTGTTCGCTGAAGGCCATACAGGTTTACGCATCAACCTCGATACATCTCCATGAGAAGGTGGAGGAAATGTATGAGGATATATATAGAACCATGCATTCCTCCAAAACCCACTATACGGTGTTAATGGGAGACTTCAACGTAAAACTAGGCACAAGACAGGACGGTGAGCTGAAGATAGGGAAATTTGGGATAGTGCAACGGAACGCAAGGGGCCAACAACTAGCTGACTTCATGAAGAGAGGGGGACTCTTTATAATAAACTCTTTTTTCCAGAAGCGGATCACAAAAATTGGACCTGTTCAAGCCCAGACGGTCCGACTTAAAATGAGGTTGACTTCATAATGGCGACTAGACGGCAACTGTTCAGTGTTGTCTCAGCGATCGCGATGGTGAAAACTGGGAGCGAACATCGAACAGTGAGAGGCACACTCAACCTAAACGTTAAGTTGGAGAGGTCTCGTTTAATGAAGTAAACGCATGGAGCGTCCCCCTCGTACTCTAAGCTATAATCCAAAGTCCAGAATACTTTCAGCTTGAATTACAATAACAATTTCAGTACCTAAAAGACTGCAAATCAATGGAAGATATAAACGACAAGCTCGTGGAAACTTTCCATGCAATCGAAGATAAGTTCTGCAAGATCAGCCATAGAAGAACATCAAACCTCTCCGATCACATTACTATCTCATGGCTGTTAGACGGAAAATGAAGCTGCAGTCTTCAGCAGATTTGACAGTATACAGGCAACTGAACAGACAGATCTCCAAATGCATGCAGCGAGACTTACGCAACTTCAATACAGCTCGTATTGAAGAAGCGATAGAGCGGAACCAGGGCTCCAAAGTCATTGCCAGAGATCTATCTGCCAGAAAGAGTCAACTATCGAAGCTGAAGACCGAATGTGACAGTATCGTTTCCGGTACACCTGAGATTTTGAGTGAGATTGAGAGGTTTTACAGGCAGATTCAATACGTCATTGGGGCCACACGCAAGTGTGAATAACGATCCAAGAGCAAGTCTTATCCGACATTATTCCGATGATATTACGGATGTCAATCTGAGCGAGCTTAAAACGGGCGCTAGTCGCACCATACTTCAGACTAGTCAATGGTCCGAGGAGCCAAGAGGAGCCTCAACGGAGACCTGATATCCGTCCGGATGAGAGGTCAGCAGAAGGTCCAATAGTAAAGGTAGGTAGGAATCCGCGTAGGCAAAGTAACGAGTTGTGACAGACCATATGCCAAGGCAAAGTCATAAACAGATCTCCCCGCATAATCAGTTAAACGTGAACCAATAGCCACACGGCGTGGTGGGCGTTAAACTCGCCAAGGATCACGATTTCTGCGAATGGGATCTGCTGTACCAAGCAATCTCTAGCCATTTGGACGTAGTCGATGGAGTTAGTTAATAATTACCTAATAATCAATCAACAGTGGATACGCGTAATGGTTGATCTCCACGGCACGGTTCATATATGGATAGGTTTTTTATCACTTCCGGTTAGAAACTAGCTACAGAAACGGTTTGTATTTATCACGGTTTATGATTGGTCAGAAATATATATAGTGTTCGGTTTTTTCTAAGTTTCGAACTTGATATTTCGAAAAATTAAGCAACTTAATTAATAAATATCATTTAGGGAAGCTCTATATTATTAAATAATACATTCAGAGTATTGGAATTCTTATTACTATGGCTTTAACAAAAATTTAATTAACATTACGAAATAATTCGCTTTACTTCTTTATTGACTTACTTCTTTATTCTGTATTAACTTTAATTCTTCATAGAAATGTTTTTCAATCCAAAATAAAATAAATGTTTAATCTAAAATGGAGATACACTATTGCTTAGAGATATATAAAATTCGTTTGTAATCCTGTAAATAATAAAGCAATACACGTTTACTTCAAACGCAGTAATTAATTATGCAGGAAGGTTAAAAGTGGAGGAAATACTTTGGTAGGTATTTATCTAACGTAGATTTACTCAAATAGAGGGATTTACAAGGATACACAAATATTAGCTTCTCCATCTTTACAAATCTTATAAAAACAACAAGTATAAAGGGAATAGCGAAGTAATTCAAATATTTTAATAAAAGTAACAAGTTGTATATTTAATGATTAAATAACTACTTACCGGTTGTTTTTAATAATTAATACATTAAATATTTGTGTGAGGATGAATTACCGGGGCGTCAGTTCATCTAGTGGAGGGTCCGTGGGAGGTTGTCCTACACTCCACTTTCCGTTATGATGTTGCCACTCTAGCTCCTTTCTTTCCCATCAGTTGTCGTTTTTTTTATAGAATAATGATGAGAAACGAGCAAACAGTCCACCTGGTTGGTAGGTAAGTGTATACCGTGGATCACAGAGATCTCACCTGTCACACTTGAGGATTGGTGATGGAATGGCTTGTATCCAGAATAAAAGTTTTCCGGTTCTCCACATTCACCATACGAAAGAAAGCAGCAGTTAGTGTTGCCAGATCTAGCAAGTGAAATCGGGACGGAACGTAAAAATAATCGGGAATTTGGTCTTCACTTCGGGACGGCTACAATGGCTACAAAATACAGGTTTTTTTGTATCCTTTTGTGCTTTATAATTATTATTCGGGTCTGATCTCATGAACGAATAACTTTTCATCCAAACATCGTCGTAAAAACTGCATTTCCTTCGTCTATGTTTTTTTCGTTTTAGGCAAATCAAGACATTTTTGAACTATTTGTTTTTTTTTAAAGTCTCTGAATTTTTCAAATCACTCATTTTAATATAACTCTGTTTAAAACTTTTATGTTTTTTTTCTCGACTGGTGAGAAAATGTCGTAGTAAAAATATTTTTTATAGTAGTTAGTAACTAACAGATGTAATCATTTTTGCTGTCATAATTATGAATTAAAGTATAGACTAAGAAGGTTAGTGAAAATCGGGACATTAGGCGTTCCGATCAAGGGTGAATCGGGACGTGTCACAAGACCCTTGACAATCCGGACGTCCCACGCAAATCGGGACACCTGGCAACACTAGCAGCAGTAAGTTGCTATTGTTGGTATTGTACACTAGTATTCTGTGAGAGCGTGGTCCTACCCCGATCGAGCCAACCCATTCGTACTACTATCGTAATATAGCTGCAGTATGGTATAAAGTAAGATAAGATATGGAATTTGATACCAAATTACTGTTAAATTTCCCAAAGCTGTGGCCAAAGAGTATATAATTACTACGTTTTAACTGCGACGCTGCGGCTAAAGGACTTGTTGCTTGACAAAATCTCTTCTTTATACATGAGACAATCAACAAACCATGTTTTCTAATAAGACCGCACTAATTTATTTCGCATGTCACATACAGTATTTACTGGCCCAAAAAGATTACTGTGATAAAAGTTTTAACTCCTCCCGTTTATGTAAAAGTTAATCATTTTTTGCAGTTTGTTTTAATTTTTTTATGTAATTTTAAATGTTTAAGTTTTCATTTGCTTAATGTTAACTAACCTATTTAAGTTTTATAATAGTCTATAATTAATGACACAGCTTTAGTTTGATAATATTCATGTTACTTTAAATTCCATGTGCATATTAGTGTTCGTCTTGTGGGTTGTCCTTTTAAATAAAATAAGAAACTTACTTATTCGGGCAGCGCACACACTATATATCTTAATGACTCAACCCTTTTACTTTATGTCAACTTGAAATACACCTCATTCCGGAAATTAAATGTCAAATGAATATATCAAAACCTAACATATTCTTTACACGATTAGGGTACTTAAAGGGTGTACAAAAATGGAGATGGACCCCCAAATCATAACAAATGGTAGCAATCTGTATTGTGGTTCAAATATATAGATACTAATCCTAACCAATAAAGTATTCCAATTATATTAAATGATTTATTACTCGTATTAACGTAATGGAAGCGAATTATTTGATGGAAAATATCAATTACATCTTCTTTCTTATAATAAAAATATATTAATGATATTTGTCTATACCTCCTATTTCTAATTTTTATTTAATAGAAAGATTACACAGAACGGTACCGTTTAAATTCATGAACTGATTCAGAACAAATATCATCATGTGATAGTTTGTCGTATTTTCTTAGCATGTTATTCGAGCGTCATCATTTTACGAATAGTTGAGCAAAATCGTTCGTGACTGACTTTCATTAGAATAAGTTGGTGTTTGGTGGATTATCTCTATTTTATTAACATAATTAGTTAAATATGAACTGAATTTATTTTGAACTTGTTTGAACTTCGACTATTCGTCTAATTTTAACGAAATAGAGAAGTAGATACAAAGTTTAATTTAATTTAACGTATACCTAACATATTCACATGAAATATTTACTAAGTCTATTATTCTCATAAGTATAAAGTCCACTGCTGAACATAGGTCTTCCCCATAGATTGCACCATAGGGGGGGATATTTGCCACAGTTGCCACTCTTGGTAAGCAGGTAGGCAACCGCAGTTCTTTTAGTAATTTTATGTTATTATCAGGAAAATGATGTCGCCCCTGTTTAAATTTCCCTCCGTTGCCTCTACTACTGTAATTACTTTTCCTCTCATCGGCCAGTAAGAGCCAACCAATAGACATAAGACTCCTATTTCAGGCAGAATTTTCCATAGTAGATACACAAGGCAGGCGAATTGTCAATCGCAGTAGCAGATGTCTCGTAGATTTGTACTTCTCCTAACCGATATTTACTGGCTTAATTGTATGGTAAAACTACCATGTATCGACTGCCTGTAAAGGTGGTAAGCTTCAGTGATGTTTTGAGTTTGATTTAATAATGAAAGAGTATTTAATATTACATGTAGTTACACACCTTACGATTTTTCGTTGTGAACTCAAGGAATATACCAATAAAAATTAGAAAACGCAAGAGCAATGTTTTTAATAAATTTTAACAGGGAAATTACAAGCTCGAAAATATACCAAGGTCCGATGTTCTATCAGTATATTTTATGTATAACTAGCTATATTACTAGAACTAGAGTAAGTTAATATCCATTGCAGATGGTTCAGGGCCTTGTTCTGTGGCATTTTTAGAGGAAGGCTTATCAGCCGTTCAGCCGTGGACCTGTGAGTGGTTGTTATAGTGACGATTTTTATATCATGTACCTGTAACAGCAATTATGTTTAAAAAAACATGCGATACACTCGTGCTGTCCAAATTCAATTTAAAAGTATAAATTAGTGACCCATCCTGGCATCGCCTTGGTAGGTCTTAGTGGCATGCAAACCCTGAGCAGCGTAAAACCCTGAGCAAGCTAAAAAGCATTTATATAAATGTTTTTTAAAGCATTGGGTGACAAACGAAAACACAGTACACCTGATAGTAAGTGAATGCTGTGATGAAATGCAAATGCAGTGCCACCCCTGAGTACTTAGATGGAATGCCTTGATTCCAGTAAAAAGGGTCTCCGGTGCTCTACACTCACCATACGAAACACAGCAGCATTACGCTGCTGTTTTACGCTGGTATTCTGTGAGAGCGTGGTCCTACCCCGGTCGAGCCGACCCATACGTATTACAACTATAATATAGCCGTAGCATGACTCTACCACGACATATATTACAAACCGACACTACAATTTTATTTATGTGCATAAAAAAGGAATAAATCAATAACGAATCATTTTGCAACAAGGTTCATTCACAAGTTTGTTTGTGATGGCGCAATAAATGCAGCGATACACAATTTTGTTCCTAAATATAGTTGTCAGTAGAGATTTGGCAACAGTTATCCAAACAGTATTGATGTTGTTAGTCGAATCACGGTGGTATGTGAATTGTATCGAAACATTAATGAAACGTGAACAGGCTGGCCACACTTATGTATATAAACTGTATTTGCTTTTAATTTTTGATTTTGTGTAGAAATATAGTTATGCTTTCCACTTTTATTGGGTTGTTTGAATGCATTACAATCAGCGCAGCGCATATAATTTTATTTTTATATATTTCTGCCACAAGGCTTCCAATCAGACGAAGTAAGTCTGAGGGTTCCCCTAAGAACCGTGAACGACACGTTCCTCGGGGGTGCCGTATGTTCAGTTGTAGACTTGGTGATGATGATGATGATGATATTACTCGTCATGTTTAGTATCGGGGGGCACGGCAGTGCCCCCGCCAAGTCCAGCGCGAAGCAAACACTGCCGTACCATCCTTTACTGGAACCATTTCGCCGCATTTTCAGGCCCCTATTTGGGAACCTCTGGATAATACCAGAACGCAGAAATTTTCGTCATCCAGTAAACTATAATCACATACTTAAAATACAAAATTTCAAGTCTGTAGGTCATTTATTTCCGAAGTTAAGCGAAAGCAAAGTTTCGCATTTTAGACACTCACTCACTCATGATCATCAAAATAAAACTAGTACTTCCCATAAACTCAGAGAGCTAAAATTTGGTACAGAGTTAGGGTTTAATGGCCACATAAAGGGAAAAAAATAAAAACTAGGATAAGCGAACATCTGGAGTACCTGGTGACCCTGATTAGAAAACACAAGAGCCCAACCAAACTATTAGAAGAGATCGACATACCGCCCTTACAAAAAAAATATTCAACTTGGTGGGCCGCTTCATTTGATGTCAAAAATCGAAAGTCTAAAGTATCTGATGAAGAACCCTCAGCTGGTCTCAGCTGTATTAGAGATATGGTAATGCCCCCTTCTACCATTGGTACATAAAAATCTACTGTCATTGCAAAAATCCAGCGTAGTGGGACACATCTAATTTAATCTAGCCTATAGCGTCCCACTGCTGGGCGAATGCCTCCCCTTCTGCTTTTAATACATGGGCATACGTGTACAGGGAACAATTCCCAATCTGTGTGGCGTATGCCCTAACAATTCACAAGAACCAAGGTCTAAGTCTAAAAAATGCCCTCATGGACATTGGCGCCTCCATATTCACTTGTGGCCAAGCCTACGTGGCGCTTTCACGGGTAACCAATCTTCATGGGATGCACCTCATAAATGTTGGCTTCAAGAGTATAAAAGCTCAAGCTTCAGCGATCACCGAATACAACCGGCTTAGGCGTAAATACCGCGCCGATCTTTCAGATTTTAAACTGTCTAAACCGTCTAAAAGAATAAATAATGAACGCGAATGGGCAATACGGAAAACCGTTGCTACTGTACAAGAATCAGAACCGGAAAAAAGAAAAGAAAGATTTGTAATAATAAAAAAATTACTCCTAAAAAGAAAAAGAATGTGTCGAATAAGAAAATCTAATAAAATAAATCAATGTGCCCACGTTTCTACTAAAAGAAGTGAAATCCCACCAAAAACATTCTGTAAAAAACTAGCCAAGTCTCGATGGAGCTGCTTGTTTATCTCTAAAAAGTAATGAAATCTAGACCAAGTCGTGCCAAGTCTAAGCTTCCTTACTGCGAATTCTTTATTATTATAGTTAATGTTGTGTGACTTGGCCGTTGAAGGGTACACAAGGGTACAAAACCAGGTGCTACATGACACCCTTGCATCAATCTGTCGCCAGAACCGCTACCCATTGACGATAGAAAATTGCCACTTGGAAAACGTTGATTGAATAACCAGTCAATTGTAGGCTTGATAAAGATGCGTATTTCAATAATACTTTTGTATAGGCGAGCCTGAAACAAAAAGTATAAAAAATTATTTCCAGTACAGGCGGACTTCGAATCATTGATAGAAGTCCGTCTGTACGTCTATTTTATGTTAGATCGGTGGTCGATTTGACGCCTACAATTGACTGGTTATTCAATCAACGTTTTCCAAGTGGCAATTTTCCATCGTCAATGGATAGCGGTTCTGGCGACAGATTGGTGCAAGGGTGTCATGTAGCACCTGATTTTGTACCCTTGTGTACCCATCAACGGCCAAGTCACACAACATTATCTATAATAATAAAGAAATCGCAGTAAGGAAGCTTAGACTTGGCACGACTTTGTCTAGATTCATTACTTTTTGGAGATAAACAAGCAGCTCCATCGAGACTTGGCTAGTTTTTTACAGAATGTTTTTGGTGGGATAATAGTATACGGTTATGAACATAAAGCTTTGAGCGATAATCGGTATTTAGGCTGGAGCCGCGGTCGTTCAGATGGTTAGCGCTCGCTGTAATGTCACATTACGCGGGCAACCCGGGTTCAATCCTCGCCAGCACCGATCCAATTGTTAATTGCAATTTTAAGTGCTGATTTACCACGTGCTCGCCGATGAAGGAAAAGATCATGAGGAAACCTGCATGTCTGAGAATTAAAAAAAATTCGCCAACACGCACTGCGGCGGCTGACAGTCCTTTGCCCTAAAATCCTCTCAGGAATGAGAGGAGGCTTGTGCCCAGCAGTGGGACGTATACGAGTATAGGTTGTAACTTTAACTTTTTAACTTTAATCGGTATTTTCTAAAAGAAAGAAACAATTAGAAGAATTATCTAAAAGAGTTTTAATGTTGAATTAAGTATAATTCTAAGAACATAGAAGGGGTTACCCCAATTCTGAATACGAATTGCGAAACTACGTGAGACTGAGATGCTTAACAACCATGACCTTCTCACTGCTTTAGCTGAACTAAATATTGCACTATCATTCAATTACACACTTTTATAACTTTACGACGTGGGAATTTACTGTAAATTTTGTTGTAAAACTGTTATATTTAATGTTTACTTCAGTTAATTTGAAGTGTCTTTGTTATATATATTCCGTAATAAGTTGAAATATGTTCGAGATTAGGGTATAATGGACATTTAATGGAAGTATTTAGTGTAATTTTATTCGAAACAAATAATATATAATCGCAGTATAAAATAAATATCATAGTAGCTGTGAAGAAAACATCAAGCTAAAATGGCAGTAAGCTGGTCATATAGCTCGAATAAGCAGGTCAATTGATGAGAAAGAAAGGTTTTCGATGACAGCTTCGTACCTGTAAGCAAAGTATAGAAAGGTTCCCTACTAGACTAGACTAGATTGATAGATCATTACCGTGTTTAGTGGCATTTCTGATGAGGCCAGTGTTCAGTAATAATCTTGTGAATGGCTATTATAAATAAATAAATAAAAAGATAAAATATAGTCCACTGCTAAATAAAAACCTTTGCAATATGCTATTTGTTTCATTAAAAGTACCTGCATGACCGGTTTTTTGGAAATCGCGTTTTTTGTAAATTATATTTAGATACAAATTAAAAACTGATGAAATATGAATAAAATTTTTCGAATTTCTCGATCATTATTTTTCGTGTTTAAAAAACTAAACAAAAGGACTCCAAATAATATATTTTCTCACAAAAGAAGGAAAAAAGGAAAAAAGAGTCAGACCGGAGACATCTGGACTCGACTCGACACTTGAGCTGTTAATAACCTTATTAGGCACCGGAAAAATTTACCTTCGTATTCTAATGATATTGTAGCAGTTTTTCATTGCCTAAAAACATGGATAAGACGACATTTTCTAATAATGAGTCCTAGCTAGATCGATTTATTGCCTCCGAAATCCCCTGCATACTAAATTTCATGAAAATCGTTGGAGCCGTATCCGAGATTCCGATTATATATATAGAAAATTGTATAATATTATATATAAAATTGATCGTTTAAAGGTATTGGATGAGTTAACTGGGTTACAAATACAGTTGAGGTCTAAAAGTGAAAATTGCATTGGTTTTATATTAAGAGCTTTGAAAAGATCGGTGACGCCGAAATACTGACCGCCAGCGAGAAGTGAAATACTCGTATTTACACGGTGTTGCCCATCGGTTAATGCTTCAGAAATGAAAGGGTGGAATATCTGACGGTGGAAAACCACAGAAGCTAATTAATATTATCGATATTGAAGTTAATGGTTAGGTAATTAATGTTTAAACATAAAAATTGGTATTTGGAAAAGCAGTCAGCGTTCTTGTTGCTATACCACGGGGAGTAGGACTGTTTGTTAATTTAAGTTTTTGGTTTTAGTTTTTTTTAATTATGTTAATAAATATTGTATATATTTAATATTTATGTTCATTACTGTATTCCACTGGAATTTAAACTTATGAATCACGTGTTATGTAATTGCCGTACAGACACAGACCGCTCGTTTCGTTTTTAATTTTAATTAAATTGTAAAACTGTAACCTCAACCACATTTTCTGTTTAAATGACTTGAGATTCGAAAAATAAACTTTCATTGTGAGCTTGTTTTGTTTAGGCAGCAAAAATAAAGTAATAAAAAACTTTGTTTGCGTTGTACGAAGTCTTTTATTGCAGGAATATTGGCAGGGACTGTGAGAGGAGAATGTCAAAGTTAGTATACGAACGTGTCGAATTATTTAATTTAGCTGTACTAAAGAATTCAGAAAAGGTTTGTTTTGCTATGATTAATGTCCCGAAGAAAATTTATAGCTTTTGGTTTGCTGGTATTGCAAAATAAATTAATGGTTTATTTCTCGATAATGATTAATGTTTGCGTTATATTCTACATTATTTACCAATTTTGAAAACTCCGTATATATATAGGTACTATATTCTATAAATAATGTTTCAATTTACACTTTAAGCTTGTAAGTAATTTGTAGAAAGACAGCATGATCGGTCAAACAAAAACAACTGTACACTCGCTCAGCCACAGAATAAATAATAGTACTCAGCCCAAATCAACAACGTCCATGATGGACTTATATGATCAAAAAATCAAACTTGGGACATGAAACTTGTAGTCAGGTTGTCTAATAACTACGAGTACTAATCCAAGCGATCACCGTTGAAAAATGTTGGTCATCAAATTAACTTTTGTTATGCTATGCTACAAAGATATAGCTTTTTCAACAATTATTTTGTTCGCTTAATTATTCGGAGTCGTAAGAACATTTATGTACAAATACATCATTAGAAGTTCTTAAATAATTATTAAGAAATTATATAATTATTTTATTTAAGAGGGAAATAAAAAGAGACAAAAATTTTGACATTTAATTTTTCCTTATATCTTGTAAAGAAAATTTGTCGTCGAAATATTAAGGGTGATCTGCGAAACAGATGCGCCCGGAATAAGGGTGCCAGACTCATCATTTACTGATCAAACTCTATCAAATAAAAAGAATTGTAATTACGTTTTATATATCTATTTTGCCAATGTAATTTAAAAAATATTAATTTAAAAAGTTGGGCAAGTTACAAACCACCAGATTTATTATTTAACTAATACCCCGAAAATAAAAAAGTATATTTTTCTACTTATTCCGGGTGGCCTACCTTTTTCGAGGGTCGCCGCTTAGACTATAGACTAAATAGACATAAAGTTCACATAAAATCCAAAGAGTTGTGTCTAACTAACCCTTTGTTTGTTTTATGTTTTATAGATAAAGTAAATTTTTTATATTTCTGCATTTTTCATTACGTGAGTATTTATAACGTGGTAAATCCATGCTGCTGCTATAATATTTTGGTTGCAGCACGAGTCCGCTCGATTGGGGAATGACCAGACTCAATGTTTCGCTTTTGATGAGCATTTGCTCAATGAGAACTGGAGATTCTATTTATTCGTAATGAGACATTATGCTTCAAAATACAAAATGAGTGGAATATGATTTATACCCAACGTGAATTTAATATTATGTTTATTTCGTTATTTCAAAATTAAAATATTGTTTTACAGGACCTATGATTTTTGTAAAAAATGGATAGATTTTTACTGTATTGATTTTGATTCTTTAGGTTATTTTTATTATAAGACTTTTCCCTTTCCAATCATTATAATCTACAGAGTCAATGTATTGGTGAAATTACTAAATTGTATTATATAATATCAATCAATGGAAGGGTTGGGGTGAAGAGGTCTGGTTATGAAAGGATATTGGGAACGTTTGGTGATGAAAGTATAAATGAGAATGGTGAAGACCTCCTCACCGTATGTGCGGAAAAGAATCTTTTTGTGACGAATACTTTTTTCGTCATAAGAAGATTCACATGTATACATGGGAAAGAGGTGATGATAGAAGCATGATAGACTTCGTAATTGTGGATGAAAGAATGAGGAGCGCAGTCGTAGATACAAGGGCTTACCGGGAGTCCAACGTAGGGACGGATCATTACTTGGTATTATGTCGAATTAATGGTCTTTTCAAGCGTTGGCGGCATCGGACATCTGTGTCTACCAATGCGTTACAGCGTATAAGAATAGAGAAGTTACAAGATGAAGATGTGACAGAGAAGTATAAATGTAGACTGAGAGAAAATATTAGATGTTTGAATGAGTTGTGTATGAATGATTTAGACTTGAATAGTGTGTGGGATAATATTAAGACAGGTTTGGTGGATACCGCCACCGAAGTATGTGGTGTAAGTAAGAGAACAAATGAAAGGAAAAGTAATACGTTATGGTGGGATGATGAGGTACGGGTGGAAGTTGAATCAAAGAAGAAAACATGGTTAGATTTACTAGCAACCAAAGCTGGTAATTCTTCTGGTATGAATGATGAGATTGAAAGAAAAAAGGCAGAATTTAGACGTCTAAATAAGAGAGTAAAAGAAGTTTTTGAAAGGAAAAAGAAAGAAAGAACGGATAAGAATGATAGAAGGATATCTGATAATTTCCAGGCTAACATAAAAATGTTCTGGAAACTCGTAAGAACTGCCATGGGGAAATACAAAACAGCCTATAATAAATGCTATAAGAGACGAGAATGGATGTATTCTGAATGATGAAGTTTCGAATTTAAACAGATGGAAGGAATACTTTGAAAGCGTATTTATGAGTGAAGAGTCGTCTGAATTAAATGAACTAGAAATTCCGAAAGAAGTGGTACCGGATGACTGGTGTAAAGCAGTTATAGTACCAATATATAAAGGAAAAGGTTCACAGCAGGACTGCAAAAACTACCGCGGTATCAGCTTGCTTAGTATTGTGGGTAAACTGTATTCTAAGGTGTTAATTGAAAGAGTTATGAAAGAAACTGATGGAAAAATTTGGGATGTGCAAGCGGGTTTTAGAAAGGGAATGGGGTGTACAGATCAAGTCTTTTCCATGCGCATGATTGCGGAGAAGTTTTTGTCCAAAAACCAGAAAGTTTTTTGTGCATTCATGGACTTGGAAAAGGCTTATGACAGAGTGGACAGAAATGTGTTATGGTAAACACTGAACTCATATGGGTTGAGCGATGGTTTGATACAGGCATTAGGGTCTCTTTATAGGGACTCTGGTGCTTGTGTCAGGATCAATGGGGTCTACTCGGACTGGTTTGGCATCCAAAAAGGTGTCAGACAGGGCTGTGTAGCTTCCCCTTGGCTGTTCAACCTATTTATGGACCGGTGTTTGCAAACTTTGAAAGATGAAGAATGTGGGTTAAGAATGGGCGAGTTAACCGTCAAATGCCTTTTGTATGCCGATGATCAAGTCATATTTGCGTCATCGGCGGCTGAGTTGCAAATGATGGTTACATTAATGAACTGGGAATTAAAAGAAAGGGGAATGAAAGTGAACGCATGTAAGACGAAAGTGATGGTTTTTTGAAAGAGAAGAAAGCAAAACGGTATGTGAAATAAGAATAGAAGGAGAACTAATTGAGCAAGTGGATGAGTTTGTGTATTTGGGATGTGTATTTTGCAGGGATGGTAGATATGATAGGGATAAAGAACGACGAGTAAATGCAGGGAATAGAGTGAATGGGGCACTACACTGTATTATGAAGAACCAGAATGTGTCAAAACAGGCACGTATGGTAATTCATAATGCTGTGTTAGTCCCTACTTTAATGTATGGTAGTGAAAGCTGGGTGTGGCAGAAGAAGCACGAATGTAGAATAAATGCTGTATAAATGCGGTCTTTAAGGAATATGCTAGGGTTGAATCTGAATGACAGGGTGAGAAATTGCGTGATAAGAGATAAATGTAGTATGCAAGATGATGTTGTGATCAGGATTAAGAAAGGAATGCTTCGGTGGTTTGGTCATGTGGAAAGAATGAATGAGGAAAGAGTGACAAAGCAAATTTATATGGCGGATGTGAACGGCCGAGTCGGGAAGGGACGCCCTAGGAAAAAGTTTATCGACCAAATTGGCGATATTTTGAAAATGGGCCACGTTAGAAGTACCCTTATCCGACGAGCATGTATGCGTAGATATATGGATGTAAAGGAGGCGAAAGAGGTATGTCAGGATCGTGCCAAATGGAAGTCCGTAGTCTCTGCCTACCCCTCTGGGTGACAGGCGTGAGTGTTCATGTTATAATATCAATCTAATATCAAATAGCCTTAAGACGATATTAAATATCGTCTTAAGGCTACAATAACCTATTAACAAAAAAACCGCAACACTTCAAGAAATTATACTAGATATACAGGAAGCAATAAAGTTTCAGATATCCTCTACACTAATATAACGAAACAATATATTGGTTATGTATTGTTTCATCATATATCAGTAAATATGAAACAATATATGAGGAATATACCTATTGTTTCATATTTACTGTTTCATAATTTTTATCTTGTTTACTGTGGTTATCAATATAATTACGCCAAAATTATCATTATTTAATTTACCTTGCTTTGCAATTCAGAAACTATCTACTACGATTATATGCAAATGTTTCACAATAGCTTAAATAAATCATACCTAAGTTTCTCTTCAATTAAGCTCTTATTAATATTCAGTGAACTGTAAACTACAATGATGGTCTTAACAAAATCACGGAAATAGAAAATAAAGCAACTTCCTTTGATCAGTGATCTTGTGAAATAAAAGTATTATAACTTTAACCATATCCATAAAGTTATCTATATAACAAACGTTTCGGTAGAGAAGTAGCCAAGCGTTTGGTTGCAGTGCCGCGGGTACGGATTCTGCATGGACCAAGTGTACATTTTGACTCTTAATCGACGATAGATGCGTCACAGCATCCACTTACCATCAAGTAGACTGAGTGCTCTTTTATCACCCCTTTTCTTATAAAAACATTACGCAGCGGCGGTGGAAGGCTGCGCTGAATGTTAAAAATCTGTATCCTGATTATTAGCACATAATAATCTTTGCATCTGTTAATGATCATATACCTACTTTACTTGACCGAATGAGGTCATATTCACAAAATATGTTTGTTTTGTCTAAAAGATGACTCTTAGCTTAGCATGCCGGATTCATAGGAGGCGGTAGGGTAAGTTATTAACAAATTCTATATTTTTGTACTAAAATTCACATATTATCATATATTTTGATTAGAGCTCAATAAAAAAATTATAACATTTGCACTAAATTTAGTGATGTTGTGGTCAAATTATTACCAGTATTTATATTTACACTAAAAAGTCCGGAGTAAATTCGGGATGGTAAACATCGCGCTATCTACCGAAATGTTACACAAAATAAAGTACTAATCCTCTCACTAGAAGTACTAACTTGGTTGTTGATGGGGATATGTGACTTTAGCTTCCGTAATATCCAAGAAGATTTTCTTTTAATCAATCATGATTTCGCTTATTGCTATGCCATTCTTTGGAAAGTTGGTTACGTCTATACCCAACTATAAACATAATTAAACAACATAAAGTTTAATATATTTTTTTATAATTTTACCTTTACCGTTACAGCCTATTAAAGTTCATCGTTGAAGACATCGATCACTGAAGAACATAGATCGTCTCATAGCGTTGATATTTGCTAAGGTTGGCACACAAGAGAGGTGACAACCGCAATTTTTCATTTTTAGTCGTTATTAGGAAGACGCTTCAGCCATCTTCCGATTTCCCCCCTCTGTCGCTTGTAACGGCACCCACGGGATGCTTAGAAGTAGTGGATATTCTTACACCGCCACCACACTGTGTTTTACAATTCTATTGAAGATTTTTTAACAAAATTGAAGTGCCAAATGAGATTACAGTCTACCCATAGAATACTATAATACTGTTACGAGCTTGAGGTTCGTGACAATAAAAATTGCCGATAGAATTACCGAAATTAACATTTTAATTTTATTTACTCCAATTAAAACTTAAAACACTAACAATTAAGCACACTAATTCACTTTATTCCGCTCCGAAGCTTTGCCTGTCTCGCCAAATTCAATACTTCCCCGATCTCGTCTTGCAGCGCCTATAAATACAAATTAGCACCGAAACATCCAGAATATTCAAGTAAACAAGCGCAAGGGGCCGAGAGTTCGAGTGTCGACTTCTAGAAGCTTAGTTCTTCATTTCGAGACTAGATGGCGGTGTCGGTTGAAAGATTAGTGGTGTCATTTTCTGGAAAGCTTTCCTCGCTCTCGTCCCTGACACTAGATGGCGCTAGTGCCGGGTACATGACGTCGACTTTGGCGCGTAACAATACATAGATAATAGAACGGGGGAGTGGGCGGAGCCCGTGTAGCCACTAACATGTGAATTCACACCTATAAATGTTAACACAATCAATCGTTTCCATTTTTGGTGTTAAGCGTCGCTGCATGCAAATTATTTAATAAAAATTGGCAAGTTGTGCAAATGTGTCGAAAGAACAGCGGGAAATGGAATTTGAATATAAGAGACGTATCCTAAAACCAGTAAGTCAAAACTATCTATATTTTATGAATATTAGAAACAAAAACAAAGAAATATTGATATGGGTTGACAACCGCAACTTTCATTATTAGTCGTTATTAGGAAGACACTGCAGCCATCTTCTGGTTTTTCCCCCTCTGTGCCTGTAACGGCACCCACGGGATGCTTAGAAGTAGTGGATATTCTTACACCGCCATCACACATTGTTTTATTATTCTATTGAAGATTTTTTAATAAAACTTAAGTGCCAAATAAGTTTACAGTCTACCCACAGAATACTGTAATACATAGAGTCTACTTAATGGTAAATACCTAATGCAGTCCATGGAAACCTGCAGCCAAATTCGATAAAAGAAGGCTACAGATGAGTTGCTACTTCTGAAGAATAAGGTGGAATGCCTCGGAGCCTGTAATTATACTGACTCTCTTTACCTTACAATCCGAAACACGGTAGTGCAGGCACTGCTATATTTTGGCCGCAGAAATCAAAGGAGGATCCCATCCAGACGTACTCCTAGGCTGAAAGTGAATCATACCTCCCAGATGATGATATAATCTTGAACGGTTTCTACGTATACTGATAAATTATATATACACTTAGAAAAAAATAAGGGGAAGTAGAGTGAAACACACATCAACTAATTATTTAAAAAAACTTCAAAAACACTGGTAAATCAACAATCAATGTATCCGCAAATCTTATTGAATGTTTTACTTTTATTCGGCTAAAAGAGTTTTGCCTGTGTAATATGGTTCCGACTTTACAGTACATGAATATAGAGTACGCGAATCGATCTTAATATAGTGCCTTTTGTTAATAAAACTTAGTAGGTCTGGACTAACAGAGCTAACAGTGCCATTTGCTGGTTTAAAAATATATATCATATGAAATATATGATATTATAGAGATGATTATCCGCTGCACTCCGTGGCATTCCGCTGCATAATAAAATGAAAAATTAAGAAGGATATTCTTAGTAGAATAAGAGCGTTTTGTGGTAATCTATGAAAGAGAAGAGGCCTATGTTTTGAAAAAAAAAAGAGATAAATGTCTATGAACGTCCCACTGTTTCTGTATGGCTAAAATTGTTTTAATTCCGGAAAAGGTGTAAAATTAAGCTAATTTACGTCAAAGAATTAGCGTGTAAAAGCATTTATCGCTAAGCTCATTATTTTGTTGAGTTCACTGACTATACATTTTTATGTTGGGGGTTATGGAATTCTTTTAAAAAGACAAGGTAAGAAAAACCAGTAGAGGCATTACGCCAAGAGGCGCCCAAATACGGTGCGCGAGAAGCACGTGACCCGAATGGAAAGCTTTCAGGTCACGTATTGTTATGTGCTGGGTGTCTACATACATTACGTCTTTTATGCCCTTAGCGATTTTACAACGAGCACGAAAGCGATTTTTGGATGATTTTGTTCTCTTTCTTTTAACGATTAGTGCGCCATGTCTGTTTGATGGGTATTTACATTAAGTGTTGTAACTACGTTAAATAAATTCCACGTAATTTATCTAAACGTATAGAAATTTGCTTTTTTATTATGCATTCGATTTGAGGTTTATTTTTACAAATTTTTATAAATATATAGAGGTTTATTAAGTGTTTAATGTGTTTTATAAGTGCAACGTACTTATGAAAAAGATTAATAAATAAACTTCTCGTTTACTATTTTACTAATGTTTACGTTTACGTAAACACGTTACGTAATACGTTTACTAATGTTGTATAGTTTAGGAACTATGTTTGTAAACATATTTCCTAAACTATAGAACATTTATTACACAACCAAAAATTTAATTATTTTTTTTATTTTCATTTTTTATCATATACACATTACAATAAGATTTTCATCTGCATCTTGTTAGAGGTGTAACGTGTTTTGGCATCCATTGGCGTCATCGGTACCAACCTTTTTTAGTCCATTTCTGGACGTAGGCATTTCCGAGATAATGCCTTCTAGTTAGCGCTTCTTATTATGTAATGTAGTAAAATAATAATGTCTCAATATATCTACACGTTTTTCATTTAATTTTTTGTGAATTTAAAAGTTGACAAGAGTTATGGGTGTTTGTGTGAAAAGACATTTAATTTAGAGAAAAATAAATTTATATCAATTCACGACTTTCTGCTACTAGTATGGCGCCATTTGGTGAAATATTTGACAGATTTCATAGTGGGAGAAGTGAATTTATTAGAAACGTGTAGAGATTAGTGTTTCTTTATGAAATATTAGTTATATATTATATGAATTTGATTAGAAATTAATAAATTAAACGACGAATATTTTTAAAAGTAGGAAAATTAAAAAAAAAGTTAAAAATGAATCATAAATTAAAGAATACACTGAAAACCGAAAAACTTGCACTTTTCGATGATGATGATACAAAATAGTTTTAACGAAAAGAACTAATTAATCAAAAATAAGAACTAAGTAATCAAAAATAAGAAGTAATACAAAGTCAACGGGTAAATGCGAAATAGTCTAGTGAATTTTATCTATTACAACCAGCTGGTTTTAAGAAATATGCATGCGGCACTCGATCGTGATCGAGGTAGATAATGATTGACCCGGCTGATCATGAAACGGTCTCGGAGCGCGTTTATGAAGATATTCCACGTTAATTAATTACGTTTCACGATTTTCTTTTTGAGTTATAGTACGTGAGGGTAATATGGTCATCCGGTTGATATGGTCACTTTAATATGACTCAAAAGCTACAGCCTTGTTTGTATAGATGGCTTTTGTGATACGATAGCTCTTCATCAGTCAATCAAATGATAAAGGGTCAAAAGAGTGCTGCTTTATCGACGACATTTTGACAGTTGACATTAGAGTAAATATTTTAGGTGATTTCAGTTCGATATCGGTCTGGCGTAATGAGGTTATATTTTTTAAGTTGATTTTTTGAAGTGTTCCTTATTATTGCAAAGGCTTGTTTGCTATTTTTTTCTTAATATATTAGTTATATTATACGACTTTGTGTTTTGTTTCTGTCCTCCTCCCAGTTTACATTTATATGGTGGTAAAGCTTAAGGCGACCATGTCACCCTCACGTACTTTATAAGAATTAAATGTAGACACCGAAAATGGATATTTTCTAGTTTTCAGATTTTCCCAAACTTTAAGTCTCTAAGTAATCTAGAAGTCACCTAGGTTTTTAATGATTGACAGAAAAACCCAATAACTGATTTGGCCCCACCGGAAATATGAACCAAGGACATCATAATCAGCAGTCACGCTTACAACCACTAGCCCAACGAGGGCGTCAAGGTTTTTGATGAGTGAGGAAGTGAATCAGTCAGTAAGTAATAATAATGACACTTTTTAGAACTTAACAACCCACAAAAATATAATAGTTATATATATGAAATTTTAAGGATATTTAAGAGGTCCTTATTAGGTATACGAATATTAATAATTCAGTAGACATTGTATGTGACATGCTTAATATCTGCTCAATTTTTGAACTAAGTTAAACACACACGCATACACACACACACACACACACACACACACACACACAAATTCGCACGAGCACACGTACACTTTTATATACTTACGAGTATAACTAACTTATAATTTAGTATCTATTTATCGTACCATTTTCTATCTTTTCAAAGGTGTAACTTTTTTATTAATTAATGTATATGAAGTTAAATTGTGACAAAACCATAATGATAGTTCGAGTGAGAAGAATCGGAAAACTGAAACACAGCGTATCCTAGTACAGGTTTTGGTCTCTCACAATGGCCAATCATTATAGTTATGTAAGTGTTTAGTTTAATCGATACGTTGTCATTTAAGTCATTGTGGTTGAAAATAAACGATTCTATTAACCAATAATTATTACTAATAAAAATATGGATAATTGTAATAGATTTTGAGTTATGGTGAATTCGAAAACAGCATGAAATAGTTTCTATAAATGTACACACTGCCGGTGCGTCGCTCTTTTCTTTTCAGAATGTGGCTAACACACTACCATGTGTCTTAAATTCAAACTACAACTTCAAATTAAAACTTAACAAAGTTATTAATACCTTAATCATAACTATAACTGCAACTGAGTAATTAAATAATAAGCAAACTAATTTAATTCGAAGTTTTTTTGACTGAAGTTGAGGGCAGTATAAAATTCCATTCTACAATCGCTTCAATATTCCTTAAAATTTTATTTTCTATTCAACAAAATAAAGTCAAAAGTTGCAATTTAAAAGTTACGGTTTAACACTTAAGCCAGCTTAGGCAGAAAGATTCCAATCTTTTTTGTTTTCGTTATCGTATGGTTATCGTAGCAGAAAACTACGCTTGAACAATAACAGTCAACAGACGTCTTTGTCTAAAGACAATGGCAAAGAATTGCGTCTTTTTAGTATGATAGGTTTACTTTACGATTGGGGGATTTGTGACAATTCCTTTTCAGCGAAGAGCCGAAAGAAAATTCTGTTGTAGAAATAAAATTTATTCCGTATGTATTTTCTTATAAAACAGCATTTATAAATGGACTTGCAACCACCAGATGGTGTCTTCTGAAGTCCATGAATAGCTGCTTTCAACTTAAAACAGGGTTAAAAATGTAAAAGATAAATGTCTCGCACAGTCTACCTCGTTTTAAGAGCGTGTCACTACTGATGTTTAACATGGAATGCTTTACAGCCATTAATTACACTTCTTCTCTATTCCCTTCAGATAGGAACAGAGCAGTGCACGCAATGCTATTTGGCGACAGAAATAGGTAAGAGTATGGTCTAGAAAGACTCCTTAACTTTCTGTTGTGTCAATAACATTTTAAGAAATCTAATAAATGAATACTAGTAATACGAAGTAAATATTTTAGTATCTTGTCGCAGAGTTTCTACTAGTTCAATAGTGGTTTTGTACGGGGCATTAAAGAGGAAGAATTAATTCTTGTATCATTCCTCCATCATTGTTAAATCAGCCGTTCGGCGAATATCCATCACTTTGTGGGCGTACAGAAAAAGAGTGGAATAATTTGACAGAATTTGTCTTTCTCTTTCGATAACAACGTCTTCAAGGTAAAAATTAAGAGCCTGTACTAGCTTCTACTACCACTTCCCCGCACGTCATATGCTTCCTGCCGACATGTTTGTAATCACTAATACTGTAAGTAGATAGGTGGTTGAATAGTTATTTCATTAGGCTTATCATATTTATTTACGTCAACCCAGTCGCGTATTACGGTTATTTCCCATTTTAATATAATGTCGTCATATTGCGTAATGTGTATTACAGTCGTAAGCGACACAGCTTCCACGTTCGAAAGTCGAAGCGAGACTGAGGTGAGCGGGGGGTATCAGGCGGCATGAAACAAGCCATTTAAGGGCCCATATTACGTACTACCTCAGCTCAAATTCTAATTTCGCCCCCACTTCCCCGCGCGTAGTATGCTCTCCACCAACATGTTTGTAATCACTAATACTGCATGTCGATAGGTCGTTAGATATTTAATTCATTTAAGACTTATCATATTTATGCCTGTTTCTTTACGTCAACCCGGTCGCTTCTTATTTTTATTACGATTATTTCCCATTTTAATTTTACGTCATCCTGTTGCGTAGTGTGTATTCTAATCGTAAGCGACATAGCTTTCCCGTTCAAAAGCCGAAGCGAGACTAATTGGACGGCAGGGAACAAACTTCAGGACGCCGATAGCTTAGGAAATTTCTTTATAAAGTGAAAATACTGGTAATAAAAAATAAAACACATAAGCCCTGATTTATAATGATTTCAGTTAGTATGAAAAGTTTCATAATCTAATTTAAATTGTTTTGTGACTACCAGCGGTTTATTGTTCGGTTTGGAGGTAACTTCGGATTTTTTTCTATCGTGAAAATCTTATGGAATCGTGTTTTCGTCTAACATAGTAACATAGAAAGTTAACATTAATCCTCAACTTTACCATATATTTATTTCAAAATTAATGCCGCAATATTTTCGATATAACGGAGGGTCTTGCTAAGCCATTTGAGGTAGTAAAGACCCTTAACAGGCTTTTGTTAAGCTAAGCCTGTGCGATTATCAATCTTTGGCTACATCATTACTTACCGTAGTAGTCCATATTATTACCAAATCTATTCCACACAGATCTTTAGAACGCTGCAAATCGCATCTCAATCGATCAACACGTTCAAAAGTTATGAAAGGTTTACATTCTTATACACACACATACACACACACACACACACACACACACACACACACACACACACACGCACACGCACACGCACACGCACACGCACACGCACACGCACACGCACACGCACACGCACACGCACACGCACACGCACACGCACACGCACACGCACGCGCACGCACACGCACACGCAACGCACACGCACACACACGCGCACACACGCGCACACACGCGCACACACGCGCGCACACGCGCACACACGCGCGCACACGTGCGCACACGCGCGCACACGCGCGCACACGCGCGAACACGCGCGCACACGCGCGCACACCCGCGCACACGCGCGCACTCGCGCGCACACGAGCGCACACGCTCGCACACGCGCGCACACGCACACGCACACGCACACGCACACGCACACGCACGCACGCACGCACGCACGCACGCACATACATCCGTACGGACGTCCACGTCAAATTAGTCAGAATATCTTCCTGGGATCTCCAAACGTCGAGATCTGATGAAAACTCGATTTTCCGAAATCAGAGTGAAACCAATAACTTCCCTATTTTTGAAAATTTTCAATTTTCTTAGAGGATTGTTAAAAACTACGTTAACTTTTTTCATAAAAAACGTAAATTTAATAGGTAAAGACGAAGATTAGATTATGATTATATATATTTTTATTTTTACAATATTTGAACCAATCTCAAATTATTTTCAACTTCATTTAAATTTATTTTCTAGGAAGACAGTAATTTAAAGAGAAACTTTATCCCGTTTTTAAGTTCGATACTAATCCACCTATAGGAGTAATTAAGTAGAGTATGTGTAAGACAAAGTGAAAGTCAACGTGCCTTCCACACGGTTTCTAAAGAAAAAGAACACTACATTTTGTTAAAATAGTAGAAGTGACGTTGGGTTTGCTAGCATAAGTATGTATTACTTAAATAGAAATATCATCGAAAAACCAATCATGGAAGTAATCAACTCAACCCAACAGATCAATAATATGAGGTAGTAATGAGCCGATCATATATCTAACAACCATATATCTAACAGACAAGTGTCATGTGATTGAAACACAACCCCTTATATTTGCGATCATAAACTAAATGAAGTGACAAATTGATGTGATATGTTGCAAGTTGCTGTTTATAGATGGCTCAGGACTACGTCTGTGACAAATTGTAATGTAAACTTATGAGTAGCAGTAGATTTGTCAAAACGTGTGATTTTTAAATAGTAGAACCAGCTGCAGCTAAATTATGATTGCAGTTGGTTAAATAAGTCGGCTCAATCTGGGAAGGAAGGTCTCTCACAAAATAACAAAAGTAAAACAGCAGCTTTGTGTTGTTTTATACGGTGAACGTAGAGAACCGGAGAACCTTTCGCGCATCTACGTTTTGGTAACACTATGGAGGATAGATGTACTCGTAGGTGTTATTTAACTTTAAAACTATTGATTCTTTGATCAACAATACCAACTAGATGTCGGATCGACGCAAGAAATCCATCTCAGTAAATAAGAGCGCACATGAGACGTGAGCTCTTGCACGTGAGAGTGTAGCTCGCAAGGCAATAACGGGAAAAAGAACTTGATTTGTTATAAGTTGAGGTTGAATTCACACTTAATGTTATTTAATTTATGTCTTTTCATAATTTATATTCATGCGGACAGTATTTAGCTACGATTTTGTACGTGACCCGTTATCTAGTTGGTATTGTTGATCGAAGTATTGATAGAGTGTTTTCATAGTATACACTCAACATTCTTTTATTTTTGTGTAATACAACAGTTTCAAATACATGTTTTGCAGCTGTACGCTAAAAGTTATTTTTGTCTTTTTGTTGTATCAACCTCTTTGAAGACAATATTATACAGTACAATATTTTTACTTCAGACGTCAATGACTTATAATTTAGGAGCATTGGCTCATGAACTTTTAAATCTTAACCCAAGACTGTATAAAAAAAAAATAATTTACCCGGAAAAAATTGTGAGCACATTTAGTAAAAAGACACGTGTATTATTTAAGATGATTATAAATATCTTTAATATATCTACTGCATAAAATCTTGAAACTTTAAGTATTTAAAAAAAGATGATAGAAACCCTAACTTTATACGAGAGTTAATTACAACAGGACGAAACGAAGCGGAACGAAAGCCGCAATGCAAAGATATTTACGTTTTAGATTGCTGATGCCAGATAGAACGGAACAGATTGTAATAAAAATACCTTCTCAGGCATAGTTTATTATATTTGGGGTATAGAAGACACAGATGTTAGTGATGTATTTCTCTCCAGGATCATTTTCTTCCCTTTGCTGCTATACTGTATGATTTTTTTTATAATTCTGTATACTTATTCCAATAGGGTATTACACCCAAAGTAAAAAAGTGTTTTAAATCAATTCTAGAGTGATAATGAACCACTGTTATTTTTGTATTTATTTTTTAAAGCCGAATAGTGCCACAAAAATTACTTTTAATCTATCGTTTCAAATTTTCGCGTGAATAGTCTAGCCGCCATGCTGTTCGAGACGTCACTGTCCGAGAATTTTGCTAGTTTTCTAATGAATAAGATACTTTTAATGTTTAATAATGAGTTATCATTTATATCATTTTTGTTGTGTGCCTGAATGCAAATATACGAGCAACGCCGGGAAAGTTATATGTTCAAGTGCCAACTGATTTAAATATAAGAAATACTTGGTTAAAACTGGCAAGAAGATACCCGATTATATTGTCTACAAAAACAAGACTATTCTTCTGTGAAGATCATTCTGATATAAGTATTTAACTATCATTTATACAAAACAAAACATCATGAGGTGAAGGGTATCGCAAGTCAAATTTTGAAATAAATTACGTTAACTTGATATTATAACTAATAATTGCTAATCATTGTAATTATAGATAAACAAAACTATGATAGCTTCTAAGTTATGTTTTATCAAAATACACTCTGATCTGGTATTGTGTTTTTGTATAAAGAAAAGTTGATAATAAGTATTTAAATTGATGTTTTAACATTTCTCAACTCAGCAGAACAAAAATTGGGATTGCATACACAAAATTTTGCCACCATCAATTTATTTTTCCTTGGTTGATTAGTACTTTCTGCTTACACTAATACCATTAAGCCTTGAACGAAGTGGTTAATTCGTTCAAGCCTTAAGCGTGATCAGTGACATCATGACTGTATTTATTATGATAGACAGCATTTTGCAGATTTAAAGCACAGACAAAAAGTATTATTAAAATTGAAATATAAAATTTATAATGCAATTTAATAAATAGAAATCAATATTTCTCGTTTATTATTTACAAAATCTATCATAAATATATGTTTTTGATCTTTTTTAAATGGTGTTAATTACTCTTTTTTAGATAATTCTTCATAACTTCCATTACGTACATGTGAAATTTTCTCTACCTTCATATTTGATTTAGTGAATGTTAATCCCTTTATAATAATACAATTTCAACGTATAATTAATCAACTAAAACTTTGATATCTTTTCTTCTTTTTTGTCGGTACGTAACCTTTCTCTACTAGTAGCTCATTTATTTATTCTACCATAAACAGTTAAAGGTCTACTGCTATACATACCATCGTATTTGCCACCGTTGCCTCGCTTGACGGGCAAGGTTATAGTAAGGGTGTTTTCATTTTTAATGGTTGAAGTTTTATTCGTTGGCACCAATAAAAATTGAGGCTTGTCAGAGTAAAACCATAATCATAATTACATAAACATTACATAGAAATAAGGAGTTTCTCTATGATTTTTATAAAATATGTGGCCAACGAGTAATCAGTTCACGCGATAATATGTATAGCCATAGCTGTCAATAAACATCCACAACGGCAGATGATTTATAGGTGCATTGACACCTTTTAGAAAACTGCTCTTTTATTGAAAATTCCTACGTCATTACAGTAAAGAAAAATTGATACAAAACTTTTAATTAAGAAAGATTCTAGAATGCGACCGTTGCAGAAATTCCAAGAAAAATGGTCATTATAGTTTGTCAATATAATTTTATTTTTTATTTTTACTTATCATAAGTTAGTGTTTGACTACAACCCCACTTTGTGGCAAGTGGTGATTAAACCCTAGATGATGAAACGCACTGTCATACTACAATCACTCTTGTAAATCTTAGATCGTATCGTAAAAATTATAACTTGATAACTTGTTAATACTTACGGTATATTTGGATGAAATTTGGAATGTGCTGTAACATATATTTAATGTAATTTAATATCACCGTGGTGGAAACGATAAATAATGCAAAAAGGTGCAATGTCTCTGTAAGGCCAGGGGATAAACCGATCAGAAAGCACTCGGTTGTCGATAATTCGTTGATGCGGAGGCGGTCAAATGGAAAAAAATAAGAGTTGTTTAGACTCAGAGATGTTCCTGTTTGACATTTTGACATTAATGCAATATGTACTATGGAGTGGATATTTTTATAGGAAGGCATTAAGTGTTATCAAAACTGCCAGAAGAATATAAAATAAGTAAAAATAAATTACAACTTAAAGTATTCAATGTGTTATGCCTACTTTTGCGTGTTAATTCCCTTGTCGATTCTACACACGAACCGCCAAGCTTGTATTTTAGTTTCTCAGTGATTTGATTAATAGACGTTCATTAAACTTAATGTAGCGGTTACTTTTACACAACGGTAGTGCTGTTTATGTTTTGTTAATCACACACAAATTACGGTAAAACACAATTATGCTTATATTAAAATATTTGACGTTAGTTATTCCATCATTTCCAGTAATTAATAACTGAATAACCGTTTTAAGTTAGTGCGTTTATGTTTTATAACAGCTACTTAATAACTGGTAATAATACTGTGATTTCAGTGTTTCAAGACATTAGACAAAATAATTAATTCGAAGTAACAACGCGGCTTAAAGTGATTTTTCATCTGTTTTTAGAATATAAGTATACTTTTGTTTTTATTAATTGTCATTTTAATGAAAATATTGTTGATGCCAGTGTCTTGTTCCGGGCTGAAAAAGAAAATGACGTATAAAGTTAGTAGTATAATTATTTGCATCACAGCACTTTTAATTTGTTCTAAGAAATGAGAAACGCGTAGTAGCAACGTAAGGATGTCCACTAACACATCCAGACATACCATGTCCTTCCTCTGCAAACAAACCAGGAAAAGAGCAGCAGTGTCTTCCTAATAACAAAAGGATAACAAAAAAAACTGCGGTTGTCAACTTAGGCTACTAAACGTGGTAACTATGACAAGTATCCCCTTATAGGACGTTCATTGTAGTAGGACCTATATTGATCAGTGGACATGGATGGGCTGTAAAGCAATAAATGAATTAATTAGTATGCATGAATGAATAAACTCTGT
The DNA here is from genome assembly GCA_036936625.1 of Parnassius smintheus behrii. NCBI lineage: Eukaryota > Metazoa > Arthropoda > Insecta > Lepidoptera > Papilionidae > Parnassius > Parnassius smintheus. Next base: position 12,754,580 of record JAUPFT010000014.1, read on the forward strand.
ATAAATATTTTAATACGTTAAACATTAAAGTTACCACCTGTATTGGAACGTATAATATAGGTGGTAACTTTAGATTGTTTGTTGTTTACACTGTTGAACAGTGCACAGGCCTCCCCCTCTTTCTAACAGGAAAAGATAGTTAGGAATCCTGCATGTCCGAGAAACAAAAAATATTTAAATTGAGACGATTGGTCATGCTTTAGTGTCGTCTTTTTATTTTTTTATTTAACTGGCTTTACGGCTCTGGGTACTAGCCCTTCTGAGCCTATCATTTCTTTCAGAATCTTCATTTTATATATTTTTTCTTCATAATATGCTGATGTGTATGACATTGTGAATTTTTTTAAAAGATTTTGACGACAGCTCAATCCAGCGGACTGTTGATGACGACAGCCACTCAAGTTCATAAGACGCCCAAGCGATCAAATTAACTTGAGGTTTATATCAATATCAAAGCACTTGTTTCGTTATTTTCTATAATAGTTCACACGCGTAGACACTTAATTCACAAAATCACATCACTTTTACGAATTAAAATCCACTTCAAACCATTATTTAAGCGACAAAACACGAGTGACAGTCCGTCGTCAGCCAAGTTCCCGCCAAAACTCTAGTGTCGTCTTTGTAGGGGAGCTATACACAGTTTTCTAAATTTCGTTTATTAGTATTTTAGTTTTTTTAGTATGCGAATTTTTTAATACCATTTAATCTTTTCATTCATATATTTTATAAATTTGATACATAGAAAATTATTTAAGTCATTAATTTATTTATTAAATAATATAATGGTTGCCGTAGAAAATTAGTATATTAAATTAGTAATTCTTTGAATTTATATGTTTTACTGTAATATATCGTATGTATACTGCTTTTATTTAATAAATTCGGTTATCTGCTGAACATAGGCTTTCCCTATAGATTTTTTACTGCTTTATTTCTTCTTTTTATCAAAAAGTTCACCTTTGTTGTGGAGGCGTTTAACATTCATAAATTGTATACGGACAAAAACCAGTAGTGAGAACGTTACTGTGTAATTCTGGTGGGAAAAGTAGTTGGTTTTGTTTTAGTATTTGACGTAAAGTTCTATTGTATTGCGTAAATATAAGTTTCCATAATTAGCTGATGCTTTTTTCATAGTAATATGCTATTTTTAGTTACAAAATGTTATAATAATGAAAATCATAACAGAGTTGCAGAGTGATTTTCACTAAAGCTACGCATCGCATTGAAGATTGAAAGCAATTACAACCATGAAAATATACGAACCCGCGGCCCGTAGCCATGCGCCCAAACAACTATTGCGCTACAGATTTTCCATAAATGGCAAATATCGGATTTCTGTTCAGTTGAGATCATCAATTCATATGTATTTATGAAACTGACCAGGTAAATATTATCACCATTACTGACCTCCTCTATTTCTGAGAGGGTCCTGGATAAATTAGTCCACCACGCTGCTCCTAAGCGTTTCGGTGGGCTTCAAATATTCTGGAAATACTTTATTTCTTAGAAATGCAGAACTTTTTAAAGTGTTTGTCTAGCTAACATATTATATAAAATAGAGCTTCAGAATGTGAGTAAATTTTTGAGAGCTTTAAAGCGTTTGCAAAGCGATATTGCCGACGGAAAGTGTCTAGGGGTATTGATGACTGATTTTTAAAGATATTATCTAACATATGCGTAAAAATCAGCTAGAGGAATAAACGTGAGGCGAGTAATGTTTTTACGTATTTGAATACCTGATGTCCGAAAAATGGCCGTCTGGCCAAACTAGCAGTTAGGCATGCGATCATAGTACATACTAACACTACTCAATCTTACATATTTCGTTCGTCAGAAAATAAGTGATCTTTGACTATGATATTATTGAGCGAAACGCTAAAAACTTTCCGCAATCTTTTTCTTAAGTGGATTGGTTTTTACAGTACACATAACACACATTACACATAGGACGCCTTTAAATTTTTAGTCTATTAAATTTTTACCGTTCTATTTCTTTCTTTTTAATTTTCAATCAACTTCAAATGTGTCAATGACTTTATTTTCGTCTAGTTCACGTTTTCATTTCAAACACGGCGGACGCGTTCTATCATCATTATCATCATCATCACTACAGCCCTCAAAAGTCTACTGTTGAACAGTACGGTCCGTCACGTGCATCCATCGACTTCCTGTAAGTCTTACCAGGTCGTCACTCCATCTAGTTGGGAGTCGCTTTACGCTTCGCCGGCTGGTATGAGGCTGCCACTCGAGAACCCTTTTCCCCATCGGTCGTCGGTTCTCTGAGAGCTAAATGGCCGGCCCATTGCCACTTCAGCTTACTAATCTGTTTGGCGACTATTTCGGTCACTCTGATTCTACTACGGATATCCTCATTTTTAAATTTTTTTTTATAGAATAGGCTGACAAACGAGCACACAGTCCACCTGATGGTAAGTGGTTGCTGCGGCCCATAGACATCTACATCTATCTTCCATTACAAATCAAAATGCAGATGCGTTGTCACCCGTGAGGACTGAGATGGAATGCCTCATTTCCAGTAAAAAGGGTCCCCGGTTCTCTACACTCACCATACGAAATACAGCAGCATTAAGCTACTATTTCACGCTGGTATTCTGTGAGAGCGTGGTCCTTCCCCGGTCGAGCCGACCCATTCGTGCTACAACTATACTACTAATATAACTGCAGCATGGCTCTACCACGTAAAAAAATTTATCACGCAGAGAAACCCCAAAACAGAGCCCTTTCCATAGGTCGCTGAGCGACCTCGAGCGATACGGCCATCAGTGAAGCACCACGTCTCAGATTCATAAGTCATCACTGCTAACACGCACTGGTTGTACAATCTCGTTTTAATGTTTTGAGGTAAACCTAACGAGACGTGTCGAAATTTCCCGAACGCTGCCCACTTGTGTATATGTATATATTAAAAAATCTGTTTTTTTAATTTATAATATACACCGATATTTACGTCAGGGTTTGATAAAGAGATTCAAAATATATACATGTTTACTAAATACATTACATATACGAAATAGTTTTATTACCATTTGTCTGAAATATGTAGTTACATCAGTAATAACTTTTTCTTGCTTTTATATAGTTACTCGTACCTTACGCAATACAACTGTCACAAATTTATCATCTCGCCACAAGGGAAACGCACCTAAGCCTAAATCGCGCTATCAAAGTTCCATATATAAAGAACGTCTCCGAATTAACACACGGAGCGTAGACCGCTCCGCGGGCTGAACACCTCGTCCGGCGGGAGATATCCCCTATTCCTTCCACGATCACACATCATTATGTGTTTATAGCTTTCATCTTCTTCTTCTAGAACTTGATTGGCTTTAAGTGAGATTGAGAGGAGTTATTTTATATTCCATTTTATTATGATACCCATACATGACGACTTGAAGTTGACATATTTTTACGGCTTAAAATCGACACTCCATCACGATCGGTTTTTCGTGTCCCATTGAATTTCTTATAAATTTATTCGGAATATGCCACCTTAACCACCTTTTCTCTCAAACGCAAACTTTACTTTCAAGCAGTGACTTGATCGACTGACAGACAGGCGAGGTTTTGGTGACGAATGATGGCGGAAATTTAATTTAAAAACGCTGATCCCTAATTTCATAGACTTGTAACGGACAACAGCATTAGCTGTACGAAGGTATTAGCTCTGCGCTTGCTAACCAGTCTGACCAGCATGAGTGTAAGAAAATTTTCCAAGCGATGTTTGTTAACCAGTCTGACCAGCATGATGAGTATATGAAAAATTTCCAAGCGATGTTTGTTAACCAGTCTGACCAGCATGATGAGTATATGAAAATTTTCCAAGCGATGTTTGTAACCAGTCTGACCAGCATGATGAGTATATGAAAAATTTCCAAGCGATGTTTGTTAACCAGTCTGACCAGCATGATGAGTATATGAAAATTTTCCAAGCGATGTTTGTTAACCAGTCTTACCAGCATGATGAGTGTAAGAAAATTTTCCAAGCGATGTTTGTTAACCAGTCTGACCAGCATGATGAGTATATGAAAATTTTCCAAGCAATATTTGTTAACTAGTCTGACCAGCATAATGAGTGTAAGAAAATTTTCCAAGCGATGTTTGTCAACAGCGCGCGCATGTTATTATGTGTGTACGTGTTTGTTTTTAGTTGTTGGGAGAGCTTCTCTTTTTAGTCTCTAAGTCACTTTGTATTGGTACACCCGCTTAAATATTCCTGCCGCTAAGCAGTAGTGTATCCATCGGTATATCTAGGGTTTTTTTTAGGGGTAGCTTTGCTTTTTAAATACAGATGGCCGTTGAAACCAAATCCCTATATACGCAATAAAATTAAAAAGTGGATTTTTGTATGTTGGTTCCTTGGCTTCAAATTATTATACTTATTTAAAGTGTTTTTGTGTAAAGTTTTTTACTTCTGTTAAAGGTGTACCCATAAAATTTTGGATAGGTTAACCAACATGGACTGGGCTGTGCCCACCCGACCTCCTCTATATTTTAAAATGATGACGATTTCTTTATTATTTGAAACAAAAGAATTTTATTTACAATGGGCTCTTTTGCCGTCAGCAATATTATTCACAAAGAGTCTTTTAAAAAAAAATAGGTCAAAGCTTTGTTCCCTATATTTAAAAACAGGATTTTATCGGAAAGTTAAAACAATGTGAAAGTAAGAAAAGCGATTACACGCAATGTTGTTGGCTGTGTAAACCCCGTAAAGGCGGGTCCTAATCTTACTTTAACAAATATGGCGACCATTTTTGAACTTGCTTGTTTTGAACGGAGAGCGACCACCATGCAATTTTTTATTATCTTGTAGAAAAAGCTCTTACTAGACTCGTAATAAGAGTTTAATATATTTGAAAATAAAAATGAACTATAAGCAATGATTAAATATTCAAGAAAATTCTAATAAAAAGTGTTCAGGACAAAAATGAAGGTTCGAGAAACTACGAGCTTATTTAAATGGAGCCCATTGTTAGTTTGGGTAATTTTTAAAAAGAAACTAGCTTATATTATGTCTGTCTAGATACGGACATCTTCGCATTTTTAAAAGGATGTTTGAAATACAGGGAAGGTTGCCACCCTTTATATCGACCGAGTTCCTGACTAATTTAGAATGAATTTTTTCGTGAATCTATTTTAGTCTCGTTAAGTGGGTGAGGCCGCGAATTTTGGCATAAACTACGCAGTATTGGCGCAAAAGCTTACGTAACGGTGACGTAAAAGTGACATGAAATAGTAGAAGAAATTAAAAAAAAAAGATTGGAGTGTACCGAGCCTCTTGAACAAAAGCAACAAGCCTTATTAAAGTATATTGAAATAGGTACTTTGTAGGAATATTTAAATATAAGATTACTACAATTTGCACTGTCTAATTGATTTAAGCTTGACGTAAATACAACAAATAATATGTGATGCAATATTTTCGCATTTTTTAAACAGTTTTTGAAATTAATTTTTTTTATTAAAAAGATGTAACTTCAGGGGTGGTCTCTTAAAAATTTGAAGACTAAACTTCCTTTTATTTTTGTACACACATGATGTAATAAAATGTAACTTTTCCTACAACTGAGCGTAGAGTAAGTCAGAAGGACGTTTTTATAAACCGTGGAGCATTAAATTTTCAGTAATTTTTCTCTGAGGACACAACCTAGGTTGTTCGTGTACTATGTACAATATAAAGCATTCAGTTTAGATTTCGACAAGTGACAAAAGTAACTGTTTACTATTCACCGCTGGTCTTTTGGTCCTGGCTAGCCAGGAGCCAATCAATATTTGTGCAAACTGAGTTGTGTTATCTCCGCGTTTTGACACTGTATCCTAGTGTACCCATTACCTCATTAAACGTTACTACGAGAAAAGATAAGTCAGGACGAGGGAATTCCTATGTGGTTGAAAACACATCTTGTATCTCAATAAAATTTCCTGTACAGTTGATAAGTTTTTGCCACACTCGTACGCCAATCTGCATCTGAGCAATCAGAGCTTGTTCACTGTAATAAAAAGGTCGTAATTGATTAAAAGAAGACACTTTGACATAAGGCTGCGTTTTGTTCATGGACATTTAGATAACGAAAAAAGAATAAAAATACTACTAATTGAATAAAACAAGCATTGCAATTATGTAAAGCTAAGTCAGGACATATAGTATAGAACACTTATCTCTATATTTTTAAACAAAATCTACTTTTTCTTAGGGAAATTTCTTATTTATACGTAAATATTCTTTACAAAGAAATTTTCATACAACTTTAATCTAAAGCTTTGTATTCGGTTACCTTTAATCATAAAAGAGATTTTATAGCGTAGCTATGCGCAAAGAAAAGTAAAGAAAGCGATTACGTTACCCGTGTAAATAGAGCCAAAGGTAAAGGTGGATCATAATCCTTCTACAAAGAATATTGCCAATTTTTCCGTTAAACTGACGATTGGTTTAATATATGGCACGATTTTGTAATATAGGTTTGATTTTTATAAATCAAATAATAACTTTTCATTCATTTACGTATTTTACCTAACCATAAAATCAGACAAATAATTCTAAAATGAAATATTATTTTGCAGTTTTTACTTAATTCATATAAGGGACGGTTGGAGATTGAAAGAAAATTGAATTCGTTATCCAAAACATCCTCGTTTCATTTTCTTGAAATATATTCAGCGAAATCACCTTACAGTCCCATAAATTATTAATGAGCAATTTAGGAAATACAATATAAATAAATTGCAAATGTAGAATCTCGGTAAATTGCACTCTTTTTATAAGGGTGTAGCGGAAAACCATCTTATTAGGCCACCTGATGGTAAGTGGCTACTGCGGCTTATGGACGCCTGCAAATAACTTTAAATAAAAAAGACTAGACGCGTGGTCATGCTTGAATTACATTACAGTATTCCTAAATATGCTGGCTCTCTATAACTTTTAGATCGGAATACAGCAGTGTAGTTCTAGTATTAAGTAGGTTTGACAAGCCTAGCGATTATGGAAATTCGTCACTAAAACTAGCAATCTAGCGTCGGAATTTAACAGTTCGACATATTACATAACGTTCTTTATTGAATATGTTAGATGTGATGCAAGAGAATTAGAGATATTTGTTAAAAATATATATCCAATTTAAAGTTACTTAAAGGTACAGTTACTTGTACAGAATGTGTTAAATTTGAATCTCAAATAACATTCTCCTTTATCACTATTGCCGTTACTAGGCTTGTAAGAGTTATTTAAATAGTAATTAAATATACTCTTTGCTTGATACATTCGTTGTAGGCCGTACCAAGGTCTGGTACGCAGACCTGTTTGGGTCGCGGCATAGTTTTATGTTATACAAGCCACATTTTTACGTTCGCTATATGTACTCCATAACATTTATTAAGACTTTAATAAAGTTTGTGAGCAGTACAAAACTTCTAATTAGGAATTGATGTCAAGTTAGATCGGTAAATTAAAATGAGAATCTTCACACAGTACTATAAAGGACTCTGAAATGAAAAAAAAAAAAACATTATTGGTAATATTTTTGTATTAGTTACCCTTTCAAAACTAGAAAAATTGTAAAGTTGGTGTAGTTTTATAATATAAAAAGAGATGACGATGTTCTTGAGATATATTGCAGTACAGTATAAAGTCTTCATACAGGTGTTCAAAATAAATAAATACCGGCATTCAATTTTGTGACTTTTATATTCTTGATTTTTCTAAAATGCAACAACGTTTTACTTCATTGCCACTAAATTAAACCGTCTTATAGGGCATGGCAACATATTTATGTTTATAATTTTAGTAGTTTAACAAATGGAGTAAAGATAACAATATGGAGTAAAGACGGAAAGAGGACGCTTGCGTGTCGACAGTACCACGTCTTGTATGACAAATTACCGATATGGGGTCTAACCGGATAGGTAAACGGACTGACAAACGGTCTTTGTTCAATTGTAGAACATTATATTTCATTTTCATTTTTCTTGCAACACATACGACTATTTATTAATTTGACATACTCAAAAACAGAATGATGTAAGAACACTACCACTACCCCATATAATCCCGTGAGTATCAATAGGACATGGGCAGCAGCGATTTCCCAATAACAACTAAAAATAAAAATATGAGATAGCTAATGCCTGCCTAATGCCTGTTTATTTGAGGGTATGACTATGAGACAATCTATGGGGTAGGCCTAGGTTCAGCAGTGGACTTTTAATAGTCTGCAATGGAAATGGTAACGGTAACGCAGTCATAAGTAAGTAAGTAACTTAATGGTCAAGTAGATTTTCTCAAATTACTTCGAATTTTGGCAGCCTCCCAGCTCAGAGGTACCTTGTTTAGAGCCGGGCGGCTTCAGAGGCAGCTGAACTAATTAAGTAGGGCAAATATGAGTTTCTGAGAGATAACTACATATTTGTGGAAAGTTGTTTCCTCTGGAAGATTGTACTTTTTAAAGGCGTTGTTTACTGCAAATAAATTATGGCTACATCCCTCCTATGAGGCAAACTATGGGGGACCGCGAAATGCGTTAAACACCAACATATGGTTAAAAACTATTATTTATTATAAAAAAATTACGTTTGATCGACACTAAATTATAATGATAGATCTGAGTACAGTTTCTCCTTTGCTAAGTTATTTTACAAGTGATAGCCGCGTGAGATCTTTTTTATTTCTTTGATAATTAAGCGCCATTCATTTTAAAAAAAAAGATGCGAGCTTTGATGTTTTGTAACGAACCATAAACAAATATGACGTATATTGAAATTGCATTGCATTAAAATATAATCTATTTAAATATATAATAAAAACGTAGACAGAGAAACCTATACACTAATGATTAGCGTGGCCTCGAGTGAGAAAGGACGATAACGTAGTTTTAGGTTATACAATAATATTTATAACTTTTAAACATATTTAGATGCAATATTTAATTGTTCTAAGAACTGAACTGAACAAGATTCACCATACTTAAGCTCACAAAACACTTTTTCTCACTTAAAACAACTTGTAAACTCCTTAGATTGCTAGGAACTGTCAAAGTTGTTTTGACAAACAATCACACCGGTCTGTCTCATTTCTATGCAAGACGTATGCATAAATCTATCCTTTTCGTGCGCGAATGCGAAAGAAGGCGTCAATTTGTCTATAGGTTTCTCTGCCTACGAATAAAAACGACATGTTGAATTGATAAATAGACAGCTAATTTACAGCAGCCCGCTATCAAGGTCGGCAGTAACGGGACAGATCCGACACCAATTTTTTTTTTTTTGCGCCCGAAGCAAATATGGGCAACCCTCCGGAAAGCGGGGGAGGGAGGCGGTGAATGCTCATAGCATACCACGCAGCCGGCTGCGTGGTTATGTGGAGACTTTTACCCACTAAACACCGCCTTTTAGGAAATGGCTTAACGATCTGACTAGAGATCTCTAAGCCGTATACGAACGCGACCCTCCTTGGCAGAAAGGAGGGCGCAAATCCGAAACCAACAGCTGCCGATGACTTTATACGTTCGTGCTCGCTAAGTACTGTAGGGACAGTCGACTAGAAATTTCCGAGAACTGAAAAACGGTAAATTCTATTTTTCCAGTAATTAACAACACAAACCTGCCACCAGACACAGGATGTCGTTGAAAGTAACCGCTTGCTGTGATAGTTTGTGTATGTGACAAGGTGAAATATAACAACTTAAATAATTTTCTACTCTCCTTGTTATTTATGATTCGGAAGCTGAAAATGACCTAATTCTATCTAATAAAGAGTTAATAAGAATTAATTTAAGTAATTATGCTTTCAGAATTTAAGTAATTATAATTAAGCTTTCTTGATAACCAACAAATATTTAGTGAAATAACTATATCGAGTAGTGGACCACGAAATGTTTTTGAAAATTTTGCGTTTTCTATTTAATCCATGTATCATTCATAATAATGGAATCAGTAACTATTGATAATAAATCTGCTTTGTTTTTAAGTGCGTTGTTTTTCGCGTGAACGCTTTAAGCTAAATGAGAGTTTACTGAGGTTTCATAATCCTCGTCCCTTATAATTCACGCCCTTATAGTTTGAATTTGAATAGATTTAACCGAGCCAAAGATGCGCTTAGTATACTTGTTCCTTGCTTTTGTTTAATAAATTGTAATGTTTAATAAATAATGCCCTCCAGACAAAATATCGATTACGGCTTGTCGCAACTGAGACAAGCCATCTGCACATAATAGGATTATAATAATGCAGAACTGTTGTTATGCTTTTCAGGAAATGGGGGCCCCGCACAGGGAATGGAGTTTTTAATACCGCCAACTACTTGCTGCTTCCGATAATTTCTTGATAGAGAATAGAAGGAATTCGAATCCAAATATATTCCTGTTTGGTTATATTTAAATTTATAACCAAACAGGAATATATTTGGATTTTATTTAATTTTTATTTAAATTTTACATTCACATAAATAACCTATGACCTAGAAGTGTGAAATTAACTAGTAGTGTCACTTAATCCTAAAAGGTTGATCGAGCTGCGTTCATGCACGAGCACGTCTTGTACGCGAGTCAGTCATATATAACTCAGATTAATATAACTGACAATATCAATTAAGTATTAATTATCCGGTGTAAAATAGAAGTAGGATGCTGCTATATTTTTTATGATAAGAGACTATAACTTCGTTATTTACTATGAAATTTTAGAGTATTTAAGGAAAGGCATGAATGTCGTTAGAATCCCATAAACATTTATTAATCAAATTAGACACCAGCATATAATAACAGCATAAAGCTGCTGTGTTCCGTATATTTACGGAAAAATACGCATTCTTCCTTTGTTGACAATGAATTTGAACGGTATGGGCTACAGTATCCGCTTACTATCAAGTGTAGTGTTTACTTGTATGTTAAAATTATTTTTAAATAAATTACATTGCTTATGAATTAAGCTAAATCAGAGTAGGGGATTTGAATGTATTTCTTGTTCGATTTTAGAACAGTTCTACTTTGCATCAGTTATGGTCACTAACTCTGGTCGATGACTTTTGTTTTTCGGTTTCGTGCAATTTGCAATATTTGGGTTTCTAGATCAATTTTTATTTTCATCCATCACCTTAAAATTCGAGCTTAACGAATTTTGGAAAGATTATGATTTTACGTTAAGTAGGTTACGATTTTTTTTTTGAATGTAATTCTAATATTATAATAATGCGTGTAGGTACTTAAATTTATTAAATAGATTTTTGTAACAAATTTATTCAGTGTAATGAAATTTCCAATTAAATATAATTCTTATATTATAGTAATGCATGTACTTAAAGCTATTAAAAATGAATTTATAACAAACTTATTAAGTGTAAATAATGAGCTATTTTATTTATTATTTTATTAAGTTACGTTTACCTCTTAAAGTAACTTGAATTGATATGCAACTTAATTTCAACAGTGTTGCCTACGTTTCTTGACATTTTAAAACCTGTTTTTGATTTCTTATATCTGTAAAAAAGCTATCACATTATACATCTAAAAAGCTGTCACAGGAATAAACTGCTACTCATCTCTTATTTCTTCTACTTCTAATTCTAGGACAAACTGACATTTGTCCCAGCAAACGCCATTCTGACGCCAGCTGATCGACCCCAACGAAAGCCGTATTCGCGGTCACTAATCACCTGGTGATCCTCAAAGTACCGCATGAGCTGGCAGTTTACAATGGATTCCATTATTTTGGAGAACAAGGAGGTGGTAGCGATAGGCCTGTAGTTTGACTGATCTCGGAGAGGTCGCCGTTTGTAGGGATCGGTTGGGCGAAAGCTGTCTTCCATGATTTTGGGACTACGCCTAGGGAGTAGGAGTACCGGAAACGACGCGTGCCAACTCTGGAGCACACGTCCTCAGCACACCTGGGGTGATTCTGTCAGGCCTACTTGACTTGTGGATGTCCAGGGAGAGGAATGCTTTGCAAACCGAGCGCCGTGTGAATGCATGCATAAAATATACTATTAGTAGTAATGAGCAAAAAAATCACAGGTCACAATGATAAAAACCGACTGCCAAAATCAACTTTTTTAAATCTTCATAACTTTTGTCCGCTACTGCGTAGCTACATGTACTTCTCTAATTCTTTATATACAAGATCTGTATTTTCAAATGACATAGATTTCATCTTTGTACAGTCTGAGGCACAGGTTCATACAATTTTTGGCCATCTCCTTTTGATATTGTAATGCTTTACTTTAAGCTCGCAATTGTCTCTGAACACCGTCCTAAATGTAGTGATATCGAAAATATATTCTATAGTAGCGAATTAAATGCTTTATTTAGAATATTATTACATACAGAATATTAACGTCTACACGCACAAAAAGTTATAACATAACAATATCCGACGTAAACTTCAGTTCGGGTAACGTTATACTATTGTGCTAAGTGGTATGGCATATATTGTTTCATATGCAAGCCATCCAATATTATATATTATAGCACGGTGTGAACGTGTTCATAAAATAAATGCCAAGCAATATTATTGCGCTACATATTTGCTATATTCTTTAGGTTATATCGTAGTCTGAATTAAGCATTACGCTTATGAGATGATATCGTACATAAGATTGGATTCAGTGTCAGATAATATGTATTTACATAAACATTTCTTCCAGAAACTAAGTTTTAGAAACAATAAATTATATCCTTGCGTTCCTTGAAAATTAAGCCCCATGGTCTCCATCGTAAAATAATTCTAAATAATATGTATGATTACCTTTCGTTAGACGTATAACGGGTAGCTCATTATAGTAACGGTATTTTTAGTACATCGTATCTTATTCTACAGGCCGTATGATATTCGACCCGAAATCATCGAATAAAATGTTTTTTTGGCATTCGAACGTATTTACCAAGAAAAATTCTTGTCATATTTGAACCAAACCTTGACATTTAGTATCACCTCTCTTAACGCCTACTTGTTCAACTACTCAATATTATTATTACCAATAAACTTTTTATATCGTATTCGACAGGCATGTAATTTATAGAGTTGAAGTGTTAACGTTCCTAAAAGTTTATTCTTCGTTCATAAAAAGTTTTCAAAAATGAGTATGATTTTTTATGTAAGCAATAATTTCACTACGGAACAAAGATTCTGCTACTTTACTTTAACTTTTCGTAAAAATATTATCTTGTATAAAATATCTAGTAGTTACTGCTCCAGTGATAATCATTTTTTATCTGGCAGTGCTATTTATAATAATATTCCCGTTATATCTCTCCAGATTAAGAAGGCGAATGGCGGATTCGAACCCACGATCCCTAAGTTTTTATTATAGGATAAGGATGACAAACGAGCACACTGTTTACCTAATGGTAAGTGGTTGCTGTGGCCCATAGACATCTACATCTATCCTCGATTACGAATCAAAATGCAGATGCTTTGTCACCCGTGAGGACTAAGATGGAATGCCTCGTTTCCAGTAAAAAGGGTCTCCGGCTCTCTACATCCACCATACGAAACACAGCAGCGTTAAGCTGTTACTTAATTCTGGTGTTCGTGAGAGCGTGGTCCTTCCCCGGTCGAGCCGATTCATTCGTGTTACAACTAACCACTAATATAGCTGCGGTATGGCTTTACGACGTAAGTTTCGTTGTTCGTACCTCTAACCTGGGTACAAACAACGAAACTTACCTCACTATCATTTGTTTGTAATAATAGATAGTTGTATGCAGTAGTGTTGTAGCGGATATGAACCTAGGGGGTTTTAATTTCCGAGTAATTTAGCTCTGGCGATAATTAGAACCTATCATTTCTTCAAATGTGAAATCTATCAGCCCCATCGTTACCCGATGTTTAATTCTGGTGATCGGCTAATGACGGAAAATCCATACATGAACGTTGCACCTTATATTCAAAGACAGACGAGCAGTAACATATTTGAATGGTCGTGGACTTCAAGGAATACTGAAAATAACAGTAGCTGTCCAATCGGTTAGCTCACAGAAATCTAAATAATAAGGCAATTATTATTTAGATTCATATTTAAGTACCCTTAACCCACGAGCATGTATGCGTTGATATATGGATGTAAAGGAGGCGAAAGAGGTATTTCAGGATCGTGCCAAATGGAAGTCCGTAGTCTCTGCCTACCCCTCTGGGTGACAGGCGTGAGTGTTTATGTTTATGTTTTTTTATTATTTAGATTTCTGTGGGTTAGCCGCAGGCTCACTACTCATGGAGTTTGTTTAGTATATCTTTTTAAAAACTGTGCATAAATACACTCGTAATTACTTACTCGTAACTTTTCCTTTCTTTTTGATAAGATATCTGCAGGAAATCATTGGGATGTAGTGGCAAATTCTAATGCATTGAAATTCCGATATGGCGTAGAATATATTTTTTTATGAAGCGTAGCTCCCATTGTAGAAATTTCTCTTGTATCGCGGTTTACATGCATAAATTGCGCAAATTCAGAAATCCAGACCCAGAAAAATTATTTGTATACTTTACAAACACTTGATTTGAGCAGGATACGAAACCTAGATCCTGCAGTAGCGTCGCAACCAAATGTTTACCTACTGCTATATAGAGCCGCTGTACGTTATACGAATGGGTATTATTCGTTTAATTTCATAAGGTCACTGACCAAAGGAAGTATTTTTTTATTTTCCATAACCGTGATTAGTGAAGATCATTATTATAGTTTACAGTTCACTGAATAACAATAGGGGAAGATTGTAGAGAAGCGTATTGTGCATAATGAATTTCAATTATTATTAGGTATCTGTAGATAATCTGATATTTTTTATAATTATTGATAATTTGGTATGGATAATTTTATTTAAACACCAGAAATATAAATATAAATTATTAAACGGTAAATGTAAATATTTTTTCAAAAGCTATATATATTCAAATTGTTATTTAAATCGCTGATTTCTTCCTGTACGTCTAGCATGATTTTTTGTGGTGTTGCGGTTTTTCCGTTATGAGGTCAAATAACATCTTGATGTAACATAGGAACTGTGTACAGATCCTAAAAGGGTTTTACATATTTAATAAGCGGTTGATATTAAATAATCCATTTTAGGAATCTTACCAATGCACTGTAGTTGCAGCCTGTAATAATAGCACAGAGAAAATTCTATTAATAAATATAACATATAACGCATTAAGCAATATTGTAAAATCAATCAAAATTCTTTTACCAAAACTGTATGTCCTTTAAAGCTATATTTTTATTTATTTTAAATAGAGTAGTGAAAAAATTATTACATCCACGTTGCATATAAGAATATAATATAATGAATAGAAATTCATTTTGTGCGGTTTTATAGCGAGCGACACTCATAAACATGCGAGAAAAGTAGTACCAAACGTTAAATTGACACTTAAATTATGTCGTGATATTATAGGTTTCGTATCATAAATTTTAATGGCTTTGTGGAGGCACTATATATTTTATGATCATATGTGATAAAATTTCTATATTAAATGCTAAATAATGTTTTATGGTAGCCATTAAACTTTTATAAGTCTGTTTTGCTACTTTATCCGTACTCATCTGTTAGTTAACCTTATTGTAATTACGAGTAAATTATTTCGAGTGTGATTACGAGTGAAAATAAATGTTTTTAGCCAATAAATATATAGATATGTATATATATGTTACATATCCAACTCACTACTGGCACCATTAAAAATATTTATCAATAGCAATTCAAATAGATTTTTTAAATTGATGATTTATTAGAGGCCCGATGCAGACAATAGTGTAAGGAATCCTAAATGTCTAATAAAAGAATTATTTCTAAGATATGTTAAGTTCATCGATAGATATTTGAGAAATGTAACGGAATAACTGGTTCTTAACATAATTATTAAGGCCTTTTTTACTAAACAAATGAAAATCTTTATTATTGTAGAAACACGTTAGACGATCTTATAGATATGAAGTAAAAACCTTATAAAAAATTTGTCTTATAGGTTTCTCATAAATATTTTTTTAACCATATCTTGTAGTGTGGTCAGGATTTATCCATAGACGCTGTTGTAAGATAGAACTTTCATTAATACTTACATGTGGTGTAGTGGTCGCCAAGTAGTCTAAATACGACCGTCATTCATTATATTTATGAGTTTATATATATATACTAGCTTGCACGGCAGACGTTGTTCTGCCCTTTTCGATGACCCTTTGTCCATCCATAAAATCAGACAAATAATTCTAAAATGAAATATTATTTTGCAGTTTTTACTTAATTCATATAAGGGACGGTTGGAGATTGAAAGAAAATTGAATTCGTTATCCAAAAATCCTCGTTTCATTTTCTTGAAATATATTCAGCGAAATCACCTTACAGTCCCATAAATTATTAATGAGCAATTTAGGAAAATACAATATAAATAAATTGCAAATGTAGAATCTCGGTAAATTGCACTCTTTTTATAAGGGTGTAGCGGAAAACCATCTTATTAGGCCACCTGATGGTAAGTGGCTACTGCGGCTTATGGACACCTGCAAATAACTTTAAATAAAAAAGACTAGACGCGTGGTCATGCTTGAATTACATTACAGTATTCCTAAATATGCTGGCTCTCTATAACTTTTAGATCGGAATACAGCAGTGTAGTTCTAGTATTAAGTAGGTTTGACAAGCCTAGCGATTATGGAAATTCGTCACTAAAACTAGCAATCTAGCGTCGGAATTTAACAGTCCGACATATTACATAACTCTGTTGTGTATCATTTGTTTGTAATAATAGATAGTTGTATGCAGTAGTGTTGTAGCGGATATGAACCTAGGGGGTTTTAATTTCCGAGTAATTTAGCTCTGGCGATAATTAGAACCTATCATTTCTTCAAATGTGAAATCTATCAGCCCCATCGTTACCCGATGTTTAATTCTGGTGATCGGCTAATGACGGAAAATCCATACATGAACGTTGCACCTTATATTCAAAGACTGACGAGCAGTAACATTTTTGAATGGTCGTGGACTTCAAGGAATACTGAAAATAACAGTAGCTGTCCCATCGGTTAGCTCACAGAAATCTAAATAATAAGGCAATTATTATTTAGATTTATATTTAAGTACCCTTAACCGACGAGCATGTATGCGTTGATATATGGATGTAAAGGAGGCGAAAGAGGTATTTCAGGATCGTGCCAAATGGAAGTCCGTAGTCTCTGCCTACCCCTCTGGGTGACAGGCATGAGTGTTTATGTTTATGTTTTTTTATTATTTGGATTTCTGTGGGTTAGCCGCAGGCTCACTACTCATGGAGTTTGTTTAGTATATCTTTTTAAAAACTGTGCATAAATACACTCGTAATTACTTACTCGTAACTTTTCCTTTCTTTTTGATAAGATATCTGCAGGAAATCATTGGGATGTAGTGGCAAATTCTAATGCATTGAAATTCCGATATGGCGTAGAATATATTTTTTTATGAAGCGTTGCTCCCATTGTAGAAATTTCTCTTGTATCGCGGTTTACATGCATAAATTGCGCAAATTCAGAAATCCAGACCCAGAAAAATTTTTTGTATACTTTACAAACACTTGATTTGAGCAGGATACGAAACCTAGATCCTGCAGTAGCGCCGTAACCAAATGTTTACCTACTGCTCTATAGAGCCACTGTATGTTATATGAATGGGTATTAATCGTTTAATTGCATAAGGTCACTGACCAAAGGAAGTTTTTTTTATTTTCCATAACCGTGATTAGTGAAGATCATTATTATAGTTTACAGTTCACTGAATAACAATGGGGGAAGATTGAAGAGAAGCGTATTGTGCATAATGAATTTCAATTATTATTAGGTATTTGAACATAATCTGATATTTTTTTATAATATATTGATAATTTAGTACGGATAATTTATATTATATAAATTATTAAACGGTAAATGTGAATATTTATTCAAAAGCTATATTTATTCAAATTGTTATTTTAAATCACTGATTTCTTCCTGTACGTCTAGCATGATTTTTTGTGGTGTTGCGGTTTTTCTGTTATGAGGTCAAATAACATCTTGATGTAACATAGGACCTGTGTACAGATCCTAAAAGTGTTTTACATATTTAATAAGCGGTTGATATTAAATAATCCATTTTAGGAATCTTACCAATGCACTGTAGTTGCAGCCTGTAATAATAGCACAGAGAAAATTCCATTAATAAATATAACATATAACAGATTAAGCAATATTGTAAAATCAATCAAAATTCTTTTACCAAAACTGTATGTCCTTTAAAGCTATATTTTTATATATTTTAAATAGAGTAGTGAAAAAATTATTACATCCACGTTGCATATAAGAATATAATATAATGAATAGCATTTCATTTTGTGCGGTTTTATAGCGAGCGACACTCATAAACATGCGAGAAAAGTAGTACCAAACGTTAAATTGACACTTAAATTATGTCGTGATATTATAGGTTTCGTATCATAAATTTTAATGGCTTTGTGGAGGCACTATATATTTTATGATCATATGTGATAAAATTTCTATATTAAATGTTAAATAATGTTTTATGGTAGCCATTAAACTTTTATAAGTCTGTTTTGCTACTTTATCCGTACTCATCCGTTAGTTAACCTTATTGTAATTACGAGTAAATTATTTCGAGTGTGATTACGAGTGAAAATAAATGTTTTTAGCCAATAAATATATAGATATGTATATATATGTTACATATCCAACTCACTACTGGCACCATTAAAAATATTTATCAATAGCAATTCAAATAGATTTTTTAAATTGATGATTTATTAGAGGCCCGATGCAGACAATAGTGTAAGGAATCCTAAATGTCTAATAAAAGAATTATTTCTAAGATATGTTAAGTTCATCGATAGATATTTGAGAAATGTAACGGAATAACTGGTTCTTAACATAATTATTAAGGCCTTTTTTACTAAACAAATGAAAATCTTTATTATTGTAGAAACACGTTAGACGATCTTATAGATATGAAGTAAAAACCTTATAAAAAATTTGTCTTATAGGTTTCTCATAAATATTTTTTAACCATATCTTGTAGTGTGGTCAGGATTTATCCATAGACGCTGTTGTAAGATAGAACTTTCATTAATACTTACATGTGGTGTAGTGGTCGCCAAGTAGTCTAAATACGACCGTCATTCATTATATTTATGAGTTTATATATATATACTAGCTTGCACGGCAGACGTTGTTCTGCCCTTTTCGATGACCCTTTGTCCATCCATAAAATCAGACAAATAATTCTAAAATGAAATATTATTTTGCAGTTTTTACTTAATTCATATAAGGGACGGTTGGAGATTGAAAGAAAATTGAATTCGTTATCCAAAAATCCTCGTTTCATTTTCTTGAAATATATTCAGCGAAATCACCTTACAGTCCCATAAATTATTAATGAGCAATTTAGGAAAATACAATATAAATAAATTGCAAATGTAGAATCTCGGTAAATTGCACTCTTTTTATAAGGGTGTAGCGGAAAACCATCTTATTAGGCCACCTGATGGTAAGTGGCTACTGCGGCTTATGGACACCTGCAAATAACTTTAAATAAAAAAGACTAGACGCGTGGTCATGCTTGAATTACATTACAGTATTCCTAAATATGCTGGCTCTCTATAACTTTTAGATCGGAATACAGCAGTGTAGTTCTAGTATTAAGTAGGTTTGACAAGCCTAGCGATTATGGAAATTCGTCACTAAAACTAGCAATCTAGCGTCGGAATTTAACAGTCCGACATATTACATAACTCTGTTGTGTATCATTTGTTTGTAATAATAGATAGTTGTATGCAGTAGTGTTGTAGCGGATATGAACCTAGGGGGTTTTAATTTCCGAGTAATTTAGCTCTGGCGATAATTAGAACCTATCATTTCTTCAAATGTGAAATCTATCAGCCCCATCGTTACCCGATGTTTAATTCTGGTGATCGGCTAATGACGGAAAATCCATACATGAACGTTGCACCTTATATTCAAAGACTGACGAGCAGTAACATTTTTGAATGGTCGTGGACTTCAAGGAATACTGAAAATAACAGTAGCTGTCCCATCGGTTAGCTCACAGAAATCTAAATAATAAGGCAATTATTATTTAGATTTATATTTAAGTACCCTTAACCGACGAGCATGTATGCGTTGATATATGGATGTAAAGGAGGCGAAAGAGGTATTTCAGGATCGTGCCAAATGGAAGTCCGTAGTCTCTGCCTACCCCTCTGGGTGACAGGCATGAGTGTTTATGTTTATGTTTTTTTATTATTTGGATTTCTGTGGGTTAGCCGCAGGCTCACTACTCATGGAGTTTGTTTAGTATATCTTTTTAAAAACTGTGCATAAATACACTCGTAATTACTTACTCGTAACTTTTCCTTTCTTTTTGATAAGATATCTGCAGGAAATCATTGGGATGTAGTGGCAAATTCTAATGCATTGAAATTCCGATATGGCGTAGAATATATTTTTTTATGAAGCGTTGCTCCCATTGTAGAAATTTCTCTTGTATCGCGGTTTACATGCATAAATTGCGCAAATTCAGAAATCCAGACCCAGAAAAATTATTTGTATACTTACAAACACTTGATTTGAGCAGGATACGAAACCTAGATCCTGCAGTAGCGCCGTAACCAAATGTTTACCTACTGCTCTATAGAGCCACTGTATGTTATATGAATGGGTATTAATCGTTTAATTGCATAAGGTCACTGACCAAAGGAAGTTTTTTTTATTTTCCATAACCGTGATTAGTGAAGATCATTATTATAGTTTACAGTTCACTGAATAACAATGGGGGAAGATTGAAGAGAAGCGTATTGTGCATAATGAATTTCAATTATTATTAGGTATTTGAACATAATCTGATATTTTTTTATAATATATTGATAATTTAGTACGGATAATTTATATTATATAAATTATTAAACGGTAAATGTGAATATTTATTCAAAAGCTATATTTATTCAAATTGTTATTTTAAATCACTGATTTCTTCCTGTACGTCTAGCATGATTTTTTGTGGTGTTGCGGTTTTTCTGTTATGAGGTCAAATAACATCTTGATGTAACATAGGACCTGTGTACAGATCCTAAAAGTGTTTTACATATTTAATAAGCGGTTGATATTAAATAATCCATTTTAGGAATCTTACCAATGCACTGTAGTTGCAGCCTGTAATAATAGCACAGAGAAAATTCCATTAATAAATATAACATATAACAGATTAAGCAATATTGTAAAATCAATCAAAATTCTTTTACCAAAACTGTATGTCCTTTAAAGCTATATTTTTATTTATTTTAAATAGAGTAGTGAAAAAATTATTACATCCACGTTGCATATAAGAATATAATATAATGAATAGCATTTCATTTTGTGCGGTTTTATAGCGAGCGACACTCATAAACATGCGAGAAAAGTAGTACCAAACGTTAAATTGACACTTAAATTATGTCGTGATATTATAGGTTTCGTATCATAAATTTTAATGGCTTTGTGGAGGCACTATATATTTTATGATCATATGTGATAAAATTTCTATATTAAATGTTAAATAATGTTTTATGGTAGCCATTAAACTTTTATAAGTCTGTTTTGCTACGAGTAAATTATTTCGAGTGTTATTACGATATATATATATATATATATATATATATATATATATATATATATATATATATATATATATATATATATATATATGTATAGCAAGCTGTATTTTCATTGCACGTTACTATATAAAATATTATATAATATACATTACAAAATATGAAATAAACGCTTATTTGCCTTAACATTCACTCTACATACCATTGAAAAGGAAACAATTGAAATCACACTCAATAACTATTTGTGGGTAACATTTTAAAATTCTTTGGCGACAACCATAAAATGTGTTTTAAATTTGAGAGCGACAATCTTCAATTTGTGACACAATACTATTATGTGTTTGACATTGCAAGTTAGCAAGTTAGTATGGAAGTAAACAACGAACGTTTTATTTAGTTTATTTTAATGTGTTTGTAACAAGTCTTATATAAAAGTTTTAGTTTTTTGCACTCCTTTCCCAAATAAACTTTACCTATCCTAAATATCACACTCCTTCATGTGCGCAATATGCCTAAAAGGAGTACCAAGTATTCTCTTCACGTATTACATAACAATGATAACATTTTTTGATAATTATACAAGTATTATAAAATGTCTTTTATTAAATTCATATTTTACTCTTCGTATGGCGATGAAATAAGTGTTACTTTTGTGTGTTTTTATTTTTTTCACTATCTATATATACTCGTATCACTGGTAAGTCTTGATATGTATAGCGAAATAGTTTGATCATTCTTATCATCGTATTCATAGAGTCAACTGTAGAAAACACATAGAAAATCTTTTGGTTTTCAGTAGATATCTTGAATAGGTTTTCTTTTAAGTAATCGTGCATTCTTTCGATGACTCAAAGACTTTCCCTCTCTTCATTGTGTCTGTTATATGGGTATTCGGAAACCAACAGGTAGTCTGCCAAAAGTTCGTATTCTCAGGCGAAGTATTCAGTTTTAAACGCGGTTATTTCAATATTTTTTCGTGGCGTCCATCTTTGGTCCATTTCTAGTTTGAAATATCTCTTTTAATTGAATCATCCCTTTTACTTTAAAACTGGATGTAATGCACTTCAAAAATATGCCAGACGGCTGCATTTCTGAGTAAGTTTACCCCATACTTACAACGCTACCTTGCACTTGCATATTGGTGAGCAGAGAGGTGTGCCAAACTTTCCTACCGGTTCTTACAATGCTGCTTTCAACAATTTATTTTGAGGTGAGAAACCATTCTATGTAATATATTTTTCTTTCAATGTTATCTTGTAACAGTCGTATGTTCTTGCAAAAAATATAGTGATTTAGTAAATAACAGCCTAACTCTAATAATAATGTTACGAGCTTGAGGTTCGTGACAATAAAAATTGCCGATAGAATTACTTAAATTAACACTTTAATTCACTTTACACTGATTAAAGTTAAAAACACTAATAATTAATCACACTGATTCACTTTATTCCGCTCCGAAGCTTCGCTTGTCTCGCCGAATTCAATACTTCCCCGATCGCATCTTGCAGCGCCTATTTATATAAATTGGCAGCGAAATATCCAGAATATTAAAGTAAACACGCGCAAGGTACCGAGAGTTCGTGTTTCAACTTCAAGAAGTTTAGTTCTTCGGCTCGAGACTAGATGGCGCTAGTGCCGTCGATTTGAGCCCGTAACACTGCCCCCCCCTCCTAAGACATGCTCGTCCCGAGCATTATCGGCCCCATAATAACGCGCCAGGCGATCCACATGGGCGATCTTAGGAGTCCCTCTTGCGCCTTTCTGTAACGGCTCCGCAATGTCTAGGGCTGTCCTATTCCATGGTGCACCAACATTGCACAATTTCGATGCTCCTCTACTACGTGTCTGAGGTCCCTTCACGGCCACACAACTTGTACATGTACGACACCAATCCTCGACATCGTCACGATAATGGACCCAGAAATACTGTTCTCGGACCTTCAGTAGAGTTCGTTTAACTCCCAGATGGACTCTTGAACGACCATTATGGCACAGCTGTAGAACATTCGGCACTTTAGCTTTAGGGACAACCATTTGCAAACGACAGCTGTCTCCTCGACCAATGTCCCATTTACGGCACAGGACTCCATCCTAATTCCGCAAGCTGTCCCATTGGGCCCAATAGCTTTTCGTGGTTGAACTCATCGCTGAGACGTCCCTCCACTTAGGCTTGGTAGCCCGGGCCTTCATCTCTTCCAGAATCGGCTTGATGTCCGGATCTTCCTGCTGTGCATGTCGTAGGCTGTCCTTCCACCCGTTGCTGAGGTGGTCTGTCCTGAGCATCCTCACGGATACCACTTCCTTACTCTCTTGCCTACTACAATGGTTGCAATCATCAGGAAAAGGTTTTCTTGACAATGCATCTGCGTTGCCGTGAGATTTCCCGCTGCGGTGTCTGATAGTAAAGTCGTATTCCTGCTGCTGCTGGGTGGTGCTGTTAGCCGCACTTCCTTTCTGAGACCGTTCACCTTCCCTTCCTAGGGTGTGCTTAGGGCAGCTGGAACGAAGATGGCCCCTTTCCTCACAGCCATAGCACCTAGGGCTGTATCCTTTATTGTGGTCGCAAACCGTAACTGCTGCAACCTCCCTGATGCGATGGGAACGACGATCCTGCCGCACGGCTTCCACCTCTAGTGCATGGGCCAAGGCGTCCTTAAGCGTCTCGTGGTGCCCGAGCCTCACAGCAGCTCTGACTTCCAGGTCGCGGATGCCATCGATGAATGTCTGCACCAGGTTCCCTTCAATGAGCGCAGGTACAGACCGGTATGCTTTTCGCACCAGCTTCTCCACCTCTAGAGCCAACTGCTGCAGGTTTTCGTTGATGCGCTGCACGCGATCTTTAAGATGCGCACGAAAGACGTGTTCCAGGTGAGCGTTACCATATCTCGCCTCCAATGCCTCAAGGAGTTGCTCATAAGTCACTTCCTCACCGAGAGCTTCCAGAACTGTTAAGGCCTGGTCGCACAGGCCTAGTGTGAGAGCAGTCATGGCCTGACTTTTATTCCAGCCGTTCGCATTCATAACAGCTTCGAACTGGATTTTGTAGGCTGACCAGGAAGAGGTACCGTCGAACGGTGGCACCTTGAACCCACGTAGCGAAGGTGTTGTAGCTACTACGGGAGCTTTAGCTCCATCTCCAAGTTTGAGTTCGTCCAGTGATTTCTTCATGTCAGCCACTACGTTGTCAACCCGATTGTTTACTTGGTCGATTCGGGTTTCAGCTTCCGACAATCGGTTGTCATGTTGAGCAACCTTATCCTTCACCTCCCGTATCTCTTTTCCGAAGGTAGCGTGAAGGTCCTTCATGAGGAGCATCTGCTCTTCCAACCGACGGGCCTGTTCCTCTTGTCGGCGGGCCTGTTCATCCTGTCCGCCCCGCAGCTGCTCTTCCAGCCGATAGACCTGTTCCTCCTGTCGGCGAGCCTGTTCATCCTGTCCGCCCCGCAGCTGTTCTACCAACCGATGGACCTGTTCCTCCTGTCGGCGGGCCTGTTCCTGCAACATCACCATCAGAGCACCTAAGTCGGGTGCTGCAGATGTAGGAGCTACTGACGGGCCTGCAGCCGGTGGCTGGCCCTCCGACGTCTGCGGCATTGCACCACCAAATCGTCTTCGGTCCGTCTCCTGCTGGCGTTGACTTCGGGTACGGACACCCTCCGTTTCCTCCTTAGGTAAAATCGGCATGATTTTATCCCACTTCTGACACCAATTGTTACGAGCTTGAGGTTCGTGACAATAAAAATTGCCAATAGAATTACTTAAATTAACACTTTAATTCACTTTACACTGATTAAAGTTAAAAACACTAATAATTAATTACACTGATTCACTTTATTCCGCTACGAAGCTTCG
Organism: Parnassius smintheus behrii; assembly: GCA_036936625.1. Taxonomy (NCBI): domain Eukaryota; kingdom Metazoa; phylum Arthropoda; class Insecta; order Lepidoptera; family Papilionidae; genus Parnassius; species Parnassius smintheus. The sequence goes on from JAUPFT010000014.1 coordinate 12,780,035, forward strand.
CTTGTCTCGCCGAATTCAATACTTCCCCGATCGCATCTTGCAGCGCCTATTTATATAAATTGGCAGCGAAATATCCAGAATATTCAAGTAAACACGCGCAAGGTACTGAGAGTTCGTGTTTCAACTTCAAGAAGTTTAGTTCTTCGGTTCGAGACTAGGTGACGCTAGTGCCGTCGACTTGAGCGCGTACTGCCCACCGTTAACGTAACAGTTGGTGAAACATCATCCAGACGAGCTCCTTGGAAAATAGGGACACCTAACAACTAGACACGTACTTTTATTAAATCACATATAACTTTACCTTGATTCATACGAATACTTGCATCAACTATTTAGTATTACTGTGGTTCACTATTAATAATGCAAACTACAAATAATATAGTGCTGAAACAGTAAAAATTGAGAACTCCGATTTGGACGTATTTTATTTTCACGAGAGAGTGTAAATATAAGCTTATATTTACACTCTCCCGTTGTTTTATTTTCGACGCCAACGTTTCTTTTACGCAGCGATATGCCTTTTAATTAAAAATTGAGCGAGTTTCATTCAATGTGCTCGAGTCTGCAGTGGAGGCGTTCGACACGTTTATAAGTGTTGATGCATCGAACACGTTCCACATTAGGATAGCGCTTGCAACTTGTTTAGTGATTGCAACGTGAATAAAGAATTGGAAATAGTCGTGCTATACGAAATACGACTGCAAGTTCAATGTTTGAAAACAACGGGGTACAATCGACTTCAATCTTCGTTGTATTTCAATGGACGTTTGGTACATAAATTACACGGTTCTGTTCTCATGAAATAAATTCGTTTGAATTAAAACTATGATAATTTTTAAAACTGTAGTAACAAATAAACTAAATATCGCTGTAACAGAAGAGGCTTTTGTCCATTAATAGACTTTTATGATTCAGTAAACATATAATGCTATATCAGCGTCGTCAACCCTGATTACTACGATGGAGTACAACACAGACTGTGCTTTTGCGCTTAAAGTCTTGAAAATAGAACAAAGTTCTGCTGATTTGGCAGTCGCAGTCTGAGTATTTAAGCCAGGCGTAAAATAACCAATAACACAGTGTTTTAAAGGGCTGTAACGGGAACGGTTAATATAGTAAAAATATTAAGGTTAGTAAAAATTACTTTGTCCACATCCACTAAATGAAAAAAAAATGAATGTCTTATCTAATCTGAGCACCTGCAGCCCTTCCTTTATTGCATTCACTATCCCTACTACCACTAATCGCAGAACCACTTCTCCCAACACCACTACACTAGGAAAACAGCCAAAACAGCTGCTGTATCTATTGAGAACATGATGTATGAGTTGGATAAATGATGGATGTGGGCAAAGTAATGTACGATTACTTAAATTTAATGGAATTCCGCAAAGTAACGCCCGATTCTATTAATTATACTAAAAATATTGCACTACATTACAATCAGTATTTGTTAGTGTTTGAAGTACGTTTATAGAAGTAAAAAAAGTATTTTTGACTTATTTTAATATGCAAGCGTTTCATAATTTATTTACGTTTAGGGATTTGGGAACTTTCTGTTGAAAACGTTATATGTTGATCTGCTAGTAGTATCCTCTTCCTTAATAATGTTACCAAAAAGTACAAATGTCGCTGTTTTTCTCGCAATATTTTTACCCAGTAGCATTTTACTTTTGTGTCTGTTTTGCGATGAATTGATAATATAATTTTATATCAATTAAAATATGATTTTACTGGTATCCACAAAATTTGTTTTTTAAGGATTTCCAATGGAGCTTAAAATAATGCATACACATTAACCTTAATGTCGTCCGTTCATTACAGCATATAAAAATGATCCGCAGCAGAACATAGGCTACTCCTGTAGATTCCCACGTGGGAAGAATTTGGCCATAGTTGTTACGCTTGGCAACCGCAGTTTTTTTATTTTTTTGAGTTGTGATCAGAAGGATGCCACTGCCCTTCTCGTCTTTCATATTTCCTGTTATTTAACATGTACAACTCTAATAATTAGATATTTGTAATAATAATAACTAACCACAGCTTGGACCAAATACAATTTAACAAGTGAAGATAACAAAAAATAAATAAATTAAATTTAATAATCCTTCAATTCTTTAAAATTATAATGCATGTGGTGGTAAGAAGCTACTGCATCTCTACAGCCTATGGATACCTGCAGTTAACTACAAGTTAAGAAAACGCAGTTATAATCTATCAACATCTTAGGACGATGAAAGCTAAGTTTGGCTCGAATGGGGAAAGAAAACTCTCTCACAGAAATAATCATTAAATAGCAGCTTAATGCTGTTGCGTTTTGTATGATGAGTGTAAAGAACCGGAGACCCGTTTAATTGTAACTTACACTATAAAAAATAAAGCTTGCTCATTGCTTTGACGGCCTCGTTGGAATAATAGGTAATACCACGATTACTGATCATAATATCCGGGTCGAATCAACTAGTTATTAGATATTTCTATCAAAAAAAATTCTCAGAAGCAGTCCGGAATAAGGAAATCCGAGATGTTTCACCTACATGCTTCGGAAAACACGTAAAGCCGTTTGTCCTGCGCCAGATCTCTCTCCAGTCGTATCGAATTTCTGTCCAATCGGACTAGAGCTAGCACACACTCTTGAATTATTATAATACTTAATTTACGGTGTATTAGGCTACTGTAGAAAAATGTCTGACTGGACTTCTTTCTGGTTTTTCCCAGGATAGATGTATTTTTCCAAACCAGTACGTACCTAGTCAAATTAACAAGTTACTTTTAATATGGATTATTTATAATCTATATTGCAAATAAATACATTTTATTCTATGCTAATCCAAAGAATTAATCCAATTCTAAGCTTGGATAAATTATGAACAAAAACATTAACGTAAATGCATACATAACATGTAGCTACTCGTAAGTGCTTCGTAATTTAATGCTTTATGGCATTGTTTGGAGAGATTTCATGTAGTGAATTTGTGATAAGCTATAACGACGATGATGACGAGCTAACCGTTATATTTAATGGTAACATTAGTAATCATAACCTCAAACGTATTAAATAAAATAACTAAAATAAAATAAGACTCGTAATAAATATAATAACGTTCTATGCAGATATAATTAGTTCCAAAAATAAGCGGTTTTGAAACTAGTTACGTATTTCCCTGAAACCAAGTATAAAGGATTACGTAAAATAGACGATACGAGTCACAACTTTTGCGCTTGGTTTTTGGAAAAAAATCCTTTATCCCCAGAGGTAATGACACGAAGCTGTGGCCTCTGAAGTTGGTTGCAGTTGACCGTGGCCTGCAGTAGGTACTTACCATCCTCGTTTTTAAATCTCAGTATAAGCTTGGTTCTAAAATTACATAAAGGAGACACCCACTTACTAACTATTCATATTAATTCTATATATGTGTTTGATAAGATGGAGCATCCTCGTAAGCATGAACGTAAAGCTATTAACGACTCTAGTGGTAGGATCATTATCTAGAACATTAGAGCGCGCAATAGATTTTGCTAATGTGGATAACAATGCAGTTTAACGGCATCAGATTGCAACATCATTTAATAGTTGTTATTACAAATTTGAAAATTTCTTATTTGTTTTTTTTTTCGAGATAAAAATAACTTTTTACAAAAACTAAAAACGGACTTCGAATAATTAAAAAGCTGGTGGTGGTAATTTAAGTTGAATGGATCGCGATTTTTTGATTTGGTGACAACAGAGCACTACATCTCCGCTCCATAAACTTAAAAACATAAACTTTAAAGCCGTTCTAAGATATAGTGTATAGAAGAATTAAAGCCGTGACTTCACAATACGAAATTCGTTAAAAGTATTTTTTTAACCTTTTGAGTCTACTAATAAATAACATAATCTCAATATTGTCATTAAAAAGATTCACTGTTCACTGCGTCAGAAAGCTAATAATAAGGCTAATTTTGATACATTAAACTAGCTTTTACCCACGATTTCACATCATATTGTTTTTTTAATTTCGCATAAAAGTGTTTCAAGGTATTTATTCGAGTACAATATAGCCTGGATCACTCTGTGGTGTTGCTTTTTATCTGTTCTTGAAATTTTATTACAATCGGTTCAGCTATTTTAGAGATTAGCCCGGCCAGATCCGGCCAGACAGAAAAATAATGGTTCTTTTTTAATATAACTAGGGTAACGAACGTGCATACAGTCCACCTGATAAATCCTGGTAAATGGATGCTGTAGTCCATAGACGTCTATACTTTTCCTTGATTAAGAATCAACATGCAGATGCGTTGTCAACCCTGACAACGCATCTGCATATATGGACACTTTTACACACTTATGTGCTATAAAAGAAGAACTACGAGTATATAAACTAGAACAGAAATATGTTTAAGTAGATGTAAATTCTAGTAGGTTATGTAGACGTCTGAAAATTGTATTTTTATGTGTGTACACAAATAGTATAGTCAGTCTTTACCTTTATAAATGTGGAAACTGTGTAAGCGGATTATAGATTTTACTGAACGTTCTTTCCGTCCCGAAAGACTTGAGCTACCGTCAACAATCGCCTTACGAAGTTTTATTAAAAAAAATAAAGAGAGTTGTTTATTATAATAAGGAACGGAAGGGAAAATTCTTTAACTGTAGTTATCTCGTTTGTTACTCTACTAAAAGAGTAATAAACAAGTTTGTGACTAATTACTTCCATAGGAGTTTATTATTCCGAAATCATTCGATTATTACCATATCCAGCAAATATCTGTGGTAAAAGGCAAAAATAAAACAGTCCTGTATAAACGACGCACTGCTAGAGCAAACACTCTCTTAGTGGCTTCATCTGCATGTGCTGCTCCTCTTTGATTACTTAAAAAGTCTCTGACTACCGAAGGATGAAGCGTAATCTCTTAAATTCTGAAATGAACTGATATGCAACAGACCGGTATATGAGACCAGAATCACCACTATGAGAATCTCGTCCCTACAGTAAGCAGCTCGCCTGAACAGGAGTGTGGCCAGCTTGTAGGAAATGTCGAATGGTAAATATTTGAAAGGATCTCTCGTTTAAATAAGGGCTTGTGCACGATAGTATTAAAAATCTTAATAGTGCTGAATCAATGTCATTGTTGTTATTCAATGAGATTTACAAGGCAACTCCAACTGTGTGATCATAAAGTAATTATTATTGTCAATATATTATGTAGTATGCTAGAAAGCAATGGTCAATATTACCTGATACGTGTTACGTGGGATAACAGAAAGTGAAAGTGTAAATAATACTTCATGAAAGTTGTGAAAGTAAAGAATATTCCTTGAATATATAGGCAGCACTCATAACTCAAATTTGTATTTTGAGAGAGTTTTCAAATATGTAAAAAATTAAATTCTATATTTATAAGCTCTTGATAAGTTTTATTAGTCCACTCTACTCCAACTGAAATATTAAACACAAATTACAAATATTGTAAGACCGGTAACGCACTTGTAATTCCTCTGGTGTTAGTCATGTGCGGAGGGAAATTGACACTTACCATCAGTTTAGCAGTATTTTCAAAAAACAAGTTTGACGCCAAAGTTTCAAACCTGTTGTCTCATGGATACGTCATTTAGTCGTAATGGCATCATTTATAGCTGAACTGAGTAAATGGCGCTGAGTAAATGGCGCAAGTGAGAGTCTCTGAGAGATAACTAAATATTTGTGGCATTTTTTGCAGCGACTGTGGGTCCGTGGGGTCCCACAGTCGCTGCAAAAAATGCCACAAATATTGTGATGTGAAGTTCCTAAAGGAACAGTTTCGCGACTAGTCGACGCTGGTGACAAGAGTGCTGGTTATTTTCTCGTAAAAAGCTAAAGTATTAGTATAGCCATTCAGCGAGGAAACGCTGACAGCGTTCTTGGCACTATACCGCGGGGACTGTATGACATTTCTATTATATATTTTTTATTATTAGGTACAATAAGTGTTATTAAAATAAAATAAGAAATAAAAATAAAAGTAATACAAATTATACACATCTATATTTGGTATAATAATATCGTTCATGTAGTATTTGATATATATTTGTATATATTTTTAGGGCACAAATTTTGACACAATTTTGCTGACTACTAAGGCTATGTTACGCACGCAACTACTCAGTAACACCCCCTAATAAATTAAAATACTTTAATATGCTATTTTAGTAGTGTCTTAAAACTTGATCGATTTTCGAAAACTATAGAAACAATATTATTAGACAACGAAAATCATGACGGTATAAATATACAGACATAACACATTCTTTAAAATTAATATAGAAATATTAGTTTTGACAAGTCTTAGTTCTGACTTTACTTTGACTAAAGTGTGAAATACCCAATTATTTATTAATCTATACATGCACAAAATGGTACATATGGCGGACTTAATGTCGTAGGCCATTCTCTCTCAGCCAAGCATTAGGCTGAAAAAAAAAAGACATATACGAGGCGGTGCAGCAATAATCCAAATTGTAAAATAGACATATAAAAATATATACATAATTATGTCGATAAGAGATCTAAGAGAGTAAAAAGGTTTTACTCTACCGAACCGAAGCGTCGTATCATTGGTAATCTGGCAAGCTTTGTTGTTTATAGGAGTTTTGTGAAATACATCATCGGGAAGCGTACTTTAAACGAATTGCTAACGATTTACCTATTGTATTTATAGCCATATATGCGTACTCCATCGTGATCTCACCTGAACATGATCATCTTTCGCCTTACATACTTATATATATATATATATGTGTGTATATATATATATATATATATATATATATATATATATATATATATATATATATATATATATATATATATATATATATATATATATATATATATATATATATGAGTTGTGTATGAATGATTTAGACTTGAATACTGTGTGGGATAATATTAAGAAAGGTTTGGTGGATACCGCCACCGAAGTATGTGGTGTAAGTAAGAGAACAAATGAAAGGAAAAGTAATACGTTATGGTGGGATGATGAGGTACGGGTGGAAGTTGAATCAAAGAAGAAAGCATGGTTAGATTTACTAGCAACCAAAGCTGGTAATTCTTCTGGTATGAATGATTGAATAATGAGATTGAAAGAAAAAAGGCAGAATTTAGACGTCTAAATAAGAGAGTAAAAGAAGTTGTTGAAAGGAAAAAGAAAGAAAGAACGGATAAGAATGATAGAAGGATATCTGATAATTTTCAGGCTAACATAAAAATGTTCTGGAAACTCGTAAGAACTGCCAGGGGAAATACAAAACAGCATATAATAAATGCTATGAGACGAGAATGGATGTATTCTGAATTTCGAATTTAAACAGATGGAAGGAATACTTTGAAAGCGTGTTTATGAGTGAAGAGTCGTCTGAATTAAATGAACTAGAAATTCCGAAAGAAGTGGAAAGGGGTATGGAGATAAGTGTAGATGAAATAATGAAAGCAATGAAAAGCATGAAAGCAGGTAAGGCAGCTGGATATGATAGAGTATCACTCGAGATGCTAAGGGCTGGAGAGGGAGTGGTGGCAGGCCTGCTGTACACCTTGTTTAATTTATGTTGGGAATTAAAACGGATACCGGATGACTGGTGTAAAGCAGTTATAGTACCAATATATAAAGGAAAACGGTCACAGCAGTACTGCAAAAACTACCGCGGTATCAGCTTGCTTAGTATTGTGGGTAAACTGTATTCTAAGGTGTTAATTGAAAGAGTTATGAAAGAAACTGATGGAAAAATTTGGGATGTGCAAGCGGGTTTTAGAAAGGGAATGGGGTGTACAGATCAAGTCTTTTCCATGCGCATGATTGCGGAGAAGTTTTTGTCCAAAAACCAGAAAGTTTTTTGTGCATTTATGGACTTGGAAAAGGCTTATGACAGAGTGGACAGAAATGTGTTATGGCAAACACTGAACTCATATGGGTTGAGCGATGGTTTGATACAGGCATTAGGGTCTCTTTATAGGAACTCTAGTGCTTGTGTCAGGATCAATGGGGTCTACTCGGACTGGTTTGGCATCCAAAAAGGTGTCAGACAGGGCTGTGTAGCTTCCCCTTGGCTGTTCAACCTATTTATGGACCGGTGTTTGCAAACTTTGAAAGATGAAGAATGTGGGTTAAGAATGGGCGAGTTAACCGTCAAATGCCTTTTGTATGCCGATGATCAAGTCATATTTGCGTCATCGGCGGCTGAGTTGCAAATGATGGTTACATTAATGAACTGGGAATTAAAAGAAAGGGGAATGAAAGTGAACGCATGTAAGACGAAAGTGATGGTTTTTTGAAAGAGAAGAAAGAAAAACGGTATGTGAAATAAGGATAGAAGGAGAATTAATTGAGCAAGTGGATGAGTTTGTGTATTTGGGATGTGTATTTAGCAGGGATGGTAGATATGATAGGGATAAAGAACGACGAGTAAATGCAGGGAATAGAGTGAATGGGGCACTAACTCTATTATGAAGAACCAGAATGTGTCAAAACAAGCACGTATGGTAATTCATAATGCTGTGTTAGTCCCTACTTTAATGTATGGTAGTGAAAGCTGGGTGTTGAAATCCCAAAAAAAATGCTCCTTGCGAATATAAATAAAACTTCAGATTCACCAAGGCAAAGTCAACAACATTTATTTTCACAAACACCTTTATAGAATTTGAATAGATCTTAACATCGCGACTTGCAAAACTCGTGTCAAAAATTCAACGCCATCTATGAATAACTAGCCACACTACAATTACTGCTAAATATACATAATTAGTACAGCGCCATCTATTAACTCACACCATTATTACTAACACATATCGCTTTATGAGCGAGCATTGAACATTCCGCCCACCATGGACGAAATGTCCATATTCAACAATTACTAAAGAATTCGACTTACAATTATAAATAACAATAAGGAAAAATTAAGACTAATTCACATCTATAGAATCCGCCCACCATTGCATTAGGCGGTGTAGAACCAAACTAAAATAAATACAACATGACATTGTATGTTACATTACAATATATTATACCGACATGATAAAAGGAACTTAAATTTAAGGCATACAATTAATATTGACAAACTTAGGTAACATACTTTGTAAAGCAGCAAGGCAAAGAAGCAGATTGGAACGCATTTATCATTTAGTGACAGGGAGAATAATCAACTTGGATACGGGACGCTTTATAATCGAATTCTTGCATCGCAAGGATACACGCGTTAGATTGTCAGCGCCGGGATGTTTGTGGGTAATGATGCCGTAAAGCCACTTAGCTGGTGGAAGGTCAGTTTCTTTCACTAGAACTATATCTCCTATGTTAGGTTCGGGAGTTCGGCGAGACCATTTATAGCGATGGTGAAATTGTGTCAGATATTCGTGTGCCCATCTATGCCAGAAATCTTGCACTAATCGTTGGGTGAGGTGACACCTTTTTAAACTACTAATATTAGAACTTTCAAATTTATGATCAGGCACGAGTATCAGAGACTCGCCGACTAAAAAATGTCCTGGTGTTAGTGGGAAGGGTTCATCAAGATTATTGGTAATTTGGGAAAGAGGTCGGGAGTTCAAGCATGCCTCTATTTGTGCCAAAACTGTGGTCAACTCCTCAAAAGTCAAGGTGTGGTTACCAACAACTCTTTTCAGATGATACTTAGTGGATTTTACCCCTGCCTCCCAAAGCCCTCCAAAATTTGGAGAGTGAGGTGGAATGTAATGCCACTTCGTTCCATTATTGCCTAACCACTCGGCAATCTCCGCAGCTACGCTAGACCTTTCGTGATTTAATAAGTTTTGTAACTCCCTATCAGCTCCAACAAAGGTGGTGCCGTTATCGCTCCACAGCTCAGCACAATGTCCTCGTCTGGATGTAAATCGCCTAAAGGCTGCCAGAAAAGCCTGTGAAGTCAGATCGCTGACAACTTCGAGGTGGATAGCCCGAGTGGACATGCAGACAAAGACACAGATGTACCCCTTAGTGGAATGATAACCGCGACCCTTCATGGGTCTGACGGCGATTGGGCCGGCGTAATCCACACCACTTCTTAGAAAAGGTCGGCAAGCTGTCGCTCTTGCCTCAGGCAAGTTACCCATCAGCTGCTGGTTAGTCTGAGCAGAATGACGTACGCAAGTCACGCATTTTTTAACAAATTGCCTGACAAGACCCTTTGCGTTTATTACCCAATACTTTGATCTTAGATAATTGAGCATTAATTGCGGCCCACCATGCATTGTGCGATCGTGGGCATGAGCTATCAAAAGATCTGTGAATGCAGACTTATGAGGAATGAGCACAGGATTCTTCATGTCCTCTGGGATCTTGGCATGACGTAAACGACCACCTACTCTTAAGATCTCATTTTCATCGAGGTAAGGATTTAACGAGGTAAGTGTGCTCTTTCCTTTTATTCTTCCCCTTCCTTTTAACGAATCCATGTCTTCCTTGAAGTACTGGGTTTGGCACATTTTAATGCAGGTAAGTAATGCTTCATTTATTTCCGATGAACTTAACCAACTAGTTTTAATTTTGCCCTTAGATTTTAAATACAAAAACCTTCTACAATATGCAATGACTCTGGTAAGTTTATTTAGTGATGAAAATTTTGAAAGCACATCTTCAGAACTGCAGGTAAGTGAATGAACCATAAATCTTTTCTTTTTCTCTTCTAAACATGTATCCTGTAATTTCCCTGTATTATATTGTATTTCTTTATTTTTGAGCCATTTAGGACCGCATTTCCAGATCTTAAATCTTGCCAATTCAGACGGTAGCACACCGCGGGAAGCACCATCCGCGGGATTGTCACTCGATTGGACATGTGACCATTGGTGAACATCCAAGAGAGTGAGTATTTCGGATACCCTGTTAGCCACAAAGGTTTTCCATTTGCTTGGATGACTTCTCAGCCACGACAGTACCACGGATGAGTCAGTCCAGGCGTGGATATTTTCCCTTGAAACTTCTAAGGTATCCGAAACGTCCCGCATAAGCTTGGCAAGCAACACTGCACCGCAGAGCTCTAGTCTAGGAATGCTCACCTGTTTGACAGGAGCCACCTTTGTCTTTGAAGAAACTAAATTGACATGAATCGCTCCATCTTGACCAATAATTCTGGCATATACAACAGCTGCAAACGCATTATTGGATGCGTCACAAAATCCTTGGAGCTCTAGACATGCTCCACTATGAAGACCTAACCATCTGGGAATACAAAACTCGGTGAGCTGACTAAGGCTACTACGATAGGCTATCCACTCGTGCAGTAAATGGGATGGAAGCTCATCGTCCCATCCGATGCCTGACAACCAAATTTTCTGAATGAGTATTTTTGCTGTTATTATGACAGGAGAGATCCATCCTAATGGGTCATATAGCCTGGCGATGTCAGATATGACCTTTCGCTTGGTCACGGGGACCTCCAACTGAGGAAGTTGAACAGTGTACTGAAATTTATCAGTTGATCTATTCCACGTTAATCCTAAAATTTTTAACACCTCATCTGTTTTCAATTCCAAGCTGTCTTTTATGTCGGTTCTTCCTTCACTTATTTCGTTCAATAGCTCATTACTATTGCTGGACCACTTCTGAAGTTGGAAGCCTCCACGACTCAGCAATTGGTTCATATTCCTGTGCAATTCCACACCTTCGGCTACAGAGTTGCAACCTGTCATAAGGTCGTCGACATAAAAATCCGTCAGCACGCGGTCAGTAACTGAAGAAAAGGTCTTTCCCTCATCGTACACAAGCTGTTGCAATGATCTTACAGCTAGATATGGTGCTGAAGATGTACCGAAGGTGACACGTAATAAACGTAGGTGTTGCAAATCCTTATTTGGGTTTTCCCGCCACAGAATTCTTTGATAGTCGGTATCATCTTGAAACACTTTAACCTGTCTGTACATTTTCACAATGTCAGCGACTAAAGAAATACGATGACGACGCCATCGCATGATGATATGTCGCAGATCAGGTTGAAGTGTTGGGCCGACCATCAAATCATTGTTCAATGATACGTCATTCTCACCAGGGCAAGATCCATCAAACACGACCCTTACCTTGGTCGTACCTTTGTCGTTCCTCAGAACGGCATGGTGGGGCAAGTAGACAGCGCCTGGTTTTTTAATTTCTTTTTCCGAAACATGTTCCATATGGCCTAAGTCTACATACTCTCTTATGACGCTCGCATATTGGCTTTGAAAATTTGTGTCACGTTGAAACCTTCTTTCTAAAGCATAAAAACGTTTGCGCGCTATATTTTCCGAACCACCATATTTGCATGCTGGATCTCCAGATTTGAAAGGGAGTTTGACGATGTATCGTCCTGACTCATCCCTTCGTGTGGTTTCAGAAAATATTTGTTCGCATTTATTTTCTTCGTCAGTTAGATATTTTTTACGTAACAAAGAATCATCTGATTCTAATTCCCAAAACCTTTTGAGCTGCTCATTGTCGTTCATTTGAACGTGTAGGCCAATGATGATGTTGTGACACATCTTAGAACTATGGTGATTGGATTCATGATTATGAACATTGCCAGATAAAATCCACCCTAGTGCTGTCTTTTGCGCAAGAGGAGCCCCGGGTGGGCCTTTCATTAATCCTTCCAGCAAAATCTCGCTGTACACACATGTTCCCAGTATTAAGTCAATTTTATTTGGCATTCCGTATGTTGGATCTGCCAAATCCATTTTAGAAAGTGTTGATGAAACATGAACTATCTTCCTTTCGGGAAGCAGAGACGTTAATTTATTTAAAACATACGCCTTGGTATTTACGATAAATGAATGGTCAAGGCGTGAGTGAAGTTTTATTACGACCATTGCTTTAGAGGGTAAAGTACCACTCTCCTCATCGCCTAACCTGGAAATATCAGCTTTCGTCGGAATTTTCCTTAAACCCAGTAACTGGACAGCTGACTCCGTGATGAACGAAGCCTGAGAGCCCTGATCAATTAGCGCTCTTAATAAAACAAATGCCCCAGTTTTGGTTTCGACCTCGACCAAGGCCGTGGCCAATAGTGATTGGCTATGAACATCCGAAAAACATGAAACAATAGTATTGGTGGACTCACTTGGCGAATTGGAAGTTGTTGCTGCTGCAGCAACAACGTTATTATCGTTGTCAATCGGTTTAGGAACAGATTTAGGATGTAATAGAGAATGATGTCTTTTCTGGCATATACGACATCTAGTCGACCGGCGGCATGAATATGCGGCGTGATTTTCGCCTAAACAATTGAAACATAATTTATTGGCCTGAACATAACTTCGGCGCTCATCAACGTCCTTGGTTGCAAATTTTTTACAATTACATAATTTATGTGCCTCCGAACAAAATGTGCAAGATACTGTGGCAATATGAAGCACCTTGACATTACGGTTGCCATTTTGTTTCTGTATCTTAGTGTCCAAAAATTCCAAGGACTTAAACCGATGTTCCAAGAAATTTTTTAAATCGGACAATTTGGGCAGTTCATTTGAAAACTCGCTAACTTTAACTTCCCACAACTTCCGCGACTCTGTATCTAATTTTAAGCTTACTATATAAATTATGATAATGTCCCATGTACTAATATCCACACCTAAATTAGTTAAAGCGTGTAAACACTCATTAGTGTTGTCTAAAAGATCCTTTAATGCCAAAGCTGATTCGTTTTTACACATATATTGATTAAATAAACGCTTTAAAATACAATTACACAAGTATCTTTTATTATTAAATCTTTTTTCTATTTGTTCCCAACATTGGTTATAATTAGCTGCAGTAGTGGGTACCTGACGAATCAATTGCTCCGCCTCACCAGTCAAATAACCCTTTAAGTAGTGTAATTTTTGAACGTCGTCTAAGGTCTCATTTGAGTGTATTAACGAAACAAACAGGTCCCTAAAAGTTGTCCATTCGTTATATTTGCCCGAAAAGGTAGGAATAGTAATTTTTGGTAATTTAACTGATGTGGACGTGAACGAACTACTACCACTCGCTTGCAACTCTGATTCATTTAGCATGGATAATTTATTTTTTAAATCACATTTATAATCTATATATAAATCTTCGACTTTGTCATAGAGTTCTTCTTTTATGTAATCGGATGCCTCTAATTTATCCCAATCCGAATCCTGGATAATTTTTTGATGTGTAATTTTAAAATCATTCCATAACTGTTCTAAATTCTCGAGTCTAGTTTTAATGTACTGCTCCGCAATTCGCTCCTTTGGAGATTTCTTAAAGTTAAGATGAGCCTTTGAAATTCTTTTGTATATGTCCCTTTGTATATTAAAGTTTGCCATCTTATTTCTGTTAGGAAAAATTACTTAAGAACTAATTTACAGATTCAGTACATTCAAATTTCAAATAATATAAGTGTTTAGAATTTCAAAATTAATCGCACATAAATTATAAAATTCCAAGTGTAATTCCTTCTATGTATCTTGATCGAAAATTTTACAAGTCCAGCAAAATTACGAAATTTTCAAAGCGTTTACAAACTTGTTATGTTGATATAAAATCGGGCATAGATTCCTCGTATAAACACTTTTTAAACAATTATTCTAAGTCTAATATTAGTAAACTAAGTTTTTCAAAGTTCTACGCAATTGTAAAATGACACTTTAAATTTATTTTACTGTCGAATTAATATTATGAAAGTACTCACAGTTTTGTCCGGATCACTATTCACAACACTTATACTTGCATGCAGTTGCAGTCCTTTTGCCAGCGCCGGTATCGATGATGCAGCCACACGGCGAAATGGCTCCTCCACACGTCGGGAACTTCGTTGCCAACTTCCGCTTGATGTCTTCCACTTTGACAGACGATGCTGCTCCCCGCAGTTAGCAGCACTATCGGCAACAATCCGCTACCGTGTCAGCGCCGCTTGGACCAAACACCAGTCACTAAAGCCGTATACATCCGGCTCGAAGGACCAATGTTGAAATCCCAAAAAAAATGCTCCTTGCGAATATAAATAAAACTTCAGATTCACCAAGGCAAAGTCAACAACATTTATTTTCACAAACACCTTTATAGAATTTGAATAGATCTTAACATCGCGACTTGCAAAACTCGTGTCAAAAATTCAACGCCATCTATGAATAACTAACCACACTACAATTACTGCTAAATATACATAATTAGTACAGCGCCATCTATTAACTCACACCATTATTACTAACACATATCGCTTTATGAGCGAGCATTGAACACTGGGTGTGGCAGAAGAAGCACGAATGTAGAATAAATGCTGTAGAAATGCGGTCTTTAAGGAATATGCTAGGGTTGAATCTGAATGACAGGGTGAGAAATTGCGTGATAAGAGATAAATGTGGTATGCAAGATGATGTTGTGATCAGGATTAAGAAAGGAATGCTTCGGTGGTTTGGTCATGTGGAAAGAATGAATGAGGAAAGAGTGACAAAGCAAATTTATATGGCGGATGTGAACCGCCGAGTCGGGAAGGGACGCCCTAGGAAAAAGTTTATCGACCAAATTGGCGATATTTTGAAAATGGGCCACGTTAGAAGTACCCTTAACCGACGAGCATGTATGCGTAGATATATGGATGTAAAGGAGGCGAAAGAGGTATGTCAGAATCGTGCCAAACGGAAGTCCGTAGTCTCTGCCTACCCCTCTGGGTGACAGGCGTGAGTGTTTATGGTACGGTATATATATATATATATATATATATATATATATATATATATATATATATATATATATATATATATATATATATATATATATATATATATATATATATATTGATGTCCCGATGTCAGAGTTAGACCTGATTATGACTTTTGGTCGGATCTACGCTGAATGACCATATACTATATATCAGAGGAATCACATATTTTTTTACGTGGTAGAGCCATGCTGCAGTTATATTAGTAGTATAGTTGTAGCACGAATGGGTCGGCTCGACCGGGGAAGGACCACGCTCTCACAGAATACCAGCGTGAAATAGTAGCTTAATGCTGCTGTATTTCGTATGGTGAGTGTAGAGAACCGGAGACCCTTTTTACTGGAAATGAGGCATTCCATCTCAGTCCTCATGGATAGATGTAGATGTCTATGGGCCGCAGCAACCACTTACCATCAGGTGGACTGTGTGCTCGTTTGTCACCCTATTCTATAAAAAAAAAGTCACAAACAAGATTTACTACATCTTGAAACGATCTTATTTTAGAACATTAGTATATATAAACATATATATGTAAATGTTCTAAAATAAGATCGCTTCAAGATGTAGTAAATATTGTTTGTGATTCCTCTGACATATAGTATATGGTCATTCTGCGTAGATCCGTCCAAAACTAATAATCAGGTCTAATTCTGACATCGGGACGTTAATCACCTGAGTCCCCTCCGTGAAATTATGTGCCGCAAAGCAACGCAAGCGCCGGGAGTTAAAAATAAATAAATTAAACGTAATAAAACCTGTAAAAATAGTTTTATTATATGTGTAGTGTTCAAGTAAATATAAGAAATCATTAATCACGGAATAAAATTAGTTATCACGCCTTGACACATGACCTTTTTCGTAATTTTATTACTTATATGTTACTTACGTTTTATTACTTATATGTTTTATTACTTAAACGTTACGGTTGTGTGGGTTTGTGGCTTAGAGCCGCTTTAGATAATAGGATTATCAAAGATTAGCAAGTATTATGTTGTTTCACAACCCATTGGTCTGGCATCATTGATCGTCTAGGCAAAATTTACAATATATTTATAACTGGCATTGAGTTTGTAAAAAAATTTTTGGCTTCGATAAAATTCATCGAGATTCGACCAGCGGTCGCATTATTCAGATACTCTGAACGATTTTGTCAATACGTATTTTATTTTGTACACATATCTAAATTTCTAATATATAGAAGTTAATGGTTGTTTGTTCGTATTTTATGCGTTGCCATGCCGTTCATCAGATTGCGGTAAAACTTTGTCAACTTATTGCTGGCACTCGCACGAAGGTTAGTGTAACAAAATATAATAATAATAATAATGTCCTCCAGACCGAATTTCGGCCACGGCGGCCTGCCTCAACGGAGCCTAGCCATCGGCGCAGGACAGGATTATAGTGCCCAAGTGTAAGCGCTAGCACAGGTGCACTCTCTATTCCCTCGTTCTCATTACCTGATGGGACGGTAAACCGACACGACCGGAGAGAGATGAGGCGCAGGACCAACGGCTTTACGTGCTTTCCGAGGCACGGGGGTGAGACATCGCCACCTTCTTGACTCCGGGCAACTACTGAGAATTTCTTGACAGAAACTCAATAATTAAATTTTTTGCCCGACCCGGGATTCGAACCCTACTTCGAACTACAACCACTAAACCAACGAGGCAGTCGGTTAATGTAATAAATGCACAGTAAAATTAACTTACAGTAGGTGGCGCGCATATCATAGCGACAAAGTTATTTGAAAATCATATATTATCATATATTCAATTTCAATGATTTTATTTCTACTAAAATAATATAATTCTTTTAAATGCAACGCGCCGGGTAATATCTAATATCTTATAAATATATAATAAATAAAAATTTATATTTGTTTTTTCGTATATTATGCGCTGCACTCTGTTTATCAGATAGCAGTAAAACTTTGTCAACATATTGCTGGAGCTTGCGCTAAGGCTATAGGCATAGTACATTTAACTTACAGTAGGTGGTGCGTGGTGCGATAAATTTATTTGAAAGTCATATTATAAGATATCATTAAATTTCAATGAATGTAGGTATTATAATGTTACGCGCTCCAATCGACGATATACTAGCGCCATCTAGTGTCAGGAACGAGAGCGAGTAGAGCGTGTAAAGAATGACATCACAGATCTTTCGACCCACAGCGCCACCTGAAGAACTAAGTTTCTAGAAAATCTATACTCGATTTCTCGGTACCTTGCGCGTGTTTACTTGAACATTCCGGATGTTTTGCTGATTTGAATAAATAGGTGGCGCAAGATGCGATCGAGACAGAGTTTAACTCGGCGACACAAGCGAAGCTACGGAGCGAAATTAAGTGAATTAGTGTGTTTAATTATTAGTGTTTTTTAACTTTAATTCGTATAAAGTAAATTAAAGTGTTAATTTAGGTAATTTTATCGGCAATTTTTATTGTCACGAACCTCAAGCTCGTAACAATTGGTGTCAGAAGTGGGATAAAATAATGCCGATTTTACCTAAGGAGGAAACGGAGGGTGTCCGTACCCGAAGTCAACGCCAGCAGGAGACGGACCAGAGGAGATTTGGTGGTGCAACGCCGCAGATGTCTGAGGGCCAGCCGCCGGCCACGGAAGCCGGTCCGTCAGCAGCTCCTACGTCTGTGGCACCTGACTTAGGTGCTCTGATGGTGATGCTGCAGGAGCAGGCTCGCCGACAGGAGGAGCAGGCTCGCCGACAGGAGGAACAGGTCCGTCGGTTGGAAGAGCAGCTGCGGGGTGGACAGGATGAACAGGTTCGTCGGTTGGAAGAGCAGCTGCGGGGTGGACAGGATGAACAGGCCCGCCGACAGGAAGACCAGGTTCGTCGTTTGGAGGAGCAGCTGCGGGGTGGACAAGAGGAACAGGCCCGTCGGTTGGAAGAGCAGATGCTCCTCATGAAGGACCTTCACGCTACCTTCGGGAAGGAGATAAAGGAGGTGAAGGATAGGGTTGCTCAGCATGACAACCGCCTGTCGGAAGCTGAAACCCAAATCGCGAAAGCTGAAAACCGAATCGAGAAAGCTGAAACCCGAATCGACCAAGTAAACAATCGGGTTGACAACGTAATGGCTGACATGAAGAAATCACTGGACGAACTCAAATTTGGGGATGGAACTACAGCTCCCGTAGTAGCTGCAGCACCTTCGCTACGTGGATTCAAAGTGCCGCCGTTCGACGGGACCTCTTCCTGGTCGGCCTACAAAATCCAGTTCGAGGCCGTCATGGAGGCGAACGGCTGGAATAAAAGCCAAGCCATGACTGCACTCACCCTAGGCCTGCGCGACCAAGCCTTAACTGTGTTGGAAGCTCTCGGTAAGAAAGTGACCTATGAGCAGCTTCTTGAGGCCTTGGAGGCGAGATATGGTGACGCGCACCTGGAACACGTCTTTCGCGCGCAGCTTAAAGATCGCGTGCAACGCAGCAACGAAAACCTGCAGCAGTGGGCCCTTGAGGTGGAGAAGATGGTTCGTAAAGCATACCAGTCTGTACCTGCGCTCATTGGAGGGAACCTGGTGCAAACATTCATCGACGGCATCCGCGACCTGGAAGTCAGAGCTGCTGTGAGGCTCGGGCACCACGAGACGCTTAAGGACGCCTTGGCCCATGCACTGGAGGTAGAAGCCGTGCGGCAGGATCATCGTTCCCATCGCGTCAGGGAGGTTGCAGCAGCTACAGTTCGCGACCGCAACAAAGGATACAGCCCTAGGTGCTATGGCTGTGGGGAAAAGGGCCACCTTCGATCCAGCTGCCCTAAGCGAACCGCAGAAAGGGAAAGTGATCGATATCAGGAGGGTAGTGCAGCTAACGGCACTGCCTGGCGGCGACAGGATCATCGTTCACCTCACGCTATGGAAGTTGCAGCAGTTACGGTTCGCGACCACAATAAAGGATACAGCCCTAGGTGCTATGCCTGTGGGGAAAGGGCCCTTCTTCGGTCCAGCTGCGCTAAGCACACCCTAGGAAGGGAAGGTGAACGGTCTCAGAAAGGAAGTGCGGCTAACAGCACCGCCCAGCAGCAGCAGGAATACGACTTTGAGATCGAACATCGCAGCGAGAAATCTCATGGCAACGCAGATGCATTGTCAAGAAGACCTTGTCCTGAAGATGGCAACCATTGTAGTAGGCAAGGTAAGGAAGTGGTATCCGTGAGGATGCTCAGGACAGACCACCTCAGTAACGGGTGGAAGGACAGCCTACGACGTGCACAGCATGAAGATCCAGACATCAAGCCGATTCTGGGATGGATGAAGGCCCGTGCTACCAAGCCTAAGTGGAGGGACGTCTCAGCGATGAGTTCAACCACGAAAAGCTATTGGGCCCAATGGGACAGCTTGCTGCTTCAGGATGGAGTCCTGTGCCGTAAATGGGACAATGGTCGAGGAGACAGCTGTCGTTTGCAAATGGTTGTCCCTAAAGCTAAAGTGCCGAATGTTCTACAGCTGTGCCATAATGGTCGTTCAAGAGTCCACCTGGGAGTTAAACGAACTCTGCTGAAGGTCCGAGAACAGTTTTACTGGGTCCATTATCGTGACGATGTCGAGGATTGGTGTCGTACATGTACAAGTTGTGCGGCTGTGCGGGGACCTCAGACACGTAGTAGAGGAGCACCGAAATTGTACAATATTGGTGCACCACGGGATAGGACAGCCCTTGACATTGCGGAGCCGTTACAGAAAGGCGTAAGAGGGACTCCTAAGATCGTCCATGTGGATCGCTTGGCGCGTTATCATGGGACCGATAATGCTCGGGACGAGCATGTCTTAGGAGGGGGCAGTGTTACGCGCTCCAATCGACGATATACTAGCGCCATCTAGTGTCAGGAACGAGAGCGAGTAGAGCGTGTAAAGAATGACATCACAGATCTTTCGACCCACAGCGCCACCTGAAGAACTAAGTTTCTAGAAAATCTATACTCGATTTCTCGGTACCTTGCGCGTGTTTACTTGAACATTCCGGATGTTTTGCTGATTTGAATAAATAGGTGGCGCAAGATGCGATCGAGACAGAGTTTAACTCGGCGACACAAGCGAAGCTACGGAGCGAAATTAAGTGAATTAGTGTGTTTAATTATTAGTGTTTTTTAACTTTAATTCGTATAAAGTAAATTAAAGTGTTAATTTAGGTAATTTTATCGGCAATTTTTATTGTCACGAACCTCAAGCTCGTAACAATAATTTTTATTTAAATAATACAAATTTTCCAAATTTTGATTTCCATACCTTATAAAAATATAGCGTTATTTCTATAAAGTAACAAATATTTTTGTGAATGCAACAAGCAATGTTTTTTTAGTCACAAACATTACATTTCGGTTAAATTAATTTAGAATCAGTAAAAAATCGCAATACATTAAATAACAAAATTTTCTTATATTTACGCGAAGACTACGAAATGTTGACAATATTATCTCTCTCGTTGGTCTAACTCTAAAAGCGCGACTACTATCGTAAGGTTCCGAGTTCGATAGTAGATTCGAAAAGTTCTAGCACGGAACTTTCTAGAAAGCTCTCCTAGTTCTACTACTCGATAGTAGATGGCGCTAGTGGCATTAATTATAATAACGCGCCAGTCGATCATGGATGATGGACGACCTTAGGAGTACCTCTTGCACCTTTCTGTATCCGGTAGGTTACGTCATTGATCCTTGTCACAATCCGCTACAGTCAATCCCATTTAGCTTGGAGCTTAGAAGATTTCCCTTTGTTGTGGACTGAATTGTGCAACCACAATAGTGAACCTTCGTCGAACCCTTTGTTGTTCATTTTGCAGTCGTAACGGGATTTCATCTCTTCAGACATTTGCTGGCCTGATTGTCTGACGTGCTCATAAATGTCATTAATTTTCTTCCACAAGTAATTTGCATAATCGGTTATACTGCGTGGGGAATCAGGTGGTATTCTGGTGACTAGATCTGCAGGCAGCCGTAATTCTCTTCCAAAGTTTGCAAAAGCTGGTGTCACTGATGCACTTTCGTGAACAGCGATATGACAATAAAAACGGTTGTGTGTGCTGGTTCCAATCTCGTCCCCGATTGTCTATAACTTTTGCTAGGTACCTCTCCAATGTTTGATTAAATCGTTCTACCATTGCATTAGATTGCGGGTGGTAAGAAGTTGTTCTTGTTTTATGAGTACCCGTAACTCGGTAAGTTTCCTGGAATATTTGAGACTCAAAATTCCTTCTACTTTAATGCAACAGAAGACTCAATGAAGTAGTTTATCTGCAACTGCTGAAGCTTCTTGATTTGGAATGGCGAAGACTTCTGACCATGAAATATTTTTTACCACTTTCACTTTCCTCAAACAGCGCTTTCCGAAAAAAACATTTGCGACACCAATTCTCGACATCGTCACGACAGTGGACAAGGTCTTCTTCACAATGCATCTGCATTGCCATGAGATTTCCTGCTGCGATATTAGATCACAAAGCTGTATTCCCGGTGCTGTAAACTGCACTATCATCTCGAGATTGATCGACTTCTCTTTTTCCAGTTCGCTTAGGGCGACTGGATCGAAGATGGCCCTTTTCCCCACAGCAGTCGCACCTTGGGCTTTATCCCACATTGCAGTCGCGAACTGTAACTGCTGCGACCTCCCTGATACGATGGGAACGATGATCCTGCCGCACGACTTCCACCCCCGTGCATGTACCGAGGCGTCCTTAATTGTATCGTGGGGCCCGAGCTTCACAGCAGCTCTGACTTCAAGGTCGCATATGCTGTCGATGAATGTCTGCACCAGGTTGCCTTCATTGAGCGCAGGTACAGACTGGTATGCTTTTCGAACCAGCTTCTTCACCTTAAGGGTCTACTGCTGCAGATTTTTGTTACTGCGTTGCACACGCGATTCTATAGTTGCGCACGAATGACGTGTTCCAGGTGAGCGTCGCCATATCTAGCCTTCAATGTCTCAAGAAACTGCTCGTAAGTCATTTCCTTACCGAGAGCTTCCAGAACAGTTAAGGCATGGTCGGGCAGGCCTAGTGTGAGAGCAGTCATGGCTTATAGCTACTACGGGAGCTGTAATTCCATCCCCAAGTTTGAGGTCGTCCAGCATTTTCTTCGTGTCAGCAATCACGTTGTTCACTTGGTTGCTTTGGGTTTCAGCGTCCAACACGCGGTTGTCATGTTGAGCAACCCTATCTTTCACCTCCCTTATCTCTTTCCCGAAGGTAGCATGAAGGTCCTTCATGAGAAGCATCTGCTCTTCTTTATCGCGTTTGAACTGCTCTTCCAAACGACGGGCCTGTTCCTCCCGTCCGCGCTGTAGCTGTTCTTCCAACCGACGAGTTTGTTCCTCCACTGGTCAAGCCTGCTCCTGCTGCTGCATCATTAGAGCACCTAAGTCAGATGCTGCAGGTGTAGAAGCTGCTGACAGGCCAGCCTCCGTGGCCGGCAGCTGGCCCTCCGACATCTGCGGCGTTGCACCATTAAATCGTCTCTGGTCCATTTCCTGTTGGCGTTGACTTAGGGTACGGACACCCTCAGTGTCGTCTTTAGGTAAAATCGGCATTATTGTGTCCTACTTCTGACACCAATCGTTACGAGCTTAGCGTTCGTGACAACTAATACTACCGATTGAATTACCAAAATTCACTGACTGGATGGATGACTCGGTCGCGGTCCTGAACGCCTTTATATAGGACCTTTTCTAATGAACCTTCTATACTGAACCTTGTCTACATCCAGAATGCTCGAGCACATACCGGTCCCGACCGAGTGTAGAAAGTTCTCTCCCAGTTCCGCCACTCGATACTAGATGGCGCTAGTGGAAATTTCTAGCATGAAACTTTGGTGATGGACAGATGGACCGATGGCGCTAGTGGCATTCATTATGGTTTGCAACAGTACTGTAATAATATTTAAAGATACCGTAAGCTCATTTCGTATATACCGTAAGTTTCATTTGCGTAAATGAAACTATAACAAAAATATATAAACTAAAAGTAGCCAGGGTTAATGATGACGTAAGGGTGTTGAGCAATTCAGATTCAGAGTGACAACGGGTGGTCTAAAGGACTTGAAACGGCAGGATTTTAAATAAGGTATAATTAAAAGCAATACATTTATTTTTTAAAGTCATTTCATTCAGCTGTTGTTTTCTTTTCAATATACTATATAAGATACTTTAAGAGGAAGGTAAACATTAAAGGATTATAAAATAGAGGTTTATGGTATTTCATTGATATTTGTTTATTTTTTAATTTGAAAAAGGTAAAACAACAATTTTACGAAGATGTTATTGTTAGGTATAATTTTTTTAATATAGACATATTTTTTTAATTTCAGAACAAAATGAAGAGGGTGCTTTTGCTCCTTATGGTGACATACAGCATGGGTCAACAGAATTGGGTCCCATGTTCCGAACTAAACGACGATCTGCGATACCCCTGCCGCTGTAAGGTGCAAGTTGACCGAGCGTTACAACTTGGTATCCTGATGAATTGTGACAGGGTGGTGTTCGCTGGTGATTATCCACCTTTGCCTTACGGTGCTCCTATTGTTTCATTCAGTCAACGTTGGTCTGGGCAGCAATCACTACCTACACAGGTTAGTTTTACATTAGAAAAATCATAGCACCTAAGCTTTGAAATCACTTTGTGAATTGGTCAAACGGCGCTTGTTACCGGGACTCTTGTTATGGAGAGTACCTTAAGAGTTCCTCGAATGCTTGCTTAATACTCCTTTCTTAACAGTAGGTAATTCACATGTTAGAGCCTCACTTCAACTATTTTTTTGCATCACGACGGGGTGAGCTTGATCGATAAACGATCATATTGCCACAGATGTTAGTGTAAAATAGCTGTTTTTGCTGCCGTGGTGAGCGTAGAAAACATGAGACTCTTTTTATTGGTAACGAAGTATTTCTTCGTATTTCTTACACGTCACAACGCATGTATAATTTGATTCTTAATCGAGAAATAGATGTAGGTAGGCCAAAGCATTTTTTCTATCAGGCGGACTATGTACCCGTTTGTGATCCTAATTCTATAAAAAAATCCATAAAAAGTACCGTACCATCTAACATAAAGTGAATGGTGGCGAGCACAAGAAATAACAAACCTGTTTGAAAACCGCATCTTCGTCATCCTCATTTACAGTTTTTCAATAGCCACTGTTAATAAACAGCCAGTAAATCTTTTGCAAATGCAAAGCAGTTATTTCGTTATCTGTCAGAACAAGATATATCTTTGACATTTTCGAATGTCAACTCTTTCCAAGCTTAATTAAATTCATGCGTAATATAAGCACAGTGACCTTTTTATATACATAAATACATAATTATATAGATAAATATATATTATATAAATATATAATTTCACCTTTTAAAAATATTGCGTACTTATAGATATCTGAAGACGATGCCCTGATTACTTTCTTATAAAAATATTCAAAAAGCTTAACACGCGTTCTCAATTTCGCGCTCCGTTTTACAAGGACGTTTTCCTAATATTAATTTTGCAGGTTATCAACTATTATTTCGATCAATAAGATACATAGGATCAGTTTGGAATCTTAACAAATACATATCCACTTAATTTATGTTTCTATACTACACTAAAACCATTTCTAGGTAATTCTGTACAACTAATATTAATTCAATTAGTTTTTTATACTTCTTTATTTATATTAAAGCTATAACGATTATTTTTTTTTTGATTTTTGTCTATCTGTCTTTTTGTCCCTTTGAAATCAATAAGATCTGTAAACTACTAGATTTTTGACGATAATTAGCATGGTTATTGGTTATAGCTTATATGCTTTAATAACGTTTATGATTTTTTTCTATATTGTTAAAGTAAAATTTTATGTATCATTTACAAAAAAAATTAAGAACATTTGCAAAAAATATCATCATTAACATGACAAGGTAATTGAATAAGTGCGGTGATATCATGCGCTGATTACGCGCTCGACCCGTCTCACGCACAATGTTATTTAGTAATTTAGTTGATACCTTTATCAGTATACAAAACGGCGGGCTGTGTTTTTTTTTCTTTAAACGCTGCTGATGTTTGTATTGTAAACTATATATGTATTTCTTGAATCACCTATATTAAACGGAAAATAGTTTTAGCGTAAATGTTTTGATTAGAATGCATGCCGTAGATTTAATTTGTAGGAACATTCCGTTTTAAATGATAAGTAAAGGAACAACATGTTTTGCTTTTTACTAAGTACTGTCAGCTTAAAATTTCTGAATGGTATTATTTAGGCAAGTAGAATCTATCGCACTACCCTACTGCGTGTTAATGGACTCGTTTTATTTAATTTACTTTTATATTTAACGGTCTAGGTATCCTCACGATGTTTTCTTTGACCATAGATCACGAGTAATCTAATCAATTTACTTGAGCAATAATACTTTGAACTAACCCGACTTTCGTTATTAACATAATTCTTAAGAAATCTAATGATGTTCTCGCTACCATTTCGACTATTAAA
This sequence comes from Parnassius smintheus behrii, assembly GCA_036936625.1. Lineage (NCBI taxonomy): Eukaryota > Metazoa > Arthropoda > Insecta > Lepidoptera > Papilionidae > Parnassius > Parnassius smintheus. The sequence continues at coordinate 12,806,181 of JAUPFT010000014.1, forward strand.
ACATGTCTTTGAATTTAAAAATTTATATGTGTCAGTCACGTTAGAAATTTTAGGTTTATATTTCAAAATTAAGGATGATATGGCAATATTTCTTAAAATTCAAAATTTTAATACTTTTTCCTTCATTTAATAATCTTCTTTTACTTTTTAGGAAGGTTGATATATACTTAGTACTGTCATTTACCAACAATTTTCCTGTTCATTTTAATCCTTTGAATAAAAATCCCTCAAATATTTTAACAGTTTTAGTTAATGAGTTTTTATTAAAATGAGTTTAATGAGTTAAAGTTATGTAACTTGGACTTAGTTGGATTCAGGAGTGTTGGGATATAGTTATTGGGTAAAAGAAAGTTGAAGTATACTGAATGAAATTCTGTATTAGAATGTCAATACAAGGTTTATTATATTCCTTTTACGTATCTTAAAAGATGTTTTAAATATTTCCTTAAAACCACAATATTTTACTTTGATATGTAGATACTCAATATGCTTATAACTGCACAAATATCTCGTGCAAAGCATCGCATACATTAGGCACCCAATAACATTTCTGCATGGATGCATAATAGTTATCAGAGTTCCGGTCCGAATAGTTAAGTTTGGATGGAAAAGGTAACTTAGTATAGTCACACTCGCTCATGCAGAATTTGTTTAAAACATATTGAAGATACATAGTATGATCTAAAGATATTGTGTGCTAAGTTCTCTCAGTTCTTATTCCTAGAAACATTTTTATTTCGTTTAGATAAGTCATTTTAAATTTTTGCATTAAATAATTTTCTTCTCTTGCAAAATTCAAAAATGAATTAATTAAATATTCAACAACTGTACCTTTTGCAATAAAATTTTTCTTACTCCACTCTTCATTTTGGGTAGTTAATACATCCTCGTCAATTACGTTTAATATTTGTAGTTCTTCTAAAAGTGATCTTATGTGAAATTTCCAGGTACTATATAGCTCACTGTTAAAGTGATGGATGTTTCCTTTATTACGTAAATTCATGTTTAATATTATTTGAAAATAATTTTATAGTAATTCGATAAAGATTATACTTTAAATATTACTGTTTAGCGAAGTGACCTGGGTCCATAACCTGTTGGAATATGGTTATGTGGTAAATGAAAGTCGGTGTATAGTGTACGAAATTCTGTATTAGAATGCCAACACAATTTTTATCGTTTTACAAAGAAAGAATTAATAGACACTTTTAGACTACATCCGTTATTATAGAGACTTTATGTTGACTAGTATTTTTGTATAAGCCAACAAGCAGCTTAGTTGTTTTTTTAAAAATAACTCGGTCGACAGAGAGCTTATTGATACAGCAATTCCCAATGTTTATCCATTTTGGTTCAAATAATTTCAGGTGCTGTATTTACTTTGCAAAGATAATAAACAACCCGTAAGCCATGGGATTAACCGGAGCTGCTTTTAGTCAAATCTGCGTGGCGCTTTCCGTGTCAGGGATGCTGCCGAATTTTTAGCATCATAAAGTAAAATGTCCAACAATGTTTATAAAGTGACTTTGATACAAAATCTAGTTAACTTTGATCGCTGCTGTATGTCACCAGTCTGGTTATTATACGTCTGACGTAAGCAAGATGACATTTACGACATCCGCAGCATCGTATACAACTCGGCTTGTTTTATTTTCAAATACATACTAAAGAAGAATTTTACTAATTTTATATTTTTAAGATACTTGCGAAATGCGCGGATTTGAGGGTCGTGGGTTGAGGGATAGAATAACAAAAAGAACATATTATTATATGTAGAGGTGATTAAAATTAAGGGTAAACGTCTTCTTATTTCAAAAAAAAAATCAAAACTTTATCTGAATGCTGACTGCATTACCTTTGGTAATTCATGAACGCGCCTCTAACTGAATGTAATAAACTTTAAAAAAACTAAAACACAATCTACCTGATGGTAAGTGGTTACAGTAGTCCATAGATACCCAGCCAATAAAAAAAGAGAGGATGAGATGTCACACCAGAGGACTAATATAGAATACCTACCACAGTCAGTAATTTAATACTGGAACATGGCAGTGCAAAATCAAAGTAATACGTACCTGGCATAGGCTAATAGCTGCTATTTTACACTTGTATTCTGTGAAAGCGTGGTTCTTCCTCGTCGAACCAATCCATTCATGCTATAAAAATAATAATAGCTGCAGCATGGCCCATCATGTTCTATATTGAAATCCGTTTTCTTTTCACGTGCAAGTTACGCACGCGATTCATGATCTGATAACTACGTATTGAGAAATAGAAAACACTGTCCCGTTTTAGAAGTGCTCACTTAAAACATTAATTAAAATACAATCAATTGTAATTTAAACTGCTCTTTAAAATTACATACGTTTAAAATAATATTTAAAACTACATTAATTTAAATGTCGTAACATGTTACAAAAATTTATGATAACAATTTTGTTAAAAATATTGTATTAAATAAACACGCCACTTGGTTTAGGAAATAACAAAATAGTATATAATGTAAAAGTAATATCTTGGCAGATTTTAAAACATAGTGGTTACATCATAGATTCTAACACGAGTATTTGCTAGCTCTGAAGAACGGTCTTGTGGATTGGAAACGGTCATATTTCAAGTAATTGGTAGAAATAGTGTTCGAAAATGAACCCGCCAGGTTTTATTGGAACCAAACCATCATCAAGTTCAGGATCTTGTGAATAAGACTATGTTGATTGATTAGTAAATTTTAAGGATATTTTCGGCCAGCATGATAATGAGTATGACTGTGTGATAGTGTTATTGCGATTGTTTATAAGTGGGACTTAATGATAATGAAATAGTAGTTAAATTATTATGTTTTGAAATGCTTCGATTTGCTTGAAATTTTTATGCCACACTACCCTACCACCTCTATTAGTTATTCCAGATGTGGTTTTACTATGGAGTTGTATATAACATATCTCACTGATTTTGGCAAACAGTAAATATTATTTCGAAGCACACCCATGAAAGAAGATAGCTTATATCTTAATTTAACTAGGTATGGCTGCCACATTAGATGTTTACCTAGGTGGAGTCCAAGATACTCTTTTGAATTAACTTTAGTGAAGGGCTCATTATCGCCTGGCAGCAGCAGCGGTAGATGCTTCTTCTTCTTGCACCCTCTGATGACCCGACAGGAAATGCCGGACACGGTCGTCCGACAGGAAATGCCGGACAAGATCATCCGACAGGAAAATGCCGAGCACGCTTGCCCGACAGGAAAAATGCCAAGCCCTGCTTGGCCACGATGAGCGCCTTCACAAGGCACCTGCGCCTGGCTGCGATACGTGCCCCATGCGAGCACACGCCCCAAGCCGCAATCCCGATTTTCTTTCTTCCGGTAGTTCCAGGTCCGGTCCTACTGCGCTGACCTGGTCTTCTAGCCTTTGGTCCTGTTGCTTCAGCTCAAACCTCCGGCTTCCTTTGGTTGCTTAGATCTTAATTTAACTAGGTATGGCTGCCACATTAGATGTTTACCTAGATTGAGTCCAAGATACTCTTTTGCATTAACTTTAGTAAAGGGTTCATTATTTATGAAGAGAGCTAAGTAATTTTCGGTATTTTTGTTCTTAGCCCTGAAAATAATGTTTTTGAACCATCTAGAGAGTGTATTCAAATCTTGCTGTGTTTGTTTAATGGCCCGCTCGATGTTATTGCCAAATAAGTATAAACAAGTTTCAGGTTAAGGTCACGCATATCGTTTACGTATATTATGAAGAGTAAGGAACCAAGAATAGAGCTTTGTGGTACGCCGTAGGTTAAAAATTCGTGAGTACTTTCTATATCATCGATTGGAACAATTTGCTGTCTATTAGAGATATATGAACCAAAAATGTCGTATCCAGTTTCCCCGATGCTGATATCATCCTAAGAGTCCCAATTTCTTTTAGTATTTAACCTTAGAAAATACACATAGCTTTGTCGTAAACTTATATTTGTCACATTTATTTTGTACGTCAATGAAGTAAAGTTACTTTAAGGAAATATATTTATTCATTATATTTTATAACATAAATTACTTATTAAAAACAATAAAAATCTATAAGTACAACTCTATCAGAATAGCTTATTGAAAAGGAACCAGACAAACGTTAAACTAAGAAACAGAAGGGGGGAATCGAGGCTTCTCTCGATCCGGCCTCCTATAACGCCTACGTTGGGTTCGGGAACAACGTATGTGATCTCCGCAACGGAGTAACACACAAGGGCGATAACCTCTTCCTTTTCAGAAAATAGGTTCAGGCGGGGATTACGGGTATTCCGAAGTCGTCCCGGTCCCAACGCCTTAATTCTTCGATATGGACTGTATCACTTTAAGGGGAGAATTCCTTGGGAATAAAACAGCAATTATCTTCAAACCGTTCCGTGAGAGAGTAATTACTTTTCCCTATCACTTCCCTATACTTTTTCTTTCTTCTTATTGACTGCTGGTCTTGCACTTTTCCCGAACATTTCCCGAAAATTTTCCGAACGATTTGCAAGAAAAATCAACTACTCGAAGCTGAACGCGAAACTGAGCCGTGCCATTTGTGCGCTTGCGCAACTCAATTACATCAATTTGTACTATCACTCTCTCACGGTTTGCTCAATAACTTTATTTGTATAAGACTTACATTTATACAATTTACTTATAAAGATAGCACAAAAAATATCTATACTACGATATACATTACATTTTCATATCACAATAAAACCTTTTATTTATTTAACAAAATATGCTTATTTTACTCACATGTTCAAAGTTGGAATTTCTTAAATATTTAACATAGAAAGTTAAAACAATGTTTTCCACTTGAAATTATACATATCTTAACCAATACAACAGTTTTATTTACATTTTCTCTATACATTTCACTATTAAAACACTTTTAAATTTCTTATACAAAACTATCATTATTTCACTTATTCACAGGAATTTTCACATAAAAATAACACAGAATTCACCTATTTTACACGTACAATCAATCTGAAATATTTTACAAGTCATTTTTACATAAATTGATGAAATTTGCAAATATTTAAATTTCTACATATTTGGCCTCCTAAGTACGTGACTAGCGTTCGTCTATGAACTCACACTATTTGAACAACTAACTTTTGCACGGCTATCGACTATCAGTAAAAATGGAAAGTTTAGTATACACTAATATCAACAATACTAGGTGAATAAATGATTCTACACAATTCTCAAACGTTGAAAACTATTTCTAATCAGATTCTTATCATTTATCATGTTTCTTATCGAACAATATAAGTGAATGTTTTCATAAATCAATCATAAAAAATAGGCATTTGTTTTCATACAAAACATATCAAACTCATATAAGACAATACTTATGCAATTAATTTCCATTAATTCTACTTATGCACAGCGATCATCTCGACCGGGGAACAAATCCTGGTCTCTAACTTTATTTTAATATTTTTTTTAAATTAACATTATTGGAAAGATGATTTCAACCGGGGAACAAATCCGGTAATATAATTTATATCTTAAAAATTCCCTATATGAATTTATTAAGAGATATTACTAAGAAAACGATAAACTATTCCGGCCTGGGAGTCGAACCCAAGACCTTCATATTATTAATTCGATATTTCTTTAAGATTCAACTAAGCATTTTCTTATCGGAATATTGTTGCTTGATAATTTGCTTTTTAGAAGCTATTCGTAATCGGTTAACTAATAAATTGAAATATTCTTATAGGCGCGTCGCTAACACTTAGACTACAAGCGCGATGACGCATTTATGTCGCATTTTTTATAATCTTTACAATATTTGTGTAACAAAAGATCTAACAGTCTACCTGATGGTAATAATAATAATAATGTCCTCCAGATCGATTTCAGAGTTACAGTGCCAGAGTGTATGCGCAAGCACAGGTACCCTCCCTATTCCGCCACTATCGTAGTCAGACGTGCTTTCTGAGGCAAGGAGTGAAACACGGGCTGTATACATAGGGATAACTGGCCAGACCCGGGATTCGAAAATGGGACCTCATGATCAGCTGTTACTTTTACGACCACTAGTCCAATAAGGTAGTTACATGCACTTATAATCAAATTCAAATAAGATTGCCATAAACGTGTTGTCACCTCCGAAAATAAAATGAAAGGCCGTAAGTGTTTATGTTCGTAAATGGCATACAATTTAAACTAAAGGAAAGAAGATTTTGAAGTTCGATATAATGTATCTCTGATTTGTAATATTACTAAAAAGTATTATTGATGTGATGTATGCTTATCCTTTTCAGATATTCTCAACATATGGTCTTCCACTAAAAGAACTTGACTTCTCACATAATAGTTTAAGACGGTTACCCGACCGTCTACTCTCTGGAGTCAGAGGGAACATCACAAGACTGGTATTGGCGGACAACTTACTTGGAGACAATTTAAATCCAATCTTCTCAACTACGGAATTCCACAATTTGCCAGCGTTGGAAGAATTAGATCTTAGTGGAAACAGTATTCGAGGTTTAGAAGAGGGTCTACTTATTGGCTGTGATGTTCTTAAGGTAAGTTCAGCCTTATATATTTGACTTCAAATTAATTAAACATACTAGCGAAATTTAATGCAAAATTTAATAACAATGAAATCAGAGCAAATCATGTTTTCGTGACTGACCACAGCGATATCTTTTGATATTTTGATCATTGTCATAAGTCAGTCACTGTACAGGATTACTACTACTATTGGATATATACTACAGGATTACTAATACTGTACTGTAATCACAAGTGTACTCTTTAGAACAGAGGCTCTGCTTTACGTATTTGAATGCTCATTTTTAGGGAGCGCATCCGGGATACGGTAGATTTCTAGCATGCATGCCATAAAACAGTTTTATTGATCGATAGTAAACACATTTGGATAGCGAAAGATTTCTAAAACAAATTCATATACACTTGTGGAGTATGGAACGTCCCAAAAATCATTTACCATTTGCCAGTCGCTTTGAATGTGCAGTCTGCAGAAACACGCGTGACTGAGGTAAAAAGAGGAGATCACATTACGTGCGGGGAGGTGACGGGGTTCCTCATACTAGATATCGGCTGGTAAATTTCATTGGCTGATAGTTCGACTGTGGGAAATCTTCACATGCTGTATATAAACTGCGTTATTGATCTGCTGATTTCTCTTAGCCATTTTCTCGGTTGCGGATAGTTCCCGCATGCAGTATAACTGCTGAGTTACCAACCAATTAAAATGAGTCCTAGCAGTGTCATATGTCACATTTATGCTGTGTTATCGAAAAGAAAATAGAATATAGGGTCAGAAACTCGATGACAATCAAAGCGCAAAGAAAATCAGAAAGGCAATAAACATTTACTTTTGACTAGGATTTCGATCCCCTTACATGTGTGTATTATACTACATTAAACGTAGATAGTATAGTTCAATACTATGCTATTGTATAATATTCATGCACCTGCAAGCTTTAATGTTATATTGATTGTTCATGAGATTAATGACTTAGTTCACTGCTGGATATGGGCTTTATTGAGGAGCACTTTCTGTGATCGTCGCAATTTCAGTTAGATTGATGATTGCGCTACCAAACACCTCCTTCATTTGTCGCTTTGATAGGCCAAGCATTTTGTGGAATGGATAACGGGCCATCTGTTGAATGATACACAATTGTGTAGTACTTTATTAGTCATAAATACATACTGATTATATTCTATAAAAAAAATTCAATTCTACTCCACTTATGAATTTTTAAACAATACTTAACAAAATAAGCAACATGGGGTGAGATTTTAAACACATTATGCTTAATAACGCCTATATAATTGAAAAAAAAAAAACACACGACGAGACGAGTACGTATGTGTATATAAGCAAATAAGTTGAATACTACTTATTATACAATAACAGAGGAATATTATCAAACGTGGTAATTTAAGTATATAATTATATTTTAATAGCAAAAAAAATTTTCAGACCGTACGCCTCGACCGTAACAATATGAATTCCGTCCCATCATCCTCGCTTAACGGCCCACAGTCATTAAAAGTTCTCTCGCTGCGGGAAAATAGAATAGGTAAGTTAAAGCTGGTATTTGTATAATGGCCAAAGTTTATTTAAGGTGTTTCTAGCAAAATTACATTCATAGATAAAAATTGGAACGAAAATTAAAATGAAATCAAAATTGTGATTTAAAATGTTACTTATGGCTTTGAAAAAGCTCACCATATTATTTGAGATCCATTGTGACATTAAGTACATATTGTAATGTGACATTGAATACATATTATAAAATTCCTCAAAAATAATGAAATATTTAAGCCATTATAACAAGATATACCTAAAATTGGGACTTATGTAATGTTTACTTTTTCAGCTTTAGTACGACAAGCATCATTTATATCTCAAAAAAACTTGGAAGCAATAGATCTACACAGCAATATGATATCAACGATAGAAGGGGGCGCCTTCGTAAGTTTGAGAGATTTGCAAGTCCTCGATCTCGGTCGTAACAGGCTATCAAAGTTTAACAGCGATGTATTTTTGGGAATAGAAAACTTGGAAAAGTTAGATCTCTCGGAAAACTTTATAACAGATTTCCCTACAGTTGCCATAAAATCTTTCACTGCTTTGCGGCAACTAAATCTTTCCAGTAATATGATTACGGTGAGTGACTTTTATTACCATTATATAAAAATAATAATACGAGAGTGTAAAGTTGTTTGTGCGTGCAAACGAATGTTCCCATTTATCTTGAAAACGCTTTGATCGATGTAGATACGGTTTTTTGTATAGGGTTTGTGATTAATCGGCGATAGTTCTTAGTTAGGGTTATGGTACGTGCACTATTATAATATATCATGTGAACCGTGAAATAAATATTTTTTGTCAGAAGCAATAGCGGGAATGCTCGTAACAACTCATTTAAGTTTTGATCGTATTTAATTGAAAAGTAAAGGAACGCATAGATGACAACCAAATAAATTTATATTTATATATTAGATTACGATACGGAACAGTTTATATAGAAGGGTATGTATACGGCTAGCGAAGCGGGCAAGTAACAGGCAGTATAATATAATCTTACATATTATGTTAAAATACAAAGAACTTATTAAGTTTTAAAAAGTAAATACATATGCCTATATATATTATAAGTTCTCACGCCTGTCACGCAGAGGGGTAGGCAGAGACTACAGCCTTCCATTTGGCACGATCCTTACACACCTCTCTCGCCTCTTTCACATTCATATACCTACGCATACATGCTCGTCGGTAAAGGGTACTCTTAATTTGGTCCCTTTTCAGTAGGTCGCCCGACAATTTGGTTGACAAATTTTCGCCTAGGGCATCTCTTACCGACTCTGCCGTAGAAAGTAAAGTTCTATAAAATGCATAATCTACCTTCTAAACAAATGGACCTTATTTAAATGTGTAATAAATTATATTATTGCAAAAGGGAAAAAAGTTTTTCACTATAAATACTCATAATTGCTTACTTAACATTAAGTAAAGTTAAGTAACGTAAGTGTTACCTGGCAAGACGTCGGTCTCTCCATTGTGAGGAGGAAAATATAATTTATAATATACCCACTTATAGAAAACCGTAAAAAAGTATATATATGGGCAGACTTAATGTTTTAAGCATTATCTCCCAGATAAACCAGGGGAGCCGAAATATGTTGGTTCGTTTCAAAGTTCGAAATGTCATTTTAGTTGCTTTATATTAATGTAAAATGTAAACATATTAATATAATATATTGAAAATTTGATAAAAAATCATGACACGCAAATAAAAATTATAAAGATATACCTACGAATGCATTAATAAAGCATAACTACATATACAACAAATACAACAAAATAAACTTTATTTTTGCAGAATATCGATAATAGCCACTTAAGCTCGCTGGTTTCGTTACAAGTACTGGACTTAAGTAGAAATAACATTGTTAAACTGTCACCGGGGACCTTCGTGGGACTCACTGAATTGCGTTATTTGGACGTCGGTGTAAATTCTCTTCGAACCGTAAGTATTTATTTTTTTAGAAATTTTAGTGCATCTTTGGTCTACTCGAAATAAAGTTATTCAAATTGGAGTCTTTTTTTCATAAAAATATATGTTGTTTGGAGCTCATATCAAAGATTTAATTAATCTATTTTAAAAGAAAAAAGTTAAGAATATTTCTTACAATACTTTAGAAATATGTTAGTAATTAATTGTTCAGATCACTTTTACATGTAATTTTATCTTTTGCAGGTAGAAGATGATGCGTTTGACGGTTTAACGGGCTTACAGACGCTACTTCTACGTGATAACAATATACTTCTCATACCCGCTACTGCATTGTCACGCCTACCTAATTTGATTTCAGTACATTTAGGCTTTAATAGAGTAACGGCTCTCTCCAGTGATATCCTAAGAGCAGTTTCCGATAGAATCGATAGTTTGGTTCTTTCTCGAAATGTCATCAGAGAGCTCCCGTCGTCCGCTTTTGAGCATTTTAAGACCTTACGTCGCTTAGATTTGTCTGGAAATCTCTTAAATTCAATATCTGCTGAGGTGTTTGGTGGTTTAGAGATGACATTAGAATTTTTGTCTTTAAATCAAAATAAAATTTTAGGATTTACGGGGGAAGAATTAAAATTTGTTAATCTTTGGTACTTTGATATTTCTGATAATCAGATATCTGAAATACCAGTAAATGCTTTTCAATCGATTCCGAGTCTGGTTCATTTAAATATGAGTCATAATTCCCATATGAGTGTTTTGCCCCAAAACGTTTTTGGTCAAAATCAAGCTCTAAAAGTTGTTGATATAAGTTATGTTGGCCTAAAAGCTTTACCGGTAAATTTATTTTTTAAAAATCCTAGCTTAGAACGAATTTATATTTCCAATAATCTATTACAAGAGGTATCAGAGAACACTTTTAAGAATCTTAGAAATCTCACAGTACTTGACTTATCGTATAATCACATAGTAAGTATTAAAACACCGGCCTTTGTTAATGTAATGTCTATTCAGTATTTATCATTAAAAGGTAATCAATTAAATGCATTTAAGGGTGAATTCTTTAATACGGGTACAAGTTTAGAAGTGATAGATATTTCTGATAATCAGTTAAGTTATTTATTTCCTTCTTCATTTAAAATACATCCGCGATTAAGGGAAATTATATTGACAAATAATAAGTTTAATTTCTTCCCATCAGAATTAATTAGTACACTACAGTATTTGGAATTGGTAGACTTATCTGGTAATGCTTTGAAAAATGTTGATGAATTGGATTTTGCTCGCCTACCAAAACTGAGAACAGTTTTGTTAGCCCGAAACGAAATCGAAAGTGTGAGCGAAATGGCTTTCCATAATTCAACTCAAATACAACATTTGGATTTATCTTTCAATAAAATTGATCGTCTAGGAGATAGACTATTCGAAGGATTAATAAGATTAGAAAAATTAGATTTGAGTGGTAATCTGATAAACGAGCTGCCTGAAAATATATTTGATAGAACACGTTTGCACATGCTAGAAACGATAATTTTAAGTAATAACTTATTTGAACACCCTCCTTTGAAGGCATTGCAAAAGCAATATTTCTTTGTATCGTCCGTTGATCTGTCTCATAACGAAATTGTAGATATACCAGCAGAAGACAGTGTTATGGTGAATATTAAGAAATTAGATTTATCATTTAATCCGCTGTCTGAAAAAACAATAAATAATGTTTTAACGGAACCAAAGACTGTAAGGGATTTAAACCTTGCTGCCACTGGAATAAAATTTGTTGGACAGCTAGAAACTCCATTTTTGCACAGATTGAATTTATCATTTAACAATATAACTAAATTCACTGAAAAAACTTTTGTCAGAACTACTTTATTGGAGTCTTTAGATTTATCCTTCAATCAAATAGAAGATGTTTCTAGATCACTTGCAGTTTCTTGGCCGAAGCTTAAAAACTTACAAAGACTTAATATTTCTAATAATCCTATAAAGGTGATTGTGGATGGTAATTTTGAAGGTCTCTCGTCACTACGAATTTTGGACATGCGATATCTAGACAAATGCACAAAAATTGAAAAGAATACGTTTAGGTCTTTACCTAATCTTATTGAGCTTCGTGCGTATGGCTACCCACGGTTAGGATATTTTGACGTGCAAGGCACATTACAACACTTATTTGCTTTGGAAAAATTGGATGTTGAAGTAAAAGATACAAATATCGGGGCAGATCAACTTGCCTCTGCATTACATCCACGACTTGAAGAATTAGGAATACGTGGAGATAGATTAAAAACAATTTCTTCGGGGGTGCTAGCTGGTTTGAAGTCTCCATTTATGATAGTAAGATTTAGAAATACATCAGTTTCTAGTCTGCCACCAGCCCTACTATTTCCGTTGCCAAGATCATCTCAAATAACAATAGATGTGGCCGGTAGTCAGTTAACAACGTTGCAACCACAGTTATTGGTAGCACTTGATGACCGGAGAGCAGATCTTTCCATGTTTGGTTTAGATACAAATCCTATACGTTGCGACTGTAATGCAAGAGCGTTGCGTAGATGGTTACCAAACGTAGGAATAGAAGATGTACAATGTCATTCTCCTGACTATTTGGCTGGATTTTTATTAGTTGAAATTGGTGACGATGAACTGACGTGTGATACGAGAAAAAGAACAACTCTAACGTCTTCTTCAAGCAGTTTAACAACTACAAATTCACCACGTCTTGTTCACAGAACTTCAGTGGAACCTGACATAATTTGGTCAGTAGCTCCATCACATGAGCGAGCAAAATCGCCTGGAGAACCAAAAGGAGCTCCTGTAATAGCTTCTTCTTCTAACGATGACAATCTTATTATAGGGATTGTTGGAGGAGTCGTTGCATTTATAGTAATTCTTATTGTTGCAATATGCATCGTCAGGTTAAGAATGACTACAACGTCGTACAGGGGTGGTCCATTAGCAAATAGTGCAAGTGCAGGTGCAGCTCCTTTGTGGGGCCCGGCTTGGCCAGGTTATGCAGCAACATTACCCCCAGCTTCGCTTTCGACAGCAACTTTGCCTCATAAGGTGCAATCAGGCCCCGGGTCTGTACGTTATTTAGCACCACCTCCACCAGCACCGTATTTTATTAGCTTGCCACCACACGACGATAAAATTTATCGATAGTGATTATCTATATTTTAAGAATGATTATTTCTGAGTATTAATGATAACTGTTTTTATGGTATTAAAAACAATTAGAATTTATTTGTACATATTTTGTGTAATTATTTATTACTGCCTGTAAGTTGTGCTTAAATATTTAATGATTAAGAAAATATTGTCACGAATATATATCCTATTTATAATATTTTAATTTCATATTGTCAACTGTTGATTGTGTTTAATGTAAGGACTATTTAGGCAAGATCACTCAGATCTAGTCACCAGTGACGGAATAATAAACAATGGCCATTAAACTTACTATAGGTATAATGGTAAGAAAAAAAATCGCTAAAACTTAGCGGTTGTTTCAAACAGAAATATAAAAATCTAAAGAAAATACTTTTAAGGTAACGTTGTAGTATTTTTGAAACTTTTTAACCTCTGTAAATATACAAGAATGTTACTATTGCATAAAAACAACACATCATTGTTATGTATATTATTTTTTAACTATTACACAAAAACGTGAATTATAATAATAGGCTCGACAAAAAAGATTATAAATATTACTATGATTGATATAGAATTTTTCATTTATATTATTAAAAAAGGCTTATAAAATTATAATAAAAATTTACAAAGTAAAATATTTCAAGCGCTTCCGACTGCTGCAGTGCCAGCAGAAACATTTTGGAGGATGGCCGCATGTTGTATGTTAAAATTTTCCTCACTTAGTGATTTTTGCTAGAAAACACCAGAGAGTGAGGTAACGTTTTCATATCTATCTACACACCGTACCATAAGATTGCCTTAACTCTAGGTTAATAATGGTTAAAAATAAATTTAAATAAGAAATAAATATTTTTGAGAAATTTTATTTATTAATAACGTTTATTGTATTGGTTGAAATTAAGAAAATGTGAATTGGATGTTAGTTTAATTGATGAATTACTAGAGCAGAAGGGTGTGAAATACATGAACATTGTCTAATTTATGTTGCAGATGAATATTGTTTATTTATTTTATTTTTTAATGCTCTAAAGATTTTGTACAAAGGCAAGTTTGGCAAGTTTGGCATTACACACATATTTAGACAGAGACAAGAACAGTTAAACATGACCTTCTCCCATGCCCTCTCTAAAGTCTTCTATAACTTGAAATAACACTGTGGTGGTAATGTGTCCCGGGCGAAAGCCAGACTGATATGTACTAAGGAAGTTGCATTATAAAATCAAAAAAGTGACTTGATTGTGTACCAATGATTTTGAAAGAATACGGCAGTATAAAAAATATAACATAAGTAACATAAATACTCACGCCTGTCACCCAGAGTGGTAGGAAGAGACTAAAAGACTTCCATTTGGCACGATCTTGACCTTCCTCTCTCGGCTCCTGCACATCCATATACCTACGCATACATGCTCGTCGATTAAAGATACTCTTAATTTGGCCCATTTTCAATATATTGCCAATTTGGTCGATAAACTTTCGCCTAGGACGTCCCTTTTCGACTCTTGCGTTCACTTCTGCAACTTAAATTTGTTTTGTCACTCTTTTCTCCTGAACGAATTATGTAATAATGAATAAAAGTTACAAATATACGTGTTAACTATTATAAATTATACTAAGATGTATATTTAAACAATTACCTATACGTGTTACGACGTTATATTCAGCATGCTATAAAATATAACGTTTTAATAGAGACAGACGGATGACAATCAAAGTTAAAAAAATAATTTAGTCCTATATGGCTATTTAACGTAGTAATCACTAAAATAAATTTACTGGTATCGTGTACGGTGGTGTAAGTATTCTACTATTAAAATAATTACATCCTATACGCGGGTGCAGCAAGCGGCAACAGAGAGCAACAAACCAGGAAATGGGCAGTAGCGTCTTCTAATAATAACTAAAAATCAAAATAAAAACTTGCAAACTATGGTAAATATTAGCCCTATGAGACATTCTATGGGAAGGCTGTCGAGCAGTGCACTTTTGATAAACTATAACAGTAACAGTTTTGGTACTTTTTTAATTGCATACAAACGAAAAATAAAAGTTCTATATGAGAAGTATTCAAAACTAAATAGTACCTGTGTGCTCGTTTTTCACCCTAATTCTATTTAAAAAAAAATATTTTTAAGTACTTAAATATTTTGCATAGCATAGTACGTCAGCTAGCAGAAGTTGCTTTTGCTTTTTCCGTAATATTTTATGTCTGGAGTTCAGCTTTCCGTTAACTTCTGGCAAAGAAATTTCTTTGGTCGAAATCAACTAAAAGCAAAATGATTTGTAGAGAGATAAGAATAAAATAAGTTCATTCTCGTGTGATCGTTGTAGATACACCATTAAATTATATTACGTTCACGTGGGTGGTGTAAGAAGTGAAAGAGATTGGTAGCAGCAACCTTATGATTACAAATCATAGTAAAGATAAATTGTTGTTGCCAATCCGCCTAACAAACTTGGTAACCATCGCAAATATGAGGCAATCTATGGCGAGGCTTATGTTCAGCAGCGGACATTTGATAGGCTTGAATAAATACATAATTGAATAAACGAAACTTATTTTTTCATAATATTAAGGTAACAAACGAGCACACAGTCCTCCTGGTAACCGGTTGCCGCGGCCTAAAGACTTCTACATCTGGATGCGCAATTAACGAATGGAATGGCGTGACGAACAATCTAGTTGACTGTATTAGCGTGGTTCAAAATGAACCAAAACAAAATGACGGACGTGGCACGTGGCAAACTTTGGACTAACCGGCGTGGGGCGGGGTCGTCAATGGATGCGGGCGCCGCGCCCGCTTCCATTGACGACATCGACATCGACCGATCCCGGGTCGCTGTCTACGTACACTGATTTTCTTGTTGAGAGAATTTTTCATATTGTCACCTTACGGGTCGCTAAGTGATCTTACTTTGTAAATTTGGATCTTCTTCACAGTGTCTGTAAATCTAGCTCCAGGGATATCTTTTTTCGGCATACCTCCGGCTGCGGTGGAACTACTACGGGTTCAATTCCTACTCCCATACCAAGAAACTCTATCATTTTGCCTTTCAACTCGTCGCATAATCTATCATCCGGGTTAAGTATAGGCGAAACAGTCACTTCCTCAATTTTTCAAAATTTGCGAGCCAATAATTCGGGAGTTTCAATAGCGGTGCAACAATGAGAAGTTGCTCAAATATGCAGAAATATTATTAAGGGTAGGAGCGGCACCAACAATAACATAACATAAATCGGTTTCCAAAGATACACGAGAAGTTACACTTAACCTTGTTATGTAACAAGAAATGAGGGAAAATAGTGATCAATGTCTGTAGAAGTGTTGTGTCCTGTAATAGCTAGCTGACTATACAGCAATAGTAGGGAAAACTGTAGCCTAGCGGTCCTAAAGTCCTTACACAACCCCAGTCCCATACAACTCTAACATCCGTAGCCCTGGCGAAAATATGATATACATATATATCACCGCCAAAGTAACAGAGCAACGGTAACAGAACGGAGACTGAGAAAAAAGTTCAGTGGAAAAGATTTTCGGTTTCGGCAAGTTCCGTATTGAGTTGTGAATCCCACACCAAACAAGTATATGTATATGAATACAGATATTTGTTTATGAATTTATCTAGGATGTTCATTCTAGAAAGGTAGGCTGCTGCTTCTTTAATTTTAATGGGGTAATTGTGCAGTTTTTATTTACTTTCATATTGTTACGAGCTTGAGGTTCGTGACAATAAAAACTGCCGATTGAATTACCAAAAGTTACACTTTTACTACCTAACACCAATTAAAACTCAAAAAAAAACTTTAATAATTAATCACACTGATTCACTTTATTTCACTCCGAAGCTTCGCTTGTCCCGCCAAATTCAATACTGCCCCGATCGCGTATTGCAGAGCCTTTAAATACACCTTTTTTACCGAAACATCCAGAATATTCTAGTAAATACGGGCGCCGATCGACCAGACGCAGAAAGTTCGAGTGTGGGGCTTCTAGAAAGCTTAATTCTTTGTTCGATGCTAGATGGCGCTGTAGGTGGAAAGTTCAAGATTGACATTTTCTAGGAAGCCCTCCTCGCTCTGGTCCCCGACACTAGATGGCGCTAGTGCCAAGTACCAGACGTTAACTTAGGCGCGTAACACTGCCCCCTCCTAAGACATGCTTGTCCCGAGCATTATCGGTCCCATAATAACACGCCAGTCGGTCCACATAGACGATCTTAGGAGTCCCTCTTGCGCCTTTCTGTATCCGGTAGGTTACATCGTTCATCCTGGTCCCAATCCGGTACGGGTCGTCCCATTTAGCTTGAAGGTTAGGAGATTTCACTTTGCTGTGGACTGGATTGTGCAACCACACTAGTGAACCTTCGACGAACCCTTTGTTGTTAATTTTGCGGTCATACCGGGTTTTCATTTTTTCGGACGTTTGCTGGCCCGATTGGCTGACGTGCTCGTAAATGTTATTCATTTTATTCCGCAAGTCATTTGCATAATCGGTTATACTGCGTGGGGCATCAAGTGGTATCCCGGTGATCAGATCTGCAGGCAGCCGCAATTCTCTTCCAAAGTTTGCGAAAACTGGTGTCACTGATGTACTTTCGTGAACAGCGCTTCGATATGATAACGAAAACGGTTGTATGTGCTTGTCCCAATCTCGTTGCCGATTGTCTACAACTTTTGCTAGGTACCTCTCCAATGTCTGATTAAATCGTTCTACCACTCCATCAGATTGCGGGTGATAAGCAGTCATTCTTGTTTTATGAGTACCCATAACTCGGTAAGTTTCCTGGGATATTTGGATTCAAAATTCCTTCCTTGATCGCTGTGAATCTCTAAAGGTACTCCAAAACGACAGAAGACTTCATGGACTAGTTTATCTGCAACTGTTGAAGCTTCTTGATTTGGAATGGCGAAGACTTCTGGCCACTTAGTGAAGTAATCCATCACGACCATGAAATTCTTGTTACCACTTTCACTCTCCGGAAACGGCCCCGCCATGTCAATGGCTATTTTCTCCCATGGTGCACCAACAATGTAACTTCAATGCACCTCTACTACGAGTCTGAGGTCCATTTACAGCCACACAACTTGTACATTTGCGACGCCAGTCCTCGACATCGTTTCGACAGTGGACCCAGTAAAACCGTTCTCGGATCTTCAGTGGAGTTCGTTTAACTCCCAGATGGCCTCCTGAACAATCATTATGCTACAGCTGTAGAATATCCGGTACTTTAGTTTTAGGGACAAACATTTGCAAATGACAGCTGTCTCCCCGAACATTTTTCCATTTACAGCACAGAACTCCATCCTGAAGTAGCAAGCTGTCCCATTGGACCCAATAGCCTTTAGTGGTCGAACTCATCGCTTAGACGTCGCTCCACTTGGGCTTGGGAGCACTGGCCTTCATCCATTTCAGAATTGGCTTGATGTCCGGATCTTTCTGCTGTGCATGTTGTAAGCTGTCCTTCTACTCGTTGCTAAGGTGGTCTGTCCTGAGCATCCTCACGGATACCACTTCCTTACTCTCTTGCCCAGTACAATGTTTGCAATCTTCAGGACAAGGTCTTCTTAACAATGCATCTGCGTTGCAAGTGTCCGATAGTAAAGTCGTATTCCTGCTGCTGCTGAGCGGTGCTGTTGGCCGCAATACCCTCCTGAGATCTTTCACCTTCCCTTTCTAGGGTTCGCTTAGGGCAGCTGGATTGAAGATGGCCCCTTTCCCCACAGCCATAGCACCTTGGGCTGTATTTTTTATTGTGGTCGCAAACCGTAACTGCTGCAAACTCCATAACGTGAGGGGAACGATGATCCTGTCGCCGCCAGGTGGTGCCGTTAGCTGCACTACCCTCTCAAGATCGATTAACTTCCCTTTCTACAGTTTGCTTAGGGCAGCTGGATCGAAGATGGCCCCTTTTCCCACAGCCATAGCACCTAAGGCTGTATTCATTATTGCGGTTGCAAACTGTAGCTGCCTCAACGTCCCTGACGCGATGGGAATGAAGATCCTGCTGCACGGCGTCAACCTCAAGTGCATGGGCCAAGGCTTCCTTAAGCGTCACGTGGTGCCCAAGGCTTACAGCAGCTCTGATTTCAAGGTCGCAGATGCCGTCGATGAATATTTGCACCAGGTTCCTTTCAATGAGCGCAGGTACAGACCGGTATGCTCTTCGCACCCGCTTCTCCACCTCTAGAGCCCACTGCTGCAGGTTTTCGTTGCTGCGTTGCACGCGATCTCTAAGCTGCGTTCGAAAGACGTGTTCCAGGTGAGCGTCGCCATATCTAGCCTCCAATGCCTCAAGGAGCTGCTCGTAAGTCACTTCTTTACCGAGAGCTTCTAGAACAGTTAAGGCCTGGTTGCGCAGGCAGTGAGAGCAGTCACGGCCTGGCTTTTATTCCAGCCGTTCTTGTAGTACCGGATGTTCTATAGCTTTTTTTAGAGAAATGTAAAAAAAAAGAATTACAATAGCCAACTCGTCTGCCAAGCATGGTAACTATGAAAAATATCCTCCTTACCCTTATGATTACTCTAATAAGCAGAAATTAATGTAAAATTAATAATAAATACTCTATACTTAAGTACCTAGTCCTACGTAAGTATAAGTATTTGTGTATATAAACTGGTGATATTTTTTACCGTTTGGAAAAAATAGGGTGTAACATATGAATGGAGTAAAAGCCTATGGCGTTGATATTTTACAAAAAATAAAAACACAAATTTCGAATTAAACGTTAGAATTTTTTTAACAATTGCTTTGCCCTTTGCTATTGGGCCTGTGACCCTGCGAAGTAAAAGGTCAAAGATGCCTACAAAATTTATTGTTTTATTGTCATTCGTAAAGTAGGGTCGATATGATTTGAATTTTGATAGATTTTAACTCATTAATTTATTTAATTCAAAATTTTTGTTTTTATTCCTTGTAAAAGATCAGCGCCAGAGGCTTCTACTCGGTTCACATGTTACACCCTATTTTTTCCCAGATGGTAAAAAAGGTCATCTAGTATATTTACGTATATTCATAATATTGTATTATATAATAGGACCTAATGTTCAGCAATAGCACTTATACTGGGTCGAGAAAAATCAATTGTAAGGTTTTTTGTCAAGAAAATTCCAATAGCAGACTGGAGTCAGGAACATGGCGGTGTTTCCTACCAGAGCATAATCCTGTCCTGCGCAGAGTGCTAGTCTCAGTTGATACTGGCAACCGTGACCAAAATTCGGTATTATAAATCTATAATATTATATTTTATCGTGTGGTGACTGTGTAAGACTCTTCACCACTCCGTTTATGTTCCGGGGATATCGTAAGTGAATCGTAATGTCAGAAGATAGATGGCGCTATATATATGACGAACACATAACGGCGATGTGGAAAAACGTAACGGTTGCGAGATATCTGGTATTGCGATCGTCAATCTGCCTGCTAAGATTAAGGCAAATCCTCCCGGGATTTAACGGTAGAGGCCCGTATTTGTGGACTATAACGAGCTGATGATGAAGAAGATGAGTATTATATTAAAATTATCGGAGGTGTAGAAAGTTCGTTCTTAGTTCTTACCAAAAAAACCGTTACGTAATTAATCCAAATTTAGTAAAACCTCAATAATTTTTACGTTCCACAGTTATACAGCGACTGAATGTAATTGACTGTTCTAGTAAATCTTACAAACTTATTACGACAATTTATGCTTTTTTATAGAGTAAGGGTGATAAAATATACTTGATTAAGATTAAGAATGTGTGTGACCACCGTTGACCAAATTTGTACCTCAAATAATCTTGCTAATCTGCACTTCTCACAAGATCAGCTACTTCGAACTCTTACTGGTCTAGATCGGGCCAAGGGAGCTGGACCTGACAACCATTTTCAATATGTCTTTAAAAACGGGTACTTTCCCTTCGGTCTAGAAACATGCACGTATTGTCCCAATTTATAAATCAGGAGACGCAGGATCCGTCAGAAATTACAGACCAATATCCATATTGTCTGTCTTCGCTAAAGCTTTTGAATCATTACTTTGTCCTGTTTTGGCTTGGCACATAAAACAAATAATCTCACCCCAACAATCAGGCTTTTTAACATCTCGCTCTACAGCTACAAATCTCGTTTCGTTTGTGGACTATGTCTCCAAGTCTCTCGATTCCCGCTTGTCTGTGGACACCATCTACACAGACTTCAGTAAGGCGTTTGACATTGTAGATCATAACATCTTACTTCACAAACTCTCAATTTCGGGCATCACTGGCAATCTTCTCAAATGGTTCTCTGCATACGTCAGGCAGGGAAAATCGAGAGTAGTGGTAAATGGTTACTCCTCAGAACCATTTCTACCTACGTCTGGTATTCCTCGGGGTTCCCATCTCGGTCCGATCCTTTTCAATATTTTTATAAATGACCTAGCGTCTGTTTTTAAACACGTGACCTGCTTTATTTACGCAGGTGACATGAAATTGTCCTTGAAAATCAAAGACCACAGTGACTCACTCCTATTGCAAGAGGATTTGGACCGGATGTCTTTGTGGTGCATTAAGAACAGACTATTTTTGAACCTCGATAAATGTAAAATTATAAGATTCTCAAGGTGTGTAAATGTTCTGACACCTTTGTATAATATTGATGGTCATCCTTTGGTAGAAGTGGACTCTGTTCGAGATCTGGGTGTGATTCTGGACAAAAAGTTGCGTTTTCATAAGCACGTTGATGGAATTGTTACAAGGGGTCTTCAAATGTTGGGGTTCGTGTTGCGTAATTCTAAAGAATTTAAGAGGACCTCTACAAAAATATCCTTGTAAAAGTCTTTAGTCCGTTCCAGCTTCAAATATTGTAGTCAGGTCTGGTCTCCATTTTATGACATTTACGTGAAACGCATAGAGCTTATCTAGAAGCGTTTTTTTGTGGTATCTTTCGTACCAAACTTACAAAATAAAGGATCTACCCTCATACGAAGACCGACTGACGTATTTTAAAATAAGTTCCCTGCAACAGCGGAGGCTTTTGCTGGATTTCATGTTGCTATACAAAATCGTCAATGGAACCGTAGACTGTCCATACCTACTAAGTGCAATAAATTTCAAGGTACCTTTTAAGCTAGTGCGTGTCAGCCGATATGTCCCCTTTTCAGTTGAAGGCAGTAAAACTAATTTGGGTCACCACGCCACCACAAACAGGTTACAGAGGCAATATAACCAGTTCTGCAAGACATGTGACGTTGATATTTTTGCTGATAAGCCTCAAAAATTCAAACGAAAAATTATGCAGTCCTTTACTTTTAACTAACATTTAGACCTAGTGTAAGTTTTAAAAAACATATTCGTTGTCTACATTGCATGCCGTGGCAACCTTTAATTAAGATGACACTTAGATATAAACCTTCCTGTAATTTGTAGTATTTACATTGTGTTCGTGTACTTCTTGTTGGTTGTCCTAAATAAATAAAAAAAAAAGAATCAAAATACAGACGCGTTGTTGCCCATGAGGACTAAGATTGAATGCCTCGTTTCCAGTAAAAGGGTCTTCCTTCGGTTCTCTTTACATACTATACGAAACAAGGCGGTATTCTGTGAAAGAGTGGTCTCTTTCTGGTTGAGCCGACCCATTCGTGCAACAATCAGAATATAGCTTCAGCATGGTTCTAACACGTAAAAGTTTTACGTTATCGTTAGTAGTTGTTGTCTGTTATAGAGTTTGAAGGGAAAGTTAGAGATTTTTAAAGCTGAGACTTCGTTTGAATTGCATAATACGCGTCATTTTCCTTCGAGTTATCTGTAAGAATTTATCATTGTCGGTGTGAAATGTGGCAACATTTTTATGCTACGTGAGTATCAAGATATTTCACTATAATGTCTCCTAATGCATACGGCGTAGTGACGAAAAATGGAACCTTAGGGCTGTCACATCACATCTAATTAGTGTAAATGGGTTATTCATCCGAAGAATGTCATACCCAAGAGTTTCATATGAAAGTGTAATGCGATAAGTTTCCTCGGCTGTAGACGAGAGTTTTGAAATATTACTCGGGATATGAGGGCGACAAGAGCGAAAGTGTTCAAAGTGCTTGATATGTTAGAAGTTTGTTTTCTTTGGGCATCACTTTCCTTGATATTGTTTTTGGAGGATGAAATATAAGGATGAATTATGTTTTTGCTATTGAAGCCAACAATTAAAGATAATATATAAAAAGTGATAATAAATTGTTAAAGCGTTTTATAAAACACAAATCAATTCATTTGACGAACATAATATTTTAAGAGATATTACTTGAGAAGAAATTCTGATTCCAAGCTAAGACATATATTTCGTGAGGACCAATTGTTCAATCCTCAAGTGAGATGTCTAATAACCAACTACCGAATTAAAATATTCGATTGATTAACTGTTGAATAATTGCTTGTCTATTTTGAATTGTCATTTATCTCACAAATACCTAGGTGGATTGAAAAGTACTCGGCCTAACACAGATCCATTCAATTCTAAAAATCAAATCTACCCAAATTATTTAGTTCAGTTCAGACTAGTTCATTGTGTAAAGTTCGAAACGTGTGCGATAATTAGTTGTGATTTTATAAATTTATTAACAAAGTAATCGGACATAATTTCCGCGAATGGAGCAAATCGAGCAGCGTGTCGTCATTAAGTACCTCCATAAGAAGGGGCTATCATCAAAAGCCATCCATGATGACATGGTCAGTACATTAGGCGATTGTGCTCTGTCATATTCATCCGTCAAAAAATGGATAGCAGAATTTAAGCATGGTAGAGAGAGTGTGAAAGATGAACCCCGCTCTGGAAGGCCTTCGACGTCAACTACTGACGAAAATATTAAAAAAGTACTTGATTTAATAATGGGAGACCGCAGATTAAAAATTAGAGAGATAGCCGAGATTATAGGCATCTCTTACGAACGAACTCAAAACATCATTGTCAACGAGTTGGGTTTCCACAAGGTGTCTGCGAGGTGGGTTCCGCGACTGCTTTCAGTTGAACAAAAAAGGACGCGATTGACTATTTCACGCGACTGTTTGGAGTTATTTGTAGCCGATGCAGATGATTTTTTGAATCGTTTTGTTACTATGGACGAAACATGGGTTCATGACTGTACACCGGAAACAAAACAACAATCAAAACAGTGGAGAAGACCTGGTTCACCACCCCCTAAAAAGGCTAAGTCGATTTTGTCGGCAAATAAGGTGATGGCTTCAGTATTCTGGGACTCGAAAGGTGTGATTATGATTGATTATCTTGAAAGGGGTCAGACTATAAACTCTGATTACTACTGCACCTTACTACGTCGTTTACGAGAGGAAATAAAAGAAAAACGTCGAGGAATGCTCAGAAGAAAAGTCCTGTTTCATCAAGATAACGCCCGTGTTCACACGTCAGTACAGTCAATGGCTGAAATTCACAACTGTGGCTTTGAACTGTTACCGCATCCGCCGTATTCACCTGATCTGGCACCATCAGACTTCTTTCTGTTCCCTAACCTAAAAAAGCACTTGGGAGGTCAAAGATTTTCGACAAACGACGAGGTCAAAGCAGCTGTAGACGCATATTTTGACTCTAAGGAAGAATCATTTTTTTTCAACGGTCTAAATGCTTGGAAGGGGAGGTGGCAAAAGTGTATTGAACTTGATGGTGATTATGTAGAAAAATAAAAATTTAACTGATTTAGTAAGTGTTTATTTTCTTGGTTAGGCCGAGTACTTTTCAATCCACCCTCGTAGCTATCCGACCTATTTATTGGACTATAGAAATCTGTTTTCTGGGAGGCGAAACAAAAATATTGAATGTTGAGCAGGATAAACTAAATAGTTTATCCGAGTTTGGTTGGTCGGTGGGTTTTCGATGGTTTCCATTTTCTGTAAAGAAAAACTATCCCTTTAGGCTGTAACGAAATAAACTAAGTTCGCTCTAAACATATAAACAAATTTAAGACATTAAAATGATTTGTGGGACGAAGAAAAAAGTGTGGAAGTGGAAAAAAGATTATGAATCTTAAAAAAAAGAGAGGAAATTTTAAAAAAGGACGGAAAAAGAAATGTTTTCTGCAATGATAGTAGATTAGAAAACCGGAGGGTGGCTTTCAAATGCTTCCGATATCGCCCCTTTTTTTTAAATAAATACCTATAATAATAGTAATTTTATTTTATAATATATGCAAAACAAGGGAAAGTTAAATGTTAAATGAGAGTAGAAAGTAACAAGTGGTAAAATTATAAAAATTGTACAACCGACTTCAACACGACTGAATCAATTTGTTCGAAATCAATTATTTAAGTATAATACTACTGGTCAGATCTTGATCAAATTTATATGGGACCACACGAAAAGCACCAGCTTTCAATTAAAAAAGAATCATCAAAATCACAAAAAACATACAGCTGAATTGAATACCTCTTCCTTTTTGAAGTCGGTAAAAAGCCTACCTCACGGTAAAAAAATTCATTTATTTGCTAACTGTCAAAAATATATTATAATCAATTATTCTGTTTGTCTGGGGTTTGAAAAGTGCTAGTTGTTCAAAAAATCAAAAATAATGTTAGCTTCATTATGATGAGTAGGTATCATGTAATCAAAAATTTTTTGTAACGGTAATAACAGTGTTCTGTGATTCTGTCTCCACAACTGCACAACTCCACAATGGCCTAAAAGTACGTAAAAGTAAGAGAACGTCTTATCTATTATTTGGTTTAATTTTAACAGGACATATATCTGTTTACATAGTATGGTCTGTTAAAATTAAGCCATTTTAATGGGCCAATTGTGCTGTATTATTTTTTTAAATGACGAGAATATAAATATGGTAAATTACGATTAAATCAATAAAATAGTGTTAAATAATACGTAATATTTGAGTTAATAGAGGTAATCAGTAATAAGACACGCATACGAATTATAAATAAGGCAGGCTTCCTTATACTAAAACTAAAATTAACGATCAAATATCAATTCGTATCTACGGAAGACTTCTTCTGTTGTTTAAATAAATGTTAATTTAAATTTAACTTACACAAAGCAAAGATCCGTGTTTATTTAGTAACGTAATACCATTCCTCATATTAAATACTTTACCAGATAATACCAGCTCGGTATCGCTCTGTTTTACTTAACAAAAGCCTTGTTAATTTTCTGTCGGCGTAAGTTAAACATGGCACTTTAATCTTTCCTCTTAAGATTAAGTGACATTTAAGACTACAGACTTCAAAATTAAATTCAGTATAACGCTTAGAATTCATCAAATTTAATCAGATGTAATTGATGAATCTTCCACAGAGGTGGTTTTAGATTGTAAAAGCTATTTGCTTATTGTTTGAAACGATCTTAAAAGTAATTTTGTTACACATAGGCGAAGTTTTCAGCTGAAAGATTTCAAACTTCGTTTAAGATTGAAAGAGATTAATTCTAGAATTGAAAAGTTTCAAAGAGGTGTTACTTAGAGCGTAGAAATATTTTGATGGGTCTACATCTTGCAGGAATTGACAATATTTTTTTTTAAATATGATTACGAAAACAATAATTCTTATCAAAGATTCCATTTCTACTAGCTAAAATAAACTTTTTTCAAAATGTAATCAGTTCAGCAGGGTAATCCACTAGGTTCAGCTTTAATTAGTTTGGCAAATCAACCGATTATTTTAAATTTGAAATCAAAACTTAAAGTCTGGTATCTGGATAACTAATATATTAGAGGTATAGACGAGGGTAGGACAGGCGACATTCTGAATGATCTTGTTCTTATTGGTAAAAATTTTAAAGATATTGATCTTGAAATAAGTAAGAACTAAATGTAGTAATAAATTTATTTCTAGCAATTAGTATTATTGCTGATGTATTTGATTCATTTTAGTGTACTCGCTGTTGGTCAGCCAAAAAAATGTATCTAATTTTAATAAAGACAATGTAATTTAAAATATCTATCATATTTCTTTAGGGATAAAAATTGTCAAAGCGGAATTGCTTTACCCTCTAAGTAGACGTTGCCGCAAGATATTAAAAATCTGTTTTAAAAACAAAATTTGATTAGTTTTATTTAAACAGAAATAGTGAAATATTCCGATGATATGGAATGTGTAGAAATATTTATTTCATAATACCCGTTATACCCAATATCACACCTGCCTTCCATTTGTTATCACTAAGAATCTAGTCACCGGTTACAAGCTTTACCATCATGTAATCTAGGCACATTATTAGATGGGGAAAGCTTGTGCATTTTATAGGAATCAGTCTAGGAACGACGATCTTTTAATCTCTTCGGTGTCCTTGGGATAGTATTGTATAGTATTGACGACTATGGGCGCCACACACTTACTTGCAGGAAATAGGGTTGTTAGGTTTACCCGTCACGGTTATCCGAACAATGTTATGCGAAGGGCTTTTGTCTCTATAAATATTCCCTCAAGGACTTTCAAAGCGTGGGATGCTAGATAGATACAAATAAACTAGGGTAGAAGCTTTTGCGACCTTTCATCTCAGGGGTACTTTGTCATCACTGGGGACAACAAGAGTAGTACTCTTCTCGTCCAAAGTATACTTATTTAGCGAGAAGAGGTTCCGGTACTAATATCTTCAAGTCAACTGCTAAGCGTGATGATTAAGATAAATCCTTTCTACAACAGGTGGGGCCAATTTCCAACAAATTTTACCTACAAAGACTTGTACAAGCTGAAGAATAAGGAGTTGAAGAAGTTGTTTCAGAATAGTGTGCAAGAATTTGGAAATAAATTTTTTTAACTATTGCAATCGCTGTCATTATATGATAAGATTTTTATGAAAAGATTATTTTTTAATTACCAATACTCACATTGGTAATTAAAAAATAATCTTTTCATAAAAATTAAAGGCCACTAAGAGAAGTCAAACTAACAAAATAATACTGCCTTAGCCTCGACTTTGAATTGTAAAAATATTATTTTTTGAAATGAAAACTTCTTTAGGTACATTGGGTACAATTGGGATGGGGAAAGCACTGAAATCACGTGATTGTCGTACTCAGATTTTTTTATAGCAGAGGGGCAAACGAGCATGCGGCTCACCTGATGGTAAGTGGCTACCAATGACCACTGCAATACCAGAGGAATTGCAGATTCGTTGCCAGCCTTTAAAAAAAGATAAGGGCTCTTTGCTTAAAGGTCTCTAAGTCGTATCAGTCTGGAAAATTGCTGATGGTGCTCTGCTGAGCACGCCAAGTGTTTTTAGAGGGCAATTTGGCCTTCTCTTTCAAGTGACCACGAAACTGCACGTCACTCGACATATGGACGCCGAGGATTCCGATACTGGCTGAGGAACCGAGAGGAGTACTCAAACTGAGGAGATACGACCAAACGCGCAAACTTATATCTTCAGGGGATTGAACTGAACTAGATTTAGTCACCCCCAGTCCGAGACTTTGTTTAAAAATGTCTCAACAACCAGAAATATTGGCACGGCAGCTGTACATCACCAGAGCTGTCGTTCGCATAGCAATGAATGTTACCGGTTTGCAACATATCATTGACATGTAGAAGAAACAGCGTTGATGATAGCACGCAGCCTTGAGGGACACCAGCTTTAATGGGCTTGTGATCGGAGCACCGTCTATGACGACTTTGATGCTCCGATCTAAACTGGTGATCCAATAGCACAATTTGTCGGAAAGCTCATAGGAAGGAAGCTTCTAAAGAATAGCTTTGTGCCAAACCCGATCGAAGGCCTTCGCTACGTCTAAACTCTAAACTATCGGCCAACGCTACCCCCTTGGATTCTACTGTCTCTGCCTAACTATGAGTTTGGTAGCAGAACGCAACCGCGATGGGAGTGTGAGTGGTACCGTACTCCGGATCAAACAATGGTCCGAAAAGCCAAGAGAGAGGGTGGGGATTTGTATCTGTAGATACAAAGATAGAAATATATATATATATATATATATATATATATATATATATATATATATATATATATAAAAATAAATTTTTAATATATTTTGAGATGGGCAAAAAGCGTTGAACTCACGTGACCATCATGCCCTTTACAAAAAAGATATGAAAGCCAAATTGAGAACTGGACGTCAAAAATATTGCACTTAGACTTATTTCATATTTAAATAATAGAACTCAAAAAGTCGTTATCAATGGTTAAGGTTCCTCCGGATCCTCAGGGCTCGATTCTTGGCCAATTCCTGTTCTTAGTCTATATTAATGGCTTACCTTATCTTGTAGGGGACTATCGCGATGTAGTATTATTTACTGATGGTACCTCATTAATTTTAAAACTCCATCGACAGTCAATTAAATGACACAATGTAAATAATGCTCTATCGAAACTAGTACATTGGTCTAACGTTAATAATTTTGCTTTTGGTGAAAAGCAAATGGCAATATGACAAATGTATTAAATTTACAATATCTAATGTTAAACATTCAAATACCAATGTACTATTAAATGGGCAAGAGTTGAGTCTTGAGGATTCCACTGTTTTTCTTGGTATTACTATTGACGCAAAGCTTCAATGGGGCCTCATATATCCAAATTAGTAGGCAGACTTAGTTCTGCAGCATATTTTGTAAGGAAGATTGGAAGTCTAACCAATGTTGAGACAGTGTAGATTAGTTTATTTTAGTTACTTCCACAGCGTAATGTCTTATGAAATCTTGCTATTGGGTAAAGCGAATGACATTGAAGTCATATTTTGAATAAAACTATTATTTACGGATTTTATCGCGTTTAATTACATTAATTCATTTTTATTATTATCCCGACGTTTCGGGTGCTTTACAGCGCCCATGGTCACGGAGGGGACTGAGATGTTGACCATGGGCGCTGTAAAGCACCCGAAACGTCGGGATAATTGATTAGGAAGGACATAGGAAGGGAGCTTCGAAAGAATTGGGAAATTCTTTCGAAGCTCCCTTCCTATGGGCTTCCCGAGAAATTGTGCGATTGGATCACCAGCTTTCTTGCGGATCGGAGCATCAAGGTCGTTGTAGACGGTGCAAGCTCCGATTGCAAGCCTATTAATGCTGGTGTTCCACAGGGCTGCGTGCTATCGCCAACGCTGTTTCTTCTGCATATCAATGATATGTTGCATACCCGTAACATTCATTGCTATGCGGACGACAGCACTGGTGATGCTCTTTACACCAGCCGAGCCAATATTTCTCTGGAAAACGTCTCCGAGTGCCGGGACAAACTTGTGTCTGAAGTCGAGTCTTTGCTGAACAGAGTCTCGAATTGGGGACGACTAAATCTAGTCCAGTTTAACCCCCAGAAGACACAAGTTTGCGCGTTAACCGCTAAAAAGAACCCCTTTGTCGTATCCCCTCAGTTTCAAGGCACTCCCCTTGTTGCCTCAGCCAGTATCGGAATCCTCGGCGTCGACATATCGAGTGACGTGCAGTTTCGTGGTCACTTGGAAGGGAAGGCCAAATTGGCCTCTAAAAAGCTTGGCGTGCTCAGCAGAGCGGGACAGTATTTCATGCCGGCACACCGCCTGCAACTTTACAAGGCGCAGGTTCGGCCGCACATGGAATACTGTTCCCATCTCTGGGCTGGGGCTCCCCAGTACCAGCTCCTTCCACTTG
The DNA here is from genome assembly GCA_036936625.1 of Parnassius smintheus behrii. Classification (NCBI taxonomy): domain Eukaryota; kingdom Metazoa; phylum Arthropoda; class Insecta; order Lepidoptera; family Papilionidae; genus Parnassius; species Parnassius smintheus. The sequence continues at coordinate 12,836,900 of JAUPFT010000014.1, forward strand.
ACCGCATCCAGCGCAGAGCGGCTCGAATCGTCGACGACCGAGTGCTTTCCGATCGGCTCGACTCACTGGCGCTGCGAAGAGATGTTGCATCTCTTTGCGTATTTTATCGCATCTATCACGGGGAGTGCTCTGAGGAATTGTTCGGATTAATCCCAGCCGCCAAATTTCGTGAACGCACTACACGGCAAACGTCCCGATACCATCCACACCATCTGGATGCTTGGCGGTCCACCACTGTACGTTTCACAAGGAGTTTTCTTCCACGTACAACCTCTCTGTGGAATAGTTTACCACCGGCGATTTTTCCGGACCGATACGACCTGGGGACCTTCAAGAAAAGAGCTTACTCCTTTCTAAAGGGCCGGAAACGCACCCGCAATTCTCCTGGTGTTGCGGTTGATCATGGGCGGCGGTAGTCACTTAACATCAGGTGAGCCGCATGCTCGTTTGCCCCCTCTTCTATAAAAAAAAATAATAATAATAAAAATGAATTAATGTAATTAAACGCGATAAAATCCGTAAATAATAGTTTTATTCAATGTGTAGTGTTCGCGTAAATTTAAGAAATCATGAAGTCATATTTGTTTTGAAAAAGCCATACGGGCTATTTATAACTCATATTATAAAGAGTCCCTTAGAGAAAAAATTAAAAAAATAAACATATTAACTTTGCCATCGCAATATATTTATGAAAATGTAATCTATGTTCATAAAAACATAAAAAGTCATAAGAATAAAGATTGAAATAATACTAGTTTTAACGGAATTTATCGCGTATATTTAACTTTTTTACCCGACGTTTCGAGAGCTTTACAGCACCCATGGTCACGGGAAGGACTGAGATGTTCAACGTCCAGCTGTCATAGTTAAGAAATCATTAAGAATAAAGATGTTCATACTTTAAACACAAGGAACAAACATCAGCTTATAACACCAGTTACTAGACTCCACAGAATTAGTAATTCATTTATGGAGCAATGTATACGTTTTTACAACAAAATCCGAGAAAATGTACAAAATTGTCATTAAACAAGTTTGAATGTTTTATTAAAGAAAATAGTACAAAAAGGTAAGGTAGGTACAATAATATAAACGAATATATAAATCTAAATAACCCCTGGGAATGAGGTGATCGCCGCCATGCTGGTTCTACAAAAATTCATACAAAACTTGTACGGAATAAAATTATGTTTAAAGAAAAAGTCCCTCTGTGTTTCTTGCTGGATCTTTCCATGACATAGGCTTTTTTTGCGAACAATTAAAAAATACTTTCAATTAGCATTATACAATAATTTATATTGAATAAATATCATTCATTTCATTTCAAAACCTTAATTGACACAGGAATACTTCATAGCTTTTTAATAAATAATTTCATTTAATTATATATTTTTAATAATGCTGTTTTAAATATATTGCAACAGGCGGAAGGGTAAATATGACAACTTTCTTTTGCGTCTTTAATTTTTATTAGATCAGCTGCAGGTCACCCTTTTAAGTTTGCGCCTTCCGGCTTGTACGGGCGAACAGACTACATCCGATTAACTTGCTTGAGTGATGATGCCCCCATTATCAGTTTGTGACACCTCACTTTCGCATGATAATTTGATTGTTAAAATTACAACTATTCACCATACGAGTTGTTACTATTAAATTTAGTTGAGGTACTATTTGTACAGAACTGATAATTGTTTGCATATATATATATATATATATATATATATATATATATATATATATATATATATATATATATATTACCATTTAATCGTCATAAGAACTGCTGGTAGAAATCGATAAAAATACACCATACTATATTCATTATATGCACTGCGATAAGTCATGCTCTCATAATTTTGAAAACCGAGTTGCATCGATTTAAAATTGCTATTAATTATATTTTATCTGCTTTTTAAACTGAGAAGATAATCTGTTACGGCTAGAGGTTTTCTTAAGAGAAATAGTACATCAGGAACAAGTTTATTTTTTTTGTAGAAAATGGGTATAATTTGTTCGCTGAGGGCCATACAGGTTTACTCATCAACCTCGGTACATCCCGATGAGAAGGTGGAGGAAATGTATGAGGATATATCTAGAACCATGCATTCCTTCAAAACCCACTATACGGTGTAAATGGGAGACTTCAATATAAAACTAGTGTAGTGTGTGCTTATATATATGTGGGATAGAATAGGAGAGAGAGTTAGTAATAAACCTACAGCCAAGACCACTAGACGTATTATTATTTCTTCCCCGAATCTCCCAACATTACACTAGGCAGAAGAGAGGACGGCGAGCTGAAGGTGGGGAAATTTGGGATAGTGCAACGGCATGTAAGGGGCCAACAACTAGCCGAATTCACGGAGAGAGGGGAACTCTTTATGATAAACTCTTTTTTTCCAGAAGCGGATCCACAAAAAGAGGACCTGTTCAAGCCCCGACGGTTCGACAAAAAATGAGATTAACTTCAAAATGACGACTAGATGGCAACTGTTAAGTGTTGTTTCAGTGATCGCGATGGTGAAAACTGGCAGCAGATATCAAATAGTGAGAGGCACACTTAACCTAACCGTTAAGTTGGACAGGTCTCGTCTAATGAAGTAAACGCATGGAGCGTCCCCCTCGTACTCTAAGCTATAATCCAAAGTCCAGAATACTTTCAGCTTGAATTACAATATCGTTTTCAGTGCCCAAAAGACTGCAAATCAGTGGACGATATATACGACAAGCTCGTGGAAACTGTCCATGTGATCGAAGATAAGTTCTACAAGATCAGCCGTAGAAGAACATAAAACCTCTCCTATCACACTCTTATCACATGGCTGTTAAACGGGAAATGAAGCTGCAGTCTTCAGCAGATTTGACAGCATACAGGCAACTGAACAGACAGACCTCCAAATGCATGCAGCGAGACTTACGCAACTTCAATACAACTCGTATTGAAGAATCGACAGGGCGGAACCAGGGCTCAGGTGAGATTGAGAGGTTTTATAGGCAGCTGTGATACGTCATTGGGGCCACACGCAAGTGTGAGTGAGTAATCAAAGGGCAAGTCTTATCCAACACTATTCCGATGATATTCCGGATGTCAGTCTGAGCGAGATTAAAGTGGGCGCGAGTGGCACCACACTTCGGACTAAACAATGGTCGGAGAAGCCAAGAGGAGCGTCAACGGAGACCTGATATTCATCCGGATGAAAGGTCAGCAGAAGGTCCAATAGCGAAGGTACATGATCCTCAACATCTGGAATCCGTGTAAGCAAAGTAACGAGTTGTGTGAGACCATATGCCAAAGTCATATACAGATCAGTTAAACGTGAACCGAGCCATACGGCGTGATGGGCGTTAAATCGCCAAGGATTTCCAGTTTATATAGGGATAGGTTTTTTCCACTTCCGGTTAGAAACTAGCTGTAGAGACGGTTTGTATTTATCACGGTTTATGATTGGTCAGAAATATATATAGTGTTCGGTTTTTTCTAAGTTTCGAACTTGATATTTCAAAAAAAATTAAACAACTTCATTGATAAATATCATTTAGAGATGCTCTATATTATTTTGTAATACATTCAGAATATTGGAATTCTTATTACTATGGCTTTAACACAAAAATTCAATAAACATTACTAAATTATTCAATTTACTGTATTAACTTTAATTCTTCTCAGAAGTGTTTTTCAATCCAAAATAAAATTAATTTATAATCTAAAATGGAGATACACTATTGCTTAGAGATATATAAAATTAGTTTGTAATACCGTAAATAATAAAACAGTACACGTTTACTTCAAACGCAGTAATTTATTATGTAAGAACGGTGAAAGTGGAGGAAATACTTTGGTAGGTAATTCAACGTAGATTTACTTCAAATAGATTTAGACGGAATTACTAGGTTACACAAATATTAGCTTCTCCGTCTTTACAAATCTTATAAAGCAACAAGTATAAAGGGAATAGCGAAGTAATTTAAATATTTTAATAAAATTAACAAGTTATATTTCTAATGATTAAAATAACTACTAATCGGTTGTTTTTAATAATTAATACATTAAATATTTGTGTGAGGATGTATTACCAGGGCGTCAGTTCATCTAGTGGAGGGTCGTCCTACACTCCGCTTTCCGTTATGATGTTGCCACTGTAGCTCCTTTCTTTCCCATTAGTTGACGTTTTTTTATAGAATAAGGATGAGAAACGAGTACACAGTCCACCTGGTTGGCACCAGCACTAAGTTGCTAATTTACACTAGTATTCTGTGAGAGCGTGGTCCTACCACGATCGAGCCTACCCATTCGTACTACTATTATAATATAGCTGCAGCATAGCTCTCCCACGTATAAAATTTATATAAAATGTAGGGTATGGAATTTGATAACAAATTAATGTTAAATTTCCGAAAGCTGTGGCTAAAGAATATATAATTACTACGTTTTAACTGTAACGCTACGGCTAAAGGACTTTTTGCGTGACAAAATATTTTCGTTAAACACTCAAATTATTTCATTTGAGTTTAAACATGAGACAATCAATAAACCATGTTTTCTAATAAGACCGCACTAATTTATTTCGCATGTTACATAAAGTATTTACTGACCCAAAAAAGATTACTATGATAAAATTTTTAACTCCCCTCGCTTATTTAAAAAAATTAATCATTTTTGCAGCTTGTAATGTTAAACGCTTAAGTTTTCATTTGCTTAATATTGACTAACCTATTTAAGTTTTATAACTAATGACACTAAGTGTCTTTACTTTACTTTGATAATATTCATGTTACTTTAAATTCCATGTATTAGTGTTCGTCTTGTAGGTTGTCCTTTTAAATAAAATAAAAAATTACTTATTCGGGCAGCGCACACACTATATATCTTAATGACTCAACCCGTTTTACTTTATGTCAACTTAAAATACACCTCATCCCGGAAATTAAATGTCAAATGAATATATCAAAACCTAACATATTCTTTACACCATGTGGGTACTAAAAGGGTGTACAAAAAGGGAGATGGATTAAATATGACGCCCAAATCATAACAAATGGTAGCTATCTGTATTATGGTTCGAATATATAGTAGATACTAATCCTAACCAATGAAGTATTCCAATTATTTTAAATGATTTATTATTGATCTAATGGAGACGAATCATTTGATGGAAAATATCAATAACGTTTTCTTTCTTATAATAAAAATATATTAATGCTATTTGTCTGTACCTCTAATTTCTAATTTTTATTTAATAGAACGATTACACAGAACGGTATCGTTCAAATTCATGAGCTGATTCAGAACGAATAGCATCATGGGATAGTTTGTCGTAGTTTCTTAGCATGTTATTCGAGCGTCATCACTTTACGAATAGTTGAGGAAAATCGTTCGTGAGTAGCTTTTGTTTTTATGAGTTAATGGTTGGTGAATTATATCTATTGTAATTAACACATTTTGTTAAACATGAACTGAATTTATTTTAAACTTGTTTGAACTTCGACTGTTCGTTTTTTAACGAAATGGAGTAGTAGATAAAAACCTTAATTTAATTTAACGTATACCTAACATATTCACATGAAATATTTACTAAGTCTATTACCCTCCACTGCTGAACATATGTCTTCCCCATATATTGCCTCGTAGGGGGGGATATTTGCCATAGTTGGCACATTTGGTAAGCGCGTAGGCAACCGCAGTTTTTTTTAAATAATTTTAAGTTGTAATCAGGAAGATGCTGCTGCCTCAGTCTCCATTTCCCTCCGTCCCCTCTACTACTGTAATTACTTTTCCCCTCATCAGCCCGTAAGAGCCTAACGCTAGACATAAGACTCTCCTATTTCAGGCAGAATTTTCCATAGTCGATACACATGGCAGGCGAATTGTTGATCGCAGTAGCAGATGTCTCGCAGATTTGATACTTCTCGTCACCGATGTTTACTGGCTTAACCGTATGTTTAAACTACCATGTTTCGACTGCCTGTAAAGGAGGTAAGCTTCTTATCGTGTAGTAATGTTTTGAGTTTGATTTAATAATGAGAGAGTATTTAATATTACATGTAATTACATACCTTACGATTTTTCGGTGTGACCTCAAGGAATGTATCAAAAAAATGAGAAAACGCAAGAGCAACGTTTTTTAATAAATTTTAACAGGGAAATTACAAGCTCAAAAATATACCAAGTTCCGATGTTCTATCAGTATATTGTATAAATAACTAGCGATATTACTAAAACTAAAGTAAGTTAATGGATGCAGACAGTTCAGGCCTGTATTCTGTGGCATTTTTAGAAGAACGCTTATGTTCAGCAGTGGACCTGTGAGTGGTTGTAATAGTGACGATTTTTATATCATGTACCTGTAACAGCAATTATATTTGAAAAAAAAAGCATGCTGTCTTAATTCAATTTTAAAGTATAAATTAGCGACCCATTCTGGTATCGCCTTGGTAGCTCTTATAGACCGTTCGCCTTAAAAAAATAGTGAGTCATCAGTGCAACTACAGGGTAAAGGTGTATTCACAGTGGAGTAAAAATTCTTTTTTTTTTCTCAAACATTTAAGTTTAATGGAAACAAATTTTCTTAAAATGACTTAAATAACTTATCAGTATCGCTAGATTCTCCAGTTACATTAATTATAAAGAATTTCGTTCTGCAAGTTTCATGATGTCATCCAAATTTCACATGGTATTTTGTTCGCGTATCACGGGGTCGCAGCACTTCTTCCAACGATTAGCGTCTATTAATGCTATTGCGTCATCTAATAATTTTTTTATGTCACTCATTTTTTTTATAGAAGAGGGGGCAAACGAGCATGCGGCTCACCTGATGTTAAGTGACTACCGCCGCCCATGATCAACCGCAACACCAGGAGAATTGCGGGTGCGTTGCCGGCCCTTTAGAAAGGAGTAAGCTCTTTTCTTGAAGGTCCCCAGGTCGTATCGGTCCGGAATAATCGCCGGTGGTAAACTATTCCACAGAGAGGTTGTACGTGGAAGAAAACTCCTTGTGAAACGTACAGTGGTGGACCGCCAAGCATCCAGATGGTGTGGATGGTATCGGGACGTTTGCCGTGTAGTGCGTTCACGAAATTTGGCGGCTGGGATTAATCCGAACAATTCCTCAGAGCACTCCCCGTGATAGATGCGATAAAATACGCAAAGAGATGCAACATCTCTTCGCAGCGCCAGTGAGTCGAGCCGATCGGAAAGCACTCGGTCGTCGACGATTCGAGCCGCTCTGCGCTGGATGCGGTCAAGTGGAAGGAGCTGGTACTGGGGAGCCCCAGCCCAGAGATGGGAACAGTATTCCATGTGCGGCCGAACCTGCGCCTTGTAAAGTTGCAGGCGGTGTGCCGGCATGAAATACTGTCCCGCTCTGCTGAGCACGCCAAGCTTTTTAGAGGCCAATTTGGCTTTCCCTTCCAAGTGACCACGAAACTGCACGTCACTCGATATGTCGACGCCGAGGATTCCGATACTGGCTGAGGCAACAAGGGGAGTGCCTTGAAACTGAGGGGATACGACAAAGGGCTTCTTTTTAGCGGTTAACGCGCAAACTTGTGTCTTCTGGGGGTTAAACTGGATTAGATTTAGTCGTCCCCAATCCGAGACTCTGTTCAGCAAAGACTCGACTTCAGACATAAGTTTGTCCCGGCACTCGGAGATTTTGAACGTGGTGTTATTGGCACCAACATAATTTTTTATTTGGGCCCAAACCAATTCAATTGGATTAAGTTTGCAATGGTAAGGCGGTAGGCGAAGTATTGTAATGCCATTACTTTTGGCAGTCTCATCTATTAAATATTTATTATATTGTGGGGCGATTTCGGCAACTTTCATTAATAATTCTTTTTTTAAATAAGTCATGTCCATGGATTTCCCTTTGCTTTGCAGCCAATCTATTATTTGCTGCTTGCCGTTACAACTATAATATAGCTGCAGCGTGACTCTACCACGACATATATTACAAACAGACACTACAATTTTATTTATGTGCATATATAAAGAAATAAATCAATAACGAATCATTTTGCAACAAGGTTCATTCACAAGTTTGTTTGTGATGGCGCAAAAATGCAGCGATACGCAAATTTGTTCCTAAATATAGTTGTCAGTAGAGATTTGGTAACGGTACTAATGTTAGTCGAATCACGGTGGTATGTGAATTGTATCGAAACATTAATGAAACGTGAACTAAGGCTGGCCAAACTTATGTACATAAATTGTATTTGCTTCTAGTTTTTAATTTTGTGTAGAAATATAGTTATGATTTCCATTTTTATTGATAAAATATATATATCAGCGCAGCGCATACAATTTTATTTTTATATATTTCTGCCACAGGGCTCCCCCTCAGATGAAGTAAATCTGCACTAGGAACCGTGCACGACTGACAAGGCATTCCTCGGGGGTGCCACATATTCAGTTATCGACTTGATTATGATGATGATATTACCCGTCATGTTTAGGATAATAATATAAGGTTATGAACATAAAGCAAAATAATTTTACTGAGCAGTAATCGGTATTTAGGTAGGAGCCGTGGTAGCTCAGATGGTTAGCGTTCGCGAAAATCATCTCAGGAATGATAGGAGACCTGTGACCAGCAGTGGGACGTATATAGGCTGTAACTTTAACTTGTTAACTTTAATCGGATTTCTAAACGAACGAAACGAATAGAAGAACTATCTTGAAGAGATTTCATGTAGAATTAAATACAATTCTAACAACATAAAAGGGGTTACCCCAATTCTGAATACGAATTGCGAAACTACGTGAGACTGAGATGCTTAACAACCATGACCTTCTCACTGCTTTAGCTGAACTAAATGTTGCACTATCATTCAATTACACACTTTTAAAACTTTATGACGTGGGAATTTACTGTAAATTTTGTTGTAAAACTGTTATATGTTAATACTTACTTTAGCAAATTTGAAGTGTTTTTGTTATATGTACAGAATGTTTGGTGGGTGGTCCGACAAACTAAAATGGGAGATAGGTGGGTTCGTTAGAAGCATATTTTCTTAGTAATTTCTTTTTCTATCTCTTACCATTTTTTTTAAATGACATTTTAACATTTTTTGTAATTATTCCAATTTTCTAGTATTTTGGTTCAATAACTTATAATATATCTAGTTTTCTACCATTTTTTTTATTTTTCCTAAGAAATATGATTTTTTTAATTAAAAAAATATTTAAAGCCCAAAAGGCAGAAGAAAAAATACTTACGACACATTAAAAGTGACCAAACGAGAAAGAAATATTGTAAGCCCTTAAGTTTCCAGCCCCTTAAAAAAATAAATAAATATGTTGAGTAATTTCAAATGGCCATCAAAAATTTTCTATTTCATCCTCTTTCTATCGGTATAATATCACATGTTACATAAAACTTTAGATTATCAACAAAATTGTTGATAATAATAATAATATAATATAATTTATTTAGTTCCAAACATATACACATATTAACATAACATAATTATTGACGTGACAACGTCTTATAAATTGGTTTGCCGGGTGACACTTCAAGAAACTGCGTTACGCTCCGCTCACGTTATGCGCTCACAATGAGAGCGAGTGAGAGGCACGCGTCCCTTCCACTCGGGCATGGTTAGCCCGCCTAAGAGCGAGAGAGACAGACATAAAAAGTGTTATTTCATCCTTCTTCCTACTATACGAATGAATATTCACATTAAAATTATTTTACCACTCAAAGTCGTTGTCACGTAAAACTTTCGCCCGTATACCGACTTTACAGGCAACCAATTATTTTTTAACACTACTAATGTTCCCGTTAATCACTCAACCAAGCTGTTAAGGTTTGAGCTGGTAGTGGTTCATGATATTCGACCATCGCATTAAAATCCTCGTGGATTTGATATTGTTAAAGGTTTTCCGAACGTTGAGCAACTTCGACTACGAATGCGAAGTGGAGGTGTCCACGGAGTCCATTGAGGAACACTTGATCGTTGTTATCCGTTTCCCGAACAGCGTGGCGAACAACTGCGCGTCCAATCGCAACGCGTTCACCATAATCAAGAAGAACAGATGCCAGCGCTTGTGCGATATGATGCGACAGCGGGATTTTTTAATGGAATGAACTAAAAAGGCGTCTACTCAGTAGAAATGTTATAGAAACCACATAGTGGTAACTACAACTACTGATTTTCAGTAAACGCCAAAGACATAGGTGGAATAGAATAAACTTAACTTATTACACTAATCACATGTTCCAACACTTATGAAAATACATACTTTACTTATATAAAAAAACACTCTTATAACAACTTAAAAATAAAAATAAAACTGTTAGCATTTAGGAAAAGGGCACAACAAAAAGCTAACACAACAAAAAGCGCAACAAAAGGCATGTGCAAGGCATAAGACACACAATTAAATTATTTGACAAGATACAAAAGCAAAATAAATAAATTTATAATTAAGCAAGTATTCCTTAGTTTTATAATATACTTTATAGTATACTTTATAAGAAAAATGTGATACATCGACACAGAATTCTATTTACTTTGCAAATTTAAAAGGTATTCTTTTAGTTTTATTTTAAAAGTGCCAACTGTTTTGCTGCCCTTGATCGGAGGCGGTATATTATTCCAACACTTTGTGGCAGCATACCGAAAGCTACCACGAAACGCGGCCGTTCTGTGTCTTGGGTACAATAATCGAACAGTTTCCCGCGAGAGACGTTCCGAGAAACTGAACCTTTCATATAAGTATTATGTATATATATAATATATAGTGTATATATAATATATAGTATAATATATAGTATATATATAATCAAATGTGAGGACGGGGTAATTAAAAAATTACAAGTTTCGTAAAAATTGCCGGGGCACCGTAAACTGGTTTTTACCCGTGTTAATATTTTTTTATGGTTTCATTCCTGCGTGTGCGAGCCAGGTAGATGTTGTCTCTTTCTGGTGGTACAGGCAAAGTTACGACGCGCGGATCAGCTACCTGCTTCTGTTGTTATTAAATTTAGTCGTGATTTGACTGTCTCTGAAGCTACTTGCGAGTTCTTTTTCGACATTCAAATATGCATGAAAATATGCTTCTAACGAACCCATCTATCTTCCATTTCAGTTTGTCGGACCACCCACCAAACATCCTGTATATATTCCATTAGAATTTTAAATTTCAATGACATTTAAATTTATTTAAAATTCAAGCTTGAATTAATTATTTTACAGCGAGCTCTGAAGTATTTAGTGTAATTTCATTTGAAACACATAATATATAATCGTAGTATAAAATAAATATCATAATATCTGTGAAGACAACATCAAGCTAAAATGGCAATAAGCAGAATACGCAGCGGTAATTGATGAGAAAGAAAGGTTTTCGATGACAGCTTCGTACCTGTAATTAAAGTATAGAAAGGCTACCGACTAGACGGAGTGATGACCTAGTAAGACATGCACGAAGTCAACTGATTGATAGATCAGCACCGTGTTTTGTGGCATTCCAGGTGAGGCCAGTGTTCAGTAATAATCTTGTGAATGGCTGTTATGAATAAATAAATAAAAAGTAGTATAGTATAGGCCACTGCTAAATAAAAACCCTTGCCATATGCTATTTGTTTTATTAAAATAAGTTAACTGGTTATAAATGCAGTTGAGGTCTAAAAGTGAAAATTGCATTGGTTTAATATTAAGAATAGCCTTTTCTACTCGAGCTTTGAAAAGATCGGTGACGCCGAAATACTGATCGCCAGCGAGAGGTGAAATATTTACAATAATCTGTGTTGCCCATTGAAGTAATATGTACTTACGTACTAGAACAGCTATTTAAAACAAAACATGTGCGCTACTCTGTGTTCGCGCGGTTAATTTTTTTTTATCATAGAATAAGCATAGGTAGAATGATCAGTACGTAAAAATAGATTGTATTGTTAAATAGGTAAATTATATCGACAACAATATAAAATTTAAATTTCATTTATTTTATTTAAATTTTATTTAAATTAGAATAAGAGACATTCATAAATGCTGGGCACGCGAGAGTTAAAAATGGACGAATTTATTCCACTTTGACTTTGATGTGGAGACCTAAAAATAACATAAAAGAATAATGAGCAGATTTAAATAAAAAAAAATTGGCATAATTATGATAACTCATATATGTTTCTACAAAAAAAGTGTATAATAATATATTCGTCCTATACTTAAGTAGGTACCCACAAAAATGTCACATCTGAACAAATTAATTTCATAATCTATATTACATGACACAAAATGACGTCTCAGGAATAATTTGTTTTATTATTTATTTATAATATTTTTTATTGATTAAGTCTCTTATTAACTGATGAATTTCTTGAATTATTTGTGCAATATCTATGTACACACGACGGCATATTTTTATTAAGAGATTTTTTTTAAATCAACACAACACGTGATAACTCTACAAGCGCCTAGCGAGTGATTAAGGTGCGGTGTATGCACCGCAGTGGAACAGAGTAGCTGAATGCAGTGTCGCCTCTAGTACGTAGTACATAATAGCTCAATGGTCTTGCCCATCGATTAATGCTTCTGAAATGAAAGGGTGGAATATCTGACGGTGGAAGGACTACATGAAGATATTTTTATATTATCTATATTAAAGTAAATGGTTAGGTAATTAATATTTAAACATACAAATTGATACTTGGAAAAGCAGTCAGCCTTCATGCCACTATACCACGGGGAGTAGGACTGTTTGGTAATTTAAGTTTTTAGTTTTAATGTTTTTTATTATGGTAATAAATGTTGTATAATATATTAATGTTTATTATTGTATTCCATTGAAATTTAAACTTATGAATCACGTGTTATGTAATTGCCGTACAGACACACACACAGAGCGCTTCTTTCGTTTTTAATTTTAATTAAATTGTAACCTCAACCACGTTTTCTGTTTAAATGATTTGAGAATCGAAAAATAAACGTTCATTGTGAGCTTGTTTTGTTTAGGCAGCAAAAGTAAAGTAATAAAAAACTTTATTTGCGATGTGCGAAGTCTTTTATTGCAGGAATATTGGCAGGGACTGTGAGAGGATAATGTCAAAGTTAGTATACGAACGTGTCGAATTATTTAATTTAGCTTTACTAAAGGATTTAAAAAAAGGTTTGTTTTGCTACGATTAATATCTCAAAGAAAAGTTATTGCTTTTGGTTTGCTGGTATTGTAAAATAAATTAATGGTTTATTTCTCGATAATGATTAATGTTTGCGTTATGCTCTATATTATTTACGGATTTCGAAGACTCCGTATATATACAGGTACTATATAACGAATGTTTCAATTTACACTTTAAGCTTGTAAGTAAGATTTTTTTTATAGAAGAGGGGGCAAACGAGCATGCGGCTCACCTGATGTTAAGTGACTACCGCCGACCATGATCAACTGCAACACCAGGGGAAATGCAGGTGCGTTGCCGGCCCTTTAGAAAGGATTAAGTTCATTTCTTGAAGGTCCCTAGGTCGTATCGGTCCGGAAAAATCGCCGGTGATAAACTATTCCACAGAAAGGGTTGTACGCGGAAAAGAACTCCTTTTGAAACGTACAGTGCTGGACCGCTAAGCATCCAGATGGTGTGGATGGTATCGGGACGTTTGCCGCGTAGTGTGTTCACGAAATTTGGCGGCTGGGACTAATCCAAACAATTCCTCAGAGCACTCCCCATGGTATATGCGAAAGAAAATGCAAAGAGATGCAACATCTCTTCGCAGCACCAGTGAATCGAGCCGATCGGAAAGCACTCGATTGTCGACGATTTGAGCCGCTCTGCGCTGGGTGCAGTCAAGTGAAAGGAGCTGGTACTGGGGCGCCCAAGCCCAGAGATGGGAACAGTATTCCATGTGCGGCCGAACGTGCGCCTTGTAAAGTTGCAGGCGGTGTGCCGGCATGAAATACTGTCCCGCTCTGCTGAGCACGCCAAGCTTTTTAGAGGCCAATTTGGCCTTCTCTTCCAAGTGACCACGAAACTGCACATCACTCGATATGTCGACACCGAGGATTCCGATACTCACTGAGGCAACAAAGGGAGTGCCTTGAAACTGAGGAGATACGACAAAGGGGTTCTATTTAGCGGTTAACGCTCAAACTTGTGTCTTCTGGGTGTTCAACTGGACTAGATTTAGTCGCCCCCAATCTGAGACTTTGTTCAGCAAAGACTCGACTTCAGACACAAGTTTGTCCCGGCACTCGGAGACGTTTCCCCGATAGATATTGGTATGGCTGGTGTACAGAGCATCACCAGTGCTGTCATCTGCATAGCAATAAGTGTTACCGGTTTGCAAAATGTCACTGATATGCAGAACAAACAGCGTTAGTGATAGCACGCAGCTTTATGGAATGCCAGCATTAATAGGCTTGTAATCGGAGCTTGCACCGTCTACAACGATCTTGATGCTCCGATCTGCAGGAAAGCTGGTGATGCAATCGCACAATTTTTCGGGAAGCCCATAGAAAGGGAGCTTCAAAAGAAGCGCTATGTGCCAAACCCGATCGAAGGCCTTCGCAATGTCCAAACTAATGGCCAATGCCTCCCCGTTGGACTCTACTGCCTCCGCCCATCTATGAGTTAGGTAGGCCAGAAGATTACCAGCTGATCGAAAACGGCGGACACCGTATTGGCGGTCACTAATCAGCTGGTGATCCTCAAGGTACCTCATGAGCTGGCAGTTTACAATGGACTCCATTTTTTTGAAGAACAAGGAGGTGATGGCGATAGGCCGGTAGTTGGACGAGTCTGAGCGGTCGCCTTGTTTGGGAATCGGGTGGACGAAGCCGTCTTTCATGATTTTATGACTACGCCTAGGGGGTAGGAGTACCGGAAAAGACGCGTTAAAACCAGTGCCAACTCTGGAGCACTCGTCATCAGCACAATTGGGGGGATTCCGTCAGGCCCACTGGACTTGTGGATGTCCAAGGAGAGGAGTGATTTGCGTACCGAGCGCAGTGTAAACTGCACTTCCGGCATGGAGGACTCACACCGATGGTCGGGATGGTCGGCGGCGCACTCCCCCCGTCATCGAGAGTCGATTTGGACGCAAAGAAAGAGCCTAGCAGATCGGCTTTCTTCTTTGCGGTATGGGCCAGTGAGTCGTCCCCCCTGTGCAGAGATGGAAGAGATAGCTGACGAAATTCCCCTAGACAGTCTTGGCGACGGACCAGAATGCACGGGTTCCAGAAGGAAGGCGAACTAGTTTCTCGCCAATTCTGCCTATGTGCTCTGACTTTGCCTTGGCAATAACTCTTTTGAAGGACCTAGAGGCGGAATCATACTTCTTTTTTAGAGCGCTGGTGTTTACATCCCGGGACGTTGATGTGTCAGCCCAGGCTTGGTATTACTCCTGCTTATAGCATGATGCTATTTTACAGGAGCGACCAAACCATGGCTGATATTTGCCTTCAATGGGCACCACAGGGGAAGGAATAAAAAGTTCCATACCCTGAAGTACCACATCAGCGACAGAATCCGCAACAACGTTGGGATCGTCCGGCGAGAAGCAAACCCGCCCCCAAGGGTAGGGTGCAAAGAAAGACCGCATCCCATACCAATCGTCTGACCTATAATGCCAAACACGGCGGCAGCCTGCAGAATGAAACTGCGATTTCAGCGTGAGTGGCACCACACTCCGGACAAGACAATGGTCCGAGGAGCCTAAAAGGGCGACGACGGAAGTCTGATATCCGTCCGGGTGAGAGGTCAGCAGAAGGTCCAACAGGGAAGGTGCATGATCCTCCACATCTGGAATCCGCGTAGGCGAAGTAACCAGTTGTGTTAGACCATATGCCAAGGCAAAATCATGAACAGATCTCCCCGTATGATTGGTTAAACGTAAACCAAGCCGTTCGGCGTGATGTGCGTTAAAGTCGCCGGGGATCAGGAACTCTGCGGAGGGGAAATCTCTTGTCGTAGAAAGATAATGCTGTAAGATTGGTCAAACAAAAACAACTACACACTTACACTTAGCTCAGCCCAAATCAACAACGTTTATAATGGACTTATATGATCAAAAAATCTAACTTGGGACATGAAACTTGTAGTCAGGTTTTCTAATAACTACTAGTCCAAGCGATAACCGTTGAAAAATGTTGTTCATTCGGAATAAGTAGAAACATATACTTTTTAATTTCTGGCTATTTAGTTAATTTAGTATTATTTATAATACATTATAAAATCAAATTAGCTTTGAATAAAACTATTATTTACGGATTTTATCGCTTTTAATTACTTAAATTTATTTTTATTATTATCCCGATGTTTCGGGTGCTTTATAGCGCCCATGGTCACGGGGACTGAAATGTTTGACGTCCCAACGTCATAGTTGGTCCGGCTACTTCCGGTTTTTTAATATTAATTTTTGGTCCGATTTACGCAAAACGAGCTTATAGTATCATGAAGTCTTGCAGTGGTATGCTTGGGTTTGGGTTTAATTTTGTTAATTATAGGATCCCAAGCAGATGGTAGCACCCAACCATCTTCTCTATTGAAATTTGGATGTTTTTTAATTTCGTCGGCTGTCGAGCGCGCGCCTGCTCTACTACCATATGTTAGAGGAGTCACGGACAAGATTGGCTACATCTTGAAGCGAGCGTCCATTAAGACATACTAAAAGCCGCTGAAGAAGATTATTCAATTTTTACCATCCATCAAATGTAATATTCCTCTACAAGATGCAGGTGTGTACAAGCTAGATTGTGAATGTGGTCTCTCTTACATAGGTCAAACAAAGAGATCTATAAAAACCCGCGTGAAGGAACATATAGCTGATGTGAAGCACCGACGCTCCGGGAAGTCTGCAGTCTGCGAACATGTTCAAGATCGTCCCCACCATTACATTAGATTTGATAAACCACAAATTCTCGCAAAAGAACACCGATTCCTACCAAGGATGATACGCGAGGCTATTGAAATTAAAAAACATCCAAATTTCAATAGAGAAGATGGTTGGGTGCTACCATCTGCTTGGGATCCTATAATTAACAAAATTAAACCCAAATCCAAGCATACCACTGCAAGACTTCATGATACTATAAGCTCGTTTTGCGTAAATCGGACCAAAAATTAATATTAAAAAGCTGAAGGTAGCCGGACTAACTATGACATTGGGACGTCAAACATCTCAGTCCCCCGCGATGGGCGCTGTAAAGCACTCGAAACGTCGGGATAATAATAAAAATAAATTAAAGTAATTAAACGCGATAAAATCCGTAAATTATAGTTTTATTCAATGTGTAGTGTTCGCGTAAATTTAGGACATCATTATCAAATTAGCTTTTGTTATGCTAAGAGAGTGAGATTTAATTTATAATCTAAAGCAAGCACGTGGGATTGTGGTCGAGCAATGGCTTATAATAAGAATAAAAATATATAAACCAGAGGTCTGGTGGTTTGTAACTTGTCCAAATTTTATTTTAATTTTTTTTTGTATAATTGATACGTTAACGTACGTGCTAATTTTTTGATTTGATAGAGTTTGATCAGTAAATAATGAAAATTCGAGTCTGGCAACCTTATTTTTGACATAACTGGTTGCCAGATCACTATTAATATTTTAACGACAACTTTACAAGATATAAGGAAAAATTAAATGTCAAAATTTTTGTTTTTCTCTTAAATAAAATCATTATATTACTTCTTAATGATTATTTAAGAATTTCTAATCACGTAGTTTTACATAAATGTTCTTACTCGACTTTTCAACTTTTAACTCCGAATAATTAAGCGAACAGAATAATTGTTGAAAAAACTATATCTTTGTAAAAAAAAAATAACATGGGATATCGTATCATCGGTAAATAACCTTATATTAATTTTGTTACATTTAAATTATTATATAAACGCATTTTTAAAGTTTTATTTTACAGTTCGACGCTGGAAAGGAAAAATTATCCAAGCGACATCAGACTAACTTTACAGTAGAGCTGTTTAAAGTTTGAATTTTCTGAAAAAAAATCGTGTAAATTTTTGTAATGGTCCAAAAAGCCCAATTCTTAGAAATTTATTTGTTTATTTTTTTATCTACATTATAGTATACGTAACTATTAAAAATAATGCTTAGTTTTAAAGTTAGTGTCGCTTAGTAAGATTTTCCCTAAAAGTAGAAACGGGAAAAATTGACTAACCGACAAGCTTTGATTAAGGAGGGTACGGTAAAAATGTAGTATATATCTTTTTTTTTTATTTATATCAGAGTAAAAGTTGCCTTACCAATATAAAAAACATGTGGAAGTTGAGGCAAAACAACCTAAATATTTATTTTATTTTATTTTTCCCGTAATTTTGACATAAACGACATTTTTACAGAAAATTGGATTAATCTTTCATTTAAGAATTACTAAAAATAATGGATAAATAAAATGCACTTAAACTGTCTTGAGTTTTATTAAGTTTAACAAAGCAACATTATAGTACACAGTATTAGTATTAGTTAGGTATTATAAATCTACTTGTATATCACAATAATAATAATTATGTGTTCTAGGAACATTAAGATCTTAAATGTAAGTATTTAGTCCTATTAATATTATTATAATGAATATAAAATTTGAATATGTTTACAAAACTAGTAACATTTCAGTCACAACAAATTTACCTCATAGGCATTCAGAAAACAATATGTAACAAAAAGAAAACTTATAAAAAAACGAACTTATTTCAAATTCTAAAAATAACAGTAGCCATATCAACTATACTCTATCAATTATAGTATGAATCTAACAGCCGCCAGGGAACCATCCTATAATTGACAGAGTATAAGTACTGTGCGAAAACAACTTACAGCTAGTAATATTTTCAGTCATCATCTACATTATAATATGAAGTAACAATTAAAATAATAGGAACCCGTTTAAAGCTCTCATTGAATAAACCGAACTAAAAATAAACTTCTAAAAAAAAAACAACAAGAAATAATCTGTATGTTGTAATTATTATTCATCATCTTCTATATCTGATTCAGGCAAGGTATCTTTTGCATTAGTAGCCTTTGGGATAATGGAGTATTCGTGATGGAATGGAGCAGGTATTACTTTATCTTTACAAAGTTTCATGAGATCATTATATTTGGCCTCTGCGATTGGCAGTCGTGATCGGTAGCAGGGCATCAGTGGACCTTTGGTTTTGGATTGAACTTCGACATTATACGATTTTGCATTAACGTTCATGGAGTCTTTGATAGAGATCATGGAAGGCTTATTTTTCTTGACAGTCACGACACGAACTTTGCTAATTTTCCCAGTCAAATTCCCTTTGAAGTATTTATCACCAACGACGTCCCATCTATTAAAACTTTCAAAAGTCATTGCTTCAACCTCATACGGAAAAGGTTCTTTTCTTGCCGTAGCAAACACAGTGTACCATTGCGAAGGCGCATGAATTATATTTTTTTTAAGGTTGTTCTCTATAACGGCGTGTACACTGTCAACAGGCATATATGTGTGTCCTGTTAGTAAATAATTTATTTGTATCGTCTGAAGATTATTACACTCCTGCAAAGTAGAATGTATCATGGCTAGGACAGTGCGATTTCTATTCTGCCCAGGGCAACAGTCGCAGTATAGAAGAAGGTGTTTTATATTTTCTCTTTCATCCACAGATTTTATGTACCTGTGGAGAATACTTGCGATTTCATTTGCACCCCTTTTCCCGTTGCTTTCATCCCAGTAATAGCAAGTTACTCTACGTGTTCCGTTTTCGTAGAAACATAGATTATATACCGCTATTTTTCTTGAATAATAAAGCAGCATTGACTCGCCATGTGGAGTATTCAACACCTTCTCCAAGTCGAAGCTTGCACATAATGTGGAAGGATCAGTTTTGTGTATAGATTTATGAGTAGAAAATCTATTAAAACTTTCTTCTTTCTCTGTTTCATGATCTTCCTTTTCTTTCTTTTTTTTGGATCGCTGAGATCTGCTTGTTGCAACTGTAAACATTTCAGGCACTTGTCTTTTTTAGGGACATGAAATGATATATTAAATTCTTCGCTAAATATTTTTCGGAAAATCTTTTCACTAACTATGTCTATGCCAGCTTTCACGTTGCGTTCTTTGTAAACGCTGTATACGTGTGCAATATTTTTGTATTCCTGCGGCAAGTAAACCCGGGTAGAATCATGACGGCAATAATGTGAGGGGACGGCTGGTAGGCTTTTGATGAAATTGACGGCAGACTCTTTAGTACTAGGTTTGGTTTTGTTGTGTGGTTCACATTTTCCTCGCAAGTCTTCTTTAGCACTTCCCGAGGAATCATTTTTTACCGTGTAATATATACACTTTTGTGAAATATCTAATGTTGCTGCCAAAAACTGTAAGCATACAGATCTTTTTCCTTCACCCTCAGTAATGCAATACTTATATGTGTAACTGCGCAATTCTGAACTACTACGTTTACGTTTAACGTTTCCTTTGTCAGTCATGCCAACCAACCAGTCTCTACGGCGTTCAGGGGTAAGCGTCCAAAATGTTTAAATACTTGTTGCCTTTTTTCTTCGGTTACGTTTTCACAATTGTTCCCACATTTCTTACCCTTACATGGATTAGGTTGAATTGATTTTTCTGGCACTAATTGACCATCTTTTCTTACGTATTCTTTTCCTGTTTGTTTCGAAAGAGCCCTTTCCTTTCTCGTGTTTTTCTTCACTCTTTTTAAACCTTTTTCTCCTACGTTCTCGTTTTCTGTATCCAAATTTTCTTCAGTATTATTTTCAAGCAATTCCCTGTTTTTATTCTTACTTGACTCTTTCCGCTTCTTTTTCTTATTTTTTCCTGTTTTTTTCTTATTTGACTGGTCTTTTTCTTCATCACTGTTTGACGTATCAGATCCTACCCATTCGTCAGAATCAACTGCGCCATTCTCTTCACCAAGACAGAATAAAGTGGAAAAATCTTCATCAGACATGTAATCAACATATCGGATACTTGTTTTGGCTTTTCGTTTACGAGTACTAACACCTAGAGCAGCCTTATCCTTTGGAGGTAACTCCTTATTGCGAGAGACTCCTGGAGCTGGATCGTCAATCGAAGGCAAGTCCGTATTGTGAGGGACTTCTGGAACAGGATCATCATTCGAAGGTAAGTCCACACTGCGAGAGACTCCTCGAGCTGGATCGTCAATCGAAGGTAAGTCCATATTGCGAGGGACTTCTGGAGCAGGATCATCATTCGAAGGTAAGTCCACACTGCGAGAGACTCCTGGAGCTGGATCGTCAATCGAAGGTAAGTCCATATTGCGAGGGACTTCTGGAGCAGGATCATCATTCGAAGGTAAGTCCACACTGCGAGGGACTCCTGGAGCTGAATCGTCAATCGAAGGTAAGTCCATATTGCGAGGGACTCCTGGAGCTGAATCATCATTCGAAGGTAAGTCCATACTGCGAGGACTTGTTCCAGTCTGCGAAGGATCGAGATAAACCTGCCAATTATCTCGAACGGTATCATTAATCGCAGATATGTCCATACTGTGAGAAACTCCTGATGCTGCATCGTCATTAGAAAGTAAGTCCGTACTGTGGATATGCTGCATGGTATCTGTAAGAGCTGCGAAAACTTCCTCAGGGTCATAGTTCTCTTCATCTTCAGTAATACGTCGTGATATTACAGGCGCAGTTGAAGAGCACTTACGCGTTTCATTCTGAAATAAACGAAGTAGCTTCTTTAATTTATTTTATCTAAAATCATGACATGACCATATGGCCAAAGATTTAATTAATGATGATTGATTACTCTCAATGACATTAGTCGAAATAAGTCAGCTAAAATGTACTCTGCAAAGTACAGAATCATCAGCAAATTATTTTTATACCATATAGTATCCCTAGTAATCGAACCAGGGAATTTCTTAAGGTAGAATACCCTAAAGGAAAACTTCACTAAGAAGCCAAATTAATATTAGAAATAATTTAGTTTATCTTCTTGTCGTGTGGGATACCGAGTCAACCAACGACCCGATGAACCCTGGTGTCAGAGTTTTTAAACTCCCTACTACTACGAGTAGGCCTCTGACATGGTCGTGTTACGACCGCCGCCGTCTAAGTGAACATAGACAGCAACCGGGACCGACGGCTTAACGTGCCCTCCGAAACACGGAACCATCTTTCTTACGGACAATCAGGTGGTTCAGCCTGCAATGTCCTAATCAAACTGGGAACAAATTCACAAAGTGAAAAATATCAACTTTGTGTGTTCCCCCCCAAGAATCGTACCAGGGACCTCCGGATCCCGAGACCAACGCTCAGACCACTAGACTACGAAAGCAGTTAGTAGGTACGCAATAATTAAATTAGTAAGATATGTCTTATATTTAAAAATATAATAAAATACGTCGGTAGGTACTTACAGACTCTTCAAATTTTAGTTGTCTGCAATATTTTTTTTATTCGTCTGTTTCTTTTCCTCAGTGACAGTCTGACTTTTACGTCCAGGTGCTTTCTGCTTCTCTGGGTCAGTTTCTTTAGACTTTTTACTGGCCTAAAACATGGTAAAAGTTTCATATTTTTTATAAATTCTGACCAAATTATTTATAATCCAAACATACACCTACCTACTTTCCTCTAAGCTAGCACTCACTTTTTATAAACATAAGAGAATAACAATTGAAAGATAGTTGTGTAGGTCCTTAAAGCAGCAGTACCAATATTACTTTTAAACACACGACTTTGGCCATATAGCTATATAGCGCCAGTGACGAGACGTGACCTTCAATCAATGAGTACCTAACAAGCTAAACGGAGCCCTTATCTAGGTATGATAGCAAAACAGAAATCTAATATAGGTAGGTACATAACATAAATAATAATACGAAACAACAATGAGAGATGCAAAGAAAATTACATACATACCGACTGTAAATCGTCCTTGGTTTTAAAAGAGATTCCCGATTCTTTAAGACTTTTCCAAAAAACTATGACTACGTTTTCTTCGGTCCATTGTTCTGAAATAAAGGTACACCATGTAGTAACGCGAAAACAGCATTAAAAACGAATTTATTTGTTAGTTCAACTTACGGTTTTCGTGTTTGTCATAAGATAAGCGTAAGCGGTACCTCAGTTGACAACGGAATTGCAGCGTGCGCGTGTCTCCCAAGCGACGACCGGCCGTGCACTGAAGTATCTTTTTTACTTTGAAACTAACTTCACTGCATGCTCAAGTGACTGCTCACGCGTTATCCGTAAGTGTAACCGACGTTTTTTATGTGAATTATTTTAGGTAAAAATAAACTTTGCGCCTGTGCGTGACACAACCATAGGATGTAACCAACATTGGATAATCGTATAGGTCAAGTAAAAGGTGCCTAAATAATAAAATAACACTTGAAAACGGCAGGTAAAAATTGACTAACCGACAGTCAGTTGTATTTTTAAGCAGGTAATATTTGCTGAACCAGTTGAAAAAACTGCCAATTTTAACTAAACGCCATGTTCGAAAAGAACCAAATCAGCCAAAATTACCTAAGTGATAAAAGAACAAATCCTTTCTGAGGAAAAAATATACTATGCGCCTTACACTATATTGCCAGATACTGGAAAAATTAACTAAGTGGAGTAATTACCGTACGAACAGAAATGTCAAACTTGACCAAAGTCAAATTTAGCATTTCACAATTACGACTACCACCAAATTTTCAAAAATGCTCGAAAATTTTGTCGGTTAGAAAAGAAAAAAAAGTGAAACCTCGCGAATTCCATAATGTCGAAGCGACATCAAAAGTCGTCGAAGAAGGACGTGAGTAAGACCAAACGACGCAGAAAAATCAGGCGATTCCAACAATGTTTATAACTCAATATGGCCAAAAATGTCGCTTGGATAATTTTTCCTTTCCAGCGTCGAGTTAATTTAGTTACGTTACCAAGATTAGGCCAGGGCTGGATTCAGACCCTCAAAAATACTGTACATGGAAATTAAAGTTATACTATTAAAAAAAAATATATCACGTTTGACGTTTCACGTTTCTTTTTCCCCATGTGCCGGGATTTTGGCGTCACGCGTCTAGTTTATCTATACTGTTACGGGCTTGAAGTTCGTGACAATAAAAATTGCCGATAAAATTACCTAAATTAACACTTTAATTTACTTTACACAAATTAAAGTTAAAACACTAATAATTAAACACACTAATTCACTTAATTCCGCTCCGAAGCTTCGCTTGTGTCGCTGAGTTCAACTCTGTGTCGATCGCATCTTGCGCCACCTATTTATTTAAATTAGCGCAAGGTACTGATAGTTCGAGTATAGATTTTCTAGAAACTTAGTTCTTCGGGTGGCGCTGTCGGTCGAAAGATTTGTGATGTCATAAACTGCAACGCTCCCCTCGCTCTCGTTCCTGACACTAGATGGCGCTAGTTGTGTCGTCGACTGGAGCGCGTAACACTGCCCCCTCCTAAGACATGCTCGTCCCGAGCATTATCGGTCCCATGATAACGCGCCAAGCGATCCACATGGACGATCTTAGGAGTCCCTCTTACGCCTTTCTGTAACGGCTCCGCAATATCAAGGGCTGTCCTATCCTGTGGTGCACCAACATTGTACAATTTCGGTGCTCCTCTACTACGTGTCTGAGGTCCCCGCACGGCCGCACAACTTGTACATGTACGTCACCAATCCTCGACATCGTCACGATAATGGACCCAGTAAAACTGTTCTCGGACCTTCAGTAGAGTTCGTTTAACTCCCAGATGGACTCTTGAACGACCATTATGGCACAGCTGTAGAACATTCGGCACTTTAGCTTTAGGGACAACCATTTGCAAACGACAGCTGTCTCTTCGACCACTGTCCCATTTACGGCACAGGACTCCATCCTGAAGCAGCAAGCTGTCCCATTGGGCCCAATAGCTTTTCGTGGTTGAACTCATCGCTGAGACGTCCCTCCACTTAGGCTTGGTAGCACGGGCCTTCATCCATCCCAGAATCGGCTTGATGTCTGGATCTTCTTGCTGTGCATGACGTAGGCTGTCCTTCCACCCGTTGCTGAGGTGGTCTGTCCTGAGCATCCTCACGGATACCACTTCCTTACTCTCTTGCCTACTACAATGGTTGCAATCTTCAGGACAAGGTCTTCTTGACAATGCGTATGCGTTGCCGTGAGATTTCCCGCTGCAGTGTCGGATAGTAAAGTCGTATTCCTGCTGCTGCTGGGCGGTGCTGGTGGCCGCACTTCCTTTCTGAGACCGTTCACCTTCCCTTCCTAGGGTGTGCTTAGTGCAGCTGGACCGAAGATGGCCCCTTTCCCCACAGCCATAGCACCTAGGGCTGTATCCTTTATTGTGGTCGCAAACCGTAACTGCTGCAACCTCCCTAGCGTGAGGTGAACGACGATCCTGTCGCCTCCAGGCAGTGCCGTTAGCTGCACTACCCTCCTGATATCGTTCACTTTCCCTTTCTGCGCTTCGCTTAGGGCAGCTGTATCGAAGATGGCCCTTTTCCCCACAGCCATAGCACCTAGGGCTGTATCCTTTGTTGCGGTCGCGAACTGTAGCTGCTGCAACCTCCCTGACGCGATGGGAACGATGATTCTGCCGCACGGCTTCCACCTCCAGTGCATGGGCCAAGGCGTCCTTAAGCGTCTCCTGGTGCCCGAGCCTCACAGCAGCTCTGACTTCCAGGTCGCGGATGCCGTCGATGAATGTCTGCACCAGGTTCCCTTCAATGAGCGCGGGTACAGACCGGTATGCTTTTCGCACCAGCTTCTCCACCTCTAGAGCCCACTGCTGCAGGTTTTCGTTGATGCGCTGCACGCGATCTTTAAGCTGCGCACGAAAGACGTGTTCCAGGTGAACCAATGCCTCAAGGAGTTGCTCATAAGTCACTTCCTCACCGAGAGCTTCCAGAACTGTTAAGGACTGGTCGCGCAGGCCTAGTGTGAGAGCAGTCATGGCCTGACTTTTATTCCAGCCGTTCGCCTTCATAACAGCCTCGAACTGGATCTTGTAGGCTGACCAGGAAGAGGTACCGTCGAACGGTGGCACCTTGAACCCACGTAGCGAAGGTGCTGAAGCTACTACGGGAGCTGTAGTTCCATCCCCAAGTTTGAGTTCGTTCAGCGTTTTCTTCACGTCAGCCATCACGTTGTAAACCCGATTGTTCACATGGTTGATTCGGGTTTCACGTTCTTCGATTCGGGTTTCAGCTTCCGACAGGCGGTTGTCGTGTTGAGCAACCCTATCCTTCACCTGCCTTATCTCTTTCCCAAAGGTAGCGTGAAGGTCCTTCATGAGGAGCATCTGCTCTTCCGACCGACGAGCCTGTTCCGCCTGCTGACGGGCCAGTTCCTCTTGTCCACTCTGCAGCTGCTCTTCCAACCGACTGACAAGTTCCTCCTGTCGGCGAGCCTGTTCCTCCTGTCCGCGCTGCAGCTGCTCCTGTAGCGTGGCCATCAGAGCACCTAAGTCAGGTGCCACAGACGTAGAAGCTGCTGACGGACCGGCTTCCGTGGCCGGCGGCTGGCCCTCAGACATCTGCGGCGTTGCACCACCAAATCTCCTCTGGTCCGTTTCCTGCTGGCGTTGACTTCGGGTACGGACACCCTCCGTTTCCTCCTTGGGTAAAATCGGCATTATTTTATCCCACTTCTGACACCAATTGTTACGAGCTTGCGGTTCGTGACAATAAAAATTGCCGATAAAATTACCTAAATTAACACTTTAATTTACTTTACACAAATTAAAGTTAAAACACTAATAATTAAACACACTAATTCACTTAATTCCGCTCCGAAGCTTCGCTTGTGTCGCTGAGTTCAACTCTGTGTCGATCGCATCTTGCGCCACCTATTTATTTAAATTAGCAAAATATCCGGAATGTTCAAGTAAACACGCGCAAGGTACCAAGAGTTCGAGTATAGATTTTCTAGAAACTTAGTTCTTCGGGTGGCGCTGTCGGTCGAAAGATTTGTGATGTCATAAACTGCAACGCTCCCCTCGCTCTCGTTCCTGACACTAGATGGCGCTAGTTGTGTCGTCGACTGGAGCGCGTAACAATACGTTTTTTTTATTTATTTATTTAACATAAAAACAAAACATAATTAGTTATTTTTACAGTCTGCCAAACTGCTCAGCAGTTTGTTGGCAGAAAAATGCTCTCTTACTTTCTAACATGCAAAAAAAGAAAAAAAAGAAAAAAAAAGAACTAGCTTAATACAATTATACTACCATTAATATGACAAACCAATAGTTTCGTTGTTTGAAGGTTTTATTTTTATTTCTGTTTAATTTTTGTCTAAAGAACTCATTGTAAGTTAAATTTTGAGTATTGGTACGTAATATATTTTATATTCAATTAGGGTAAAACGAAAAGAGTACAAAAGAAACCATATCTGCTTAATTGAATCTAAAAATCTGATTCACAAAATATTTTGAAATTCTGTTGTGAAAACCGATTGCTTCTGGAGCATAGTTTTTATCTTGGTAGCCCCTCATTAAAGTTGTATCAAGGATGCAACATAAATGCATTGATCGAGCATCGATTGACCAGAAAGGGAGCAGGAGGGAAAAAAACACGGTACTCATGTACAATACAAAAATTCTCGATTAATATTAAAATTTAAAAGGACCCAATAATAATACAAGTCAACCTTTAGATATAATTATGGTATTTTCGCTTTGTATTATTACGATACTATACTATAAACAATGGCATAATGATACAATTCGGAAAATTATACTACGAAATCCGACCCTGGTTACGACGCGTTTTGATATGACGTTTGTGTTATGACAGATGCGCTACTTTTTCTTGTATGAAAAAGTTATGAGTAAAATATTTAGAAGGGCCTCTCCTTCCTTTTGAAATTACTGATTTTTCACAATATTCTTTCATAATGTATAAATTTTTACCTCATATATGATACGAAATAAGTTCAATACATGATTTTTTAAGTTAAAATAGTTAATAATATCATAAAAAGAAGAAAATTATGTGTGATTTTAAAGTTAAATTTATTAATTACAGTCATCATTTCTTTTATCAAAATATTTTTAGTCAATATAAATAATCTTCATTTTTCTCTTCAGAATAATTCACTTTGTTATTAAATGAAAGTTTTTCATTATTTGAGATCGTTTCGTCGATATAATTTGACAAAATTTGTTCAATGGTCAATGGTACTGCGTCGCTTTCAAACCATTTTAGTGTTCTAAGAGGGTGGTCTGGGAAACAGTTGCGCCAAGAATAAGGGTGCCAGACTCGAATCTTCATTATTTACTGATCAAACTCTATGAAATAAAAAGAATTATCTATTTTTCCAAATAAATTTAAATAATATTAATTTATAAATTGGGCAAGTTACAAACCACCAGATTTATTATTTAACTAATACCCCGAAAATAAAAAAGGATATTTTTCTATTTATTCCGGATGGCCAACCTTTTTCGACGGTCACCGCTTAGACGATAGACTAAATAGACGTAAAGTTCACATAAAATCCAAAGAGTTGTGTCTAACTAACTCTTTGTTTGTTTTATGTTTTATAGATAAAGTAAATTTTTTATATTGCCGCATTTTTCATTGCGTGAGTATTTATAACGTAGTAAATGCATGCTGCTGCTTTGCATTTTAGTTGCAACACGAGTCGGCTCGATTGGGGAATGATCAGACTCAATGTTTCGCTTTTGATTAGCATATGCTCAATGAGAACTGGAGATTCTATTTACTCGTAATGAGACATTATGTTTCAAGAGATACCTTGAAAATGAATCGAAGTTTTGGGGGCGTGGCTTATTCCTTTGTCGGTGAAACGGACGACTGCGGGAGTGTCAAAATGAAAATGCTGCAATGACTTCATAGTACGCAAATTATGAGATAGCCGTACCGAGCAAGCGCTCGGAAAAAAACTAAGTAAGCACCAAACAACATTTTTATTTATTTTAACAAAACTTCGTTATGGATTAAAAAACTGGTTTATGAGCATTTAGATATGATTATTTACTATGCCTTAAAATAATTCCATGAAATTATTGGTAAGAATATTGTGGTGTCATCGAGAAATGTTTATAGCCTTCTTTGAAATAATTATATAAATGAAATAGTTAGAGCCTACTTTGCAATTTTTTCTATCAAGAAAATTACATGATATCGTGTTTTCCTTTTATGAAATCGAAGGTAATATAGTTAAAAATCATATACCAAAATTTTGGGTTGTAATCTATAAAACGTAAAAAAATATGTTAAATAGAAAAACCACCAAATTTTCGAGGTATCACAAATACAAAATGAATGGAATATGATTTATACCCAACGTGAATTTAATATTATATTTATATCCTTATTTCAAAATTAAAATATTGTTATATAGGACCTATGATTTTTGTAAAAAAATGGATAGATTTTTACTATATTGATTCTTTTGGTTATTTTTATTACAAGACTTTTCCCTGTCCAGTCATTATAGTCTACAGAGCCATTGGCTCTATTGGTAAAATTACTAAATTGTAGCATATACTATCAATTTTATATCAAATATGAAACACATTTTTACGGTTTTTACATAGATTCTCTACAGAGAATCTGTTATCAGGTTAAATATGTTTAACCTTATAGCAGAAAAACCGCAACACTTCAAGAACTTATACTAGATATGCAGGAAGCAACAAAGTTTCAGATACGATTCACACTAATACAACGAAATAATATATTGGGTATATATTGCTTCATCATGAATTCATCCTATATCACTAAATATGAAACAATATATTGGGGATATACCTATTGTTTCATATTTACTGTTTCATATTGTTTATCTTGTTTACTGTGGTTATCAATATAATTATCATTATTGAATTTACCTTGCTTAACAATTCAGAAACTATCTACTACAATTATATGCAAATCCTTCACAATAGCTTAAATCAATTATACCTATGTTTCTCTTCAATTAAGTTCTTATTAATATTCATTAAACTGATAATATTCACTAAACTATAATAAAGATCTTCACAAAATCACGGAAATAGAACCTAAAGCTTCTTTGATCAGTGATGTTGTGAAATAAACGTATTATTACGTTAACCATATCCATAAAGTTATTCATATAATAAACGTTTCGTTAGAGAAGTAGCTAAGCGTTTGGTTGCAGTGCCGCGGGTACGGATTCCGCACGGACCAAGTGTACATTTTGACTCTTAATCGACGATAGATGGGCCACAGCATCCACTAACCATCATGTAGATCAGTGTTTTTTTGTCGCCCCTATTCAATAAAAAAATTTACGGAGCGGTGGTGGAAGGATGCGCTAAACCTTAAAAATCTTTATCTTGATTATTAAACACATAATAATCTTTGTATCTGTTAATGATCATGTACCTACTATACTTGACTGAATGAGGTCATATTGACAGAATATATTTGTTTTGTCGAAAAGATGGCTCATAGTTATGCATGCCAGATACATAAGAGGCGGTAGGGTCAAGTTTTTAACAAATTCTATATTTATGGACTAAAATTCATATATTATCATATATTGGATTAGAGCTCAATAAAAAATTATAACATTTGCACTAAATTTAGTGATTATATGGTCAAATTATAACCAGTATTTATATTTACACAGTGAAGAGTCAAGAGTAATTCGGTATGAAAAATATCGCGCTATCTACCGGAATGTTACACAAAATAAAGTACTAGGTCTTTCACTAGAAGTACTAACTTAGTTGTTGATGGGGATATGTGACTTTAGCTTCCGCATTATCCGAGAAGATTTTCTTTTAATCAATCATGATTTCGCTTATTGCTATGCCATTCTTTGGAAAGTTGGTTACGTCTATACTCAACTAAAAACGTAATTAAAAACATAACGTTTAATATATTTTTATAATTTTACCTTTACCGTTACAGGCTATTAAAATCGACAGTTGATGAACATAGTGATAAATTAAGTGATCTATTTTATTTATCTGCTTTATGTTATTGTTTGATTAATTTTTTCATTTATAATTTATATATATATATATATATATATATATATATATATATATATATATATATATATATATATATATATATAATGTTTTACTTAATTTCATGTATTAGTTATTTATATGTTATTTTATTGCATGTATTGTCTATAAATCGCATGTATTGATATTATATTATGTATATTTATATTGCACCACCGACCTAGTTTTCATTGTTCTAATCCTTTACACCTTTGGTTGCCTGGAAGAGATTGCTATGTAGCGATAAGGCCGCCAAATTGACTTACAGATCATAATCTGCTTTCGTTTTGTTATTTGTATGTTTGTTTGTAGTGTATCATAAAGTATATTCATTCAACATAGGCCTCATCCATAGATCGTCTCCTAGCGGGGATATTTGCTAAGGTTGACACACAAGAGGGTTGACAACCGCAACTTTCATTATTAGTCGTTATTAGGAAGACACTGTAGCCATCTTCTGGTTTTTCCCCCTCTGTGCCTGTAACGGCACCCACGGGATGCTTAGAAGTAGTGGATATTCTTACACCGCCATCACACATTGTTTTATCATTCTATTGAAGATTTTTTAATAAAACTTAAGTGCCAAATAAGTTTACAGTCTACCCACAGAATACTGTAATACATAGAGTCTACTTAATGGTAAAGTAAATACCTAATGCAGTTCATGGAAACCTGCAGCCAAATTCGATAAAAGAAGGCTACAGATGAGTTGCTACTTCTGAAGAATAAGGTGGAATGCCTCGGAGCCTGTAATTATATTGATTCACTTTAACTTTCAATCCGGAACACGGTAGTGCAGGCATTGTTATATATTGGCCGCAGAAATAAAAGGGGGGATCCCATCCAGACGTACTGCTGGGCTGAAAGTTAATCATACTTTCCAGATGATGATAGAATTTTGAACGGTTTCTATATATATAGATACTTAGAAAAAATAAGAGGAAGTGGAGTGAAACACACAACAATTAGTTATTTAAAAAAATTCAAAACGCTGCTAAATCAACAAATCCAAGTCAATGTATCCGCAAATCTTATTGAATGTTTTACTTTTATTCGGCTAAAAGAGATTTGCCTGTGTAATATGGTTCCGACTTTACGGTGCATGAATATGGAGTATGCGAGTCGATCTTAATATAGTGCCTTTCGTTAATAAAACTTAGTTGGTCTGGACTACCAACAGTGCCATTTGCTAGTTTAAAATATATATACATATATCATATTAAATATATGATGATATTATAGAGATGATTATCCTCTGCACTCCGTGATATTCCACTGCATGATAAAATGAAAAATGAGGAGGATATTCTTAGTAGAATAAGAGCCTTTTGTGGTAGTCTACGAAAGAAGAGAGGCCTATGTTAAGAGAAAAAAAAGAAATAAATGTTAATGAATGTTACACGGTTTCTGTATGGCTTAAATTGTTTTAATTCCGGAAAAGATGTAAAATTAAGCAAATTTACGTCGAAGAATCAACTTGTATAAGCATTTATCGCTAAGCTCATTATTTTGTTGAGTTAACGGATGTAAATTTTTATGTTGAGGATTATGGAATTCTTATAAAATGACAAGGTAAAAAAATCAGTAGAGGCATTACGCCAAGAGGCGCCCAAATACGGCGCGCGAGGAGCACGTGACCCGAATGGAAAGCTTTCAGGTCACGTATTGTTATGTGCTGGGTGTCTATATACATTACTTCTTTTATGCCCTCAGCGATTTTACAACGAGCACGAAAGCGATTTTTAGATGATTTTGTTCTCTTTCTTTTAACGATTAGTGCGCCATGTCTGTTTGATGGGTACTTACATTAAGTGTTGTAGCTACGTTAAATAAAATGCACGTAATTTATCTAAACATATAGACATTTGCTTTTTTATTATGCATTCATTTAGAGGTTTATTTTTTACTTTAATTTTATTTAATCAAAATCAAAATAGGTTAGAAAATTGACACTAAATGAAAGAGAAAGAAGTATAAAAGAAATTGAAGTGTTGAATGCGTTTTATAAGTGCAACATACTTATGAACACAGTTAATAAATGAACTTCTTGTTTACTATTGTTACAAACATAGTTTTTACGTATAGAACATTTATTACACAACCAAAAATTTTATTATTACTTTCTTTTCATTTTTTATCATAACAATACAATAATCATCTGCGTCATATTGTTAGATACGTAACATGTTTTAGCCATTGACTTATATATTACTAGTTTGGCATCCATTGGCATTATTGCTAGTAACCTTTTTAGTCCATTGCTGATTTTCCCAAACTTTAAGTCTCTTAGTAATCTAGAAGTCACCTAGGTTTTTAATGATATCTTTTAAACTCAATTTTTCTTGGCTTCGACGCAAGACAAGATTATAGAGCACGAGTGTGTGCGCAACCACATGTACATTCTCTATTCTATTGTCTTACTCACACACACATTGTCCGATGGGGCAATAATCTGTCACGACTGGAGAGAGACTAGTAGCATGACCAACGGCTTCACGTGCTTTCCGAAGCATGGGAGCTATACACCGCCAATTTCCTGACTCCAGGTCAATGTCAATAATAATTTCTTGACAGAAAAACCCAATAACTGATTTGGTCCGACCAGAGATATGAACCAAGGACATCATAATCAGCAGTCACGCTTACAACCTCTAGCCCAAAGAGGGCGTCAAGGTTTTTGATGAGTGAGGAAGTGAATCAGTCAGTAAGTAATAATAATGACACTTTTTAGAACTTAACAACCCACAAATTATAATAGTTATATATATGAAATTTTAAGGATATTCAAGAGGTCCTTATTAGGTAATACGAATATTAATAATTCAGTTAATTTAATTATTACTAATAAAAAATATGGCTAATTGTAATAGTTTTTGAGTTATGGTGAATTCAAAAACAGCATGAAATAGT
Organism: Parnassius smintheus behrii; assembly: GCA_036936625.1. NCBI lineage: Eukaryota > Metazoa > Arthropoda > Insecta > Lepidoptera > Papilionidae > Parnassius > Parnassius smintheus. The sequence continues at coordinate 12,870,737 of JAUPFT010000014.1, forward strand.
TTCTATAAATATACACACTGCCGATGCGTTGCTCTTTTCTTTTTAGAATGTGGCTGACACACTACCATGTGTCTTAAATTCTTACCTTAACCATAACCAATTAATACCTTAACCATAACTATAGCTACAACTGAATAATTAAATAATAAGAAAAAATCTATCTCTAATAATCTCTAATTTAATTTGAAGTTTTTTGGCTGAAGTTGAGGGCAGTATAAAATTCCATTCTACAATCGCTTCAACATTCCTTAAAATTTTATTTTCTATTCAACAAAATAAAGTCAAAAGTTGCAATTTAAAAGTTACGGCTTAACACTTAAGCCAGCTTAGGCAGAAAGATTCCAATCTTTTTTGTTTTCATTATCGTAGCAGAAAACTACGCTTGAACAATAACAGTCAACAGACGTCTTTGTCTAAAGACAATGTCAGAGAATTGCGTCTTTTTAGTATGATAGGTTCACTTTACGATTGGGGGATTTGTGACAATTCTTTTTCAGCAAAGAGCCGAAAGAAAATTCTGTTGTAGAAATAAAATTTATTCCGTATGTATTTTCTTATAAAACAGCATTTATAAATGGACTCACAACCACCTGATGGTGTCTTCTGAAGTCCATGAATAGCTGCTGCCAACTTAAAACAAGGTAAAAAAGGTAAAAGGTAAATGTCTCGAACAGTCTACCGCGTTTTGACCGCGTGTCACTACTAATGTTTAAAACGGAATGCTTTACAGCCTGTAATTACATAATAACATAAACACTCACGCCTGTAACCCAGAGGGGTAGGCAGAGACTACAGACTTCCATTTAGCACGATCCTGACATACCTCTCTCGCCTCTTCCACATCCATGTACCTACGCATACATGCTCGTCGGTTAAGGGTACTCCTTATTTGGCCCATTTTTAGTATATCGCCAATTTGGTCGACAAACTTTCGCCTAGGACGTCCCTTTCCGACTCTTCCATTCACTTCCGCACCATATATTTGCTTTGTCATTCTTTCCTCATTCATTCTTTCTACATGACCAAACCATTCATTGCATGCATGCTGGATCATCATGCATTCCTTTCTTAATGCTGGTCACCGCATCATCTTGCAAACCACACTCTTCTTTTATCACACAGTTTCTTACCCTGTCACTCAAATTCAGCCCTAACATACTTCTTAGCGACCACATTTCTACTGCATTTATTCTACTCTCGTGCTTCTTCTGCCACACCCAACTTTCACTACCATACGTTAAGGTAGGGACTAATACAGCATTGTGAATTGCCACGCGTGCCTTTTTTGACATATTCTGACTTTTCACAATAGAGTGTAGAGCCCCATTTACTTTATTTCCTGCATTCACTCGTCGTTCAATATCTTTGTCATATCTCCCATCCCTGTTGAATACACATCCCAAATATAAGAACTCATCCACTTGCTCAATTAACTCTCCTTCTATTCTTATTTCACATACCGTTTTGCTTTCTTCTCTTTCAAAAACCATCACTTTCGTCTTACTTGCGTTCACTTTCATTCCCCTTTCTTTTAGTGACCTGTTCATTAATGTAACCATCATTTGCAACTCAGCCGCCGACGACGCGAGTATGACTTGATCATCGGCGTACAAAAGGCATTTGATGGTTAACTCACCCATTCTTAACCCGCATTCTTTAACTTTCAAATTTTCCAAACAACTATCCATAAATAGGTTGAACAGCCACGGGGAAGCTACACAGCCCTGTCTGACACCTTTATGGATGCCAAACCAGTCCGAGTAGGCTCCGTTGATTCTAACACAAGCACTCGAGTCCCTATACAGAGACTTTAATGCCTTTATCAAACCAGCGCTCAACCTAAATGCGTTCAGCGTTTGCCATAACACATTCCTGTCCACTCTGTCATAAGCCTTTTCCAAGTCCATGAACGCACAAAAAACTTTTTGGTTTTTTTTGCCAAAACCTTCTCCGCGATCATGCGCATGGAAAAGACTTGATCCGTACACCCCATTCCCTTTCTAAATCCCGCTTGCACATCCCAAATTTTTTCATCAGTTTCTTTCATAACTCTCTCAATTAGTACCTTAGCATATAGTTTTCCCACAATGCTAAGAAGGCTGATACCGCGGTAGTTTTTACAGTCCTGCTGCGACCCTTTTCCCTTATATATTGGGACTATCACGGCTTTGCACCAGTCTCCCAGTACCCGCTTCAGTTCCCAACATAAATTAAACACTGTGTACAGCAGGCCTGCCCACTACTTCCTCTCCAGCCCTTAGCATTTCGAGTCAAACTCTATCATATCCAGCTGCCTTACCTACTTTCATGCTTTTCATTGCATTCATTATTTTATCTATACTTATCTCCCTATCTCTTTCATATTCTTTCGTAATTTCCATTTCATTTAGTTCACACGTCTCCTCACTCATATATACGCTTTCAAAATATTCCTTCCATCTCTTTAGACTCAACACTTCATCATTCAGAATACAGCCATTCTCGTCTCGTATCGCATTTAATCTAGGCTGTTTTGAATGTCCCTTGGTGTTTCTTACGAGTTTCCAGAACATTTTAATATTTGCCTAGAAGTTATCCGATATTCTTCTATCATTCTTATCCGCTCTTTCTTGCTTTTTCCTTTCAACTAATTCTTTTACGCTCTTATTTAGACGTTTAAACTCTGCCTTTTTTCTTTCAATCTCATCATTCTTACCGTCAGAATTACCAGCTTTGGTCGCTAGTAAATCTAGCCATGCTCTCTTTTTTGCTTCAACTTCCATACGTACCTCATCATCCCACCATAACGTATTGTCTTTCCTTTCATTCGTTCTCTTACTAACACCACATACTTCGGTAGCTGCATCCACTAAACCTTTCATAACATTATGCCACACATTCTCAGAGTCTAACTCATTTACACACAACTCATCCAAATTACTCATATTTTCTCTCAGTCTACATTTGTACTTGTCCTTCACATCTTCATCTTGTAATCTTTCAATTCTTATACGCTGTAACGCAGTGGTAGACACAGATGTCCGATGCCGCCAACGTCTGAATAAACCCCTAATTCGGCATAAGACCAGGTAGTGGTCCGTCCCTACGTTGGACCCCCGATAAACCCTTGTATCCACCACTGTGCTCCTTATTCTTTCATCCACAGTTATGAAATCTATCATGCTTCTATCATCACCTCTTTCCCAAGTATACATGTGAATCTTCTTATGACGAAAGAAAGTGTTCGTCACAAAAATATTCCTTTCCATACATACGGTGAGGAGGCTTTCAACATTCTCATTAATACTTTCATCACCAAACGTTCCCAGTATCCTTTCATAGCCAAGCCTCCTCACACCAACCCTTCCATTAAAATCTCCTAACATAACAATATTTTCATTTTCCTTACATTTCATTAACACCATCCTTACATGTCTGGGGCGTAGACCCCTAGAACAAACAACTTTTTAGGACCACTTTTATTCGTATCCATAGCAGTTTCGGGCTTACACATTCATACTCTTTCACACATTGACCCATTCTTTCTGAAAGGATGGTACCAACTCCCTGGCATGCTCGCTCGGTCTCGTCTACACCGGACCAGTACGCGGTATATATGCCATGTGTAGTGACATCCTTTCCCTTCCGCTTCGTCTCATTTACACATAACACATCTATTCCTCTATCATGCATCATATCGCATACTTCATCCATCTTATCATTCATTGCTCCACATACATTCAGCGTAGCTAGACGGGCCTCCGAAATCCTCTTTTCGCCCCTCCGGGAGACGGAACGTGAAGGTTATGATAAGGGTGTTTTCATTTTTAATGGTTGAAGTTTTATTCGTTGGCACCAATAAAAACTGAGGCTTGTCAGAGTAAAACCATAATCATAATTACATAAACATTACATAGAAATAAGGAGTTTCTCTACGATTTTTATAAAATAGGTGGCCAACGAGTAATCAGTTCACACGATAATATGTATAGCCATAGCTGTCAATAAACATCCACAACGGCAGATGATCTATAGGTGCATTGACACCTTTTAGAAAACTGTTTGCTCTTTTATTGAAAATTCCTACGTCATTACAGTAAAGAAAAATTTATATAAAACTTTTAATTAAGAACGATTCTAGAATGCGGCCGACCGTTGCAGAAATTCCAAGAAAAATGGTCATTAAGTTTGTCAATATAATTTAATTTTTTATTTTTACTTAATATAAGTCAGTGTTTGACTACAACCCCACTTTGTGGTAAGTAGTGATTAAACTTTAGATGATGAAGCGCACTGTCCTACTACACTCACTCTTGTAAATCTTAGATCGTATCGTAAAAATTGTAACTTGATAACTTGTTAGTACCTGCGGCATATTTGGATGGAATTTAGAATGTGCTGTAACACATGATAATGTAATTTAGTATCGCCGTGGTGAAAACGATAAATAATGCAAAAAGGTGCAATGTATCTGTAAGGCCAGGGGATAAACCGATCAGAAAGTACTCGGTTGTCGATAATTCGTTGATGCGGAGGCGGTCAAATGGCAAAAAATAAGTTGCTTCGACTCAGAGATGTTCGTGTATTCTTGACCTTAATGCAATATGTACTATGTAGTGGATATTTTTATAGGAAAGCATTCAGTGTCATCAAAACTACCAAAAGAATATAATCAAAGGAATAAAATAAATAAAAATAAATTAAAACTTAAAGTATTCACTGTCTTATGCCTACTCTTGCGTGTTAATTCCCTTGTCGATTCTACACACGAACGCCAAGCTTTTATTTTAGTTTCTCAGTGATTTGATTAATAGACGTTCATTAAACTTAATGTAGCGGTTACTTTTACACAACGGTAGTGCTGATTTTGTTTTGTTAATCACACACAAATTACGGTAAAACATAATTATGCTTATATTAAAATATTTGACGTTAGTTATTCCATCATTTCCAGTAATTAATGACTGAATAACCGTTTTAAGTTAGTGCGTTTATGTTTTATAACAGCTACTTAATAACTGGTAATAATACTGTGATTTCAGTGTTTCACGAAATTAGACAAAATAATTAATTCGAAGTAACAACGCGACTTAAAGTGATTTTTCATCTGTTTTTAGAATATAAGTATACTTTTGTTTTTATCAATTGTCATTTTAATGAAAATATTTTTGATACTAGTGTCCTGTTCCGAGCTGAAAAAAAAGATGACGTATAAAGTTAGAAGTATAATTATTTGCATCACAGCACTTTTAATTTGTTCTAAGAAATAAGAAACGCGTAGTGGCAACGTAAGGATGTCCACTAACACATCCATACATACTATGTCCTTCCTCTGCCTCTTACGATACCCATGGGACGTCGTAAGAGGCAGAGGAAAACAAACCAGGAAAAGAGCAGCAGTTCTTCCTAATAACAACAAGATAACAAAAAAAACTGCGGTTGTCAACTTAGGGTGCTAAACGTGGTAACTATGACAAGTATCCCCTTATAGGACGTTCATTGTAGAGTTTTGTTTCTTATATTAAAAAACAGGATTTTATCGGAAAGTTAAAACAACGTGAAAGTAAGAAAAGCGATTACACGCAATGTTGTTGGTTGTGTAAACCTCGTAAAGGCGGGTCCTAATCTTACTTTAACAAATATGGCGGCCATTTTTGAACTTGCTTGTTTTGAACGGAGAGCGACCACCATGCAATTTTTTTATTATCATGTAGAAAAAGCTTATTACAAGTTTAATATATTTGAAAATAAAAATGAACTGTAAGAAATGATTAAATATTTAGGAAAATTCCAATAAAAAATGTTCAGGACAAAAATGAAGGTTCGTTGAAGGTTCGTTGGTCGTCGAAGGTTGGGTAATTTTTAAAAAGAAACTAGCTTATATTATGTCTGTCTGGATACGGACATCTTCGCATTTTTAAAAGGATGTTTGGAATACAGCGAAGGTCTGCCACCCTTTATATCGACCGAGTTCCTGACTAATTTAGAATGAATTTTTTCGTGAATCTATTTTAGTCTCGTTAAGTGGGTGAGGCCGCGAATTTTGGCATAAACTACGCAATATTGACGCAAAAGCTTACGTAACGGTGACGTAAAAGTGACATGAAATAGTAGAAGAAATTAAAAAAAAAGATTGGAGTGTACCGAGCCTCTTGAACAAAAGTAACAAGCCTTATTAAAGTATATTGAAATAGGTACTTTGTAGGTATATTTAAATATTAGTTAACTATAATTTTTACTATCTAATTGATTTAAGCTTTTTTTTTTATAGAATAGGCTGACAAACGAGCACACAGTCCACCTGATGGTAAGTGGTTGCTGCGGCTCATAGACATCTACATCTATCTTCCATTACAAATCAAAATGCAGATGCGTTGTCACCCGTGAGGACTGAGATGGAATGCCTCATTTCCAGTAAAAAGGGTCTCCGGTTCTCTACACTCACCATACGAAATACAGCAGCATTAAGCTACTATTTCACGCTGGTATTCTGTGAGAGCGTGGTCCTTCCCCGGTCGAGCCGACCTATTCGTGCTACAACTATACTACTAATATAACTGCAGCATGGCTCTACCAAGTAATGTAGCAGCAGCTTGACGTAAATGTTGCAATATTTTCGCATTTTTAATCAAACTTTGATATTATTTTTTTTTATTAAAAAGATGTAACTTCAGGGGTGGTCTCTTGAAAATTTGAAGACTAAACTTCCTTTTACTTTTCTACACACATGATGTAATAAAATGTAACTTTTCCTACAACTGAGCGTAGAGTAAGTCAGAAGGACGTTTTTATAAACCGTCGAGCATTAAATTTTCAGTAATTTTTTCTCCGAGGACCTAACCTAAGTTGTTCGTGTACTATGTACAATATAAGGCTTTCAGTTTAGGTTTCGACAAGTGACGAGACTAACTGTTTACTATTCACCGCTGGTCTTTTGGCCCTGGCTAGCCAGGAGCCAATCAATATTTGTGCAAACTGAGTTGTGTTATCTCCGAGTTTTGACACTATATCCCAGTGTACTTATTACCTCATTAAACGTTACTATGAGATAAGATAAGTCAGGACGAGGGAGTGCCTATGTGGTTGAAAACACATCTTGTTTCTCTATAAGATTTTCTGTACAGTTGATAAGTTTTTGCCACACTCGAATTGGGAGTACGCCAATCTGCCTCTGAGCAATCAGAGCTTGTAAACTGTATAAAAAAAGTCGTAATTGATTAAAAGAAAACACTATGAAATAAGGCTGTGTTTTGTTCATGGACATTTAGATAAAGAAAAAGAATGAAAATACTACTAATTGAATAAAACAAGCATTGCAATTATGTAAAGCTAAGTCAGGCCATATAGTATAAAACACTTATTTCTATACTTTTAAACAAAATCTACTTTTTCTTAGGGAAATTTCTTATTTATACGTAAATATTCTTTACAAAGAAATTTTCATACAACTTTAATCTAAAGCTTTGTGTTCAGTTACCTTTAATCAAAAAAGAGATTTTATAGCGTAGCTATGCGCAAAGAAAAGTAAAGAAAGCGATTACGTTACCTGTGTAAATAGAGCCAAAGGTAAAGGTGGATCATAATCCTTCTACAAAGAATATTGCCAATTTTTCCGTTAAACTGACGATTGGTTTAATATATGGCACGATTTTGTAATATAGGTTTGATTTTTATAAATCAAATAATAACTTTTCATTCATTTACGTATTTTACCTAACCATAAAATCAGACAAATAATTCTAAAATGAAGTATTATTTTGCAGTTTTTACTTAATTCATATAAGGGACGGTTGGAGATTGAAAGAAAATTGAATTCGTTATCCAAAAATCCTCGTTTCATTTTCTTGAAATATATTCAGCGAAATCACTTTACAGTCCCATAAATTATTAATGAGCAATTTAGGAAAATACAATATAAATAAATTGCAAATGTAGAATCTCGGTAAATTGCACTCTTTTTTATAAGAGTGTAGTGGAAAACCATCTTATTAGGCCACCTGATGGTAAGTGGCTACTGCGGCTTATGAACACCTGCAAATAACTTTAAATAAAAAGACTATAGACGCGTGGTCATGCTTGAATTACCTTACAGTATTCCTAAATATGCTGGCTCCCTATAACTTTTATATGGGAATACAGCAGTGTATGTATTTTGCAGAATTACGTAAGCTGCTAGCAGCTAGCACCTACCAGACGTATACGAAAAGTAGAACTACCACAGGCTAAATATACTTTTAGCCAATTCTTGTATTAAGTAGGTTTGACAAGCCTAGCGATTATGGAAATTCGTCACTAAAACTAGCAATCTAGCGTCGGACTTTAACAGTCCGACATATTACATAACGTTCCTTTTTGAATATGTTAGATGTGATGCAAGAGAATTAGAGATATTTGTTAAAAACATATATCAAATTTAAAGCTACTTAAAGGTACAGTTACTTGTACAGAATGAGTTAAATTTGAATCTCAAATTACATTCTCCTTTCTCACTAATACCGTTACTAAGCTTGTAAGAGGTATTTAAATAGTAATTAAATATACTCTTTGCTTGATACATTCGTTGTAGGCCGTACCAAGGTCTGGTACGTTGTAGGCCGTACCAAGGTCTGGTATGCAGACCTGTTTGGGACGCGGCATGGTTTTATGTTATACAAGCCACATTTTTACGTTCGCTTTATGTACTCCATAACATTTATTAAGACGTTAATAAAGTTTGTAAGCAGTACAAAACTTCTAATTAGGAATTGATGTCAAGTTAGATCGGTAAATTAAAATGAGAATCTTCACACAATACTATAAAGGACTCTAAAATGAAAAAAAAAACATTATTGGAAATATTTTTGTATTAGTTAGCCTTTACTAAAATGGGCTAACTAATATAAAAATATTACCTTTATTGGTAAAATTTTTTATTAGTTAGCCCATTTTAGTATTAGTTAACTGCGGCCTAGGTTCAGCAGTGGACTTTTAATAGTCTGCAACGGAAATGGTAACGGTAACACAGTCATAAGTAAGTAAGTAACTTAATGGTCAAGTAGATTTTCTTTAATTACTTCGAATTTTGGCAGCCTCCCATCTCAGAGTACCTTGTTTAGAGCCGGGCGGCTTCAGAGGCAGCTGAACTAATTAAGTAAGGCAAATATGAGTTTCTGAGAGATAACTACATATTTGTGGCAAGTTTTTGTTGCCTCTGGAAGGTTGTACTTTTTAAAGGCGTTGCTTACTGAAATTAAACTATGGCTACATCCCTTCTATGAGGCAAACTATGGGAGACCGCGTGATGCGTAAAGCACCAACATATGATTAAAAGTTATGGGATAGGGTGACAAACTAGCACACAGTCCACCTGATGGTAAGTGGTTGCTGCGGCCCATAGACATCTACATCTATCCTCGATTACAAATCAGAATGCAGATGCGTTATCACCAGTGCAGTGAGGACTAAGATGGAATGTCTCGTTTCCAGTAAAAAGGATCTCCGGTTATTTACACTCACCATACAGAACACAGCAGCATTAAGCTACTATTTTACGCTGGTCTGTGAGAGCGTGGTCTCTCCCCGGTCGAGCTGACACATTCGTGCTACAACTAAACCACTAATATAACTGCAGCATGGCTCTACCACGTATAAAAATTATTTAAAAAAAATTTATTTATTACAAAAAAAATTACGTTTCATCGAATTCAATTGTAATAATAGATATGAGTACAGTTTCTCCTTTGCTAAGTTATTGTACAAGTGATAGCCGCGTGAGACTTTTTTTAAATTCTTTGATAATTTAGCGCTATTCATTTTAAAGAAAAGATGCGAGCTTTGATGTTTTGTAACGAACTATAAACAAATATGTCGTATATTGAAATTGCATTGCATTTGAATATAATCTATTTAAATATATAATAAAAAAGACATGTTGAATTGATAAATAGACAGCTAATTTACAGCAGCCCGCTATCAAGGTCGCCAGTAACGGGACAGATCCGACACCAACAGCTGCCGATGACTTTATACGTTCGTGCTCGCTTAGTATTGTAGGGACAGTCGACTAGAAATTTCCGAGAACTAAAGCAAACGGTTAATTCTATTTTTCCAGTAATTAACAACACGAACCTACCACCAGACACAGGATGTCGTGGAAAGTAACGGCTTGCTGTGATAGTTTGTGTATATGACAAGATGAAATATAACAAATAGTTTTCTACTCTCCTTGTTATCTATGATTCACATACTGAAAATGGCCTAATTTTATGTAATAAGAGTCGATAAGAATTAATTTAAGTAATTATGCTTTCAATATTTAATCATTATAATTAAGCTTTCTTGATAACCAACAAATATTTAGTGAAATAACTATATCGAGTAGCGGACCAAGAAATGTTTTTGAAAAAGAAAGAAGATAAAAAACGAATTGATCTATTTTGAATTTTCATTTAATCCATGTATCATCCATAATAATGGAATCAGTAACTATTGATAATAAATCTGCTTTATTTATAAGTGCGTTGTTTATCGCGTGAATGCTTTAAGCTAAATGAGAGTTTACTGAGGTTTCATAATCCTCGTCCCTTATAATTCACGCCCGTATAGTTTGAATTTGAATAGATTTAACCGAGCCAAAGATGCGCTAAGTATACTTGTTCATTGCTTTTATTTAATAAATTGTAATGTTTAATAAATAATGCCCTCCAGACAAAATATCGATTACGGCTTGTCGCAACTGAGACTAGCCATCTGCACAGAATAGGATTATAATAGTGCAGAACTGGTGTCATGCTTTTCGGGATATGGGGGACAGGGAATGGGGGTTTTAATACCGCCAACTACTTGCTGCTACCGATATTTTCTTAACAGAGAATAGAAGGAATTTGAATCTGTTTGGTTATATTTAAATATATAACCAAACAGGAATATGTTTGGATTTTATTTAATAACTATGTAAATTTTACATTCACATAAATAACCTATGACCTAGAAGTGTGAAATTAACTAATAGTGTCACTTACTCCTAAAAGGTTGATAGAGCTGCGTTCAGGCACGAGCACGTCTTGTACGCGAGTCAGTCATATATAACTCAGATTAATATAACTGATAATATCAATTAAGTATTAATTATCCAGTGTAAAATAGAAGTAGGATGCTGCTATATTTCTTATGATCAGAGACTATAACTTCGTTATTTACTAAAAAATCTTAGAGGATTTAAGGAAAGACATGAATGTCGTTAGGACCCCATAAACACTTATTTATCACATTAGACGCCGGCATATAATAACAGCATAAAGCTGCTGTGTTCCGTATATTTACGGAAAACTACGCATTCTTCCTTTGGTGACAATGAATTTGAACGGTATGGGCCACAGTATCTGCTTAATATCAAGTATAGTGTTTACTTGTATGTTAAAATTATTTCTAAATAAATTACATTGCTTATGAATTAAGCCAAATCAGAGTAGGGGATTTGAATGTATTTCTTGTTCGATTTTAGAACAGTTCTACTTTGCATCAGTTATGGTCACTAACTCTGGTCGATGACTTTTGTTTTTCGGTTTCGTGCAGTTTGCAAAATTTGGGTTTCTAGATCAATTTTTATTTACATCCATCACCTTGAAATTCGAGCTTAACGAATTTTGGAAATATTATGATTTTTACGTTAACTAAGTTACGATTTTTTTGAATGTAATTCTAATATTATAATAATGCGTGTAGGTACTTAAATTTATTAAATTGATTTTTGTAACAAATTTATTCAGTGTAATGAAATTTCCAATTAAATGTAATTTTTATATTATAGTAATGCATGTACTTAAAGCTATTAAAAATGAATTTCTGACAAATTTATTAAGTGTAAATAATGAGGAATAAAAGGCTATTTTATTTATTATGTTATTAAGTTACGTTTACCTCTTAAAGTAACTTGAAATGATATGCAACTTGATTTCAACAGTGTTGCCTACGTTTCTTTACATTTTAAAACCTGTTTTTGATTTCTTATATCTGTAAAAAAGCTATTACTTTATACATCTAAAAAGCTGTCACAGGAATAAACTGCTACCCATCTCTTATTTCTTCTACTTCTACTTCTAGGACAAACTGACATTTGTCCCAGGAAACGCCATTCTCACGCCAGCTGATTGACCCCAACGAAAGTACGTATTCGTTCGTAACGTATTCGCGGTCACTAATCACCTGGTGATCCTCAAAGTACCGCATGAGCTGGCAGTTTACAATGGATTCCATTATTTTGGAGAACAAGGAGGTGGTGCGATAGGCCTGTAGTTTGACTGATCTCGGAGAGGTCGCCGTTTGTAGGGATCGGTTGGGCGAAAGCTGTCTTCCAAGATTTTGGGACTACGCCTAGGGAGTAGGAGTACCGGAAAAGACGCGTGCCAACTCTGGAGCACACGTTCTCAGTACAACTGGGGTGATTCTGTCAGGCCCACTTGACTTGTGGATGTCCAGGGAGAGGAGTGCTTTGCGAACCGAGCGCCGTGTGAATGCATGCATAAAATATACTATTAGTAGTAATGAGCAAAAAAATCACAGGTCAGTATACAGATACAGTCTTGAGTTTAAGATTTACAATGTTAACATTTACGTCTAAACCAAATTATGATACACAAATGAGATGGTCAAAATACGCCCCAATGCTGCCCTATGCCATTAATATAAATAAAATAAAAAGATAATTTTGAATAGCTGTTGAAAAATAATCAAGTTTAAAAGTATTTAAAGTGATTTCTTCTCTTTGAAGTCACTCTATAGCACCTTTAATGTGGCCATATAATACTTAAAAAGAACAGAGTATGGAAAAAACAATAGCTAAACTCTTAAAAATGCTTTATTTATGATATCTTATGTAAAAACCAAGCCTTCAATTAATGAATTAATACATCAAAATAATCAAAATACACTAAAGGATAGGATTTTATTTATTTGTTTGATACAGCAACAGCTTAAACATATAGCGTTACTGTATAGCCTATACAGTATAGGGTAGGATTATTTTACTTTAGTACTTGCAACACTGAATCCGTCCGTCAAGCAACAAAACAAAGTGTCAAAGTTTTAATTAAAAAAAAATGTCAGACTTGATCTGATTCACGTCTACCGACTTTCGCGCCGTTTTTTGTATATGATATACATATACGCTTTTCCTTCAGATTTGTGTTTTATCGTATTTTACTTTTATTTAATAAATGCCACAGCCCCACGCGAGTGCTCTACTAATTATAAACGGTGTAATACGTAAGTTTAATTATTTTCTGTCTACTATACTTCGATCAATAATAGTTATGTTACAAAAGTTAATTACAAATAATAATTTCAAAGACTGAAAAAACTGCTGTCTTTGTTTTTTTAGCTAAACCGGTAGGATACATCCTAATCATCATGCATATACATTAACCCACGTAACACTCATGAATTGGAACTTTAATATCTACATTGTGTAATAATGATAAAAACCGACTGCCAAAATCGACTTTTTAAATCTTCATAACTTTTGTCCACTACTGCGTAGCTACATGTACTTTTCTAATTCTTTATATAGAAGATCTGTACTTTCAAATGACATAGATTTCATCTCTGTACAGTCTGAGGCACAGGTTCATAAAATTTTTGGTCATCTCCTTTTGATATTGTAATGCTTTACTTTGAGATCGCAAATGTCTCTGTACACCGTCCTAAATGTAGTGATATCGAAAATATATTCTATAGTAGCGAATTAAATGCTTTATTTAGAATGTTATTACATACAGAATATTAACGTCTACATGCACAAAAAGTTATAACATAACAATATCCGACGTAAACTTCAGTTCGGGTAACGTTATACTATTGTGCTAAGTGGTATGGCATATATTGTTTCATATGCAAGCCATCCAATATTATATATTATAGCACGGTGTGAACGTGTTCATAAAATGAATGCTCAGCAATATTATTGCGCTGCATAATATTTGCTATATTCTTTAGGTAATATCGTAGTCTGAATCAAGCATTACGCTTATGAGATGATTTCGTACATAAGATCCAAGCTCAGTGTCAGATACTATTTACATAAACATTTCTTCCAGAAACTAAGTTTTAGAAACAAGAAATTATATCCTTGCGTTCCTTGAAAATTAAGCCCCATGGTCTCCATCGTAAAATAATTCTAAATAATATGTATGATTTCGTTCGACGTATAACGGGTAGCTCATTATAGTAACGGTATTTTTAGTACATATCTTATTCTACAGGCCGTACGATATTCGACCCGAAATCATCGAATAAAATGTTTTTTGGCATTCGAACGTATTTACCAAGAAAAATTCTTGTCATATTTGAACCAAACCTTGGCATTTAGTATCACCTCTCTTAACGCCTACTTGTTCAACTACTCAATATTATTATTACCAATAAACTTTTTATAGCGTATTCGACAGGCGTGTAATTTATAGAGTTGAAGTGCTAACGTTCCTAAAAGTTTATTCTTCGTTCATAAAAAGTTTTCAAAAATGAGTATGATTTTTTATGTAAGCAATAATTTCACTACGGAACAAAGATTCTGCTACTTTACTTTAACTTTTCGTAAACATATTATCTTGTATAAAATATCTAGTAGTTACTGCTCCATTGATACTCATTTTTTATCTGGCAGTGCTATTTATAATAATATTCCCGTTATATCTCTCCAGATTAAGAAGGCGAATGTCGGATTCAAACCCACGATCCCTAAGTTTTTATTATAGGATAAGGATGACAAACGAGCACACTGTTCACCTAATGGTAAGTGGTTGCTGTGGCCCATAGACATCTACATCTATCCCTGATTACGAATCAAAGTGCAGATGCGTTGTCACCCGTGAGAACTAAAATGGAATGCCTCGTTTCCAGTAAAAAGGGTCTTCGGCTCTCTACATCCACCATACGAAACACAGCAGCGTTAAGCTGTTACTTAATTCTGGTGTTCGTGAGAGCGTGGTCCTTCCCCGGTCGAGCCGATTCATTCGTGTTACAACTAACCACTAATATAGCTGCGGCATTGCTTTACCACGTAAGTTTCGTTGTTTGTACCTCTAACCTGGGTACAAACAACAAAACTTACCTCACTATCATTTGTTTGTAATAATAGATAGTTGTATGCAGTAGTGTTGTAGCGGATATGAACCTAGGGGGTTTTAATTTCCGAGTAATTTAGCTCTGGCGATAATTAGAACCTATAATTTCTTCAAATGTGAAATCTATCAGCCACATCGTTACCCGATGTTTAATTCTGGTGATCAGCTAATGACGGAAAATCCATACATGAACGTTGCACCTGATATTCAAAGACTGACGAGCAGTAACATTTTTGAATGGTCGTGGACTTCAAGGAATACTGAAAAGAACAGTAGCTCCATCGGTTAGCCCACAGAAATCTAAATAATAAGACAATTATTATTTAGATTTATATTTAAGTACCCTTAACCGACGAGCATGAATGCGTAGATATATGGATGTAAAGGAGGCGAAAGAGGTATGTCAGGATCGTGCCAAATGGAAGTCCGTAGTCTCTGCCTACGTCTCTGGGTGGCAGGCGTGAGTGTTTATGTTTATGTTTTTTTTATTATTTAGATTTCTGTGGCTTAGCCGCAGGCTCACTATTCATGGAGTTTGCTTAGTATATCTTTTTAAAAACTGTGCATAAATACACTCGTAATTACTTACTCGTAACTTCTTTTTCTTTTTGATATCTTCCGCACATACGGTGAGGAGGTCTTCACCATTCTCATTTATACTTTCATTACCAAACGTTCCCAATATCCTTTCATAACCAGACCTCTTCACCCCAACCCTTCCATTAAAGTCTCCTAACGTAATAATATTTTCATTTTGTCAACACCATCCTTACCATGTCCCAAAACTGCTCTCGGATGTAAGTGGGCTTAGACATGTCTGGGGCGTACACCCCTAGCAGGAACAGCTTCTTTAAGCCCACTTTCATTCGTATCCATAGCAGTCTCGGGCTTACACATTCATACTCTTTCACACATTGACCCATTCTTTCTGAAAGGATGAAACCGACTCCCTTTTTTTAACATGGGGAAATGCCTACGCATACTCGCCTCGCGGGGGCAAGGACGGGTTATGTCGGACTCGCACCGACTAAAACCTCATGGTGTTCCACCTTCGTCGCATATTGGCAGGGCTATGGGAACGCTTTCGCACACTTCCGCGGCCCTACCAGCGACTGCCGCCCCATGGCAGCACCTCCTCGGGAGAGGAATATTCCTCCCCGTTCTCCTTCCCAAGTAAGGCGCACCAGAACACATGGCACGCCTTCCTTCACGGCCTCCAATTACATCTGTGCAACAGACGCCCCCGCGTCCGATGCGCGAAGGCCATGGGGCCAGGAAAAACGAGCACTTAGAAGTACTAGCCTTCCCGACCCCAGCGGCGGATCTGGTCTATGGCTCTGCCGCCAACCAAGATTCGGCTGCGGAGGATAGGGAGAGCGGCGCCTCGCAATACCGACAATCCTCTCCCCCCGCAGCCCCATCACCACCGCATCAACGGTGCGGCCCCGTTTGAGTCGCGGAGGATAGGGCGAGTGGCGCATCGCCATACCAACACTCCTCTTCCTCCCCGACTCCACCTCGGCTGCAGCGGTAGAGGGTGTGGATTCCCCACTCGCTGCAGTCCACCAGCACACATCCGAAGTGGGCTCCCCAAGCCCACTCGGAGTGGCCACCTCAGGCCGGTCCTTCACCTCGGGCCAGCCACGTGGGTTCCTCTTTGTTCACCGTGGGAGACCAAGCCACGGCTACTAAGCCCCCCCGCCACGACAAGGCGGGAACCCGTTCGGGGGGGATGAAACCGACTCCCTGGCATGCCCGTTCGGTCTCGCCTACACCAGAACAATACGCGGTATACGTGCCATGTGCAGTGGCATCCTTTCCCTTTCGTTTCGTCTCATTCACACATAACACATCTATTCCTCTGTCATTTATCATTTCGCATACTTCATCCATCTTATCATTCATTCCTCCACATACATTCAGCGTAGCCAGACGGGTTTCCGCAATCCACTTTTCGCCCCTCCGGGAGACAGAACGTGACGGGTGGTGAACCTCGTCGCCGGTTTTTCTCCCGGAGATTCTTCGCACCCCTGCCCCATTTAAGGGGCGCCGGGATTTCGGGGCCATTTCTTTTATTTTCTGAGTCATGGTGCGACCAAGGGGTGGTGGTAGATTTCACGCCGCTACCATACGGCGAGGAGCCGAGTCTGTTTTTTCGGCTTTGTCGCTCGTTTAGCACCACCCGGGGGACACGTGTAGGGTGGGCCTAAGGTTAGGTAGTCGAAGCCTACGGACGCGAGCGACTCATCCCCCTAAGCTTATAATTACACTCTCCCGTTGTTTTATTTTCGACGCCAACGTTTCTTTTACGGAGCTATATGCCTTTTAATTAAAAATTGAGCGAGTTTCATTCAATGTGCTCGAGTTTCTCGAGTCTGCGAGTGGAGGCGTTCGACACGTTCATTAGTGTTGATGCATCGAACACGTTCCACATTAGGATAGCGCTTGCAACTTGTTTAGTAATTGCGACGTGAATAAGGAATTGGAAATAGTCGTGCTATACGAAATACGACTGCAAGTTCAATGTTTGAAAACAACAGGATACGTTTGACTTCAATGCTCGTTGCATTTAGATGTACGTTTGGTACATAAATTACACGGTTCTGTTGCTCATGAAATAAATTCGTTTGAATAAAAACTATGATAATTTATAAAATTGTAGTGGCAAATAAACTAAGTATCGCTGTAACAGAAGAGGCTTTTGTCCATTAATAGACTTTTATGATCCAGTAAACATATAATGCTATATCAGCGTCATCAACCCTGATTACTACGATGGAGTACAATACAGACTGTGCCTTTGCGCTTAAAATCTTGAAAATAGAACAAAGCTCTGCTGATTTAGTAGTCGCAGTCTGAGTATTTACAGTGTTTTAAAAGGCTGTAACGGGAACGGTTAATATAGTAAAAATATTAAGGTTAGTAAAAATTACTTTGTCCACATCCACTAAATGAAAAAAAAAATGAATGTCTTATCTAATCTGAGCACCTGCAGCCCTCCTTCTATTGCATGCTCTATCCCCACTACCACTTATCGTAGAACCACTTCTCCCAACACCACTACACTAGGAAAACAGCCAAAACAGCTGCTGTATCTATTGAGTACATGATGTATGAATTGGATAAATGATGGATGTGGGCAAAGTAATGTACGATTACTTAAATTTAATGGAATTCCGCAAAGTAACGCCGAAAGTAAAGTGTTGAAGTACGTTTATAGAAGTAAAAAAAGTATTTTTGACATGTTTTAATGTGCCAGCGTTTCATAATTTATTTACGTTTGTGGATCTGGAAACTTTCTGTTGAAAACGTTATTTGTTGATCTGGTAATAAGATCCTCTTCTTAAATAATGTTACCAAAAAGTGCAAATGTCGCTGTTTTCCTTGCAATATTTCTACCCAGTAGCATCTTACTTTTGTGTCTGTTTTGCGATGAATTGATAATAATATCATAATATCATAAACACTCACGCCTGTCACCCAGAGGGGTAGGCAGAGACTACGGACTTCCATTTGGTACGACCCTGACACACCTCTTTCGCTTCCTTCACATCCATATATCTACGCATACATGCTCGTCGGTTAAGGGTACTTCTAACGTGGCCCATTTTCAAAATATCGCCAATTTGGTCGATAAACTTTTTCCTAGGGCGTCCCTTCCCGACTCGGCCGTTCACATCTGCCATATAAATTTGCTTTGTCACTCTTTCCTCATTCATTCTTTCCACATGACCAAACCACCGAAGCATTCCTTTCTTAATCCTGGTCACAATATCATCTTACATACCACATTTATCCCTTATCACGCAATTTCTCACCCTGTCATTCAGATTCAACCCTAGCATATTCCTTAAAGATCGCATTTCTACAGCATTTATTCTACTTTCGTGCTTCTTCTGCCACACCCAGCTTTCACTACCATACATTAAAGTAGGGACTAACACAGAATTATGAATCACCATACGTGCCCGTTTTGACACATTCTGGTTCTCCATAATAGAGTGTAGTGCCCCATTCACTCTATTCCCTGCATTTACTCGTCGTTCTATATCCCTATCATATCTACCATCCCTGCTAAATACACATCCCAAATACACAAACTCATCCACTTGCTCAATTAACTCTCCTTCTATTCTTATTTCACATACCGTTTTGCTTTCTTCTCTTTCAAAAACCATCACTTTCGTCTTACATGTGTTCACTTTCATTCCCCTTTCTTTTAATTCCCAGTTCATTAATGTAACCATCATTTGCAATTCAGACGCCGATGACGCAAATATGATTCGATCATCGGCATACAAAAGGCATTTGACGGTTAACTCGCCCATTCTTAAACCACATTCTTCATCTTTCAAAGTTTGCAAACACCGGTCCATAAATAGGTTGAACAGCCAAGGGGAAGCTACACAGCCCTGTCTGACACCTTTTTGGATGCCAAACCAGTCCGAGTAGACCCCATTGATCCTGACACAAGCACTAGAGTCCCTATAAAGAGACCTCAATGCCTGTATCAAACCAGCGCTCAACCCATATGAGTTCAGTGTTTGCCATAACACATTCCTGTCCACTCTGTCATAAGCCTTTTCCAAGTCCATGAATGCACAAAAAACTTTCTGGTTTTTGGCCAAAAACTTCTCCGCAATCATGCGCATGGAAAAGACCTGATCTGTACACCCCATTCCCTTTCTAAAACCCGCTTGCACATCCCAAATTTTTCCATCAGTTTCTTTCATAACTCTTTCAATTAACACCTTAGCATACAGTTTACCCACAATACTAAGCAAGCTGATACCGCGGTAGTTTTTGCCGTCCTGCTGTGACCCTTTTCCTTTATATATTGGTACTATTACTGCTTTGCACCAGTCATCCGGTACCCGTTTTAATTCCCAACATAAATTAAACAAGGTGTACAGCAGGCCTGCCACCACTCCCTCTCCAGCCCTTAGCATCTCGAGTGATACTCTATCATATCCAGCTGCCTTACCTGCTTTCATGCTTTTCATTGCTTTCATTATTTCATCTACACTTATCTCCATACCCCTTTCCACTTCTTTCGGAATTTCTAGTTCATTTAAATCAGACGACTCTTCACTCATAAATACGCCTTCAAAGTATTCCTTCCATCTGTTTAAATTCGAAACTTCATCATTCAGAATACATCCATTCTCGTCTCTTATAGCATTTATTATAGGCTGTTTTGTATTTCCCCTGGCAGTTCTTACGAGTTTCCAGAACATTTTTATGTTAGCCTGGAAATTATCAGATATCCTTCTATCATTCTTATCCGTTCTTTCTTTCTTTTTCCTTTCAACAACTTCTTTTACTCTCTTATTTAGACGTCTAAATTCTGCCTTTTTTCTTTCAATCTCATCATTCATACCAGAAGAATTACCAGCTTTGGTTGCTAGTAAATCTAACCATGCTTTCTTCTTTGATTCAACTTCCACCCGTACCTCATCATCCCACCATAACGTATTACTTTTCCTTTCATTTGTTCTCTTACTTACACCACATACTTCGGTGGCGGTATCCACGGATGAATTGATAATATAATTTTATATCAATTAAAATATGATTTTACTGGTATTCACAAAATTCGTTTTTTAAGGATTTCCAATGGAGCTTAAAATAATGCATACACATTAACCTTAATGTCGTCCGTTCATTACAGCATGTAAAAGAGATCCGCAGCAGAACATAGGCCTGTCCTATAGATTCCCGCGTAGGAAGAATTTCGCCATAGTTGTTACGCTTGTCAAGCGCAGTTTTTTATTTTTTTGAGTTGTAATTAGAAGGATGCTGCTGCCATAATCCTCTTTCATATTTCCTGCTATTTTACATGCACTACTTTAATAATTAGATATTTGTAATTATAATAACTAACCACAGCATGAAACAAATACAATTTAACAAGTTTGAAGATAACAAAAATAAATAAAGATAAAGATGTAGCATTAAGAATCAGAAAGATTAACTATTTTAAATTAAATAATCCTTCACTTCTTTAAAATTATAATGCATGTGGTGGTAAGAAGCTACAAAATCTCTACAGCCTATGGTATGGTATCTGCAGTTAACAACAGTAAAGAAAACAAAGTGAAAATGTATCAACATCTTAATACGATGAAAGCTAAGTTTGGTTCGAATGGGGAAAGAAAACTCTCTCACAGAAATAATCATTAAATGGCAGCTTAATGCTGTTGCGTTTTGTATGGTGAGTGTAGAGAATCGGAGAGCCCTTTTATTGTTACTTACACTATAAAAAAAATTAAATCTTGCTGATTGTTTGACGGCCTCGTTAGAATAATAGTTATAACCGCGACTACTGATCATATCCCGGGTCGAATAAACTAGTTATTAGATCTTTCTATCAAGAAAATTCTCAGAAGCAGTCCGGAAAAATTCGCAATGATTCACCTACGTGCTTCGAAAAGCACGTAAAGCCGTTTGTCCTGCAACAGATCTCTCTTCGGTCGTATCGAATTTCTGTCCCAGCGGACTAGAGCTAGCACACACTCTTGAATTATTATAATACTTATTTTACGGTGTATTAGGCTACTGTAGAAAAATGTCTGACTGGACTTCTTTTTGGTTTTTCCCAGGATAGATGTATTTTTCCAAACCAGTACGTACCTAGTCAAATTAACAAGTTACTTTTAATATGGATTATGTATAATCTATATTGAAAATAAATAAATTTTATTCTATGCTAATCCAAAGAATTAACCCAATTCTAAGCTTGGATAAATTATGAAGAAAAACATTAACGTAAATGCATACATAACATGTAGCTACTCGTAAGTGCTTCGTAATTTAATGCTTTATGGCATTGCTTAGGAGAGATTTCATGTAGTGAATTTGTGATAAGCTGTAACGACGATGATGACGAGCTAACCGTTATATTTAATGGTAACATTAGGAATCATAACCTCAAACGTATTAAATAAAATAACTAAAATAAAATAAGACTCGTAATAAATATAATAACGTTCTATATAGATATAATTAGTTCCAAAAATAAGTGATTTTGAAACTAGTTACGTATTTCCCTGAAACCAAGTATAAAGGATAACGTAAAATAGACGTTACGAGCCACAACTTGTGCGCTTGTTTTTTGGAAAAAAACCTTTATCCCCAGAGGTAATGACGTAGCTGTGGCCTCTGAAGTTGGTTGCAGTTGACCGTGGGCTGCAGTAGGGTTTTACCATCCTCGTTTTTAAATCTCAGTATAAGCTTGGTTCTAAAGTTACATAAAGGAGACACCCACTTACTAACTATTCATATTAGTTCTCTATATGTGTTTGATAAGATGGAGCATCCTCGTAAGCATGAACGTAAAGCTATTAACGACTTTAACGAGTGGTAGGATCATTATCTAGAACATTAGAGCGCGCAATAGATTTTGCTAATGTAGATAACGATGCAGTTTAATGGCATCAGATTGCAACATCATTTAATAGTTGTTATTACAAAATTGAAAATTTCTTATTTATTTATTTTTTTAGATAAAAATTACTTTTTACAAAAAGTAAAAACATACTTCAAATAATTAAAAAGCTGGTGGTGGTAATTTAAGTTGAATGGATCGCGATTTTTTGGTTTGGTGACAACTACATCTCCGTTTCATAAACTTAAAAACATAAACTTTGAAGCCGTTCTAAGATATGGTGTATAGAAGAATTAAAGCCCTGACTTCACAATACAAACTTTGATAAAAGTATTTTTTTAACCTTTTGAATCTACTAATAAATAACATAATCTCAATATTGTCATTAAAAAGATTCACTGTTACTGCGTCGCAGAGCTAATAATAAGGCTAATTTTGATACATTAAACTAGCTTTCACCCACGATTTCACATCATATTATTATTTTTTTTTAATTTCGCATAAAAGTGTTTCATGGTATTTATTCGAGTACAATATAGCCTGGATCACTCTGTGGTATTGCTCTTTATCCGTTCTTGAAATTTTATCACAATCGGTTCAGCTATTTTAGAGATTAGCCCGGTCAGATCCGGCCAAACAGAAAAATAATGGTTGTTTTTTTTTAATATAATTAGGGTAACGAACGTGCATACAGTCCACCTGATAAATCCTGGTAAATGGATGCTGTAGTCTATAGACATCTATACTTTTCCTTGATTAAGAATCAATATGTAGATGCGTTGTCAACCCTTTTTTTTTGCGGATGGAAAATCATCTAATGACGCCTTTCGCTCTGGGTGGAGCGTAAGGGAGTGTCAGACTTTTACTGACTAAAAACCATCCGTGTTCTTTCAGTGCCCTTACGTTCCGGAGCCGCGGTATCTCTTTCGAACAGCCCGCAGCCCCGGCAGGCGTCGGCCCTTGCGGGCCCCTTCACGCTGCTGACAGCTCTTTGAGGCGCGCGTGGAACAAAACGCGCCGTCGACACGGCCTGTCGTCGTTAGATGGACGGACGGCGAGCTACCCATTGCTCGCCGTCCACAGGCCCGCGCCTACGGTGGCCGGGGGCCACGACGTAGCCCCCGACGCCCGGGGCGTCTCCCGTGGCGGTCGGGGTGGAAAGCTGCTGCTCTCTCCTTCTCCCGCTCCGCCACCTCCTTCGCTAGCATCACTGCTTCGCAGAAGGTGGTGACGGCATCCCATTCCGTCTCGCTCCGGACCATGGCTTCGACCTGGGCCGGACGCGAGAGGTCGCCACCGCCTATCGCCGCTACGAGGACACGGCGGTACTCCGCCCAAGCAGGGCACACCTCCACGGTGTGTTCCACCGTGTCCTCCGGTCCATCCTCGCAGTGGGAACACCCGGGCGTTTCCTCCCGCCCGATTCGGTGCAGGAAACTCCCGAACACACCGTGTCCAGCGAGGACCTGCATCAGGCGGAAGGTGAGGATGCCGTGGCGTCTCTCAAGCCACTCCACAAAGAGGGCTCTTATCGTCGCTATAGTGGCGTGCCCAGCACGGGGTTGCGATAGTCGCTCTCTCCATGTTGCCATGAGATCATGCCGGACGTCTGCCCGCCGCGCGACAACTTGCCGCGGCAGCAGGGTTTCCCCCCGGCATAGTGCCTTCGCGCGCCATTCGTGCAGGCGTGCGAGGACTATCGCCTCCAGATCCCATGGCGGCAATCCAGCAAGGAGGCTCGCCGCCTCGCGGGAGATCGTGCGGTAGCCGCGAACCATTTTCACGGCAACCACCCTTTGGGGCGCGTTCAGGTGGTGGACGGCAAGCCGCGCCAAACCACGCGCCCACACCGGGGCCCCGTAAAGGGCCATGGATCGCACGATCCCCGCGTAGAGCCTCCGGCAGGAGGCGTTTGGCCCCCCCAGGTTTGGCAGGAGCCGCCTGAAGGCAGCCCCGGTCCGTTTCAGTTTGGGAGCCAAACGTCGGAAGTGCTCAACGAAGTTCCATCGGCCGTCGAGGACGAGTCCTAGGTACTTCAGCGTCGACTCGACGCCGATGGATACCCCACCTACCATCACTGAGGATCCCGGTGGTGGCCTGTTCCGAGGACCATGGAAGTGCATGGCCTCGGACTTGTGCAGAGCCACCTCGAGACCCAGCAACGACTATCGCAACCCCGCGTGTCATAGTTTCCGCCGCCGCCTCGTACGACCCCCCTTGTGCCAGTACCAGCGTGTCGTCAGCGTAGCAAACTATGCTGATGCCGGTAGGGAGGTCGGCGCACAGCACCCAGTCGTAACCGATGTTCCACAGAGGTGGCCCCAGAACCGAACTCTGTGGGACACCGCACGACATCTCTCGCCGGTTCCACTCACCGTTGCGACCGGGGTAGATGACGGCCCTGTCCGTCAGATAGTCCCCGAATATACGACGGAGATAGGTCGGCACCCGGTGATACCGGAGTGCCTCCCTAATGCAGCTCCAGGGCATGGAGTTGAAGGCGTTGGCGATGTCGAGAGACCACTGAGAGACCCCACCTCTGGCCACTGCATCCCCCGTCGCCTCTTGCAGAAACCAAACGGGTGTTCCGCAAGATCCGGCCCCGTCCCCGCAAGGTGCTCGGCGAGGCGGTTTGCAATGACTCTTTCAAAGAGCTTGCCCACCTCGTCGAGCAGCACCACGGGCCGGTATGCGGACGGAGAGTCCGCAGGGCGCCCCGGCTTCCGAATGAGGACCAGCTTCCCCGTCTTCCAACGAAGCGGGAATTGGCCTCTCTCCAAGCATGCGCTTAGGAGCCCCTCCAGTTCGGGCCCGAGAGCCTCCGAGGCCAGGACACAGGCTTTGCCAGGCAAGCCATCGGATCCTGGGGCAGTATTCCTGGCATTGAGCCTACGTACCGCCACTCTCAGGTCTACCCCGGTCCCTTCCGGGATGTCGTCGTCGTCGTCCTGGTGGTCCGCTTCCGGCGCCGCAGGTAGTGGAGCCATAGGCGAGGGCGGATGTTCCCCTCGCGCAGGGAACAGAGCACTCACCACGTCCTCCACGAGCTGGGGCCTGAGACTCTGCGTCAGCGGGGGGCCTAGGTGCGGAGTTTATCCCGCACTATCTTGTAAGGGCGCCCCCACGGATCTCTGTCGAGAGTCTCCAGCATCCCCTCACGGGCCCGATCCCGGGCCCGCAGAACAGCCTCCCGGAGGGTGGTCTTCGTCGCTCTGTATCCCTCGTACAGCTCCGCCTCAATGGCTGCCGTATTCAGTGGACGAATCCGGAGCCCGAGCATTATCGGCCTCATAATAACGCGCCAGTCGATCATGGAACATGGACGATCTTGGGAGTACCTCTTGCACCTTTCTGTATCCGGTAGGTTACGTCATTGATCCTTGTCACAATCCGGTACAGTCAATCCCATTTAGCTTGGAGCTTAGAAGATTTCCCTTTGCTGTGGATTGAATTGTGCAACTACAATTGTGAACCTTCGTCGAACCCTTTGTTGTTCATTTTGTAGTCATAACGGGATTTCATCTCTTCCGACATTTGCTGGCCCGATTGTCTGACGTGCTCATAAATGTCATTCATTTTTTTCCGCAAGTAATATGCATAATCGGTTATACTGCGTGGGGCATCAAGTGGTATTCCGGTAATTAGATCTGCAGGCAGCCGTAATTCTCTTCCAAAATTTGCAAAAGCTGGTGTCACTGATGTACTTTCGTGAACAACGATACGACAATAAAAACGGTTGTGTGTGCTGGTCCCAATCTCGTCCCCGATTGTCTATAACTTTTGCTAGGTACCTCTCCAATGTTTGATTTAATCGTTCTACCATTGCATCAAATTACGGGTGGTAAGAAGTTGTTCTTGTTTTATGAGTACCCGTAACTCGGCAAGTTACCTGGAATATTTGAGACTCAAAATTCCTTCCATGATCCCTGTGAATCTCTAAAGGTACTCTAACACGACAGAAGACTCCATGAAGTAGTTTATCTGCAACTGTTGAAGCTTCTTGATTTGGAATGGTGAAGACTTCTGACCATGAAATATTTTTTACCACTTTCACTTTCCGCAAACGGCACTTTCCGAAAAAATCATTTTCAACACCAATCCTCGACATCGTCAGGACAGTGGACAAGGTCTTCTTCACAATGTATCTGCGTTGCCATGAAATTTCCCGCAGCGATATTAGTTCACAAAGCCGTGTTTCTGGTGCTGTAAACTGCACTATCCTCTCGAGATTGACCAACTTCTCTTTTTACAGTTCGCTTAGGCCGACTGGATCGAAGATGGCCCCTTTCCCCACAGCCGTCGCACCTTGGGCTTTATCCCACATCGCGGTCGCGAACTGTAGCTGCTGCAACCTCCCTGACACGATGCGAACGATGATCCTGCCGCACGACTCGACACCCCCGTGCATGTACCGAGGCGTCCTTAATTGTATCATGGGGCCCAAGCTTCACAGCAGCTCTGACTTCAAGGTCGAATATGCTGTCGATGAATGTCTGCATCAGGTTCCCTTCAATGAGCGCAGGTTTAGACTGGTATGCTTTTCGAACCAGCTTCTTCATCTTAAGGGTCTACTGCTGCAGATTTTCGTTGCTGCGTTTGTACACGCGATGTTATAGCTGCGCACAAATGACGTGTTCCAGGTGAATGTCGCCATATCTAGCCTCCAATGTCTCAAGAAACTGCTCGTAAGTCATTTCCTTACCGAGAGCTTCCAGAACAGTTAAGGCCTGGTCGCGCAGGCCTAGCGTAAGAGCAGTCATGGCTTAACTTTTATTTCAGCCGTTCGCCTTCATGACAGCCTCCTACTGGATTTTGTAGGCATGAAGAAGTCCCGTCGAACGGCGGCACTTTGAATCCATGTAGCGAAGGTACTACGGGACGGGGTTGTAGCTACTACGGGAGCTGTAATTCCATCCTCAAGTTTGAGGTCGTCCAGCGTTTTCTTCGTGTCAGCAATCACGTTGTTCACTAGGTTGATTTGGGTTTCAGCGTCCAACAGGCGGTTGTCATGTTGAGCAACCCTATTTTTCACCTCCCTCATCTCCTTCCCGAAGGTAGCATGAAGGTCCTTCATGAGAAGCATCTGCTCTTCCTTATCGCGTTTGAACTGCTCTTCCAAACGACGGGCCTGTTCCTTCCGTCCGCGCTGTAGCTGATCTTCCAACCGACGAGTTTGTTCCTCCATTGGTCAAGCCTGCTCCTGCAACAGCATCATCAGAGCACCTAAGTCAGATGCTACAGGTGTAGGAGCTGCTGACCGGCCAGCCGCCGGCCACGGAGGCCTCCGACATCTGCGGCGTTGAACCATTAAATCGTCTCTGGTCCATTTCCTGCTGGCGTTGACTTAGGGTACGGACACCCTCCGTGCCGTCTTTAGGTAAAATCGGCGTGATTGTATCCTACTTCTGACACCAATCGTTACGAGCTTAGCGTTCGTGACAACAAATTGAATTACCAAAATTGACACTTTAATAAACCTTAAAATTTAAAACACTCTAATAATTTAATCACTCTTAACACTTTATTTTGAATGTATATCGCTCCGAAGTCTTCGCTTGAATTGCTAATTCAATACTGACTCGGTCGCGGTCCTGAACGCCTTTATATAGGACCTTTTCTACTGAACCTTCTATACTGAACCTTTTCTACATCCATAGTGCTCGAGCACATACCCGTCCCGACCGACTAGGCGTAGAAAGTTCTATGCCAGTTCCGCCACTCGATACTGGATGGCGCTAGTGGGAAAGTTCTAGCATGAAACTTTGGCGATGGACGGATGGACAGATGGTGCTAGTGGCATTAATTATGGTTTGCAACAGTACTATAATAATATTTAAATATACCGTAAGCTCGTTTCGTATATACCGTAAGTTTCATTTGCGTCAATGAAACTATAACAAAAAAATATAAGCTAAAAGTAGCCAGGGTTAATGATGACGTAAGGTTGTTGAGCAATTCAGATCCGCGGTGACAACGGATCGTCTAAAGCACTTGAAACGGCAGAATTTTTTCATTTCATTCGAATGTTGTTTCCTTTTAAATATTCTATATAAGATACTTTAAGGGGAAGGTAAATATTAAAGGATTATAAAATTGAGGTTTATGGTATTTCATTGATATTTGTTTATTTTTTAATTTGAAAAAGGTAAAACAACAATTTTACGAAGATGTTATTGTTAGGTATAATTTTTTTAATATAAACATATTTTTTAATTTCAGAACAAAATGAAGAGGGTGCTTTTGCTCCTTATGGTGACATACAGCATGGGTCAGCAGAATTGGGTCCCATGTTCCGAACTAAACGACGATCTGCAATACCCCTGCCGCTGTAAGGTGCAAGTTGACCGAGCGTTACAACTTGGTATCCTGATGAATTGTGACAGGGTGGTGTTCGCTGGTGATTATCCACCTTTGCCATACGGTGCTCCTATTGTTTCATTCAGTCAACGTTGGTCTGGGCAGCCATCATTACAGGTTAGTTTTACATTAAAACAATCATGGCACCTAAGCTTTGAAATCATTTTGTGAATTGATCAAACGGCGCTTGTTACCGGGACTCTTGTTATGGAGAGTACCTTAAGAGTTCCTCGAATGCTTGCTTAGTACTCCTTTTTTAACAGTAGGTAATTGACATGTTAGAGCCTCATTTCAACTATTTTTTTGCATCACGACGGGGTGAGCTTGATAGATAAAGGATCGCATTGCCACAGATGTTAGCGTAAAATACCTGTTTTTGCTGCCGTGGTGAGCGTAGAAAACATGAGACTCCTTTTATTGGTAACGAAGTAATTTTTCGTATTTCTTACACATCACAACGCATGTATAATTTGATTCTTAATCGAGAAACAGATATAGGTAGGCCAAAGCATTTTTTCTATCAGGCGGACTATGTACCCGTTTGTGATCCTAATTCTATAAAAAAGTCCATAAAAAGTACTGTACCATCTAACATGAAGTGAATGGTGGCGAGCACAAGAAATAACAAACCTGTTTGAAAACCGCATCTTCCTCATCTTCATTTACAGTTTTTCAATTGCCACTGTTAATAAACAGCCAGTAAATCTTTTACAAATGCAAAGCAGTTATTTCGTTATCTGTCAGAACAAGATATATCTTTGACATTTTCGAATGTCAACTCTTTCCAAGCTTAATTAAATTCATGCGTAATATAAGCACATTGACCTTTTTATATACATAAATACATAATTATATAGATAAATATATATTATATAAATATATAATTTCACCTTTTAAAAATATTGCGTACTTAAAGATATCTGAAGACGGTGCCCTGATTACTTTCTTATAAAAATATTCAAAAAGCTTGACACGCGTTCTCAATTTCGCGCTCCGTTTTACAAGGACGTTTTCCTAATATTATTTTTGCAGGTTATCAACTTTTATTTCGATCAATAAGACACATAGGATCAGTTTTGAATCTTAACAAATATCCACTTAATTTATGTTTCTGTGCTATATTAAAACTATTTCTAGGTAATTCTGTACAATTAATATTAATTCAATTAGTTTTTTATACGTCTTTATTTATATTAAAGCTATAACGATTATTTTTTTTTGATTTTTGTCTATCTGTCTTTTTGTCCCTTTGAACGCAATAAGATCTATAAACTACTAGGTTTTTGACGATAATTAGCATGGTTATTGGTTATAGCTTATATGCTTTAATAACATTTATGATTTTTTTCTATATTGTTAAAGTAAAATTTTATGTATCATTTACACAAAAAAATTAAGAACAGTTGCAAAAAATATCATCATTAACATGACAAGGTAATTGAATAAGTGCGGTGATATCATGCGCTGATTACGCGCTCGACCCGTCTCACGCACAATGTTATTTAGTAATTTAGTTGATACCTTTATCAGTATACAAAACGGCGGGCTGTGTTTTTTTTCTTTAAACGCTGCTGATGTTTGTATTGTAAACTATATATGTATTTCTTGAATCACCTACATTAAACGGAAAATAGTTTTAGCGTAAATGTTTTGATTAGAATGCATGCCGTAGATTTAAGTTGTAGGAACATTCCGTTTTAATTGATAAGTAAAGGAGCAAGATGTTTTGCTTTTTACTAAGTACTGTCAGCTTAAAATTTCTGAATGGTATTATTGAGGCAAGTAGAGTTTATCTTATCGCACTATCCTACTGCGTGTTAACGGACTCGTTTTATTTAATTTACTTTTATATTTAACTGTCTAGGTATCCTCACGATGTTTTCTTTGACTATAGATCACGAGTAATCTAATGAATTTACTTGGGCAATAATACTTTGAACTAACCCGACTTTCGTTATTAACATAATTCTTAAGAAATCTAATGATGTTCTCGCTACCATTTCGACTATTAAAACACATCTCTGAATTTAAAAGTTTTATATGTGTCAGTAACGTTAGAAATTTTTGGTTTATATTTCAAAATTGAGGATGATATGGCAATATTTCTTAAAATACAAAATTTTAATGCTTTTTCCTTCATGTACTAATATTCTTTTACTTTTTAGGAAGGTTGATATATACTTAGTTCCGTCATTTACCAACAATTTTCCTGTTCATTTTAATCCTTTGATTAAAAATCCCTCAAATATTTTAACAGTTTTATTTAATGAGTTTTTATTTTAATGAGTTTAACGAGTTAAAGTTATGTGACGTGGACTTAGTTGGATTCAGGAGTGTTGGGATATAGTTATTGGGTAAAAGAAAGTTGAAGTATACTGTATGAAATCCTGTATTAGAATGTCAATACAAGGTTTATTATATTCCTTTGACGTATCTTAAAAGATGTTTTAAATATTTCCTTAAAACCTCAATATTTTACTTTGATATTGTTACGAGCTTAGGGTTCGTGACAATAAAAATTGCCGATAAAATTACCTAAATTAACACTTTAATTTACTTTACACAAATTAAAGCTTAAAACACTAATAATTAAACACACTAATTCACTTAATTCCGCTCCGAAGCTTCGCTCGTATCGCCAATTCAATACTACTTCGATCGCATCTCGCAGCGCCTATTTTTTTAAATTAGCAAAGAAGCATCCCGAACATTCAAGCAAATGCGCGCAAAGGGACGAGTGTGCGAGTGCAGACTTTCCAGAAACTTAGTTCTTTGGATGGCGCTGTCAGTTGAGAGATTTGTGATGTCATTCTCTGCAAAGCTCCCCTCGCTCTCGTTCCTGACACTAGATGGCGCTAGTTGACTTATTCACACAATACTGCCCCCTCCTAAGACATGCTCGTCTCGAGCATTATCGGTCCCATAATAACGCGCCAAGCGATCCACATGGACGACCTTAGGAGTCCCTCTTGCGCCTTTCTGTATCCGGTAGGTCACATCGTTGATCCTGGTTACAATTCGGTACGGGCCGTCCCATTTAGCTTGAAGCTTAGGAGATTTCCCTTTGCTGCGGACCGGATTGTGCAACCACACTAATGAACCTTCGTTGAACCCTTTATTGTTCATTTTGCGGTCGTACCGGGTTTTCATTTTCTCAGACATTTGCTGGCCCGATTGTCGGACGTGCTCATAAATAACATTCATTTTGTTCCGCAAGTCATTTGCATAATCGGTTATACTGCGTGGGGCATCAGGTGGTATCCCGGTGATAAGGTCTGCAGGCAGCCGTAATTCTCTTCCAAAGTTTGCAAAGCTGGTGTCACTGCTGTACTTTCGTGAACAGATCTTCGATATGACAACAAAAACGGTTGTATGTGCTTGTCCCAATCTCGTTGCTGATTGTCTACAACTTTTGCTAGGTACCTCTCCAATGTCTGATTAAATCGTTCCACCATTCCATCAGATTGCGGGTGATAAGAAGTCGTTCTTGTTTTATGAGTACCCATAACTCGGCAAGTTTCCTGGAATATTTGAGACTCAAAATTCCTTCCTTGATCGCTGTGAATCTCTAAAGGTACTCCAAAACGACAGAAGATTTCATGAACTAGTTTATCGGCAACTGTTGAAGCTTCTTGATTTGGAATGGCGAAGACTTCTGTCCACTTAGTGAAGTAATCCATCACAACCATGAAATACTTGTTACCGCTTTCACTCTCCAGAAACGGCCCCGCCACGTCAATGGCTATTCTCTCCCATGGTGAACCAACATTGTACAACTTCAATGCACCTCTACTACGAGTATGAGGTCCCTTTACAGCCGCACAACTTGTACATTTGCGACACCAGTCCTCGACATTGTTTCGACAGTGGACCCAGTAAAACCGTACTCGGATCTTCAGTAGAGTTCGTTTAACTCCCAGATGGCCTCCTGAATAATCATTATGGTACAGCTGTAGAACATCCGGTACTTTAGCTTTAGGGACAACCATTTGTAAATGACAGCTGTCTCCCCGAACATTTTCCCATTTACGGCACAGAACTCCATCCTGAAGCAGCAAGCTATCCCACTGGGCCCAATAGCTTTTAGTGGTCGAACTCATCGCTGAGACGTCGCTCCACTTGGGCTTGGGAGCACTGGCCTTCATCCATTCCGGGATCGGCTTGATGTCCGGATCTTCCTGCTGTGCACGTTGTAGGCTGTCCTTCCACTCGTTGCTGAGGTGGTCTGCCCTGAGCATCCTCACGGATACCACTTCCTTACTCTCTTGCCTAGTACAATGTTTGCAATCTTCAGGACAAGGTCTTCTTGACAATGCATCT
The DNA here is from genome assembly GCA_036936625.1 of Parnassius smintheus behrii. Lineage (NCBI taxonomy): Eukaryota > Metazoa > Arthropoda > Insecta > Lepidoptera > Papilionidae > Parnassius > Parnassius smintheus. The sequence continues at coordinate 12,903,878 of JAUPFT010000014.1, forward strand.
GCGTTGCCATGAGATTTCCCGTTGCGATGTTCGATCTCAAAGTCGTATTCCTGCAGTAGTTCAATCCACCTCGCCACTTGTCCTTCTGGATTTTTAAAATGCAATAGCCATTTTAGTGCAGCATGGTCAGTTCGTAAGTGAAATTTCATCAGCTAAAATGCTGCAACGACTTTACCACAGCTAGCAATTCGCGTCTTGTGACACAGTAGTTCCTTTCCGGTTTTGACAACGACTTGCTGAAGTACGCTATCACGACCTCTTGGTCACCATTACGTTGAGACAACACACCGCCAAGTCCTATATCACTTGCGTCTGTGTCAACTATAAATTCTTTGCTTGCATCAGGGTATCCCAAAATAGGTGTTTTGCACAGACGGTCCTTGAGCTCCTGGAATGCGATATTACAACTTCCATCCCAGCAAAAATGTCGCTTCTCCTCGGTTAGCTTATGCAAAGGTTTGGCTATATCTGCAAAGTTCTTCACAAAACGTCGGTAATAGGAGCACAAACCCAAAAATGCTCTAACCTGCGTCTTGTCTTTTGGAACCGGCCAATCCTTTACAGCCGCGATTTTCTCTGGATCCGTGCGGATACCTTCTTCCGACACTACATACCAAAAAAAGTTGACTTGCCGTTTGAATAGTGAACATTTCTTCGGACTCAACTTGAGGTTGACACTCTTAATCTTCATGAGCACGCGTTCCAGGTTTTGAAGGTGTTCCTCAAACGTACGGCCCACAATGATGATGTCATCCAAGTAGACCAGACAGGCATCGCCAATTAGACCGGTAAGTACAAGTTCCATCAGCCTTTCAAACGTTGCTGGAGCATTGCACAACCCAAACGGCATTACTTTAAATTGCCACAGACCCTTTCCCGTCGAGAACGCAGTTTTCTCCTTGTCCTTAGGGTCAGTTTCAACTTGCCAGTAGCCACTTTTTAGGTCCAGCGTGCTAAACCACTTTACTCCTGTAAGCATGTCCAGCGTGTCGTCAATTCTTGGCAAGGGATAGCTATCCTTCTTAGTAACGTCGTTCAGACGGCGGTAGTCAACACAAAACCGCATGCTGCCATCCTTCTTCTTTTGCCAGTACCACGGGTGAACACCATGGACTAGATGAAGGTTCAATAATACCATCCTTCACCATTCCCTCTGGTTTCCACTTCCTTTTCACGTGCTACCGGCAATCTTCTTGGCCGCTGACGGATAGGCAATTCTTCTCCTGTGTTTATTTTGTGTTGAACTAAACCAGTCTTTCCCACGTCAGCATCGTTTGATGAGAATACATCGGCGTACTCGAGTAACAACTTCTTCGCCTTGTCCAATTCGTTCGGGGACAGAACACTGCGACAGTCTTCCAAAAGTGTGGTCACTCTCGTTTCTGAATCCTTGCTGGGGGTCCCACTTGATATATATTGGCACTGACGTAACCAATCCACTTCCTCACAAGTGCCAACCAGTGTGCCTTTTTCTATAATCTGTTCCCGGTCGCCAAGGTTCAGCACACGTACTCCTGAGATATCAGCGGTCCTGACCAAGGTTCGAGCTACTTTCCATGGAAGGTCATTGTTTACCCTTTCCACAAGTACACAACGGTGAGCTTGCCCAGCGTTTCGAGGAAGACTAAGTTCTTCGGATGGCGCTGTCGGTTGAGAGATTTGTGATGTCATTCTCTGCAAAGCTCCCCTCGCTCTCGTTCCTGACACTAGATGGCGCTAGTTGACTTATTCACACAACAATATGTAGATACTTAATATGCTTATAACTGCACCAATATCTCGTGAAAAGCATCGCATACATTAGGCACCCAATAACATTTCTGCATGGATGCATAATAGTTATCAGAGTTCCGGTCCGAATAGTAAGTTTGGATGGAAATGGTAACTTAGTATAGTCACACTCGCTCATGCAGAATTTGTTTAAAACATTTTGAAGATACATAGTTTGATCTAAAGATATTGTGTGCTAAGTTCTCTCAGTTCTTATTCCTAGAAACACTTTTATTTCGTTTAGATAAGTCATTTTAAATGTTTGCATTAAATAATTTTCTTCTCTTGCAAAATTAAAAATGAATTAATTAAATATTCAACAACTGTACCTTTTGCAATAAAATTTTTCTTACTCCACTCTTCATTTTGGGTAGTTAATATATCCTGGTCAATTACGTTTAATATTTGTAGTTCTTCTAAAAGTGATCTTATGTGAAATTTCCACGTGCTATATAGCTCACTGTTAAAGTGATGGATGTTTCTTTTATTACGTAAATTCATGTTTAATATTATTTGAAAATAATTTTATAGTAATTCGATTAAGATTATACTTTAAATATTACTGTTTAGCAAAGTGACCTGGGTCCATAACCTGTTGGAATATGGTTATGGGGTAAATGAAGGTCGGTGTATAGTGTACGAAATTCTGTATTAGAATGCCAACACAATTTTTATCGTTTTACAAAGAAAGAATTAGTAGACACTTTTAGACTACATCCGTTATTATAGACACTTTATGTTGACTAGTATTTTTGTATAAGCCAACAAGCAGCTTAGTTGTTTTTTTAAAAATAACTCGGTCGACAGAGAGCTTATTGATACAGCAATTCCCAATGTTTATCCGTTTTGGTTCAAATAATTTCAGGTGCTGTATTTACTTTGCAAAGATAATAAACAACCCTTAAGCCATGGGATTTACCGGAGCTGCTTTTAGTCAAATCTGCGTGGCGCTTCCCGTGTCAGGGATGCTGCCGAATTTTTAGCATCATAAAGTAAAATGTCCAACAATGTTTATTATGTGAATTTGATACAAAATCTAGTTAACTTTGATCGCTGCTGTATGTCACCAGTCTGGTTATTTTACGTTTGACGTAAGCAAGATGACATTTATGACATCCGCAGCATCGTATACAACTCGGCTTGTTTTATTTTCAAATAAATACTAAAGAAGAAATTCCCTAATTTTATATTTTTAAGATACTTGCGAAATGCGCCGATTTGAGGGTCGTGGGTTGAGGATAGAACATATTATTATATGTTCTATCCTCAACCCACCCATTAGAGGTGAATAAAATTAAGGGGAAATGTCTTCTTATTTTAAAAAACTATCAAAACTTTATCTGAATGCTTACTGCATTACCTTTGGTAATTCATGAACGCGGCTCTAACTGAATGTAATAACTAATAACTTTAAAAACTAAAACACAATTTACCTGATGGTAAGTAGTTACAGTAGTCCGTAGACATACCAGCCAATTAAAAAAAAGAGAGGATGAGTTGTCACACCAGAGGACTAATATAGAATACCTCACACACTCAGTAATTTAATACTGGAACATGGTAGTGCAAAATCAAAGTAATACGTACCTGGCATAGGCTAATAGCTGCTATTTTACACTTGTATTCTGTGAAAGCGTGGTTCTTCCTCGTCGAACCAATCCATTCATGCTATAAATATAATAATAGCTGCAGCATAGCCCATCATGTTCTATATTGAACTCCGTTTTCTTTTCACGTGCAAGTTACGCACGCGATTCATGATCTGATAACTACGTATTGAAAAATAGAAAACACTGTCCCGTTTTAGAAGTGCTCACTTAAAACATTAATTAAAACACAATCAATTGTAGTAGTAGTAGTAGTAGTATATTCTTTATTGTACACCACACATATACAACGAGTAAATACATTACAGAGAAAACTTAATATATGTGTGTGTACAATAAGGCGGTCTTATCGCTAAAGAGCGATCTCTTCCAGACAACCTTTGGGCTAAGGAGAAACTTAAATTAAGAACAGTAGGAGGTGGTGCGTTTTATGTTACACTTACATTCTAATATCTAAATAAACTAAAATATATTTTGTTAAAATACCACAATTGTAATATTATGATAAGTTTAAACTGCTCTTTAAAATTATATACGTTTAAAATAATCTTTAAAACTACATTAATTTAAATGTCGTAACATGTTACAAAAAATTATGATAACAATTTTATTAAAAATATTGCATTAAATAAACACACCACTTGGTTTAGGAAATAAGAAAAATAGTATATATTGTAAAAGTAATCTCTTGGCAGATTTTAAAACATAGTGGTTACTTTCAGAACTATCGAAGGTGCCACGAGTGCTACGATACTAGGCTTAGTAGCCAGGATCATAGATTCTCACACGAGTATTTGCTAGCTCTGAAGAACGGTCTTGTGGATTGGAAACGGTCTTATTTCAAGTAATTGGTAGAAATAGTGTTCGAAAATGAACGCGCCAGGTTTTATTGGAACCAAACTATCATCAAGTTCAGGATCTTGCGAATAAGACTATGTTGATGGATTAGTAAATTTAAAGGATATTTTCGGCCAGCATGATGAGTATGACTGTGCGATAGTGTTATTGCGATTGTTTATAAGTGGGACTTAATGATAATGAAATAGTAGTTAAATTATTACGTTTTGAAATGCTTCGATTTGCTTGAAATTTTTATGCCACACCACCCCACCACCTCTTTTAGTTATTGCAGATGTGGTTTTACCATGGAGTTGTATATAACATATCTCACTGATTTTGGCGGACAGTAAATATTATCTCGAAGCGCACCCATGATAGAAGATAGCTTAGATCTTAATTTAACTAGGTATGGCTGCCACATTAGGTGTTTACCTAGGTGGAGCCCAAGATACTCTTTTGAATTAACTTTAGTAAAGGGTTCGTTATTTATAAAGAGAGTTAAGTAATTTTCGATTTTTTTTGTTCTTAGTCCCGAAAATAATGTTTTGGAACCATCTAGACAGTGTATCCAAATCTTGCTGTGCTTGTATAATGGCCCGCTCGATGTCATTTCCAAATAAATGTAAACGAGTGTCAGGTTCAGGTTACGCATATCGTTTACGTATATTATGAAGAGTAAGGGACCAAGAATGGAGCTTTGTGATACGCCATAGGTTAAAAATTCGTGATTACTTTCTATATCACCGATTCGAACAATTTGCTGTCTATTAGAGATATATGACCGAAAAATGTCGTATCCAGTTTCTCTGATGCTGATATCATCCTAAGAGTCCCAATTTTTTTAGTATTTAACCTTAGAAAATACACATAGCTTTGTAGTAAACTTATATTTCCCACATTTATTTTATACGTCAATGAAGTAAAGTTACTTTAAGAAAATATATTTATTTATTTTATTTTATAACATAAATTACTTATTAAAAACAAAAAAAATCTATAAGTACAACTCTAACAGAATAGCTTATACTACAAGCGCGATGACGCATTTATGTCGTATGTTTTATAATCTTTACAATATTTGTGTAATAAAAGATCTAACAGTCTACCTGATGGTAGTAATAATAATAATGCCCTCCAGATCGATTTCAGAGTTATAGTGCTAGAGTGTATGCGCAAGCACAGGTACCCTCCCTATTCCGTCACTATCGTAGTCAGATGGAACGGCAATCCAACAAAACATGAATAACGGCTTTACGTGTTTTCTGAGGCAAGGAGTGAAACACGGGCTGTATACATAGGGATAGCTGATTTTGGCCTGACCCGGGATTCGAAACCGGGACCAAATGATCAGCTGTTACTTTTATGACCACTAGTCCAATAAGGTGCACTTATAATCAAATTCAAATAAGATTGCCAAAAACGTGTTGTCAACTCCGAAAATAAAGTGAAAGGCCGTAAGTGTTTATGTTCGTAAACGGCATACAATTTAAACTAAAGTAAAGAGGATTTTGAAGTTCGATATAATGTATCTCTGATTTGTAATATTACTAAAATGTATTATTGATGTGCTGTATGCTTATACTTTTCAGATATTCTCAACATATGGTCTTCCACTAAAAGAACTTGACTTCTCACATAATGGTTTAAGACGGTTACCCGACCGTCTACTCTCTGAAGTCAGAGGGAACATCACAAGACTGGTATTGGTGGACAACTTACTTGGAGACAATTAAAATCCAATCTTCTCAACTACGGAATTCCACAATTTGCCAGCGTTGTAGGAATTAGATCTTAGTGGAAACAGTATTCGAGGTTTAGAAGAGGGTCTACTTATTGGCTGTGATGTTCTTAAGGTAAGTTCAGCCTTACATATTTAAGGACTTCAAATATATTAAACAAAATTGCGAAATTTAATAACAATGAAATCAGAGCAAATCATGTTTTCGTGACTGACCACAGCGATACCTTTTGATATTTTGATTATTGTCATAAGTCAGTCACTGCACAGGATTACTACTACTATTGGACATACTATAGTATTACTAATACTGTACTGTAATCAAAAATGTACTCTTTAGAACAGAGGCTCTGCTTTACGTACTTCAATGCTCATTTTTAGGGAACGCATCGGGGATACGGTAGATTTCTAACATGCATGCCATAAAACAGTTTTATGGATCGACAGTGAACACATTGTCAAACACAAGTCACTAAACACACCTAAGCGGTCACGAAAGTACACCGTCAGGTCACATCATCAAGTCCGGAGGTAAGGTCTCATCATAACCAACAAAACGAGCCCAAACTCGGCACACCTAGTTCTGCTCGTCCAGGAGTTGCAGTAGTAGGTAAGTTTATATATCCTACTTATTTTTAGCTAAATAAAAAACTGTGAGTATAAAAATAATAATTTTATCACTTGTCAAGTACTTATGTTTCCAATTTGTTTTTCTAATATTTTGTACAGCGATCTTTTCATAACGAGCCGCTACAAACAGGCGATACAGTGTCCACTCACGACGGCGGCCGAGCGCGGACTGTGGTTTCATCGAAATCTTTGTACAATAAATCAAAGCAGGCACCAACAATAAAATAGCTCTTATTGCAATAGATTATAATTCATCCGTATTAGCAAAATATGTGAAAAATGTACATCAGTTTTTATTTTTTTTACGACTCTTTGTGACATTTTGATAAAAAATAAACACAGGGTTTTTTAATTGAATATGTCTGTCATCTTATAGTATTTTTTTAAGTTTTTTAAATATGTTGATAATAGACCAAAAAATGTACCGAAAAACAAGCCGGTATCGTTAATTTTGTAGAAAATGGCAACGAAAGTTCGTTTTTACAATATAAAAAACTACTATTTTCAACAAAAGAGTTACATAGGTTTGCAGATGAAAAACATATATATGATAGTTTTACTTATATTTGATTTGGTTTAGTTTTGTCACAAAATCTACTGAAAAACACCCTAATTTTGGTTGATTTGCAAACGCGTCCTTAATGCAAAATGACATTCCATACCAGCTAACCTTGGGTAGAACAGAGAGTGAATTATGGACAATTAAATTGTCATGATCAAATACGATGATCAAACGTAAAAACCTCTATAACCCCTCAATCCTCTTAAAATTCTCATGCAGTGCAGCAAGTTTGGCCAGTTTGGCAAGTTTGGCATTACACACATATTTAGACAGAGACAAGAACAGTTAAACATGACCTTCCCCCATGCCCTCTCTAAAGTCTTTGAAGTAACACTGTGGTGGTAATGTGTCCCGGGCGAAAGCCAGACTGATATGCACTAAGGAAGTTGCATTATCAAATTAAAAAAGTGACTTGATTGTGTGCCAATGATTTTAAAAGAATACGGCAGTATAAAAAATATAACATAACATAAATACTCACGCCTGTCACCCAGAGTGGTAGGCAGAGACTAAAAGACTTCCATTTGACACGATCCTGACCTTCCTCTCTCGGCTCCTGCACATCCATATACCTACGCATATGTACATGCTCGTCGGTTGATGGTACTCTTAATTTGGCCCATCTTCAATATATCGCCAATTTGGCCGATAAACTTTCGCCTAGGAAGTGCCTTTCTGACTCTTGCGTTCACTTCTGCAACTTAAATTTGTTTTGTTACCCTTTTCTCATTAATTCTTTCTACATGACCATGAATGATGAATAAAAGTTACAAATATACGTGTTAACTATTATAAATTATACTAAGATGTATATTTAAACAATTACCTATACGTGTTACGACGTTATATTCAGCATACTGTAAAATATAACATTTTAATAGAGACAGACGGATGACAGTCAAAGTTAAAAAAATAATGTTTTCCTATATGGCTATTTAACGTAGTAATCACTAAAATAAATTTACTGGTATCGTGTATGGTGGTGTAAGGATTCTACTATTAAAATAATTACACCCTACCCTACATCGTCCCGCGGGTGCAGCAAGCGGCAACAGAGAGCAACAAACAGGAGATGGGCAGCAGCGTCTTCTAATTATAACTAAAAATAAAAATAAAAACTTGCAAACTGGTAAATATTAGCCTTATGAGACGTTCAATAGGGAGACTGTTAAGCAGTGCACTTTTGATGAGCTCTAACAGTTACAGTTTTGGTACTTTTATTAATTATATCCTATCCTACACTATTAAACGAGCAATTCTTGTATATATATTTATATATAATCGGGATCTCGGAAACGGCTCCAACGATTTTCATAAAATTTTGTGTCCAGGGAGTTTCGGGGATAAAAAATCGATCTAGCTAGGATTTATTCTTAGAAAGTCTCTTTTTGTCCGTGTTTTTAGGCAATGAAAAACTGCTACAATATTGTTAGAATAAGAAGGTAAATTTTGACAAATTGTCATTATTATACTTACTTACTTACTTATCGTCACACACAATCCCTAACGGGGTAGCCAGAGAGAACAGATCGCCAAGTGTCACGATCCTTACATACCTCTTTCGCTTCTTTCAGGTTCATTAACTTCCTCATGCATGCACGTCTAGGTATCCGAGTACTCTTGACCCTCCCCTCTTCGAGCAATTTGCTCACATGGTCTTCGAAAGGTCTACCTCGACACCTTTTAATATTTACTTTCGCTCTATATATTTTCTTCACCATTCGGTCTTCACTCATTCGTTCAACGTGCCCAAACCATTGGAGTATGCCCCTATCAATTTTTGTGATAAGGTCATCTTTCAATCCTGCCATATTGCGAATCTATTCGTTTCGCTTTCGGTCGGCTATGGTAACGCCACACATTTTACGAAGAGATCGCATCTCCACTGCATTCAACTTGCTTTTATGCTTCCTCTGGCATACCCAGGTTTCGCTGCCATATAAAAAAGTCGGTACCAACACTGCGTTATGTATTGCAAGTCGTGCACTCTTCACCACGCCTTGCCTTTGTACTAATGCATTCAGGGCACCATTGACTTTGTTTCCGGCAGCGACACGCCTATCCACATCTAAATCACATCTTCCATCCCGGCTGAAAGCACTCCCCAAGTATACAATTTCATTTACCTGTTCTAGACATTCCTGATTTACCCATATTTCACATTTCGTTCTCTCTTCGTCCTTTTCAAATACCAGAACCTTGGTTTTATTAACATTCAAACGGAGACCTTTAATTTCACATTCCTATTTCATACACGTGACTAATGCCTGCAGTTCTGCTTCTGATGGTGGAATAAGCACTGCATCATAGGCATACAGCAGACAATTAACTTTTATGTCACCCAATTTCACACCCAAACAGCTATCTTTCAGCTTCTGTAAACAGCTGTCGAGATACAGTATGAACAGCCAGGAAGACATGACACAACCCTGTTTTACGCCCGCTTGGACGCTAAACATGGGTGACAGGTCATGCCCTACCCGCACACAGGCTTTACAGTCATAGTAAAGTGACTGCACAGCCTTTAACAATCGACCATCCACACCATATCCCGGCAACAGTTCCCACATTTTCTTCCTTATAACCTTATCAAATGCTTTCTCCAGATCCACAAAAGCACAGAAAATCCTCTGGTCAACACTCAGAAGCTTCTCCGTGATCATGCGGAGAGAAAACATTTGATCCGTGCATCCTCTTCCAGGTCTAAATCCGCATTGTGCCTCCCATAAGAATCTTTCCGATTTCTCTTGCATCCTGCGTATCAAAACCTTCGAATAAACTTTACTTGCTAAACTGGTCAAGCTGATTGCCCGATAGCACCCGCAGTCAAAATGTGAACCTTTACCTTTACATAAAGGCACAATGACCGCAGATCGCCAATGATCCGGGACATCTCCCGTCCGCCAGCACAAATAGCATAGTAGATGAAAGCTGTCCCAGACGCGAGGCCCACCGTACTTGACCATTTCAGCAGTAACTCTGTCTAGTCCCGCAGCCTTACCACATTTCAAACTTCGAATCGCACGTTCAATCTCTTTCATGCTGATGACCTCAGTGTCATCGAGGTCCGTGTCTGGCGTGCCAGTCACGGCGTCACCCCCGGATCCTTCACTAAGATCATGACACGCATACAATTCTCTATAAAATTCACTCCATCGCTGCATGACGTCCGATTTTCCTGAGAGGACGTCATTGGTTCTCGAAAGCACTTTGTTCATTCTTAAAGCTGTCGCACCACTCCGGGACCTTCCAACCTCTTTCCAGAAAGGTTGGAGTTTTCCCTAAAGTTGTGCGACAACCTCTCGTCCGTTTCTATTCTACACCTTTCACGTACTTCCTCAATCAATGTTTTCGCATGAACTTTCTGCAGCTTATATCTTTCTTTCATCTTCTCTCTCATGTGCTCATCGTTACTAGAGGCCAAGTAGTCTAACCATGCTTTTTCTTCTTTTTTACAGCTTCTTTCACTTCATCATTCCACCATGCATCTCTTCTTTTACTACTACCTCTTTTTGTCGTACCACATACTTCTTCCGCTGCACTTACCGTTCCATCCCTAAGGTTCTGCCATATTCTCTCCACACATTCTTTCCTGCCATCGATGGTGTCAAGCTTTTCGGCTACCCTCGTGTGATATTTGTCCCTAGTATCCGCTTCCTGAAGCTTCCAGCTTCGGATGCGACAGACCAACTGTGGTTCTGTTACTGCCGTCCGGTGGCGCCAACCCGCGAACAACCCCCTAAATCTAGTAATTACTAGATAATGATCCGTTCCCAGGTCAGCACCCCTGAACACTCGTGTATCCATCACCTGTTTTCGCAGTCGGTCATCCACCAGGAACAAATCAATCATACTTTTCTCATTCTTTCATTCTCTAGTGTACATATGGATCTTCCTGTGATTAAACATAGTGTTTGTCACAAGAAGACCCTTTTCCTTGCATACATCCAGTATAAGCTTGCCAGCATCATTAACCCTTTTATCGCCAAACTTTCCAAGCACCGACTCGTATCCTGGTCGAGCGATACCTACCCATCCATTCAAATCACCACATACAACAGTTCTTTCGTTTCCCTTAACCAAATCTAGAACTTCTCTTACATTCTCCCAAAACTCCTCCAGCTCAGCCCTGGACGACGAAGCTACCGGCGCATAAACAGCCAAAAGGAATAACTTCGTCAGTCCCATTTTGAAGCGAACCCAGAGAAGTCTTGAGTTCACAACCTTGTATTCAGTCATAACATCGACCAACCGGGACGACAACAGCACTCCCACTCCTTGGCAGGCGTTCTCGCTTTCCGGGACTCCGGACCATATAGCTAACGTCCCGCCAGGGAGCTCTTCAATACCACTGCCTTTCCGCTTGGTCTCCGACATACACACGACATCATTTATACAGTGGTAGAGCCACGCGGCAGCTTTGCTGTTGCACGTATGGGCCGGCTCAAACCGGGGTGGTACCACGACCTCACAGAATACCGGCGAAAAGTGGAAGCTCTGCTTCCGCGTTTCGTCTGGTGAGTGCAGGTGGCCGGAGGCCCAAAACCCCCCCCCCCATCAACATGGTAGCGGAATTAAATAATGATAGACTACCCCAGGAGGGTACCAGCACCCCTGGAGAAACCCTCGCTGAGCATCCACGACCATGTTTCTCCACTTCTGAGCGTGGGTGCTCAGGCTGCCCCGCGTATTCTGGGGGGGGGGGGGGGCAAAACTCCGCTCAAGACTACAACTGCTCGGGGCAAACGGAGCAACAAGACCAAGGCGACCCCTGCCACGCTGTCCGTGAATTTCTGCAATATCAGGGGACTTCACTCTAACCTAAACGCCGTCCACTACCATCTCGAGACGGCGAGGCCGGCTCTGCTCTTTCTGACCGAGACGCAGGTGTCCTCTCCGGCTGATGTCTCGTATCTCTCCTACCCGGGGTAAAACTGGAACACTCCTTTGTGCTTCGGGCTGGAGTTTGCGTTTACGTCAGAGAGGACATCTGTTCTCGACGCCTCGACAGACTTGAAGGTTCGGACCTGTCCATCCTTTGGCTACGCGTAGACAGCGACGACCATCCGCGCGTCTACGGGTGCCTCTATAGGTCCCATAGCGGTAATACCGAAACAAACCGACTCTTCGACCACGTCCAAATGGCTGCAGATTCGTTGCTACAGCAGATCCCCTCCGCAGAGATCGTGATCCTCGGCGACTTTAACGTCCATCACGCCGAATGGCTTGGTTCACGTTTAACCGATCATGCGGGAAGATCTGTTCATGATTTTGCCTTGGCATATGGTCTGACACAACTGGTTACTTCGCCTACGCGGATTCCAGATGTGGAGGATCATGCACCTTCCCTGTTGGACCTTCTGCTGACCTCTCACCCGGACGGATATCAGATTTCCGTCGACGCCCCTTTAGGCTCCTCGGACCATTGTCTGGTCCGGAGTGTTGTGCCACTCACGCTGAAATCGCGGTTGCATTCTGCAGGCTGCCGCCGTGTTTGGCACTATAGGTCAGCCGATTGGGATGGGATGCGGTCTTTCTTTGCATCCTACCCTTGGGGGCGGGTTTGCTTCTCGCCGGATGATCCCAACGTTGTTGCGGATTCTGTTACTGATGTGGTACTTCAGGGTATGGAACTTTTTATTCCTTCCTCTGTGGTGCCCATTGGAGGCAAATCTCAGCCATGGTTTGGTCGCTCCTGTAAATTAGCATCATGCTATAAGCAGGAGTGCTACCAGGCCTGGGTTGATGCATCAGCGTCCCGGGATGTAAACACCAGCGCTCTAAAAAAGAAGTATAATTCCGCCTCTAGGTCCTTCAAAAGAGTCATTGCAAAGGCAAAGTCAGAGCACATAGGCAGAATTGGCGAGAAACTAGTTCGCCTTCCTTCTGGAAGCATGCACGGGGCATTCTGGTCTCTCGCCAAGGCTGTCCAGGGGAATTTCTTTCAGCCATCTCTTCCGTCTCTGCACAGGGAGGACGACTCACTGGCCCATACTGCAAAGGAGAAAGCCGATTTTCTAGGCTCTTTCTTTGCGTCTAACTCGACTCTCGATGACGGGGGGAGTACGCCGCCGACCATCCCGCGGTGTGAGTGCTCCATGCCGGAAGTGCAGTTCACACAGCGCTCGGTTCGCAAAGCACTCCTCTCCCTGGACATCCACAAGTCGAGTGGGCCTGACGAAATCCCCCCAATTGTGCTGAGGACGTGTGCTCCAGAGTTGGCACCGGTTTTAACGCGTCTTTTCCGGTACTCCCACTCCCTAGGCGTAGTCCAAAAATCATGGAAGACGGCTTTCGTCCACCCGATCCCTAAAAAAGGCGACCGCTCAGACCCGTCCAACTACCGGCCAATCGCCATCACCTCCTTGTTCTCCAAAACAATGGAGTCCATTGTAAACTGCCAGCTCATGAGGTACCTTGAGCATCACCAGCTGATTAGTGACCGCCAATACGGTTTTCGCCGTGGTCGGTCAGCTGGTGATCTTCTGGTCTACCTCACTCACAGATGGGCGGAGGCAGTAGAGTTCAAGGGGGAGGCATTGGCCGTTAGTTTGGACATTGCGAAGGCCTTCGATCGGGTTTGGCACAAAGCGCTTCTTTCGAAGCTCCCTTCCTATGGGCTTCCCGAGAAATTGTGCGATTGGATCACCAGCTTTCTTGCAGATCGGAGCATCAAGGTCGTTGTAGACGGTGCAAGCTCCGATTGCAAGCCTATTAATGCTGGTGTTTCACAGGGCTGCGTGCTATCGCCAACGCTGTTTCTTCTGCATATCAATGATATGTTGCATACCCGTAACATTCATTGCTATGCAGATGACAGCACTGGTGATGCTCTTTACACCGGCCAAGCCAATATTTCTCGGGAAAACGTCTCCGAGTGCCGGGACAAACTTGTGTGTGAAGTCGAGTCTTTGCTGAACAGAGTCTCGGATTGGGGACGACTAAATCTAGTCCAGTTTAACCCCCAGAAGACACAAGTTTGCGCGTTAACCGCTAAAAAGAACCCCTTTGTTGTATCCCCTCAGTTTCATGGCACTCCCCTTGTTCCCTCAGCCAGTATCGGAATCCTAGGCGTCGACATATCGAGTGACGTGCAGTTTCGTGGTCACTTGGAAGGGAAGGCCAAATTGGCCTCTAAAAAGCTTGGCGTGCTCAGCAGAGCGGGACAGTATTTCATGCCGGCACACCGCCTGCAACTTTACAAGGCGCAGGTTCGGCCGCACATGGAATACTGTTCCCATCTCTGGGCTGGGGCTCCCAGTACCAGCTCCTTCCACTTGACCGCATCCAGCGCAGAGCGGCTCGAATCGTCGACGACCGAGTGCTTTCCGATCGGCTCGATTCACTGGCGCTGCGAAGAGATGTTGCATCTCTTTGCGTATTTTATCGCATCTATCACGGGGAGTGCTCTGAGGAATTGTTCGGATTAATCCCAGCCGCCAAATTTCGTGAACGCACTACACGGCAAACGTCCCGATACCATCCACACCATCTGGATGCTTGGCGGTCCACCACTGTACGTTTCACAAAAAGTTTTCTTCCACGTACAACCTCTCTGTGGAATAGTTTACCACCGGCGATTTTTCCGGACCGATACGACCTGGGGACCTTCAAGAAAAGAGCTTACTCCTTTCTAAAGGGCCGGCAACGCACCCGTAATTCTCCTGGTGTTGCGGTTGATCATGGGCGGCGGTAGTCACTTAACATCAGGTGAGCCGCAGGCTCGTTTGCCCCCTCTTCTATAAAAAAAAATCTAATTCTCTTTCTTTCATTATTTCGATCAACTCATTCGTCTTATCTCTCATGCCCCCTCTAACATTCCACGTGCCAACTCTGCACTCCGTCCTCCACCTTCCGCCGTGTCGGGCTGTGCGTGACGGGTGGCGGTCCCCATCGCCGCTTTGCGCGCTGCATTCCACACCAACGGGGACGAGCTGGTGTGCGTCGCCTTGGGGGGACGCCCTAACCCTCGTTCGCATGGGTCAGGGGTCGCGACGAGCACGCTTCTACAATGACCCCCTTATCCATGTCATTATTATAAATAGCTTAATTGGTATAATGGGCAGTCACAGAATCGTAAAACCCGGGTTCGAGCCCAAACCAACCGACCGACCGACTTTTTTAATTTTTTTTCAAGTTCCTTTCTTTTTTGAGAAAATCTATTTTTTCGAGCCCTTTTTTAGTATTTTTTAAAAAACACGAAAATTTAAATTAAAATAATTGCACTCATGATTTTTTATTCAAATAACCAGTTCCGTTTTTTCTATTATGTCGCTAAGATCAAAAAATATTATTTATATTTCATCAGTATGTAATTTGTATCTAAATATAATTTCCAAAACACACGAATTAAAAAAAATCGAACGAAAAATATCGAGCAAAGCTCGGTCAACCGGGTACTACAAATTAAAACTAAAATTTTTATATGAGAAGTATTCAAAACTAAATAGTAACTGTGTGCTAGTTTTTCACCCTAATTCTATTTAAAAAAAAATTTTTTTAAGTACGTAAATATTTTGCATAGCATAGTACGTCAGCTCGCAGGAGGTGCTTTTGCTTTTTCACTGATATTTTATGATTGGAGTCCAGCTTTCTGTTAACTTTAACTTAATTTTAACTTAATAGTAGTATAGTTGTAGCACGAATGGGTCGGCTCGACCGGGGAAGGACCACGCTCTCACAGAATACCAGCGTGAAATAGTAGCTTAATGCTGCTGTATTTCGTATGGTGAGTGTAGAGAACCGGAGACCCTTTTTACTGGAAATGAGGCATTCCATCTCAGTCCTCACGGGTGACAACGCATCTGCATTTTGATTTGTAATGGAAGATAGATGTAGATGTCTATGGGCCGCAGCAACCACTTACCATCAGGTGGACTGTGTGCTCGTTTGTCACCCTATTCTATAAAAAAAAAAAAAACTACTGGCAAAGAAATTTCTTTGGTCGAAATCAACTAAAAGCAAAATACTTTGTAGGGAGATTAGAAAAAACAAGTACATACTCGTGTGAGCGTTATAGATACACCATTCAATTATATTACGTTCTCGTGGGTGGTGTAAGAATTGAAAGAGATTGGTAGCAGCAACCTTATTATATATATATATATATATATATATATATATATATATATATATATATATATATATATATATAGCCGACGAGAGCCGTGGTAGCTCAGTGGTGTAAATATAACAGAACGCGAGTAACCCGGGTTCGATTCCCGCCGGCACCATGATTTACCACGCGCTCGGCGGTGAAGGAATCAACATCGTGAGGAAACCTGCATGTCTGAGGAATAAGAAAAAAAAATATTTCGAAAACATGTGACGTTCGTCAACACGCATTTGGGCAGCGCGACGGACACTTCCTTGCCCTAAACCCTTTCAGAAATGAGAGGAGGCCTGAGCCCAGCAGTGGGACGTATATATAGGCTGTAACTTTACTTTACTTATATATATATATATATAGAGGTTGGCCCAAAAGTCGTGGATCAAACGCAACTAGGGGTTAGATGGGGTCATCAGCTGCAAAAAGTTGTTCTACGGGAGGTCCTTAAAGTCAACCCCTGCAGAGTTATAATTTATTTTGTGTTTTTATGAGAAAATTGACTTTTTTTAACTAATTCTTATTAGAATGCCAAAAAATAAACATCCTCTATCTTTTTTATAATTTTCACTAGATTGGTACTGATGAGTCCTTGCGTTAGACATGCTATTTATGGTTGTTTATTGGGTGTGTTGAAGATAATGTTAAGTTTTACGATTATTATTTTTCTCAAATCATAACTTTTTATTTACTTCGGACCCCACTGTGAAAAAAAAATACTCTACCGAAAAGTGACCCTGTATTACAAGTTTTGGTGCATTTAATAGGGATTCTGAAAAGGTATTACACATGGTTATGCGTGGCTTTGATATCTTTTTAGGACGATTTATCATGGCAAGGCCAAAGTTAACCCAACCATAAAACTCGGTTAGGCTTATTTAAAAATAAACTAGAAATATACAATTAATGACAAAGACTCTCTGCCTCTCTTTTACACTAACTATTTAATCCTTTGTCAGTAAAAGGCCGGTTGGCCCGTCAGTTCAGGTAGCGATATCTTTTCTAGGAAACAAAAGGCTGGGCCGGCAGGGGCGGGGGCTGGGGGATGCGCGTGAGCATGTTTCTTTAGAATGTTTAGTGTTCTTTAGTAACTCGCTTCCTGCCTGTGGGTACGCACGTGTTCTTTTTCTCGGTTTTACGACGACTTGTGACCAGTTTCTTTCCTTTGACCTACGCTTTGTTTTTCGGACTTGTGATAGATTGCCTACCTGTGACCAGTGCTGTGTGAATCGGACGGATTGGCTACAAAAGTGGACAGATGGCTGCTGCGAGGAGAGAATACACCCAACGGGAGTATGCAGAAATGCATTACCTGTATGGCTTTTGCGACGGTAATGCCCGGGCTGCTGCCAGGGAATATCGTCAACGCTACCCTAACCGTGATCGTTTTCCGGATTACAGGGTCTTTATGCGCGTACATAATTCGTACATGGAGGGAGTCTTACCCGGTCAGCATGCTATGAGAGCAGGCAGACCAGTGATGCAATTTGAAAATGAAGATGAAGTGCTGAGAGAATTAAGATTGGATCCTAGTATAAGTCAACGCTAAATATCCAGTAATATCGGGATTCCAAGATCGACGGTGCAACGTGTCATTAACAGAAAAAAGTATCACGCCTACCACGTGCAAAGGGTGCAAGCTTTGCTGCCCGGTGACTATGAACCTAGAGTGCGGTTTTGTAGAGAGATGCTAAGATATCACAGAGAAGATCCGCAGTTCTTTAACAAGGTTTTATGGACGGATGAGTCAACTTTTAGAAGAATGGGAGTATTCAATATCCACAATCTACATTTTTACTCCAGAGTAAACCCCCATATCATAAGAAATGATCGATTCCAGAATCTGTTTGGTATTAACATGTGGGCTGGTATAATTGGCCAGCAGTTGGTGCTGCATGAAATGCCAGCAAGGCTGAATGGTGCTCAGTATTTAAATTTTTTGCAAAATAATTTAAACCATATTCTTAACGAAGCTGAAGTTCCAGAAGAAAGAATAGCAGAAATGTGGCTGCAACATGATGGCGCCCCGCCTCACTACGCTCGAGCAGTCAGAGATCATTTGAACGAGCGCTTCCCCAACCGGTGGATTGGTCGAGGCGGACATGTTGCGTGGCCACCCCGGTCGCCCGATTTAAATCCATTAGATTTTTTTCTTTGGGGCTATTTTAAAGAAATAGTTTACCAAGGAGAGAACAATAGTGAACAAGAACTACGACAAAAGCTCGAGTTTGCTAGAGTACAAGTAACTAACAACAGAAGTGCATTCCGTAGGTTACGTAGGAATTTTATTAGACGGTGCAGATTATGTATTATGGTCAGAGGCAGGAATTTTGAGCATTTATTGTAAAATGTTTTGCTTAATAAAACAATTATTTCACAATCGTTGCTTTGTTTTTTCGTCCTAGAAAGATATTAGAGCCACTCATGGCCATGTGTAATACCTTTTCAGAATCCCTATTAAATGCGCCAAAACTTGTAATACAGGGTCACTTTTCGGTAGAGTATTTTTTTTTCACAGTGGGGTCCGAAGTAAATAAAAAGTTATGATTTGAGAAAAATAATAATCGTAAAACTTAACATTATCTTCAACACACCCAATAAACAACCATAAATAGCATGTCTAACGCAAGGACTCATCAGTACCAATCTAGTGAAAATTATAAAAAAGATAGAGGATGTTTATTTTTTGGCATTCTAATAAGAATTAGTTAAAAAAAGTCAATTTTCTCATAAAAACACAAAATAAATTATAACTCTGCAGGGGTTGACTTTAAGGACCTCCCGTAGAACAACTTTTTGCAGCTGATGACCCCATCTAACCCCTAGTTGCGTTTGATCCACGACTTTTGGGCCACCCTGTATATATATATATATAGATTACAAATCATAGTAAAGATAAACTGTTGTTGGCAACCCGCCTAACAAACTTGGTAACCATCGCAAATGTGAGGCAATCTATGGCGAGGCTTATGTTCAGCAGCGGACTTTTGATAGGCTTAAATAAAATACATAATTGAATGAACGAAGTTTTTCATATTGTCACCTGACGGATCGCTGGGTGTTCTAACTATGTAAATTTGGATCTTCTTCACATTGTCTATAAATCTGGCTCCAGGGCTGTCTTTTTTCGGCATTCCTCCGGTTGCGGTGAAACTACTACGGGTTCAATTCCTAATCTCATACCAAGAAAATCTATTGTTTTGCCTTTCAACTCCTCGCATAATTTATCATCCGAGTTAAGTATAGGCGGAATAGTCACTTCCTTAATTTCTCAAAATTTGCGAGCCAATAATTCGGGAGGTTAAGTAATGGTGAAACTTAACAGTAGGAGCGGTACCAAAAATAACATAACCTAAAACGGTTTCCAAAACGTAAGGTGCGATACACGCGAAATTACCCTTTACCTTGTTATGTAACAAGAGGTGAAGGAGATGCCTCAATGAGCTTATCCATGTTCCCAGGACGCAGTAAGGGTCATCCGCTAAAGCCAAATTACTGAAATTGTCATTGTTCACATTTATTTATTTATTTATTACACAATTATAACATCATTACAGATATTAAACCAATGCGATGCTATAACTGACCTAAATATATGAAAACTACTGACTAATAAATAATGGTATCTAGTATGAAGTTTATCAAATTGATGGTAAAATAAAATACTAATTAAAAACATTACAATTTTCGACGCATTTGTATGCTGCAATTATGAATTTCGTCTCACTACATGCAAATACATTGTCACTTTGTCTACAACTAATGAATTTAATCGAAAATTAATACTGCGATCGAAACGCGAATAAAATTTTAGATTTATCGAAACGTGGATTGTTTTATTGAAGCCACCAATTCCCTTCACTATGGGACATGATGGCGTCCTATTTGTAAATAATCCTTAATGTTGACAACATCTACATTACTTTGCAAAGCACTGTGTAACAATGCGCGAACGCTAAGTTCATTTTTATGTGAATCTTTAATTATAAAGCACGCGGTACCAAGAAATATAGTAGTGGGAATGCGAGCAACCTCTTTCACGTTCAACAGTGAGCACAAAGTATCATCGACCGAGCGCGCGCGCTACGATGCTAATCGGGAGGCGTCGATACGATTCGACTCAATTGAAGATAAAACGTTCGCTTTGGCCTCGCTGGGCGGAGTGTCATTCACAGGTTTGCTCAAAGTGGATGCGGAATAATTTTCAAAATATAGCAACGTGTGGTATTGCGACACTTATTATACACAGAACTAGAATTACAATTAGAAACACGATGTTTGTTACTCAAACAATTTAAGCACATATTCTTAGCCTTTACTATTTCATAGCGCTCACTCGGTGAGCGCCTGCAGAAATTTGTAAAATTATATAAATTTCCATGTTAATTAGTTTTACATAATAAAAAGGCATTCTGTGAAATGAAGGTGCGGTATTTACATATATTAGCGATTTCGTTGACTTCGACGGTGCATTCATTCGACAGTCGGCGTATTTTTTTGCTGATAAGTCCACTGGATCACTAAGTTTAAGATTTTTGAGATAGGATAGCGACTTTGCGAATCTATATAAAAATTGTTTGAGATTATAAATATTTGCGGACAACTTAGCTTTAAGATTTGGTCTAAATATGAAGAGGTGAATTCGTTTATCTTCGTTTTTATTTCTCAACGATATGAAAATTTACTAATAGTTGTCCGTGGTAAGTGTGAGACCAGCATACACAGATTGCCACATAGATTGACACGATTAAATAGTATAATTTTTCAGCATCCGATAAAGAGAGATTATTATGTATAGTTCTGAAAACTAGCAATAATTAATTGTCACGTTTCAATATTACGCGTGAGTGCACTTGATCTGCTGGCTTTACGTCAATTTGAACTACATGTTGGTGACACCTAGCAGCTGGCTACACGCTGCATAATAAATCTTCGAACGACATAAGTGACTGAATTACAATCACAAAATAATAACTACAAAATTGGAATCAATTTGCAGTTCAAGACTATCAATTTTGTCCAAAAATTTTCATAATTTAATCTCAACGAGTCTACAATTTCTATTTCACACAAAAATGTTTGGTGTATGGATTCTAAATGAATATTCTTTGTACGATCACAAATATTTTGTATACGAGAAAACAACATGTATCTTTTTGCGTATAGATTTTAAGTCACATTTCATTTGAATTTATTGCCGTTTTGCAGTACAATAATTAATATCAAACCAAAAAAAAAAAAACAAATCGCGTAGCGGTGGAAAACAGAAATTAAACGGCGTATTTATTATGTACGAGTGGATAACTATCACCCGGCGCTAAATCTATTCTAAAGAACAATAAATCAGGCAATGTTAAGCAAGTGACACGTTACTGTCCCACGAATAATATTAAATCAAAATATTATTCGCAGGACAGTAAGTAAGTGCTTTAACATAAGTAAACTTTCTAAGCGGGTATTTACACAACGAGGTGCAAAACCGTTGCGGGTACAATAATAAAATTTCCAAACGAAACGAAACGAAACCATCTATGCGTAAACAAGTCGAGTGTAATTGTAAGCGATATAGTACGACTGCGGAAAAATGCAGAAGGTGGTTATTTGTAGCATACACTAACCAAATCAAATCAAGTATTTATGCGGGAGTACACTAGTATATACAACACGTAACATAATTAACGCACTTTGAGAAAGTGGTTTGTTCAGAATCGTTTACTGAATCGATTCCTATCATTTTTAATATTGGTAATTTTTAATCCCAAAAATGATAAAAACTACGTAAATTACAGTCACACTAAATCTGTACTGTTAAAACAAACTGAAATGGACCTCAAATAACCCAGCAGACTTAGTTCTCTGTAAAGAATATAATTGCTATCCAGATATTTCGTCTTTGCATTATTGGAGCAATTGGCTTACTCCAACAAACCTACCAAAACGGTTTGACACTGCATTTTTTCTCGCTGCTTTAGAAAAAATGTTTAAAAAATAATGTTGAAGTGGTCAATGTAAAGTGGCTTAACACTTTACAAATACTTGAAAAAAATTAGAAAAGGAGATGTGCTCCTGTACCCCAGGCCTATGAATTAAAACGTCTGTCTTACCTGCCGGACATAAATGAACTACTAACATTTGCAAAGAAGAGAAGTTGTCAGGGTAATGAGTTGCTGCATCCAGTGTTTATCGAACCTAAGGATGGCATGCTACAGTTACTTCCAGGTGATCACTTATACCCTTCCTCTGTAGAATTTAATACTAAAACTATTCCTCAAAAAGATAAAACTAGTTTGGAACTAAGAGGACATAAATAACCAGTTCACAGGGTGGAACTTACACAATCGATGAGGAAATTAATAATACAAAATTACAAACCTAAAAACCATATCAACATGAACAACATAGTGATGTTCTTTCCCACTAAGTAACATATTAAAACTTTTCAACAAAGCTTTGCCTTAGCTATTGGCCTTATTAGAAGTACAAATTATAGGAATAAACAATAGCTTTAAGAGCTATCTCTTGAAAGTATATATAAAATGGCGGCCACGGGACACACATGGCCTAAGAGTCAAGACGACTATGAATTGCTCGAGGTTATTGGTGTTGGAGCAACGGCTGTAGTCCACGCCGCTTACTGCCAACCGCGCTCCGAAAAATGTGCTATAAAAAGAATAAATTTAGAAAAATGGAATATTTCTATGGATGAACTACTGAAGGAGATTCAGTGCCTAACGTATGAGCATTATCCGTGTACGAGTTATCTATCGTGTGACCGAACCGACCGGATTCGCGGCAACACGACGCAGCGTTAGTGCCATTGTGTATTAGGCACAGAGTAATAACTGGTATAGAGGTAACTGCGTGTTGTGCCATAGCAACATCATGGATAACAGATTTTGTCAAATGGATCAATTAAGTGATAGCGAGGGTCCGCTCAGGTCTGGTAACATGAGTGTGGACGAAAACCTTGAAATAGTGACACCCCCATCTTTTGTAACATATCGCAAAGCAGCCTCAGGCTCTACAAATCCAGACTTCAGGAGTGAGCTTCAGTCTTTCCAGAATAAAATTCTCAACATGTTGGAAAGCTACTTCTCACGGCAGGATGAAAAGATGTCCAAATTGGTAAAGGATACTGAGGATGTCAAGACCTCAATAGGAGTTATGAGTAACATCTTCGATGACTTGAATAAGAAAATTGTGGATGTTGACCATCGACTTAGCGTGCTGGAAAAAAAATCAACTTCTGTCTACCCAGATTCAAAACAACTCGTCGAGATTCAGGCAAGGCTGCACTACATGCAGCAAATATCGAGAAGTTGTAATGCCGAAATCAGTAATCTTCCGGAAAGGCGTGGCGAGAACTTGCTAAATGTAGTCCAAAATATAGCTAGTATTTTAAAACAGCCAGTTACTTCACAAGATATTGTGGCCGTTCATCGCGTACAACAGTTAAAGCCAACTAGCTCACGACCGAAGAATATAATTGTCAGATTCTCGAGTCAAATATTGCGTGATAATTTCATATCTGCAGTACGTCTTAAGAAAAATATAATATGTGAACAACTAAAAATTGAAGGAACGTCTCACAAGATCTACATAAATGAGCATCTAACGCTAAACAATAAAAAGCTATTTCGTCAAGCAAGAGATGCAGTCAGACAACAAGGATATAGATTCATCTGGGTCAAACACGGAAACGTCCTTGTTCGGGCAAAAGACACCTCCCCTGCTTTTACTATACGGTCTAAAAAAGATTTACTTAAAATTAAACCAATTAATATCGCCGAAACATAGTTTACATTTTTATATTGTATTTCTGTACGTTGTTACTTTAACTTTGGGCTATATGATCGGAGAAGCTTATATTTGTCAATTTTATACACGCTATAGTGAAATTAGTTACTTAGTGATTGCTCTCAGTAATTGTTGGAGGTGTGTGCTCTCAAGTGTGCATTACTCTGTAACTTTGCACGTATTTGAGTGTTTTACCGTATACCCCGTAATAATATTCCTTACCTACTGTAACGATCCCCCCCCTCTATATAAAATAAAAATTTTATAATATTAATAATATCCCCTTTTTAATAACATTATATATGTGACCAGGATTAATAACCTATGTTTAGATCTTTCTAAATGATCTTTCAAAAGGTTTATTAATAGGCCGTTTTTAATATTTTGGCGTGATCGTCTTAGTTAGGACCCTTATTTACATTGTGTTTGTTTAGTAACTTAGTTCTTTTAGGTGTCTTTTGGAAGAATGAATATTCACTAGAGCAATTGAAAGCTGTTTGGTAGTGCCTTATAAGCTAAGTGAACCCCGTTCACGAAGACAGGACTCGAAAAAGGTTAAGAACATAAAACGTCCGTATTCCACTTGTATCAGGTTTACATTATTTATTTATTATTATTTATCCCTTCCCGCTTGGAAAAGGCTCACAATATATTTATACAAAATACCCGATACAAGGGCTTCGCTCTCCTACATTTATTTAAAAAAAATGTAGGGGAGGTACACGGCCCCACACACGCCGTGCACGGTGAGCGCCAACCATTTTGATGCACTCCCCCCGAAGGGAACGCTAATTCGGGAACTGGACCGTAGTCCACAGCAAAATAACTGGCGAACCAGTAAAAGAGGCTTGGCCCCTTGTTAGTGCGTAAGCACAAACATCGACCGAAGTCGCGCATGTCAATGCGTGTAAACGCCATACAGAATACGAACGAATCCAGCCACAGTGAATGTACGTCACACGGTTTAGGCAAATAGGCACACTGGCCGTAAACCCTCCGTGAGCGCCACCACCTGCCAGACCGCCGCTCCTGCAGACGTGATGTAAGTGTATGGCATTACCACCAATTGCATGATCAGCACGGCTACTAGCCGCAGAGCGTGTCATGAGACTACTGCTCACCTCAAGGGAATGGGGTCCCACGTTGTGCGGCTTTCGGCCGCAGCCTTGAGAGTCTCCTCAGATCCTCCCGCCAGCTACCACCCGCATGAGGTCGACACATATGCTCCACCAACCAATACAACGGCAGATATAGCCAAAAGGCAGTTATAAGATAAGAGTAATAATTCGCCATCAGAAAGGGTTTGTGTCACTGACGTTGAGTAAATGCATTTTCGATCATGTTTGTCTCACCCACCAACAAGTTGCCTTCAATCATTCAAAGGTGGGAAAGTTACAGAGATATAATATTATGTTGTTATATAAAACATCGTGGAGGGCAAACAGTCTGCAGCCCCGCAATGAAGGGACCCGACTTGGGCAAAGCTACTTAGGTGTGAGTCAAACCAAGACGCAGAGAGCGCCATTGAGAATAGCGTCCCACCAAACAACCATCGCAAAGACGCAATGCTGCAGAACGCAACAAGCATCAATACGACTATCGTCGGGCTTACACCATTCCAAGGTCCCCCATACATCCCAGCAGACATCACCACCCGTATACCTCCATCGACCAGTACCACAGAGAGCGTCGAATCAGGCGCAGCACACCCGTAGATCCATCACAAGACGCAATACCGCCAGTAGCAGTAAGCATCAATGCAACTATCATACGGATGGCGCCCCCTCACAATACTCCCAACATGATCCCTATCGACTTTGGTAACAAAGTTGGTATTGTTGTTATATAAAAATATCACCAACGTATCATAGTAGCACGCTACTAAGACGCCAATGAACAAAACTCCACGTACCATAGCGCTAATGCACTAAGACATGAAGCTGAGTATGCCTGTTACACTTAAAAGTGCTACCAAACACACTCATCATCCCCATCCGAAAGATAGACGACGCATCGCTATGCGCTACGACGCCGCCCACAAACGGTATGGGTGTGCGATGTCCACGGGAAAGCCGTATTGCTACAACAAACCCGCTTACCACCGACACTAAGATGTTAATTGTATACCTCCATCGACCAGAACAACAGGAATGCGTCGAATCAGGCGCAGCACACCCGTAGATCCATCACAAGACGCAATACCGCCAGTAGCAGTAAGCATCAATGCAACTATCATACGGATGGCGCCCCCTCACAATACTCCCAACATGATCCCTATCGACTTTGGTAACAAAGTTGGTATTGTTGTTATATAAAAATATCACCAACGTATCATAGTAGCACGCTACTAAGACGCCAATGAACAAAACTCCACGTACCATAGCGCTAATGCACTAAGACATGAAGCTGAGTATGCCTGTTACACTTAAAAGTGCTACCAACACACTCATCATCCCCATCCGAAAGATAGACGACACATCGCTATGCGCAACGACGTCGCCCACAAACGGTATGGGTGTGCGATGTCCACGGGAAAGCCGTATTGCTACAACAAACCCGCTTACCACCGACACTAAGATGTTAATTGTATACCTCCATCGACCAGAACAACAGGAATGCGTCGAATCAGGCGCAGCACACCCGCAGATCCATCACAAGACGCAATACCGCAAGTAGCAGTAAGCATCAATGCAACTATCATACGGGCGGCGCACCCTCACAACACAACCACATGACTCCTATCGACTTTGGCAACAAAGTTAGTATTGTTGTTATATAAAAAATATCACTAACGTATCATAGTAGCACGCTACTAAGACGTCAATGAACAAAACTCCACGTATCATAGCGCTAATGCACTAAGACATGAAGTTGAGTATGCCTGTTACACTTAAAAGTGCTACCAAACACACTCATCATCCCAATCCGAAATATAGACGACGCATCGCTATGCGCTACTACGCCGCCCACAAACGGTATGGGTGTGCGATGTCCACGGGAAAGCCGTATTTCTACAACAAACCCGCTTACCACCGACACTAAGATGTTAATTGTATACCTCCATCGACCAGAACCACAAGAGAGCGTCGAATCAGGCGCAGCACACCCGCAGATCCATCACAAGACGCAATACCGCAAGCAGCAGTAAGCATCAATGCAACTATCATACGGGCGGCGCACCCTCACAACACACCCACATGACTCCTATCGACTTTGGCAACAAAGTTAGTATTGTTGTTATATAAAAAATATCACTAACGTATCATAGTAGCACGCTACTAAGACGTCAATGAACAAAACTCCACGTATCATAGCGCTAATGCACTAAGACATGAAGTTGAGTATGCCTGTTACACTTAAAAGTGCTACCAAACACACTCATCATCCCAATCCGAAATATAGACGACGCATCGCTATGCGCTACTACGCCGCCCACAAACGGTATGGGTGTGCGATGTCCACGGGAAAGTCGTATTGCTACAACGAACCCGCTCATCACCGGCACTAAGATTGTTGTTATATAAAACTGCACCAACGTATCATAGTAGCACGCTACTAAGACGTCAATGAACAAAACTCCACGTATCATAGCGCTAATGCACTAAGACATGAAGTTGAGTATGCCTGTTACACTTAAAAGTGCTACCAAACACACTCATCATCCCAATCCGAAATATAGACGACGCATCGCTATGCGCTACTACGCCGCCCACAAACGGTATGGGTGTGCGATGTCCACGGGAAAGCCGTATTGCTACAACAAACCCGCTTACCACCGGCACTAAGATGATATGTCTAGGACACATCGGTTAGCGAGTCCAAGTTTACCTCGGACCGATTGCTCGTGAAGCAGCACACACGCCACCATAATATTCCTTTTCAAGTCCCTAATAAGGACTAGTCATTTTGCTACAGTACTAGGAGCAGTCAGTCACCCGACCATCCCATACAATGCTTATGCATCAAGGAGACCTCCTATAATATTGATTTTGTATCATAGACCTTACTTTCATAAGTCATTCCTATATAGGTTTCGAACCCACGACCCTACTATTGTAATGCATATTAATCACAGAGACCTTCTATAGTATTGCTTTTGAATCATAGACCTTACCTTCATAAGTCATTCCTATATAGGATTCGAACCCACGACCCTACTATTGTAATGCATATTAATCATAGAGACCTTCTATAGTATTGCTTTTGAATCATAGACCTTACTTTCATAAGTCATTCATATATAGGGTTCGAACCCACGACCCTACTATTGTAATGCAAATTCATCATGGAGACCTTCTATAGTATTGCTTTTGTATCATTGAGTTTAATATCATAAGTCCCTAATATAGGACTAGTCATTATGCTACAGTACTTCAGGCAGTCAGGCTCCCGACCACCCCATATATATGTACAACTGCAGGTATGTATCTCCGGCACCTCATCCATACAAGACGTCTATACGTGAACACCTTCCATAACTTAGGAAAATTTTCTTTAATACATGAACTCGTTCAACAACTTAGAAAAATTCATCTATACGTGAACTCCTTCCACAACTTAGAAAAATTTTCTTTTATACACGAACACCTCCCATGACTTTAACAATTTTTAACAAATTTTCTAATTATCTTATAAATGTTATTTAACTTAATTTTATAATATTTTTTGACTTGTATTTCTATTATTTATCTTATTTTAAATATTTTTACAAGTTTTTATAATAAATTTACTTATTACAAGAAACAATAATTTTGCCTTTAATTTGTTATGTTATTGGGATAATGTCTGAAATATATTAACTTTATGTTTATTGATTTAACTTAATTGCTTAATATATATCTTTTAAAACTATTTTTGACGCCCCTTTATATTGAATTTAATTATTAATAATAATATTGAGCCGTCACACTACCATCAGAAATTACTCTTGATAAAACTTGGTTTTTACTGTTTTTGTAATTTTATGCGGTATTCTGCAACTTATTCTGTGTGCATTACTAAAATATCGTGTGTGAAAAAACATTTAATTGCAGACTTGATGGTAATGTATAATCTAAACTATGATAATTGTCACTTTATTTACACAAAAAGTAATAAGTTATCGCCTTCCTATTATTTAACAAAAATGGTAAAAATTATTTATATGTTGTTTAATAAAAGAGGATAATAAATTAACTATTTACTATCAAAACTGCAGAGGTTTACGGACCAAACTTAATACTTTATACAATAATATACTTGCAGAGTGTTTTGATATTATAATATTAACTGAAACGTGGTTAATACCTAATATTGCTGATTGCGAGTTAATGGATCCCCGTTATTTAGTATATCGGTGTGACAGAGACCGGGTGGCCTGTGGTAAGTCGAATGGGGGTGGTGTTTTGGTGGCGGTGCGCCGAGGACTAAGAGCCATTCGTTGCGTAATCAGGCCGCCACCAATGTCCGATGATAATATATGCTGCAATGTGCCCTCTAATATTGACTGTGTTTTTTTGAGATTCGAAACATCCGTGCACCATAAATGTAGTGTAGTTTGTGGCGTTTACGTTCCGCCAAACCAAAATGTTAACACATACAAATTATTATTTAATGCTTTTCATTATGAATTGACTTCTAGTGTGGTTAACGATTTTTTTATTTTCGGGGATTTTAACCTACCACACGTGGAATGGGTTTCTAATGATAAGTACGCAACTATGCGAGATCCCCTAAATAGTTTTACACCTACCTACCGACTACTTTCTAACTTTTTGTCAGTATTGAATGCCAAACAATACAATATATTTAAAAACAGTATAGATCGCATTATTGACCTCTTTATAAGTAAGACTGATACTTGCAACTGTGAGCTACCACTGACTCCCTTGGTTTAAATTGATAATTACCACCCACCTTTCATAGCACATATATTTTTAGACGTATCACAAAAACCAACGATTCGTTGTGCAAAACCTAAGTATAAATTTATTGAAGCTAATTACGTTGATATTAATGGTGAAATAAATTCTATAGACTGGGCCAGTATACTGTACGGGCTCTCATTGCAGACGGCTGTATATATTTTTTATGAGGAGTTAAATAAAATTATTAGAAAACATGCGCCCTTACGGCCTACTAAATCAAAAGAATTTCCTATATGATTCTCACGTCCTCTTATTCATGTTTTTAAAAACAAAGAAAAACCATGGATTAGATGGAAAAAGTATGGTAATAAATCGGATTATGAGACAACAACAAATGCAACTGGTATGCATAAAGATTTAAAACTGTTTTGGTCATTTGTGAAAACGCGTGAGGATAAAAATGCCATTCCCAACAATATGACATATAATAATTCTCAATCTAATGACCCGCAAGAAATATGCAACATGTTTTCAAAATACTTTGGATCTGTGTATGTGGAAAGAGATGCAGCATTGGTGGACCTAGACTCCTGCCGTGTACTAATACTAATGACATCTTTCTAAGTGATATATTCTTCTCATTAGACACTATAATCAGAACACTTAAATCCTTAGATGTTGCTAAGGGTTCAGGACCAGATGGTCTACCACCGTTCTTTTTTAAGTATACCGCAGACTCCATAAGCATTCCTCTCTTTCATATCTTCAACCGTAGTCTACGGGAGGGATACGTACCAAAGATCTGGAAGGCAGCAAATATTACCCCCGTCTTCAAGATCGGATCAAAAAATTTTGTTTCAAATTACCGTCCGATCTCGCTTCTGTCCACCTTGTCGAAGGTCTTAGAAAGGTTAGTTCATAACTGTATCTATCCAAGCTTACACAATATCATTATCCCTGAACAGCATGGCTTTGTCAAAAATCGTTCGACTGTAAGTAATCTTGTTTTATATGCTAATTTTCTGTTTGATAATATGGACAAGCGGCTTCAAATTGACTCAATTTATACAGACTTTTGTAAGGCTTTCGATAAGGTGGATCACGAAATTCTCCTTCGAAAAATTGCTTATAACGGTATACGCGGAAACTTATTGCGATGGTTTTCATCATACGTCACAAACAGGACGCAAAAGGTGGTCATTAATGGATTCTCGTCCGATGAAATAAATGTATCATCCGGCGTGCCACAAGGCTCAATATTAGGGCCTCTTCTGTTCTTAATCTTTATAAACAATATATCGACTTGTTTCAAAAATTCTCATTTCTTGCTATATGCTGATGATGATTTTTCGTAGTATAAAAACATTTGATGACTGTATTCTACTTCAAGATGGCATGGATCGTTTATCTTCCTATTGTATAGAAAATAAACTAATTCTTAGCCTCCCTAAATGTAAAACTATCACCTTCACTAAAAAAGTAATATTATTAAATTCGCATATTCTCTTTGCAATACTCCTCTTGACAACATCTCGCTTATTAAAGACCTTGGCGTGTTCTTTGACTCTAAGCTTCATTTCGATTACCACATTAACCACATTATCAACAAAGCGTTTCAGCTTTATGGTTTTATCATGAGAACTTGTAAGCCATTCAAAAAGTCTGACACTTATCTACTGCTCTATAAATCTCTTATAAGACCCCAATTGGAGTATGCCACACAAGTTTGGAATCCCTTTTACCAAAGATATCGTGATTTACTAGAATCGGTTCAAGCTAAATATCTACGCTCTGCAAACTACAGATGTTACTGTTCTTGGTCCTGTTATGACTACCTCTTGCATAAATATTATTTAACAACTTTAAGCAATAGGCGATTACTACTTGACTGTACTTTTCTTTACAAAATTTGTCGTAACTTTTTTTATTGCTCTCAATTTGTCAACTGTATATACCTTCGTGTACCAAGTCGCTCACAAAGAATACGAAACACTCCCGTGCATCGTTTGTTTTTCCTTAATCTGTGCAAAACAAATGCGGGCAAGCGTGCGCCTTTAACTTTAACGGAACTTTAACGGAACTGTACAACAACAGCTTCTCCGATGTAGACTTATTTACCATGCCCCTACCTCAATTTGGAAAAGCTATAAAACTTATATTAAATGATTTGTAATTTATTTTTTATTTTTATCTTTATTACTATTTTCTTATAATTTTATAACGTTAATCTGAATTCTTTTATTTTTTGCAATAAATGTGTAATATTCACGATTTTGCTGATAACGGCTAAGTATGCATTGTTGTCTCTAGTTTTTAGTTTTTATTTTTTTTTAGTTATTTTATTTTATATTTGTATTCTCTGTGCCTTATAACTTTAATTAGTACGGTAATTTTGTGGATAACGGTGTTGGTTGTGTAATTAGTTTATATATTTACATAGGATTTTAATTGTAATTTTTATTATACAACTGTTTGTTGTCCTTAATAAAAAAAAAGAAGGAGATACAGGCTATGTCCAGTTGCAATCACGAAAATGTAGTCACATATTACACAAACTTTGTAGTAAAAGAAGAATTGTGGCTTGTGCTACGGCTTCTTGAAGGCGGCAGTTTGTTGGATATTATTTAACATAAAATGAGGATTTCCAATTGTAAACTCGGTGCATTTGATGAAGTCACTATTGCTACTATGCTGAAAGAAGTCTTGAAAGGACTAGAATATTTCCACCAAAACGGACAAATACACAGAGACATTAAAGCCGGAAACATTCTCATCGGTGATGATGGAACAGTCCAAATTGCCGATTTTGGTGTGTCTGCATGGTTAGTAACTGGCAGAGATTTGTCTCGGCAGTATTTAATTTGGCGAGACAAGCGAAGCTTCGGAGCGAAATAAAGTGAATCAGTGTGATTAATTATTAGTGTCTTTTAAGTTTTAATTAGCGTAAAGTGAACTAAAGTGTTAATTTTGTTAATTCAATCAACAGTTTTATTGTTACGAACCCTCAAGCTCGTAACAATTGGTAATGATAAGGCAATAAGACTTTTAAGAGTGCAGTTTTATTTGTATTATTACTAATTCTGTCATTCAGTAAAAATAAAGAAAAATGAACTTTATTTCAAGCACGCTAAAGTCTCTGCGTTTGTGGATTGGTTCTGTGACCACAACATTCTTCCGGAATTAGTATAACTAATTTGATAAATAATCAGTACATAAAAATGTTTAACAAAAAATTCAGTGTATGTATTATGATTATAACATACGAGGGTGGATTGAAAAGTACTCGGCCTAACCAAGAAAATAAACACATACTAAATCAGTTATATTTTTATTTTTCTACATAATCACCATCAAGTTCAATACACTTTTGCCACCTCCCCTTCCAAGCATTTAGACCGTTGAAAAAAAAATGATTCTTCCTTAGAGTCAAAATATGCGTCTACAGCTGCTTTGACCTCGTCGTTTGTCGAAAATCTTTGACCTCCCAAGTGCTTTTTTAGGTTAGGGAACAGAAAGCCACAGTTGTGAATTTCAGCCATTGACTGTACTGACGTGTGAACACGGGCGTTATCTTGATGAAACAGGACTTTTCTTCTGAGCATTCCTCGACGTTTTTCTTTTATTTCCTCTCGTAAACGACGTAGTAAGGTGCAGTAGTAATCAAAGTTTATAGTCTGACCCCTTTCAAGATAATCAATCATAATCACACCTTTCGAGTCCCAGAATACTGAAGCCATCACCTTATTTGCCGACAAAATCGACTTAGCCTTTTTAGGGGGTGGTGAACCAGGTCTTCTCCACTGTTTTGATTGTTGTTTTGTTTCCGATGTACAGTAATGAACCCATGTTTCGTCCATAGTAACAAAACGATTCAAAAAATCATCTGCATCGGCTTCAAATAACTCCAAACAGTCGCGTGAAATAGTCAATCGCGTCCTTTTTTGTTCAACTGAAAGCAGTCGCGGAACCCACCTCGCAGACACCTTGTGGAAACCCAACTCGTTGACAATGATGTTTTGAGTTCGTTCATAAGAGATGCCTATAATCTCGGCTATCTCTCTAATTTTTAATCTACGGTCTCCCATTATTAAATCAAGTACTTTTTTAATATTTTCGTCAGTAGTTGACGTCGAAGGCCTTCCAGAGCGGGGTTCATCTTTCACACTCTCTCTACCACGCTTAAATTCTGCTATCCATTTTTTGACGGATGAATATGACAGAGCACAATCGCGTAATGTACTGACCATGTCATCATGGATGGCTTTTGATGATAGCCCCTTCTTATGGAGGTACTTAATGACGGCACGCTGCTCGATTTGCTCCATTCGCGGAAATTATGTCCGATTACTTTGTTAATAAATTTATAAAATCACAACTAATTATCGCACACGTTTCGAACTTCACACAATGAACTAGTCTGAACTGAACTGAATAATGTGGGTAGATTTGATTTTTAGAATTGAATGGATCTGTGTTAGGCCGAGTACTTTTCAATCCACCCTCGTAATATACTAATTGGGGTGTCTGAGGGTGTGCGTTAATTACGTAACATATTGTATATTTATATAAAAATTATGTATTGCGGTGTATAAGTAAATAGACAACTACTGCGGGATAAACTAAATAAAATAGACGTCCATTTACCTACGATAATGCGAGTGCTGCAAAGTGCTGCAAGGCTGTTAGACGGAAGATGAGGCTACAATCGTCAGCAGATTTGAAAGCATACAGACAACTGAACAGACAGATCTTCAAATGCTTACGGCGAGACTTACGCAACTTTAACACCGCTCGTTTTAAAGAAGCGATCGAGCGGAACCAGGGCTCCAAAGCATTTGCCAGAGATCTGTCTGCCAGAAAGAGCCAACGGTCAAAGCTGAAGACTTAGTGTGGTAGCATCATTTCCGGGACACCTGAGATTTTGAGTGAGATTGAGAGGTTCTATGGGCAACTGTACACATCATCGTTGGAGCCACATGCAAGTGTGAGTAACAATCCAAGAGCAAGTCTTATCCGACACTATTACGATGATATCTCGGACGTCAGTCTGAGCGAGATTAGAATGGCTCTCCAGCACCTTAAAATGGCAGGAAACCTAGGCGCAACTAAACTAGAGTATGTTGGCCAAATTTTAGTTCAGAAATTCGACGTGATTGGGCCGTTGGTTGCCAGTGATGTGTGGAGTGTATTAGCATGGTTTAAAATGAACCGAAACAAAATGACAGATGTGGCACGTGACAAACTTTGGACAAGGTACCTGCTATAAATCAATTTAATGCATTAGCTGGCACGACGGAACATGAACTGCTGTGGAAAAAGGAACAATGAATTAAAAACAGCTCAAAATGGCAATGGAATGGGCCCTTACTAAGGAAACGAGCGAGCGGCCTCTCTTTACGGCCTTGCGGAGGCGACGAAGACTGTATTGCACTGGGCCCAACGAATTGGGCACTGGTCGAGTGATGGCAGCGCACGTCCTTTTTTCCACTCCTACCGTCTCCACTTCTACCTAAAAGGAGCGCGCCTCTCATTGGAGGAACAAGATGTGACAGACCCGTGCGGGAAGGAACTGATGTGAAAGGAGGTTATGCCAGCTTAACTTAACTAACAAAATACAAAATGCAAGGATGTGCGTTGGCATCTATCTTCGATTGCGTGCGTTGTCGCCATTGAGGATTAAGATGAAATGCCTCCTTTCCTGTAAAATGGGTCTTCAGTTCTCTACCCTCATCGTACGAAATACAACAGTGTTGAGCGATTTTGCGCTGTTATTCTGTGAAAGCGTTGTCCTTCCCCGGCCGAGCCGACCCATTCGTGCTACAACTAACGGAAATTATTACGCTTATAATAAACAATCCCATTTGAACTTGATCTGGTGACGCAATCGCCAAGCAACCTGCCAAGCGTGGTGATTATTGCAAATTGCTACTATAGAAGTGGCCCATATCTTCAATGAAATGTGTACGTAGATTATAATTTCTGTATTTTCTCGTAAGTTGTACATTTTTCTTAACAAGTAACAAGTTTAACTTACAAACTAAGTTTAAATTTAGAGAGTTGTAAAAGAGCATTATATTAATATTTAACAAGACCTAGAGAAGAACTTTAGATTAAAATCTTACACTTGACATCTTTTCAATCGTGCATGATCTACTTTAAAGTTTTTCTTTATTACATTTAAAAAAAACTTTAAGTGTCAGAACTCTGTTGCACTGTTATGACTGTACATAATGAATTAGCTCGAGCGTGGTAGAATCACGGTCTCCCAGAATACCAGCATAATG
This sequence comes from Parnassius smintheus behrii, assembly GCA_036936625.1. Taxonomy (NCBI): domain Eukaryota; kingdom Metazoa; phylum Arthropoda; class Insecta; order Lepidoptera; family Papilionidae; genus Parnassius; species Parnassius smintheus. The sequence continues at coordinate 12,940,058 of JAUPFT010000014.1, forward strand.
TTGCTGTCTTTTGTATGGTGGAAAATTCTTACGTATTCGTTTTTACTTCATCTAAACTGGCTTGAAAATGTAGTAAAAGAAAAAAGAGTTGTTTTATAAACTTCTGTTTCTACTTTATATTTATTAAAAAGTAACACTTAAATAAGTATATAGTTTTCATATAGCAACTAAATTAAATAGGTACAGTTTCATAAATCTTACTTAAATATTTCTCTCATATAAATTGAAACCACCTCAACATATCCCTCACACAATACAGTTACGCAGCTATGCTCAGTTGAATAGAAATAGCTTAATTAATGATGTGTCTGCCATTGATTGGTCTTCGGTGTTAAATACCGATTTTGTTAATGGAATGGTTATGGAGTTTTTAAATTATTCAATATTTACAATACATATGCGCCAGAACGTAAGGTTGAAATTAAACACCCATCTGTTCCATGGATCACTAGCGAAGTACGCCTGGCAATGAACAGGCGCAACAGAGCTTTTGTCAAATATAAGTCTTGCCGAACTGTACAGAATTGGTAAGCTTTCAAAAAAGCTAGGAATCATTGCAATCAGGTGGTGTAGTCTGTTAAACGCCGATATTTTTATGAATTCCTCAATAATTCATCCCAATTATAGAGTTGTGGATGGAACATAGAAACACAGTAAAATTAAAAAGCAAGTAATTTCAGATATTTTCCCCTTAAATGATCTCAATGTTCACTTTTCCTCATCTGCTTGTCTCCCATCCCACATTAAAATAAAAACTATTTCAGATATTACGTCCATATCATCTCTGCATACTAATTCCTTCTCTTTTTCTACTGTCACTGAGGAGGAGGTTTTAGAAGTATTAAACAAACTTAAGTCAAAGGCTAGGTCATGACAACATAGGGCGCACCATGATATTGTATGTTTAAGACATATTGTACTAATTTTAACCTCCATTATAAACCGTTCATTGCTTACTGGGGCTTTCCTTTATGCTAGCAGAAGGCCTTTGTTCTCCCTCTCCCAAAAACCTCTATGCTCAGTGCCCTCAACCACATCCGGCCTATCTCGATTTTGCCATTTTATCAAAAGTTTTAGAAGCTGTAGCGTACAAACAGATACAAACTTACTTAACTAAAGGCAACTTATTAAATTAACACCAACTACAACAACAGGATTTCAACCCGGACATAGCAATATAACGACGCTTTTAAAAATAACGGAGGATGTGCATGATAACATGGAGTTTGGAAAGTAGACGGTGTTAGTCTTAATCAATTTTTCTAACATCTTTAATACCATTGACCATGATATTCTCATCGCCATCTTGTCCTACATAGGTTTATCCTTATCAGCACGGAATTAGGTATCCCTCTATCTTCGTGGTCACCAGCAGGCGGTCCGTGTCAAAGATATGGTTTCCGACTAGTGTGACGTAAACAATGGTGTTCCTCTAGGCGGAATTCTCTATCCATTACTATTCTCTATATTTATTAATATGATTACTAGCAACTTTCATGCCTCCTACCATATGTATGCCGACGACTTAAAACTGTATACTCATGCCAATGTCATCGACACGAATAATGCTGTAAGCGTGATTTACTCCAACCTTAGTTGGATTTATAATTGGCCAAGAAGGTACGGGGTCACTGTTAATCCTAACAAATGCCAAGTTATAGTCTTAGACACCGCACGTCAGTTAGCTGAAATTTGGGACACATCATTAGATCTACTGATTCATAATGGCGAGGTAATTCCGTACAGTACTCGTGTTAAGGACTTAGGATCAATCTTAAATTGTTATCTTACTTGGTGCAGTCATATTAAGGAAGTTAGCCATAAAGTTTGTGCTACTTTGAGACAATTGTACAGATAAAAAAAAATACCGCCATGTACGAAGAAACTTCTAATTCAATCTCTTATTCTTCCTATGTTTAATTGTGCCGATGTGTGTGATTTAGATGCAGATTATTTATTTATTTATTAGCTTCATTTTCCCTTATATGAATATTGTTAAGTGTATAATATTAGTATAATAATATCTATTCCTCTTATTTTTTTTTGTTAGTTGTGTAAGTAAGTCTTAATATTTATTTTTTTAGTACTGTGTTAGTTGTAAGGGCCACCTTTTGCGTTGAAAGCCTCCTCCAAATTACTCCTAGTGATTATATCTTGCTCTAATCTTTGCCAAAGTGTACCAGATACTTCGACGATGTCATCACTCTACCGTTTTGATAATCTACCTCGTCTTCTTTTCTTACATAATGGATACCAGTTTGTTACCGTTTGTGACCAACTACTATCTGTTACTTTCTGTATATGGCCTGCCCATTTCCATTTTAGCGTCAGAATTTTTCGACTGCATCTCTTGCCTTTGTTCTTTTCCTGATCAAAGCGCTTTGAATTCGACACGTAAACTTACATTCATATAGCTTCTTTCTATCCCTCATTGACATGTCCTTATTTTACTAAGAAATGATTTTGTTAAGGTCCACGTTTGATATGCATATGTTAAGCAAGGAGTCAGACAAATGTTTATTGCCTTTGTTTTTAGTTTTATTGGTAGAGATCCTTTAAATATTTCCTTCATAGACCAGTATTTGTTCTACGTACTTTTTGTTCTTCGGTTTATTTCCCTTTCTGTGCAGGACTTGAATGCTATAACATGCCCGAGATAAATATATTCTTCGACATATAGAATGGGTACTGCCTGTATTGATATAGGTTTTTTGTCTCAGTTCGTCATGATCTTTTGTCCCTGTTTATTTGTAGTAGCTAAGTGTCTCCAGCATGTATTCTAGTTATTTTGGGTTTTCGGAGAGTAAGGGTTTAATATCCCACAATGTAGGAATATTAGAATTCTTAGCACTCTTTTCACTATCCTTAACGATCTATTGGACCCAGAGTATTTATTTATTTATTTATTTATTTATTTATTTAACAGTTTAAGTACACACATACTTTGATAGGAAAATGGTAAAAACAAAATTATATACAAAGGCACTACTTATTCCATAAAGAAATTTCTTCCAGCAGGCCTATTGAAGGATAGTTGAAGGAAATAGAAGTAGTCAAGGTGTGCACTTTATTAACATATACAATAAAATACAAATTTACAAACCTTCATATATATTATAAACATACGTACATACATACATATATATATATATATATATATATATATATATATATATATATATATATATATATATACATAAATATAAAATACAAATATAATATATGTATAATTATGTATATATATATATATATATACATAAATATAAAATACAAATATAATATATTATAAGAAAACAGATAATATAATTCAATATGTTATATTTTTAATATTACATATATGAATATCTACACATCACGAATTAATCATTATGGTGTGAATGATAATACTTTTTAACAAGTCTTTTAAACATAGACACCGACTTAGCGTCACGAATCCTAAAGGGAAGTGAATTCCACAATCGTACTGCATTAACAGTAAAAGAATGAGAATAGAGCATTGTATTGAAAGACGGAAATCTTAACAGTATTCTAGTATTTGATCTACATGGAACATCTGGAGGATGAACAAAAGTAAAGCGATTTTTTAGATATAGCGGAGTATCAGGGTTATGTAGAATATTGAAAAGAAGACAGAGGATTCGAGTGTTCCGGCGAAGGCGGATGGGGAGCCATTTAAGCTGCTTGCGTTAAAAAGAGACGTGATCGAACTTCTTTAAGCCAAAAATGTATCGAATACATAAATTTTGCAAGCGCTCGAGTTTATTAATTTGCTCCTCGATAGCATCCAAATAGCAGACATCAGCGTAATCTAAAATTGGCAATATAAGAGTCTGGACTATAAATATCTTAGTAGACAAAGGTAGAAAACTTTGAAGGCGTTTTAGAGAATGAAAGGCGTGAAATATTTTCCTGCTTACATCCGTAACATGTGCGCCCCAAGTCAAATTGCAGTCGAAAATAACACCTAGGTTCTTGGCAGTATCTGAGTAGGGAATAGTGGCACCATCGATTCGTAGAGTTTGGAGAGAGGAGAAATCAAGCGTGCCACGCCCATGTTTTTACCTATTATCAAGGCTTGGGATTTAGTTGGGTTTAATGTGAGACCAAATGATGTCGACCATTTGCTAATCTTATTTAAGTCGTCATTCATAGCTTCAATCGCCATGTTGGCTTCGGATGCCACAAAATTACGATATAACTGCAAATCGTCAGCATAAGAGTGGTAATTAGCTGATATGACCTTGGTGATACAATTAATAAAAATGGCGAAAAGCAGAGGAGAGAGGACTCCACTTGAGGTACACCCGCAGTTACATTATACCATTGGGAGTGTATTTCACCTGAACGAACACATTGTGACCGATCACGAAGATAAGAGTCAAACCATTGAATAACAGATTTAGACACATTAATCGTCTTAAGGATACTTATAAGGATATCAAAATCAACAGAGTTGAATGCACTGCTGAAATCTAGTAAAACCAGAACTGTTAAGTATTCATGGTCCATATTCAGTCAGTAACTTTAAGAAGGGCAGTTGTAGTACTATGTCCGGGTCGGAAACCAGATTGATATGGACATAAGATATTATTTCTATTGAGAAATGCTGAAAATTGCTTGTGGACAATGTGTTCAAGAACTTTAGAAAGAAATGGCAAGATTGAGATAGGGCCAAAGTGAGAGGTAGATGAAGGATTGGATATCTTAGGGATAGGGATAATGTGTGCTAATTTCCATGACGATGGAAAACAACAAGAAGGTAAAGAGAAATTAAAAATGTGTGTAAGAACAGGAAGAAGAAAAGAGAGGATAGGCATTATCATATTGGAGCATATGCCGTCATTTTCAGTGGCCGTTGATGATATAGCTAAAATAGATCGGTTGATATCGTCTTCAGTGACTACAGCAAAATCAAATGTATCACACTGCAGAACTGGGTGCTTATCCAATTCTAAAATTGACCCAGCTTTATCACGCGTAGAGATAGAGACAGGAGGGCAAGAAAAATGTTGGTTAAGAATATTTAAGTCTATAGATATAGATAAGTCTATATATATATATATATATATATAGTGGAGATCCACTTAAAAGTGTTCATGACTTACCAACACCAACAGTTTTAAGAAATCTCCATGCTTTTGCGGGATCGCTTTTAGTTAGAGAATTATAAAAGTAACGTCTTTTTGCATCTCTGCACAAACGGTTGCACCGATTGCGTAGGTTCTTATGATTTGTTAAATTACTCTCCAGCGGAAATCGCTTGTATCTTCTTTTAGCATTGTCTCTACGTGCCATGAGCGCCTTTAAAGCCGAAGTTATCCAAGGGGCAGTATGTTTTATTTTAACACGTTTAACCGGTGCATGAATATCATATAAGTTAAGAATGACATTGTTAAAGCTGTTTACTTTGTCATCTACTGTTTGGCTAACAAATACCGGCGTCCAATTTAATAAACTAGCGTCACGTCTTAAAGACTCCAAGTTAATGCTCCTGAAACTTCGAAGGAGTCGAAAGTTTGACTTACGTTTAGGAGGTCGAACACGATAAGACAAATAGATAAGGTCATGGTATGAGAAAGTAGCGGTCAGTTGTCCATGACTGGCAACATTATTTGGAGAATAGACTATAATTAGGTCGAGCAGAGATGGAGTGCAGTTTGGGAAGTGGTGAGTGGCTGAAAGAGGTAGGATCTGAAGATTAAAAGAGGACAATAGTGATTGCAGCTTATTCGCACGGTGGTCATTTCTGATAAGGCACGTATTGAAATCACCCATCAAGATAACGTGATTATATAAGAGATTGAACTCACTAAGTAATTTTTCAAATGCGTCAAAATAATTAACAATAAGGTTAGGACTATAAAGAACTCCTAGTAATATTTGTGTGTGATTAAGAGTAATTTCCAAAAACAGGTGTTCTGCAGAGTTAGAATATATTTGTGGAGATGTACTAATCACCTTAAAAGGTATTTCAGCACGCAGATAAATAGAAACACCTCCACCGCCCTTGCCCACTCGGTCATTGCGTATTAATACATAACCAGGAAGTGAGTATAGAGTGGAAGGAAGAGTAGGTTTAAGGAAAGTTTCAGAAATCAAAAGAGCATCGAGATTAGTACTGCTAATGGATGCCAGAAGGTCAGAATAGTGGCCAGGAACACTTTGCGCATTGATGTGGGCAATATTTAAGTTCACAGGGTATTGAGAAAATACAGAAGAAATGTGATCGAGCAGAGTAATAGGTTCAGATGAAGATTCGGTGTCTACGCTTACAAAACTGTTAGGAGACGACGAGCAAGAGAAAAAGCTTTCATTGAGGTCTGATAGATTATTCATAGTTTATGTTGATAATAACGAATATAATAAAGTAAAATAACAAATATATATATTTAACTAAAAAGTAAAAAAATAATAAAAATAATAATAAAAAAGTAATATTAAAGAAACAATAAAACAAATATAATAAAAATAAAAGTACAAAAATAAAATCAAAATCAAAACTTAGTAACTCAACTCACTCTCTGGTGTGATGGAAGAAGTTCAAAGTAAAATCAAGTGTAAAGAAAAAAAACATTAAAATTTTTGATTACGGACAGTACAAATCAAGAAAGTCAATTAAAGTACTTAATTATCCTATATTACATTCAACAATATACGAAAATGTAGAACAGATCGTAGATATGATACATAGATAACAATAACTTGATGTAAACAAATAGTTGTTATTAAAAAATATATGCATACCCGCCCAAGAGAAAAAAATAAAACAAAGTTTAGATGCTGCTGTTTTTGCAAGATAGTTGAAATATAAATTTCAATACCTGGGTTCTTCCAATAATTGCCATCTTCGGACGCATAACAATCTCGTACTGCAAATTCCCTCTCACCGTAATGGTTTTCTCTCAAACTCTTTCACTGTTACAGTTGTACGACTCTGGAATGCGCTTCCCTTAGCAATAAGAAAACCCCAAATGACAAATGGATTTTTAAAGCAAAAGTAAAAGAACATTACTTATAGTTTACCAAATCTAAGAAATACATTTTGACAGCTGTCAGACTTATTGCACCAAGCATGCGCAGAGCTGTCGTTGTTTAGATTAATTATTATTTGATTTTCGTTAATGAAGTCAAAATTAACGTCTCTTTCAAAGTCATCCATAGTCAATATTTTTGTTTTTTTTTCTACCACTTTTCCCAATAATCCTTTGTGAAATGGACACATTTTTCAACAAATATAGAAGAAGCAGTTCAAAAAGTTAATTTCAATTAATAAGATCAATTCTATAATCTAATTAGTTCATCTACTCAAAAGCAACGTCCTTTATCGTAAACCGCATAAAAATTGGTTGCGTTCGAGGGATATCATTGACCAATTTTTATGAATCTTATGTTTTTCACACTGGCCGACTGTAGTACACACTTCAAGTCCGCCGTTTGTACATTTAGTATATTATAAAGTGTATAAATAAATAAATATTTTTATCCAGGAGCTAAATTGTGTATCTTCCAGACAAAATAAACAATTCACAAATTGCGTTCGGCTGCTCCATTGCAAACACAATAATGTAATGATAATATTTTGTGGGTTTAACCTTGTTAAAATAACATTGGTTCTTGAATATGAGCTCCCTTGTTAGCTATGATTAGATAAAATACAATATGTTGTGTATTATATATATATATATATATATATATATATATATATATATTGTAAATACAATATGTTGTGTGTGTAGGGACTATTGGTTGTAATGTAATAAATACAACTATCAATTACCTTATAATTTCAATAATTACAACTCATTATAGACATCTTATCCACTGCAGGGCCATGTCTAGTTATCGATCTATCATAATTTCTCAGAATATCATTGTTACATAGCAGCTTAATGCTACCGTTTCGTATGGCGAGTGTAGGGAGCCGGAGACCCCTTATACCCGTAATGTGGCACTATATCTTAGCCTCACGGGTGACAATGAATTTACATATTGATTCTTAATCTTTACGGATCGCGGACAAATGCTCGTCATCCTTGTTCTATATAAAACGGTAGACGGTTCACATATGTTACCACTTCATAGCAGCGTCACATATTATGTTCCACTTTTTTTAAATCAGTAAGTAATTCTTTGTGTCCTCGTTTCTGCTCTTAACTATCATTATCATCAGATTCGTTAAGCGGCATACAGTCCGCAAAGCGAGCAGCTCAAAGGCGCGAGACGTCTGTTACTGTCATTGCTATACCGCTTGCCAAGCGTATCGTTTACGGCAAATCCTACTTCCAATTGGGCCTAATTTGAGCGGTGAATTTTTTATCATGTGCACTCATGATGGGGCCCCTTTAACGGGGAAAGAGTGCGAAGAATCTCCAGGAGTAGGACAAGCGACGAGGTTCGCCACTCATCGCATTCTGTCTCCCGGAGGGGTGAAAAGTAGATTGCGTAAGCCTGTCTGGCTATGTTGAATGTATATGAAGCAATAAATGATAAGATGGATGAAGTATGCCGAATGATTAGTGATTGAGGAATAGATGTGTTATGTGTAATTGCGGCGAAACGAAAGGGAAAGGATGGCACATGGCATATATACCGCTTACTCAACTTATCATCCTTTCAGAAGGAATGTGTGAAAGAGTATGAATGTAATGATTCCTTATATTTACGCGAACACTACACATTAAAATAATAATACTAGTTTTAACGGAATTTATCGCGTATATTTAACTTTTTTACCCGACGTTTCGAGAGCTTTACAGCACCCATGGTCACGGGAAGGACTGAGATGTTCAACGTCCACCTGTCATAGTTAACCGCGGTTACCATAGATTAAAATTTTAACTTTTGTTCCGATCTACACAGTATGAGCTTATGGTATCATGGAGTCTTGCAGTTGTATGCTTGGGTTGGGATTTAATTTTATTTATTATAGGATCCCAAGCAGATGGTAGCACCCAGCCATCTTCTCTATTGAAATTAGGATGTTTTTTGATTTCAATAGCCTCGCGAATCATCCTTGGAAGGAATCGGTGTTCTTTAGCGAGGATTTGTGGTCTATCAAATCTGATGTAGTGACAGGGGCGATCTTGTACATGTTCACAGACTGCAGACTTCCCGGAGCGTCGATTCTTCACATCAGCTATATGTTCTTTGACGCGGGTTTTAATTGATCTTTTAGTTTGTCCTATGTAGGAGAGACCACATTCACAATCAAGCTTGTACACTCCTGCATCTTGCAGAGGGACGTTACACTTGACTGATGGTAAAAACTGACCAATCTTCTTCGGCGGCTTGAAGTATGTTTTGATGGAAGCGCGCTTCAAGATGTAGCCAATCTTGTCAGTGACTCCTCTAACATATGGCAGTACGGCAGGTACACGCTCGACTGTGGCCGGCTTCACTCGTTCTCTGTGACGTAGGCGTGGGACCCGAAGCTTGTTGTCATGCAAAACTTGCTTGACATGTTGGAGCTCGGCAGCCAGGTGTTTACTGTCACAGATCCCTCGTGCTCTCTGAAACAAAGATTTACCCACGGTAGCTAGCTGTGAAGGATGGTGGTGAGAATCACCGTTTAAATATCTATCTGTATGGGTCTTTTTTCTATACACAGTATGGCTCAAGGTGTTATCAGGATTCCGAATTACTAACACATCTAGAAAAGCTAAGGAATTGTTTGCCTCTAACTCCATTGTGAACTGAATTTTAGAATTTATAGAGTTAAGATGGTCTAAAAATGCAGTTACTTTACCTAAAGGTAGAATTGTGAAAGTGTCGTCTACGTACCGCTTGTAGAATCTTGGATTTATGGGAGAAGTAAGTAGGGCTTTCTCCTCAAAGTCTTCCATGAATATGTCGGCGACAATGGGAGATACAGGTGAGCCCATCGCCATACCATCTACTTGCTTGTAGAACTCCTCCTTCCACAATAGGTAGCCAGATGTAAGGCAGTGTCTGAGTAATACTGCATATTCTGCGGGCATGTTGTTTTCTTCCAGCCTTCTAGTTATAATTGAGATGCAGTCTTCAACAGGTAAGCATGTAAACAATGACTGCACATCAAAACTGACCATAATTTCATTGTCTGCCAGACGTAGGTCTTTAATCTCGCTGACAAAATGGTAGGAATCCTTTATGTGTGCTCTTGTATGTCCCTTGAGCGGTGAGAGTATTTTCGCTAAGTGTTGAGCCAATCTGTAAGTTGGTGAATCGATTTGGCTCACTATGGGGCGTAATGGAGCATTGGGCTTGTGTATTTTTGGTAACCCATACAACTTTGGTGATTTGGCGCACGTAGGTATTATCCATTTTACGTCCAGATTTAATTTTTCGGAGTGTTTCTTTATGAGGTCACTAGTTGTTTTTAGTGTGCTATTTGTTGGGTCGTTTTTAACCTTTTTATAAGTACTTACATCCGATAAAAGTTCTTGTATTTTAGAATTATAATCTGACGTATCCATGACCACCGTGGCGTTTCCCTTATCTGCGCGGAGAATCGTAAGTTCTGGTTTATTGCGTAGGTTCTTTAACGCTATAAATTCGTCTCTGGTAAGATTCGGTTTAGGCACTGAACATCGACGTAACATAGACGAAAGGTCTTGACGTATCGCCTCCAAATCTTCTTTCCGCATATTGTTTTTAAATAAACAGTCCTCGACACTACAGATAATTTCTTCGTACGGTAATCTGCTAGGAGTTATAGCGTAGTTTAGTCCTTTGGATAAAAAAGTTTTTGGAAAAAAAAGTTGTTACCGGCGGTAATCCAACAAAAACGCTCCGATCTATATGACATAAATAAATCCATAGACACATCATCCAGTGAATTAAAAAAAGTTTTAACGACGTTTGATTATAATTTTTGCATGGAAACATTAAATAAACGCGAAATTAGTAAATATAACGAATGCAAAAACAAACATATAGAAAAATATCAAAAATTAACGGCCAAATTAAATGTCAAACATCCGAATCAATGCCAGAACCAAAAGCAACCATTGACAAACACAGATCATAGATTAATCGCGTTCTATAATCTGTCAAAACAAACACTGGATGATGCAACAATAAAGGTTTTACCCAAAGGACTAAACTACGCTATAACTCTTAGCAGATTACCGTACGAAGAAATTATCTGTAGTGTCGAGGACTGTTTATTTAAAAACAATATGCGGAAAGAAGATTTGGAGGCGATACGTCAAGACATTTCGTCTATATTACGTCGATGTTTAGTGCCTAAACCGAATCTTCCCAGAGACGAATTTATAGCGTTAAAGAACCTACGCAATAAACCAGAACTTACGATTCTCCGCGCAGATAAGGGAAACGCCACGGTGGTCATGGATACGTCAGATTACAATTCTAAAATACAAGAACTTTTGTCGGATGTAAGTACTTATAAAAAAGTTAAAAACGACCCAACAAATAGCACACTAAAAACAACTAGTGACCTCATAAAGAAACACTCCGAAAAATTAAATCTGGACGTAAAATGGATAATACCTACGTGCGCCAAATCACCAAATATGTATGGGTTACCAAAAATACACAAGCCCGATGCTCCATTACGCCCCATAGTGAGCCAAATCGATTCACCAACTTACAGATTGGCTCAACACTTAGCGAAAATACTCTCACCGCTCAGGGGACATACAAGAGCACACATAAAGGATTCCTACCATTTTGTCAGCGAGATTAAAGACCTACGTCTGGCAGACAATGAAACTATGGTCAGTTTTGTTGTGCAGTCATTGTTTACATGCTTACCTGTTGAAGACTGCATCTCAATTGTAACTAGAAGGCTGGAAGAAAACAACATGCCCGCAGAATATGCAGTATTACTCAGACACTGCCTTACATCTGGCTACCTATTGTGGAAGGAGGAGTTCTACAAGCAAGTAGATGGTGTTTCGATGGGCTCAGCTGTATCTCCCATTGTCGCCGACATATTCATGGAAGACTTTGAGGAGAAAGCCCTGCTTACTTCTCCCATAAATCCAAGATTCTACAAGCGGTACGTAGACGACACTTTCACAATTCTACCTTTAGATAAAGTAACTGCATTTTTAGACCATCTTAACTCTATAAATTCTAAAATTCAGTTCACAATGGAGTTAGAGGCAAACAATTCCTTAGCTTTTCTAGATGTGTTAGTAATTCGGAATCCTGATAACACCTTGAGCCATACTGTGTATAGAAAAAAGACCCATACAGATAGATATTTAAACGGTGATTCTCACCACCATCCTTCACAGCTAGCTACCGTGGATAAATCTTTGTTTCAGAGAGCACGAGGGATCTGTGACAGTAAACACCTGGCTGCCGAGCTCCAACATGTCAAGCAAGTTTTGCATGACAACAAGCTTCGGGTCCCACGCCTACGTCACAGAGAACGAGTGAAGCCGGCCACAGTCGAGCGTTGTCCTGCCGAACTGCCATATGTTAGAGGAGTCACTGACAAGATTGGCTACATCTTGAAGCGCGCTTCCATCAAAACATACTTCAAGCCGCCGAAGAAGATTGGTCAGTTTTTACCATCAGTCAAGTATAACGTCCCTCTGCAAGATGCAGGAGTGTACAAGCTTGATTGTGTATGTGGTCTCTCCTACATAGGACAAACTAAAAGATCAATTAAAACCCGCGTCAAAGAACATATAGCTGATGTAAAGAATCGACGCTCCGGGAAGTCTGCAGTCTGTGAACATGTACAAGATCGCCCCCGTCATTACATCAGATTTGATAGATCACAAATCCCCGCTAAAGAACACCGATTGCTTCCAAGGATGATTCGCGAGGCTATTGAAATCAAAAAACATCCTAATTTCAATAGAGAAGATGGCTGGGTGCTACCATCTGCTTGGGATCCTATAATAAATAAAATTAAATCCCAACCCAAGCATACAACTGCAAGACTCCATGATACCATAAGCTCATACTGTGTAGATCGGAACAAAAGTTAAAATTTTAATCTATGGTAACCGCGGTTAACTATGACAGGTGGACGTTGAACATCTCAGTCCTTCCCGTGACCATGGGTGCTGTAAAGCTCTCGAAACGTCGGGTAAAAAAGTTAAATATATGCGATAAATTCCGTTAAAACTAGTATTATTTCAAGAGTATGAATGTGTAAGCCAGAGGCTGCTATGGATACGAATGAAAGTGGGCTTAAAGAAACTGTTTGTGCTAGGGGTGCAGGCCCACACATGTCTTAGCCCACTTGTATACGAGAACAGTTTTAGGACATGGTAAGTATATCAGGTGCCGTGTAGTGGCGGTTGAGAATATCCACTACCCCATGTCTTCCGTGGGTGTCGTAAGAGGTGACAGAGGGGGGCAGGCAGGAGATGGGCAGCAGCATCTTCTTGATAATAACAACGACAAAATAAAAAAACTGCGGTTGCCAACCACAACCCCATGAATAACGACGCAAACAAACGGCCCCCAGTCCCCGGCGACCCCGCTATTCCTGGCTACGGTGGCGACCATTGTAACGGCGGGGCAGGAGGTGCTAAGAATCTCCGGTGGAGGTTCGGTTGCCACCTACGACGACTTGACCTTGCAACATATAACGCTCGCACCCTGAGGACTGATGAGAAGATACTGGAGCTGGAAGAAGAGATAGACAAGTTGCGCTGGCATATTATTGGATTATCCGAGGTCCGAAGAGAGGGGGAGGACACGGTAATTCTCGAGTCCGGCAACTTGTTCTATCACCGGGAGGGCGACCATATGTCCCAAGGAGGTATCGGATTTATTGTTCACAAGTCACTCGTCAAAAACGTTGTAAAGTTTGCGAGTGTGTCGACGAGGGTCGCGTACCTGAAACTCAGAAGCACCAACCTCGGCACATCCCGATGAGGAGGTGGAGGAAATGTATGAGGATATTTCCAGAGCCATGCATTCCTCCAAAACCCACTACACGATGTTGATGGGAAACTTCAACGCAAAACTAGGCACAAGAGAAAACGTTGAGCTGAAGTTAGGGAAATTTGGAGAAGGGTAACGGAACCGAAGGGGCCAGCAGCTGGCCGACTTTATGAAGAAAGAGGGACTCTTTATAATGAACTCTTTCTTCCAGAAGTGGCCCCACAGGAAGTGGACCTGGTCGAGCCCCGACAGTTCGACAAAAATGAGATTGACTTCATTATGACGGCCAGACGCTAACTGTTCAGTGATGTCTCAGTGATTGCAAGGGTGAGAGAGAAAAGAGGCACACTGAACTTAAACGTTAAGTTGGAGAGGTCTCGTCTAATGAAGTCAACGCTCCGTCCCCCTCGTGCTCTGATCCAGAATCTCGAAACTTTTCAGCTCGAGTTACGTAACCGCTTTCAGTGCCTAGAAGATTGCAATTCAGTGGACGATATGAATGACAAGCTCGTGGAAACTGTCCATGCGGTCGGAGCTAAGTTCTGCAAGACCCGCCGCAGAAGAACACAAAAACTCTCCGATCACACTCTTAATCTCATGGCTGTTAGACGGGAGATGAGGCTGCGGTCGTCAACAGATTTGATAGCATACAGGCAACTGAACAGACAGATCTCCAAATGCTTGCGGCGAGACTTGCGCAACTTAAATACTGCTCTTATTGAAGAAGCGATCGAGCAGAACCAGGGCTCCAAAGTCTTTGCCAGAGATCTGTCTGCCAGAAAGAGCCAACTGTCAAAGCTGAAGACTGAGTGCGGCAGTATCGTTTCCGGGACACCTGAGATTTTGAGTGAGATTAAGAGGTTCTATGGGAAGCTGTAAACATCATCGTTGGAGCCACACGCAAGTGTGAGTAACGATCGAAGAGTAGGTCTTATTAGACACTATTCCGATAATATCCCGGACGTTAGTCTATACGAGATTAGAATGGCTCTCCAGCACCTTAAAACGGCAGGTCACCAGGCGAGGATGGAATTACAGCGGAGCTTCGGAAATCGGGTGGAACACCGGTACTTGAAGTCCTTCAAAAGCTCTTTAATTCCGTCCTCCATGGTGGAACTACTCCGGAGGCGTGGAGCAGAAGTGCGGTGGTCTTGTTCTTTAAGAAAGGCAACAACGCTCTCTTGAAGAACTACAGACCAATTTTCCTTCTGAGCCGCGTCTACGTTCTGTTTTCGAGAGTCGTTACGAATAGTCTCGCACGCAGACTCGACAACTTCCAGCCTCCCGAACAAGCCGGTTTCTGAAAAGGCTTCAGTACCATAGACCACATACATACACTACGGGAGATTTAACAGAAGACCGAAGAGTACAATCTGCCACTTTGTCTGCCATATATAGACTATGAGAAAGCCTTTGATTCCGTCGAAATTTGGGCGGTGCTACAGTCCCTTCAGCGGTGCCAAGTTGACTGTCTGTATATCAAAGTGCTGAAGTGTTTATACAGTAGGGCTACGATGGCTATCCGAGTACAGAACCAGAGTTCGAAACCCATCCTACTGCAGGGAGGAGTAAGACAGGTTGACGTTTTGTACTCGAAACTCTTCACCACTGCATTGAAGACGTTATCAAGCTACTGGACTGGAAAGGATACGGTATTAACATCAATGGCGGGTACATCACTCACCTTCAATTTGCCGACGATACAGTCCTATGGAAGAATTGCTGGAGGACCTTAGCACTATGCTCAATGACTTCAATAGTGTCTCCCAACGGATAGGTCTTAAGATGAACATGGACAAAACAAATATCATGTGTAATGTCTATGTCACACCAATGTCGATAGATGTTGGGAGCACTAAGCTCGAAGTTTTTGACGAGTACGTTTACCTGGGATAAATAGTCCGACTAGGTAAGTCCAACTTCGACCGAGAGGTCAACCAACGGATTTAACTCGGCTAGGCAGCGTTTAGGAAATTACGACACATCGTCTAGTGTATATATATATATATATATATATATATATATATATATATATATATATATAAATATAAATATTAATATATATATATATATATATATATATATATATATATATATATATATATATATATATATATATATATATATATATATATATATAAATATAAATATTAATATATATATATATATATATATATATATATATATATATATATATACATATATATTCTCGAGTGGCAGCCTCGTCCCGGTAGGCGAAGTTTAGGGCGACCCCCCACTAGATGGAGTGTCGACCTGGTAAGACATGCAGGAAGTCGTTGGATGCAGGTAGTTCAGGACCGTGCTTTGTAGCATACCTTGGGGGAGGCCTATGTTCAGCAGTGGACTTGTGAAGGGTTGTAATGATGATGATGATGATATATATTTTAATTATCTTTTCCAAACATGTCGAAAGTTTGCACCTCGATGCCGTTATCATGCATTCTCGGTCTTTCTGAACCAGCACGTTGTTAGTCAGGGCTATGCACATTTCCAGTATTGTACATAACTCAGCTTCCCAACAACAACCAGATCCAAAGTAAGAAGCTGCGGGCAAACCCGCTTAAAATAGAAACTATGGCAAATACCGCTCTTATGAGATCTGTGATGAATCTGCGATGAAGAATGAATGTATAGTTACCTGATCTCAACATAATTTTGAAAACCATTAGAATTCGTCAAAACATCGTAATTTACGTTGCGGGACTAAGAATTTTTTCTCATTAAGTAACTTCCTAAAATGATTTTTGTAAGTATAAAATATAAATAAATATGAAAATATTATAAATTTTTATTCAAGAAGGGAAATGGAATTTTCATAAAATGCCGGCATATTTTTATGACCAATATTTTTAAATTTAACGTTTCTGATAATAATTGTATCTAACAATTATTCACTTAAAAAATTGGGGTTGCGCAATGCGCACGCCCCTCTGAGATTCGCTTTGAAAATTTGCTGTGGCTGCATACACATGTCCAAATATTCTGTTTAAACATTTTTACATTTTTAAATCTACTTATATTTATTGTTTTAGTTGTCTTTGTGGAAGACAATATTCTAGAGCAATGTAAAATATTACCATTATAAGCTCCGCTCAAGCATTTTCAGAGAAGCCCCAAACAATTTTAAAGTCACTAACGAAGGCTCGTTAAGTTAATTACACACCTTTAATGTTTTCTTCCAATTTACTTATTTAAAAATACAGTTGCGGTTTTTATAGTATATTAAAGAAAATTTGGTATATATGTACACGATATTCGAAGTTTGTCATTGAGGCTTCATCCTCAGTAACTCTGCACTGTTTACTGTAAAATTGAATAAATTTGTAACCATATTTACCTTTATTGTATCGTTATTTATAGACGTAATTAGTTTCTTCGAATTATGGTGTTAAATATATATGCTTCATTTCAAATTAAATACTTCAGGAAATATATATTTAGTGTTTTTATCCAACCTTGAACAATATTTAAGTACATTGTGTGAGTCATCCTTTAGCTGTTAGTACTTTAACGTGTTTACTCTTTCTTATGGTACTTAACTTGTGGACGGTACAATGTTACTTTACGAAGCGTAAAGCGTTTACTAAGTTACTAACTAATACCCGTATTTATAAAGAATAATTACTTGTTGCTAAGTAATTTCTTAGTTAAGTCATTACTTAAGGTTAGAATTCTTAATTACAAAATCTTATTCTATAGTTCAGTAACACACGTTACCTACTTGAGCAAATGCCCAAGTAACACTCTACGCTTGGTTGTTGTTTCTGTATTCTTCATTATTATGAACGATGTTTTGGCTTACTATCAAAGGTTTCGAAATAACCAACAATTCCAAGGCATAAAATTGCGTATGTTAAAACTTACGAACGACGATTAACACGATTTTTATGACGCCAAAAATAAATATTCGTAAAAAATGTCGAAGTTAGATAACATCTAAACTTTTAAAGTAAGAAGGTTCATTTAGCAGAAATAACATAATCTCGAAAAAAGGGTAACATATATTCATGTAATCACCTGTCACTCCTATAAAGGGAGATGAGTTGGAGATGTGAGATGGCATGAAAGGGTTGTCACCCGGGCTTCTTAGCATGGCTAAGATCTATAAGTACCCCGTGAGCGCTTACTATGCGCCAGGTTGTCAAAATCGTTATTCTAAAATTCAACTCTAAAGAAATAAACGTTAAAGTAAAAAAAATGTTTAATTGATTCTTGTTTCTGTTCAAAATAATTATTATTCAATAAAATTAAGTGTGTTAACGTAAATAGTGTAAACCTTACAACATAAATATAATGTTTGATTGTTATACTTATATATATATATATATATATATATATATATATATATATATATATATATATATATATATATATATATATATATATACTTTTGAAAAAAAATTCAAATTCTATGTCCTCTAATATAATATCAACATCTATATCGTCTACAACAGCAAAAACCGTTCCAATGCTATCCAAAGTTTTCATATTTTATCCAAAATAACCTCAAAGTAGTGCTTAAGTAAAGGAAATGATGACTATTACTTAGCTGAGTATTCTAACTTTTGACAGTTCTAACTTGGAGCAATTACTTAACTATCGAGTACAAATCGTTACTTAAGTGATTACTTTTTTTTTATATAGTATGGGGTGACAAACGAGCACACAGTCCACCTGATGGTAAGTGGTTGCTGTGGCCCATAGACATCTACATCTATCCTTGATCAAGAATCAAAATTCAGATGCGTTGTCACCCGTGAGGACTAAGATGGAATGCCTCGTTTCCCGTAAAAAGGGTATCCGGTTCTCTACACTCACCATACGAAACACAGCAGCATTAAGGTACTATTTTACGCTGGTATTCTGTGAGAGCGTGGTCCTTCCCCGGTCGAGCCGACCCATTCTTGCTACAACTATACTACTAATATAACTGCAGCGTGGCTCTACTACATCAAAAATTTTACTCAAGTAATTACTTTTACTCGTTTATAAATACGGGTGTAAGTATTCCCTCTAGAACAATTACTTACGTGCTTAGAGATTGCGCACTTTATCGAGCCTTGTTACCTCTGCTGACTATCGTAGCATTTTAATTTCATTCGTGTGCACCATTATTTCCTGGATCTTTTTGGCCGCCCAGCATTCGGAACCATATGACATGGGAGGTTTACGGTGGTTTTACTAAACTTTAACTTTCAGTTGTATTGGCATCCTGCACTCGCAAATATTCTCCTTCGTGATCGATTGATAGGGTTCTCCATCTCAGCCACGCTGAATTAATTCTGTGAGTTACGTCTGCGTGAATATTGACAACTGCCGTTAGCATTGAACTAACGCAGTTATTGCGTATATATTGGCTAACGAAGGTAAGTGACTGACCATCGATGGACATACATATTGTAATGCCCCCCCCCCTCTCTATATAAATATATCATCATCATTACAGCCTTCCACAAGTCCACTGCTGAACATAGGTCTCCTACAAGGTATGCCACAGAGTACGGTCCTGAGCCACCTGCATCCATCGACTTCCTGCATGTCTTACCAGGTCGTCACTCCATCTAGTGGGGGGTCTAGTCTTCCACTAGAGAACCTTTTTTCCCCAACGGTTGTCAGTTCTTCGAGCTATATGGCCGGCCCATTGCCGCTTCAGCTTACCAATCTGTTGGGCTATATTAGTCACTCTAGTTCTACTGCAGATATCCTCATTTCTAAGTTTACTACGTAGAGAAACCCAGAGCATAGCTCTTTCCATAAGTAGTCCCTAAGCGACTTTGAGCGTCCCTATACGGCCAGCAGTAAAGGACCACGTCTCGGTTCCATAGGTCATCACTGGCAACACGCACTGGTTGTACAACTTAGTTTTCAGGTTTTGGGGTATACCTGACGAGAAGATGTGTCGTGATTTCCCGAACGCTGCCCAGCCGAGTTGAATCCGTTGATTGACATCTCGGTCGAAATTGTACTTACCTAGTCGAACTATTGGTCCCAGGTAAACGTGCTCATCAAAAACTTCGAGCTTAGTCCCAACAACTTCGGGCATAGGTGTGACACATTAAACATGATCTTTGTTTAGTCCATGTTCATCTTAAGACCTATCCGTTGGGAGGCACTATTAAGGTCATTGAGCACAGTGCTTAAGTCCTCCAGCGATTCTGCCATAAGGACTATATCGTCGGCAAATCGAAAGTGAGTAATGTACTCGCTATTGATGTTAATACCGTATCTTTTCAAGTCCAGTAGCTTGAAAACGTCTTCCAATGCAGCGGTGAAGAGTTTCGGGGAAATAACGTCACACTGTCTTACACCTCTCTGTAGTTGGATAGGTTTCGTACTCTGGTTCTGTAATCGGATGGCCATCGTAGCCCTACTGTACAAACACTTCAGCACTTCGATATACCGACAGTCAACTTGGCACCGCTGAAGAGGGTGTAGCACCGCCCAAATTTCGACGGAATCAAAGGATTTCTCATGGTCCACATACGCCATGCAAAGTGACAGATTGTACTCTTCGGACTTCTGTACAATTTTCAAGGGGTATGTATAAGGTCTATGGTACTGAAGCCTTTTCGGAAACCGGCTTGTTCGGGAGGCTGGAAGTTGTCGAGTCTGCGTGCCAGACGATTCGTAATGACTCGAAAACAGCACGTAGAAGCGGCTCAGAAGGGATATCGGTCTGGAGTTCTTCAAAAGGGCGTTATCACCTTTCTTGAAGAACAAGACCACCACAATTCTGCTCCACGCCTCCGGAGTAGTGCCACCATAGATGACGGAATTAAAGAGCCTCTGAAGGACTTCAAGTACCGGTTTTCCACCCGTTTTCAGAAGCTTCGCTGTAATTCCATCCTCGCCCGGGGACTTGCCGTTTTTAAGGTGCTGGAGAGCCATTCTAATCTCGCTCAGACTGACATCCAGGATATCATCGGAATAGTGTCGGATAAGGTTTGCTCCTGGATTGTTACTCACACTTGCGTGTGGATCCAGCGATGATGTGTACATCTGACCATAGAACCTCTCAATCTCACTCATAATCTCAGGTGTCTCGGAAACGATGCTGCCAAACTCAGTCTTCAGCCTTGACAGTTTGCTCTTACTGACAGACAGATCTTTGGCAAAAGACTTTGGAGCCCTGGTTTCGCTCGATCGCTTCTTTTGCGTAAGTCTCGCCGCATGCATTTGGAGATCTGTCTTTTCAGTTGCCTATTTAATATTTAATATATATAAATCTTTTTTTTTGTGAATATAATATATATACATATACAAATATATATTAAATATATTATTATATTTAATATTTAATATATATTTATATATGTATATATATATATATATATATATATATATATATATATATATATATATATATATATATATATATATATAAATATATATTAATTAGAATATCGGATAACTTTCAGGCAAATATTAAAATGTTCTGGAAACTGGTAAGAACTGCCAGGGGACATTCAAAACAGCCTATGATGAATGCTATAAGAGACGAGAATGGCTATATTCTGAATGATGAAGTTTTGAGTTTAAAGAGATGGAAGGAATATTTTGAAAGCGTGTTTATGAGTGAGGAGACAACATGTATACTAAGTGAAGTAGAAACTCCGAAAGAAGAGGAAAGAGGTAGCGAGATAAGTATAGATGAAATAATGAAAGCAATGAAAAGCATGAAAGCGGGTAAGGCGCCCGGATATGATAGAGTTTCACTCGAAATGCTAAGGGCTGGGGAGGAAGTGGTGGCAGGCCTGCTGCACACCTTGTTTAATTTATGCTGGGAACTGAAGCGGGTACCGGTAGACTGGTGCAAAGCCGTGATAGTCCCAGTATATAAAGGAAAAGGGTCGCAGCAGGACTGTAAAAACTACCGTGGCATCAGCCTCCTTAGCATTGTGGGAAAACTGTACGCTAAGGTACTGATTGAAAGGGTCATGAAAGAAACTGATGGAAAAATTTGGGATGTGCAAGCGGGATTTAGAAAGGGAATGGGATGTACAGATCAAGTCTTTTCCATGCGCATGATCGCGGAGAAGTTTCTGGCCAAAAACCAAAAGGTTTTTTGTGCGTTCATGGACTTGGAAAAGGCCTATGACAGAGTGGATAGGGATTTGCTATGGCAAACACTGAACTCATTTGGGTTGAGCGCTGGCTTGATACTGGCATTGGAGTCTCTTTATAGGGACTCTAGTGCTTGTGTTAGGATCAACGGGGTCTACTCGGACTGGTTTGACATCCATAAAGGTGTCAGACAGGGCTGTGTGGCTTCCCCGTGGCTGTTCAACCTATTTATGGACAGTTGTTTGCAAAATTTGAAAGTTGAAGAATGCGGATTAAGAATGGGTGAGTTAACCGTCAAATGCCTTTTGTACGCCGATGATCAAGTCATTCTTGCGTCGTCGGCGGCCGAGTTGCAAATGATGGTTACATTAATGAACGGATCACTAAAAGAAAGGGGTATGAAAGTGAACGCAAGTAAGACTAAGGTTATGGTTTTTGAAAGAGAAGAAAGTAAAACGATTTGTGAAAAAAGAATAGAAGGGGAGTTGATCGAGCAAGTAGATGAGTTTGTATATTTGGGCTGCGTATTTAGCAGGTATGGGAGATATGATAAGGATATAGAACGACGAGTGAATGCGGGAAATAGAGTAAATGGGGCCTTGCACTCTATTGTGAAGAGTCAAAATGTGTCGAAAAAGGCACGTATGGCAATTCACAATGCTGTGTTGGTCCCTACTTTAACGTATGGTAGTGAAAGTTGGGTGTGGCAGAAGAAGCACGAGAGTAGAATAAACGCAGTAGAAATGCGGTCGTTAAGGAGTATGTTAGGGCTGAATCTGAATGACAGGGTAAGAAATTGTGTAATAAGAGAAGAGTGTGGTTTGCAAGATGATGTTGTGACCAGGATTAAGAAAGGAATGCTTCGGTGGTTTGGTCATGTGGAAAGAATGAACGAGGAAAGAGTGACAAAGAAAATTTATGTTGCAGAAGTGAATGGCAGAGTCGGAAAGGGACGTCCTAGGCGAAAATTTATCGACCAAATTGGTGATTTATTGGAAACGGGCCAAATTAGGAGTACCCTTAACCGACGAGCACGTATGCGTAGGTGTATGGATGTGAAGGAGGCGAGAGAGGTGTGTCAGGATCGTGCCAAATGGAAGTCTGTAGTCTCTGCCTACCCCTCTGGGTGACAGGCGTGAGTGTTTATGTATTTTTATGTGAATATATTATATAACGAATTTACCCCTTTTTAATTAAAATTATATATTAATTTGTGACCAGAATAAAGAAAATATGTTTTGATCTTTCTAAAGGTTTAATAATAGGCCGTTTGTAATATTTTTGGCGTGATCGTCTTAGTTAGGACCCTTATTTACGTTGTTTTTGTTTAGTAACTAAGTTCTTTTAGGTGTCTCTTGTAAGAATTAATATTCACTAGAGCAATCGAAAGCTGTTGGTAGTGCCTTATAAGCTAAGTGAACCCCGTTCACGAAGACAGGGCTCGAGAAATGTTAAGAACTTAAAACGTCCCTATTTCACTTGTATCAGGTTTACATTATTAATGTATTATATATATATATATATATATATATATATATATATATATTATAGGGATAAATAATATATATATATATATATATATATATATATATATATATATATATATATATATATATATATATATATATCCCTTCCCGCTTGGAAAAAGCTCACGATATATTTATACAAAATACTCGATACAAGAGCATCGCTGTCCTACATTTATTTAAAATAATGTAGGGGAGGCACACGGCTCCACACACGCCGTGCGCGGTGAGCGCCAACCATTTTGATGCACTCCCCCCGAAGGGAACGCTAATTCGGGGAACTGGACCGTAGTCCACAGCAAAATAACTGGCGAACCAGTAAAAGAGGCTTGGCCCCTTGTTAGTGCGTAAACACCAACATCGACCGAAGTCGCGCATGTCAATGCATGTAAACGACAAATAGAATACGAACGAATCCAGCCACAGTGAATGTACGTCACACGGTTTAGGCTAATAGGCACACTGGCCGCAAAACCCTCCGTGAGCGCCACCACCTGCCAGACTATCGCTCCTGTAGACGTGATGTAAGTGTATGGCATCATCACCGATTGCAGGATCAGCATGGCTACTAACCGCAGAGCGTGTCATGAGTCTACCGCTCACCTCAAGGGAATGGGGTCCCACGTTGTGCGACTTTCGGCCGCAGCATTGAGAGTCTACTCAGATCCTCCCGCCAGCTACCACTCGCATGAGGTCCATCACCCACATATACTCCACCGCCCAATAAAACGGCAGATATAGCCAAAAGACAGTTATAAGGTGTTAGTAATAATTTGCCATCCGAAAGGTTTTGTGTCACTGACGTTGAGTAAATGCATTTTAGATCATGTTTGTTTCACCCACCAACAAGTTTCCTTCAATCACTCAAAGGTGGGAAAGTTATAGAAATATATTATTATGTTGTTATATAAAACATCATGGAGGGCAGACAGTTTGCAGCCGCGTAATGAAGGGACCCGACTTGGGCAAAGCTACTTAGGTGTGAATCAAACCAAGACGTAGAGAGCGCCATTGAGAATAGCGTCCCACCAAACAACCATCGCAGAGACGCAATGCTGCAGAACGCAACAAGCATCAATACGACTATCGTCGGGCTTACACTATCCCAAGATACCCCAGTGTATCTCAGCAGACATCACCACCCGTATACTTCCATCGGCCAGAACCACAAGAGTGCGTCGAATCAAGCGCAGCACACCCGCAGATCAATCACAAGACGCAATACTGCAAGTAGCAGTAAGCATCAATGCAACTATCATACGGATGGCGCCCCCTCACAACACACCCACATGATCCCTATCGATTTTGGTAACAAAGTCAGTTTTCTACAGTACTAAGAGCAGTCGGTCACCCGACCACCCCATATAATGCTTATGCATCAAGGAGACCTTCTATAATAATGCTTTTGTATCATAGACCTTACTTTCATAAGTCATTAATGTATAGGAATTTAACCCACGACCCTACTATTGTAATGCTGATTCATCATAGAGACCTTCTATGGTATTGCTCTTGTATAATGGAGTTTACTATCTTAAGTCCCTAATATAGGACTAGTCATTGTGCTACAGTACTTCAAGCAGTCGGGCACCCGACCACCCCATATATATGTACAACAGTAGGTATGCGTCTACGGCAGCTCCTCTATACAAGCCATCTATACACGAACACTTTCCATGACTGAAAATTTTCTTATTACGATATATTATTATATATATTATTTTAAATATTATATATATATATATATATTTACACGAAATCCTTCATAAATGTTATTTATCTTTATTTTTATAATAATTTCGACTTGTATTTCTATTATTTATCATATTTTAAATATTTTTACAAGTTTTTAAATAAATTTATTTATTCTGAAAGACAATATTTTGTCTTAAATTTACTATAATATTTGTCTAATGTCTGAAATGTATTTATCTTTACTTTATGCTTATTAATGTAATTTTATTGTCTAATATATATATATCTTTTAAGACTATTTTTGATGCTCCTTTATATTCAATTTAATTATTAATAATAATATTGGACCGTCACACTATGCTGGGCGTTTATTGATCAAGAAAACTGCACCTAAGAAACTTGGTCTTGCTCCGGCTGGTGCGGGGGCTATTGTCTTCGAGAGATTCTATTTGTGAGGATATAGTCAATTTGAGATTGCTTTCCCCGCTTTTACATGTGACTAGGTTTTCCAGTGTTTTGTTAAAGAAGGTATTAACCATTATCAGGTGATGTCTCGTGCAGAATTCCAATATTTGTTCCCCATGTTTATTGAGCCATAACCAAAACTTATATACTTGTACGCCGTGTTACTAGCTCCAACATGACTATAGCCGTTCAGGTCTCCTACAATATAGTTTAGTCCCTGGGGTGCCATTGAGTTAAGTATATCATAAAACTCATAATAGAAAGTTTTTGTTTCGCTTTCGCCACAACCGGTCCGTGGTGAATATTCCGAGATTATGTCAAAAAATTTGGTTAACCACTGACAGTTTTAATGACATAAGTCTATCATACCTTTAATCTTTGTTAATAATACGTTATTTGAGTGTGTTTTTATCAAAAACAATGGCAACTCCGTTACGCATGCTAGTACAAACGCTGGTACCCAAACCTCAGATTTCGTAGTTATAAATTATCTACCAAATCATGATATGGCGACGTATTATTAAATTTCCAGGCAAATTACGATCCGCCCAAATCTAATGACCGGACTACACCGGACACGTTAAATGGCCCGGCAGAAATCAGGTCAGCCGTTTCTAAATTGTTAGCCGTTTCCAAAGGGCTATCTTTCAGCCATCTAGTTAAACGTTGAATGATAAACGATCGCCCGAGGTGTCCAACTAAACGCTGGCGTCAAATTAACAACCTAAATTTCCAACTGATGGGCAATTTAATCATTCTGCAATAGGTTGAACAATAGGTTTTTGGAAACGCAATAAAACTCTAAGATGAGTATATATAAATTGCATTTATTTTTCAACGTCTTTGCTTTTTAAGTTTTTGAATCTTGAATAGCGTTTTACGAGTTAGCTAATTGCATTAAAAAGGGTTTATACTGTGACCTAAGACATAAGACCTCTACAACACATATCACCTCATCGTCGTCGTTGAATTTTATACTACGAATTTTTCAAATGAGATAAAAGGTAAAAATCACTGCCAGCTAGCTTCGAAGAAAATGTTGGATGCTGCATCAACTGAAATACAGCAGTTTGGATGACATCACTTGCAACATCAGATCGATTAGCAGGGACATTATTATGATCAAAAAGCACTCCAGCACACAATTTTCCTTAACCTTTATTATTTAGCTCTTCGTGTAGTTTTTCGATTAACGATGAGTTAATCTCCGGTTATTGTCTTTCCTTTACTTAAATAGTCGATCATTATTATAACTTGTGCATCAGATAGAAGACAGAACCAATATCTAAAAAATTCTGTAAATTTATTGATCAACGTAGTACAAAAAGCGTAGTCTGTTTACAAAGGTTCACAGATTTTAAAACTTAGTGAGTATAGAAGCTTTGGTTGGTTTGTGATATACCGCGAAACTGTTAAGATGCCTCGTCATTTTGTAAAAGTCACAATACGCTATTGTAGTCCGGTAGCAAAACGACGCCAATTTATAGTTTGACTTTTACAGTTTTTGTTTTTGTCAGAAGCAAGAAATCACCCATAAAGAAATAACAGATACATGTTAACATTGCATAGATGTATTGCGGTGCTGTGTGGTAGTGTTAGCTGTGGTTGTTGTTAGAAAGATTTCCTAGGGTTTTCAAAACAATTAAAAGTGCTGGTTGACTTGTTAGGGAGGCAGATGAGGGCATAACGGAGTTTCCGTTTTAACTTTCCTTTGTTCTTCGTTTTCCTGGTAAGGCCCGAACGTCGAACCAATACCCAGTCAATGGTCGCGATACTTTCTAGTATCTTTCTTGAAACTTCTCCGCCGCATTTCTTCTGGCCATGATTCTTTATTTTATTGAAAATCTTTTCATGTACATATATTTTAGTTATATCTCATGTCTTAGTTTACATTATGCTACTTATATTACGTGTGAATTTGGTGCTGCTCGGTTTAGGAATGATATAATGAAATACTACCTTGCTTCCCGCTTCAATCGCGCCGTAGCTTGCACCAGGCCTCTGTCACTCTTGCTACCTGTGTGAAATAATTGCCTAAAATCGCGATTCACCCAGGGTGTAAAACGCAGTCGAGGCTAGCGCGTTGTAGGCGATTGATGTATTTTATCGCTGTTTACGTAAATAGCTTTTTGTAAACACTTGTTTTAATTTTTGTTTGGTGTTTAGCATTTAATTGTAGGATAAAATAGTTCAAAGAATTTTAATGTGATTTAAAAATAGTATAGTGTATATAACCTATCTATTTGATAAACTATAATGGCAAAACTTAGAACCTACTATAATTATTGCGTGGATGGATGCATAATGAGCAAACAAAAGGATTCAGATATATCATTTTTAATTTTTTTTATTATATGCGTGCAGCTATGCAGGTCTAGGTAAAGAGATAAGTATCACTGCAACCTAAAAGATTTATTGTGATTGCTGCTATGGCTATAGTTCACGGCTAAGCCCTATGTCTTCAATGAATAGAAGGAGTTGCTTAGCCGTGAGCAATTTCACTTCTTCTGGGCGTAGTAGATAGTTTCCCAGATGAATGTTACGTTTGCGCATTAAGGGTCCGCAATCAGTTACGATGTGTAGAGGCGTTTCTTCCGTTATGGAACAGAACCGATACATCTTTCAGTTGCTTAGTTCCAGGATGGACATGTGCTTTTTAAGACAACAGTGTCCAGTTAGGGCTCTTGCCAGAATGCGCAATTTATTTTTACTTAATTCCAGGGCTTTTGAATCGAATTTACGATCAAAAGCCCGGATTAAGGTTTTAGAATGTTTTAAGCCTGGTATGTCAGACCAGATCTTAAGTGATTTATTGTGATAAAGAGTTTCAAGGGTCAATCGGGCTAGGCTTCTTGAGATTCCACAAAATGGCTCAGGTCCAAATTGTGTGCAGTTTGAGCCCTCCCGTGCAAGTTTGTCGGCAAGTTCGTTGTCTACAATACCCTCGTGACACGGAACCCATCTTAAAACGACCCTATTATTACATCTCAGGGCGTTTAAACGGTTCACGCAGTCTCCAACTAGCTTTGAGTTCACTAAGTTTGATCTCAGCGCTAGCAGTGATGCTTGACTATCAGAGTTTATGTAAATTTTATGGTTGACGTAGTGTTTTTGCAGATTAATTTCCGCGCACCGAAGTACGGCGAAAATTTCTGCCTGGAAGATAGAGGTGTATCTACTCTAATTCATACTAAGTTTGAATTTGGGTCGTTCGCCGTAAATTCCAAAGCCTACGTCGAGGCCCATTTTAGACCCAACGGTATACCATATGAGGCTACCGACCTCACAGATAACCTGGCCATTCAGCCAGTCTTCTCTGGAGGGTAATTCCACTATACACTTTTTATCAAAAGAGTGTAGTGGACGCATGATATCTGAGATCATACATAAGACCGGTGATTCCTTAATTGAGTCGAGCATGGATCTCAATCTATACGAGAGTAAGCTCAGACCGCCCCGTGCGTTAATCCTATACAAACTAGCCCTCGACTCCTTGTCTAGATAGAGATGGCGATGATCCCATAGCTCCATTTGCCATTAAGCAGGCAGTCCTTTGTAAACTATTTAGTCTGTCCGCAGTCGTCTTTTCGTTGGCATTGTTACACCAGACAATAGAGGTATAGGTGAGAATCGACCTCACTATGCTGCTGTACAGCCATAGGATCATACTGGGACGCAAGCCCCAGTTGTTCCCGACCAAACTACTGCACGTACCTAAAGTAATTTTGGCCTTATGGCATACGTTGCTAAGGTGAGAGTTCCTCGTTAGTTTTTGGTCGATTGTTACGCCCAAGTACTTGACTTCCGTGAAAAATGGTACTTCTTTGCCATTAAGTTTTGGTTGGACTAATTTGTCCAACCGTCTCTTTTTGGTAAAGGGTATTATAACAGTTTTATCAGCATTAACTGATAAACTGTTATCCCTACACCAGTTATTTATGGTGTTTATGGCTCTTTGTATTATATTGACGACAAAATAATTTGGCAAAAGCCTATCGCAATGATCACAAGGTCATCAGCATAACCCAATGTTTCAATGTGTATGTCTGCCATTTTGTACAATAGTTGGTCAACCGTAAGAGTCCAAAGAAGGGGTGACAAAACACCTGCTTGTGGGCAGCCTCTTGTAGTTGCAAACTCAATCGAAGTTTGAAACAGCGCTATTTTTGCCTTTCTGTTTGACAGCATCGACTTCACCCATCTGATGGTTGTGGGGTCAACATTTTTAGATGTCAGGCCCCCAATCAGCAGTGATGTGGGATTACTGTCGAAGGCGCCCTCAATATCTAGAAAGGCACAAAGAGCTATTTCTTTATCCTCCAATGCTTTTTCGACCCTGTTAATGACACTGATCAGGGCTGTTTCCGTAGATTTTCCTCTGCGGTAAGCATGCTGGTTGTAATGTATGGGCCTCGTAGCTAGAGCTACATCCCTCATATATCTATCTATAACCTTTTCCAATGTCTTAAGAAGAAAGAAAGGTAGGCTTATAGGTCTAAAGGACTTTGGTAAAGCGTAGTCCTTTCTACCAGCCTTAGGTATAAATATAACCTTGACAATTGTCCATCGTTCTGGAATATATCCTCATACAAAATTTGCTTTGAAGATTTTCACCAGATAAGGAAGAATGATGTTGATACCCCTCTGTAGTTGGATGGGAATTATTCCATCCTCCCCGCTGGATTTAAATGGTTCAAAGGAGTCAACAGCCCACTGCACCAGGTTTGGCCTTATTATCTTTGCAGCCCTACATCAGTCCTCATTGCAAGGCCTTCGTAGGGCTCTGAAAGAATTTAAGGCTGAAGTCTTGTGTGACCCTGGGAAATGGGTTGACGCTAGTAACTCCAATGTTTCTGTTTCACTATTAGTGAAGATACCATCCGGCTTTTTAAGAAGCTCGACCGTTTAGCTTTCGAAAGCATCTTGTGTAGTCTTGCACTGCGAGGCAAAGACTCAACTTCCTCGCATAGCTTCCTCCACGATGCTCTCTTGGCTTTCCTGATTTTTTTATTATATTCAGTTAGGGCTGCACTATAAATATCCCACTCTTTGGTTTTCTTAGCCCTATTAAATAGTTTCCTGGTCTTCTCCCTAAGTTCTTTAAGCTTAGAATTCCACCAAGAAACTTCTCGTGTTGAGGTCTTGGTTTTGACGGGACAACTGTCCTCGAAGGCTTCACGGATACCTACGGTTACTGTCTCCGTCGCTAACTCTAGACCTTCAATTGTTTTGATGCTTTTAGAAAACGTTACCAAATTCCTGCTTACGCTATCTCTGTAGATATCCCAGGAGGTCGCTTTCGGATCCCTAAAAGTAACGGTTTCAAAGGTTGGTGATGCTCCAATCACAAACTTAATGTGCTTGTGATCAGACATCGAATTTTCGCTAATAACATGCAAGTCATTTATCCGCCTGGACATGTTATTGGTAGCAAAGGTTATATCTAACACTTCTTGCCTAGCACGCGTTACAAAGGTTGGTGTACAACCTAAGTTTAGGCTTACGAGATGGTTGAAGATGAGAAAATCCTAAAGTAACTCATCTCTTTCGTTGATGTTGGTGCTTTCCCAGGCTGTGTGGTGAGCATTAGCATCACAACCCACCATAAGTTCGGCGTTGTGTTTTCGGGCAAACTCCGCCACTCGCTATAACTCAATGGTAGGATCTGCGTTCTCGCCGGGAAGATAGATTGAACAAATGATTACTCTGGCCCCTGTACATCCCTTGAGATTTATGAAGGTTGTAACCAGGTCATCATTGCAGTACTCTGGAATAGCTAAAAGTTCAATATTTTTATTATGATTTATACAAGCTCTGGGTCTACTGCCTTTAGTATTGACAAGAATCTTACCGGCAGCCGCCAATCCCAGAACTTGAGCGTTGGCCACCCAAGGCTCTTGTATAAGGGCGAGGTCAATGTTGTCCTCTGCAAAGCAAACCTCCACCACGGCAGAAGCAGCTGCTGCATGGTGAAGATTTGCTGGGAGGACCCTCATCTTACCCTAGGGTTTAGCCATTTATGGGAGTGGGGGGGGGGGCAGAGGTCTTTTCCGCCTGTTGAGGACAGAGGACGTCCTTTGCCTGGGCACTTGACCCCCGCTTTACCTTTCGTCAAACCGCTCCTACCCTGCCTCCCCCCCGGCCTGGACGATACCAGTGGAGGCCGTCGGACCGAGGTGAAATCTGCGCTTTGGGTCTTCGTCAGTCTCACCAGTGGCGTTCCAGCCTCACCCCGAGAGGTGGAGGGCTGGGAGGATTGGGGTTGGGGCGGTTCGGGCTCCATTGCTGCGTCAGAGCCTCCCTGACTTTCAAAGTTATCATCCTAAAGCCAAAGATGACTCTGCCGCCTGCCTTCCGAAGAGCCTCCACCGATGGATCGTCCAGAGAAAAGGTTACTAAGAACCCATTTTCCTCGTCCCTATGGTGGAGAATTCTCCAGAGCTCGGTATGGACCTCTTCATTTTGTGCCCTTAACAGCACAGCCGCTTCCTCTGGAGAGTCGGCTTCGCTGCGGGACAAGTAGGTAATACCCAGCTGAGGCTTAGGCAGTTCGCCCTCAGATTTTACCGAGAGCTCTGCCTCCGGCCAGGGCTTCAGTTTCCGATTTCACCCACAATCCAGTCCTGGCTTGCCTTATTCAGGCAAGTTACCGGAATCCAACCTGGCTTGTGGGTGAAACCCAAAAATTTTGGACCCATTCCCTGTTGCGCCCCACAGGCCGTCTTAGCGATGGCCCGTGTTAGTGCCCGGTGGACCAGCCGCATCTGCTCCACACTCATAGGATTCGAATTGTGAATTCGTATACGCGCGGTGCCGGCTACGGCACAGAAGCTGAGCTTCTTCTCCTCCTTTGCCAGCTTCACAGTCTTCCTGTCCTGGCCTCTTCGGCTCCAATCTTAGCTGCTATCAGCCTTCGGTACATGATTAAAACTACTTTTACGGCTTTTATCGCGTTTATTTTTACTTTTTATTTTTTATTCCCGACGTTTCGGGCGCTTTCCAGCACCCATGGTCACGGGGGACTGAGATGACTGATGTCCCGATGTCATTGTTAAACCCGGAGTACCTTCAGCTTTTTTAATTATTGTTTATGGTCCGATCTATGCAAAATGAACTGACTATGTCTTGAGGTCTTGCAGTGGTATGCTTGGGTTTAGTTTTAATTTTATTGATTATAGGATCCCAAGCAGGTGGTAGTACCCAGCCTCCTTCTCTATCTTTTTATCTGAAAACGTTGATGCTTCACATCAGCTATATGTTCTTTTACGCGGGTCCTAATTGATCTTTTCAGATAAAAAGATCAATTAGGATCTTTTTATCTGAAAAGATCAATTAGGATCTTTTTATCTGAAAAGATCAATTAGGACCCGCGTAAAAGAACATATAGCTGATGTGAAGCATCAACGTTCCGGGAAGTCTGCAGTTTGTGATCATATCCTAGACGGCCCCAACCATTACATCAGATTTGATAGACCACAAATCCTTGCGAAAGAACACCGATTCCTACCAAGGATGATACGTGAGGCTATTGAAATTAAAAAACATCCTAATTTCAATAGAGAAGGAGGCTGGGTACTACCACCTGCTTGGGATCCTATAATCAATAAAATTAAAACTAAACCCAAGCATACCACTGCAAGACCTCAAGACATAGTCAGTTCATTTTGCATAGATCGGACCATAAACAATAATTAAAAAAGCTGAAGGTACTTCGGATTTAACAATGACATCGGGACGTCAGTCATCTCAGTCCCCCGTGACCATGGGTGCTGGAAAGCGCCCGAAACGTCGGGAATTAAAAATAAAAAGTAAAAATAAACGCGATAAAATCCGTAAAAGTAGTTTTAATCATGTGTAGTGTTCGCGTAAATATAAGAAATCATTAAGCCTTCGGTACCTTTTCCTCGCTGCCCCACTAAGCTTATAAGGCCTAGCGAACATTTTCTTTTCCCCTCCCTGGTTCGTTTCCGATTTTGGTTCGGCTGCAAACGTGCCCTCCACTTCACGGCCCGTCCCAGGTTGGGGCGCCATGTTGCAGTGTGTTGGTGAGGCTAAAAGAGCCTCTTCCAAACCTACAGCGAGTTCCGTTAAAGGAGACTTCTCATCATCATTGTCTTTTTCAAAATGTCGGTTTTCATCCATTTTGTTCCCACGATTAGCTAGGGAAATACTTGGTCACTCCCGGCAGAGCCCCGCATGCTGAGGAAAGGGCTGAAACACTACCAGAATCGCCCTGGTCTCGGGTAGGCACCATTTGCGACTGGACTCCCTCCAGCCACGCATCTATCGGCACGGTACGTTTGACACCTTGGATTGGGTTAGGATAGGAAAAGGGGGAGGGATAAAAGAAAAGAAAAAGAGGATCGTCCGAGTGTTTCTGTTCTGTTTATATTTTATGTTTCCTATTGAACCATACCAAATAACAGGCGGAAACCACGTGAAGGAGAACTCCTCAGACTTGCCCTGGGGATAAACACGACCTGCGCTCTCCCCCAGAGCCATACGCCAAACTGCTCGCCGGACAGGAGAGCAAAATAGGTGTTAATCTAGTCCTATTTATAATATCAAAAAGTTAGGAGTAGACTAACCCCCGCCCATTTTTAAGTTACCTAAGGATAATGAAATGTACATTTATTTAATTTTTTTTAAATAAATACTCATAGCAAAAATAATTACGTAATAATTTAAATACAGAAGTAATACCTAAGTACTTTATTACAAAACTTAGTTGAAATTTACGTAAATAACTTACGAAATTTACTTAGGTAAGTTGAAGTAGGTAACTTACATGTCTTTTGTCATTAAAATATTTTAATTTTAAAAAGACAAAAGACATGTTATAGCGGTCAGCCGCCATAGAGTCCACATCATCTGAGGATGCCTCGTGTAGAAGCGAAACCCGTGTCGTATTATCGTCGATAGTGTGTCTTTCCTGGAATAGTGGTGTTGGAAGTAGTGGTGTCAAGAGTAGTGGTGTTGGGAGTAGTGGTGCTGGGGCTAGTGGTGACGGAGTTAGTGCACGCAATTGAAGGAGGGCGGGAGATGCTCTTCAATCCAGGTAAGACACATCATTGCTTTTAATTAGGGGAAGGTTGAAAATTAATCAATATTTTAAGTTATCACAAAGCACTGAAATTAAAACTTTGTTTACAAGATTTTTAACTAATTAGAATACAATCACATTTCATTTAGGAATCGTATTTCAGATTCATTTGTTGTTTATTCTACCTACCTATTTCTTCCAAGCGATTTATTAAATAGCGATTCGCGATGAGTGACCTTGTACGTTATATGCGTTAGGCACAGAATTCGCATAGTAGCAAAAATATGTTCATTCGATCAGTCAGAATAGGTACCTTACCTATTTTACTTATCGCATCGCCTAGAAGTGATCTCTTCCAGGCAAACCTTGGTAACGTTCGACTAGCACTACATATTATTTATTCTATGCCTTGGTGAAGGAGATCCCTAAATAGAGGTGTGCATAAATAGTAGATAAATGAGCATATATTAATACATATTATAAGTTTAATAAGTACCTACTTATATGTGTTTTAAATATATTTTAATATTCTTGACAGCCCTGAGTAACCACTGAAAAACAGCCGTGATGTGGGAATGGGAAAAGATGCAAAGTAATACAGCAGCGATAAGGTTTATTTAGCTTGCGTGCGCAATTTACCTCATTAATAATAATTATCTAAGCTATTAAACATGGGCAAGCAGTCAACATCAAAAGTGTGAAACTTCTGTACGTAGTACTATTATTCTGTGCTTGCACTCACGACTCCTCAATGGAGTATCGGCGCGTACACATACCTTATTGATTTGATTACTCTAAAACGCATTATTGTTTTTCTTTATTTTTCAATAAAACACAAAAAAATAACACTTTATTTACATACATATTTATGTGCCTATAATATGGGTTTTTACTATTTTCATAGTAAGAGATAAGGTATAGAAAGGTAAAAAAAGAAATAAACACTTAATATTATCAATAAATTTACTATCCAACTTTTATGATTGAAATAACTTCTTATATGGGTAATCAAGACTTAACTATTCTTTCTCAATCAAAGTACTTAGTTAAATATTTATTATTTAGAGCATTCAATCATTCAATCATAATATTTAATAGATAGATAGATACCAAGAAATATTACGAAACGTAATCAAGGAAGAGTTACGTGGTCGAGCCCCCACTAATTGTGCCACGCTGTCCGCACGGCCTCCTTCGATGTTGTCGTGCACATGGGTACTAGGCAATATTAACGACAATAGAAGATCATGACCGTGTATCAAAACACAATATATCCGCGAACATTTATATAATATGACTTTTGGTGAACTAACGTTAGAAGCATCACCAATTTGCCTTCGGCATTTCGCAAACAGACGTGTGACGTTGACGTTTCGTTTGTATAGCGACGAATTAAGTCAGAATAAAGACTCAATTTATAATAAAGCATGCCATGCATACATCAGGTTCTCGAATGGCAGCCTCGTACCGCTAGGCGAAATGTAGGGCAACCCCACACTAGATGAAGTGACGACCTGGTAAGACATGCAGGTGGTCGATGGATGCAGGTGGCTCAGGACGGTACGTTGTGGCATTCCTTGGGCCTTTGTTCAGCAGTGTGCTTGTGAATGGCTGTAACGATGATAACGATGATGATGCATACACGTAAAATATTTACAAAATCATAATTCATTAAATTAAAAAAAAACACTTTGATCTCTTAAGCGAACGGAACGAAACATTGTAATATAGCTGCAAAGCTTTGACCTGTTTTACTAACCTTTACAACGTCCACAAAGTTAATTGCTAGCAAAGTTGTCTAGTATTTACCTTTTTAAAGCGGAATAAAAATTATAAGCTAAAAAATAAGCACTTACTTTCTGTATATTCAAACGTAAGAAATAACATAATATTATTTCTAAATGCGTATTAAGTGGATTTGGATATTTTTTTAATTGAACAAAGGTGACAAGCGAGCACCTGATAATTGATGGATTATTGGAGGATCTTTAAAAAAAGAGATCAATTAGAAACCGCGTAAAAGGACACATAGCTGACGTGAAGCATCAACGTTCCGGGAAGTCTGCAGTTTGTGATCATATCATAGACGGCCCTAACCATTAGATCAGATTTGATAGACCACAAATCCTCGCGAAAGAACATCGATTCCTACCAAGGATGATACGTGAGGCTATTGAAATTAAAAACATTCTATTTCTCATTAGAGAAGGAGGTTGGGTACTACCACCTGCTTGGGACCCCATAATTAATAAAATTGAAACTAAACCAAAGTATACCGCTGAAAAAGTACAAAACACAGTTAGTTCATTCTGCGTAGATCGGACCAAAGACAATAATTAAAAAGCTGAAGGTACTCCGGGTTAACTTTGACATCGGGACGTCAGTCACCTCAGTCCCTCGTAACCATGGGTGCTGGAAACCACCCGAAACGTCGGGTATTAAAATAAAATAAATAAACCGCGATAAAATCCGTAAAAATAGTTTTAATCAATGTGTGGTGTTGGCGTAAATATAAGAAATCCTATAAATCAGTACGAATTGTTCTTTATTCTAGAATTTAAAGTCCTCTTCTTTATTTTTTAGCAACCTTCAATAATCCATTGTGGGTTTCAGAGTTTTTCGAGAATGTTCCAATGGCCGTGCATAATTTTAAAACATCGGGAGTCAGATAAAAATTTCAGTAATTATACTACCGAATGAAACTGACAGAGAGACATTTTAACACAAAATTCATAAATAAAATACGCAAATCGAAAGACAATTCGGAAATTTCTTTTATTCATTCATCCACAGCCTATCAAAGTCCGCTGCTGTCTATCCATAGAAGCGGTCTATCCATAGAATGCCTCATAACAGTTTACCATTTTTGCCAAATTTTCAATCGGACTGGTAACCGCAGTTTTTTATTTTCTATTTGTTATTGGGGTAGAATCTGTTGCCTTTCTGCTAGTTTGTATACCTCTATTGCCTTATACAGCACCCACAGGACGATATTTGATTTAACAAATTAAAAAACATCAAACAACAAAGTAACATTTACATTTGTATTTTGAAAATTCGTAAATCTAATGTTCCTGAAAAATTTAGGAATTTGTTCCCATATTTTATAATCCTCAAATTTTTTGATAAAACGTATGGATTGAAATGATTCTTGGTGGTAATTTAATATCAAAATGAATTTTATTACTTAGCGTCGTTTTTAATTTAATCATGGTATTGAACTGTTACAAAAATCACCATTTAAAGAAAGACTTGTATTAACATTTGTTCGACTGAAAATTTATTTTTTGTATTTAACGTCGACGTAATCTACGATCTGCCCGATCTACATAGCTACGGATTTTAATTCAACAAATTCGGTACAATAGTTAAAATTGTTGCACATAGCGATGTTTTTGATTAGTTTCTCCATCCGACACTGGGATTAAAATATTGAACATTGAACATTGAGCAAAGTTGGTTTTGCAAATCATTGGTATAATTAATTTAAAATCAGTTTAATATTTAAACAAGTGCCTATATCTATTGAGATCTTTTTATTTCATTATTTTATTTTTATTGTAATATTGAAATACTAAGCATTGTGCATTTAGAAAAATAATCCAGTAAAAACTAACATATTTAACTTTATTAACTATTTTACTTTTAATTAAACTTATAACTTTGATGATCTTTTCCTTTTGACGTGCTCATCAACTAACTACAACTCTACTTCTTAAATGTGTGTGGCCTTACAAACCATACAAAATCGGTGGTTGAATAATGAATTTAATAATTGAAGATTATTAGATTTAAGTGCGTCATAGTGTTTTAATGATTTATTTCCTGTTGCCAGAAACCAGGTTAAGTAATCAAGCATTCCTTAAATCAATGATAAAAGATATTTTAATTTCACATTGTTAGCGAGCTTGAAACTGGTGCCAAGTTCGTATAGATCATCGTTCGTTTCACTGCCTAAGAGAGGAGAAGCTTTACAAATTGAACAATTTCGAAGTTCCAAAGCTATAATTTATGTTGAAGGAAACTGCAATTTGAAAATTAGTGAACAGTTACATTGTCGAGATATACTATGCTTCGAAATATTTGATCAAAGGAATACTTTTTTAGTGATAGCTTATTAAATTGCTGGTTTCTTTCACATTAATATTTAAGTGACATTCTAGCAGTAATATTACAGGATCTCATCGCTCATTAAAAATTTCACATTACGCGTACCCGGGCAACCTGGTTTTGCTCGCCGGTGTCACCAATGAAATTGTTAGTTGCATTTTTAAATGCTGTTTAACCATGCGTTTGATGGTAAAAGAAAACATCGTGGGGACCTGCATGACTGAGAAATTAAAAAAAAGATATTTCGAAGATATTTAGTTTTCTTTTTTGGAACTCAATTACCCCATTATGTTGGTTTCCGCAACTCAGCGACTAAGCGCGTATTTTGCATGTAGGCAGGATTGATGTTATTCGAGCCACCAAAACTCCTCGCAAAATCCTAATAATTTTTTGATATCGCCAAAGATTTTGAGGAGCATTCCCAGTGCGCCGAGGTACTTAGCCCTATAGCAGACGACCGCAGAAAACTTCATCAGAACGTGAATGGCGGTCGCATTTCATGCGTGTAGAAAACAGACGTTGATTAAAATAACAGTGCCGAGTTTGAGCGTTTGTAATAATCTGAATTCGAGATTGGTTCAAACGAAGAATTTTGTAAAAGTAGCTTATAATATTGGCTAAAGCTTCTTTGGTTTGCATGCGTTCTATATGATTGATCCAAGATCTAACGCCCCAGGTTCTTTGCGTGGTCTCACACCAGTGATGTTACATACACAAAGGGAATGGGTTTTAGTCGCCAGTGGCATCATTGCCTCTGGGACCGTTAAGGCCTTTTATGCCTTGAAGAGTGATTTGCTTTACCTATCTTGTTAAGAAGTTTGAAGCATTCATAGATTAGTGCCGAGTTCATAATGTTATTATTCAGAGCCAGAATAAACGCCTTACTGTCGGAGAGTATTCGAACATATCTATTCCTTACTTTTCTACGAGCCGAGTAGCCGTGATTGCCGCTTGGATTATACCCACACATTCAGCTCGAAAGACTGAGTCTTCGCTATTTTTAAGTCTACTTGATCTTGCTTAAAGCTATATAAAAGAGTTGTTAGTTCTTTTGAAGTTTGATATTCAGCAGTCGACGGTTTCTGATGGATGCTATACCTTTTGTTGATGCTGTCAGATCAAGCATGGCCTCCATGGCCGTGATAGGTGTTGTTCATATAGCTCCAGTGGTTGTGCATGCCTCATACTGACTAGGTTGGTTAGTTTAGTCTAAACTCTACTAATCTAGTGAAAACTAACCAACCTAGTGTTGGTTAGTTTTCACTAGATTAGTGCACCATACGAGTTCGTAGGTTTAACCACAGTTCTGAGCAGCCAGAGAATTCTCTTGCATTGCCGAAAGGTGAAGGGCGGCACTGAAAATTTCGGGAATCAAGGAAGTGACACAACATTACTATATAAAAATGTATTTATTGCTTTTCGAAGTATTCTCCGCGAAATTTGACACATTTTTCCATACGATGGAACCAATCATTGAAGCAACCATTCCATTTGGAAGTTGGGGTCTCCAAAATGGCCGTTTTGTAGGCGTCCACAGCTTCTTCAGGTGATGAAAATCTCTGTTCACGCAATTTATTCTTTATTTTAGGGAAAGTATAGAAATCATTAGGGCTTAGGTCGGGGCCGTACGGCGGATGGTCTAATAATTCTATGTTTTCTTGCTCTAAAAACTCTTTTGTTGTGTGTGCGGTGTGAGAACTCGTATTGTCGTGATGGATGATGATGCGGCGGTTGCAATTCTCTTTGCGGAGTTCAGAAACGACCTGTGGCGAACAAATGCTAGCATACCATTCTGCATTAACCGTTCTTTGTCCCTCAAGAGGAATAGTCGTAACATGGTCGGTTTTAGAGACAAACGTGGCCACCATTTTTTTTGCAACACTCCGTGAACGAACAATTTTTGTTGTCTTTAACTCATTTTCGAACACCCAAACTCGTGACTGGTTTTTTGTTTCGGGTTCGTACGCATATATCCAGGATTCGTCACCTGATACGATGTTGTATATATTATTTGAGGATCCTGCGTAGAATCTTTCGAGAGTTCTGACGCACCAAGTAACGCGAGCCGCTTTTTGCTCTTCACAGAGCGAATGCGGTATCCATCGGGAAAACAACTTTTTACACCTAATTGTTCATGCAAGATTATTTGTATTTGACTCATGCCAATGTTTAAATTTGCCTGAATTTCGCGGAATATCACATGTCGATCTTCCACAAACTGCTTACGCACAGCATCAATGTTTTCTTGCGTGACTGCAGTTTTTGGACGAACTTGACGGGGATCATCACGGAGCTTGACACGTCCACGTTGAAATTCAGAAAACCAGCGATAAATTG
Source organism: Parnassius smintheus behrii (assembly GCA_036936625.1). Taxonomy (NCBI): domain Eukaryota; kingdom Metazoa; phylum Arthropoda; class Insecta; order Lepidoptera; family Papilionidae; genus Parnassius; species Parnassius smintheus. The sequence continues at coordinate 12,981,176 of JAUPFT010000014.1, forward strand.
TGGTTTTGGATATGGCTTCATCACCAAATGCAGAAATCAACGGTCAACACACTGTTTTTGTGTTAAACCACCTCGAAAGTCACACAGAGTACATTAAATATACCTGGAAGTCATAATAAATCATCGCTCTTGAATGTTCTCGAGTCAATTCCATTTTCTCAACGACTAAATAAGTTTGACAAAACCTTGTGACAAGACCGAGAATCTCTTTTAAAATAAATAAATGGTATTCGATTTTTAAAATCAAGGAGTTTTCAATCAAAAATATTTTAATATGACAGGAACAGTGGAAATATTCCATTCCCGATACTTTTTACAATATATTATAAAATTAGTCAGGCAATAATATTTGCCTGATTAATTTTATAATGTAAATGACTAGACCAGTTCAGCTTCCTGTACAAAATAATGCCAAGGTAATTTTACCTTAAGTGACAGTCGCAATGCTGTGCTGAACGGTTTCTGTAAAAGGTAGTTAACTCGCACACATGTGTGGTTAATAATGATATATAATGATAGTGATAAAATAAAATGGTGACAATTTTTAGATCAATAGCAATTGATGCAACGATTCTCGTTAATATTGCAATTGACCGTTGCGTTGTTTTTGGCCGTACTAGACCGAAAATTCGGTCGACGATGCGGTAAATTTATTCGTCTATAATGAAACTAGTTTTCTTCACATAGAAGTTTTTTACACTTGAGAACCCTTTCCATAGTGATATAACCTTGTTGAAATGTTGAGTGTTGAAATGTTAATTTGCCAATTGCCCAAAATCTTACGGGTTTCATAAGATTTGTCTAAGTTAAATTATAATAAAATTACGTGGCTTCGGGTTTAATGAATTGATACCTAATAAATTCTTTAGGAGCTATTAATTTTGTCTTTCGTATCACTTTTTTTGATGATTAATCATTTTCCTACGGTCATTGAAAGTGCACAATGTCTCCTTTGCGTTGTTAAGCTGAAACTTTTTCCTAACATTAAAACAGAGGAGGATTGTCTAATGCTCCAGCGCGACATGGATGCTGAATTCCAATTGTAACGATCCCCCCCCCCCCTCTCTATATAATAAAAATTTTATAATATTAAAAATATCCCCTTTTCAATAACATTATATATATATATATATATATATATATATATAAGACCAGGATTATTAAAATATGTTTTGATCTTTCTAAATGATCCTTCAAAAGGTTTATTAATAGGCCGTTTTTAATATTTTGGCGTGATCGTCTTAGTTAGGACCCTTATTAACGTTGTGTTTGTTTAGTAACTTAGTTCTTTTAGGTGTCTTTTGGAAGAATGAATATTCACTAGAGCATTTGAAAGCTGTTGGTAGTGCCTTATAAGCTAAGTGAACCCCGTTCACGAAGACAGGGCTCGAAAAAGGTTAAGAACATAAAACGCCCCTATTCCGCTTGTATCAGGTTTACATTATTAATTATCCCTTCCCGCTCGGAAAAGGCTCAAAATATATTTATACAAAATACCCGATACAAGGGCTTCGCTCTCCTACATTTATTTAAAAAAAATGTAGGGGAGGTACACGGCCCCACACACGCCGTGCACGGTGAGCGCCAACCATTTTGATGCACTCCCCCCGAAGGGAACGCTAATTCGGGAACTGGACCGTAGTCCACAGCAAAATAACTGGCGAACCAGTAAAAGAGGCTTGGCCCCTTGTTAGTGCGTAAGCACAAACATCGACCGAAGTCGCGCATGTCAATGCGTGTAAACGCCATACAGAATACGAACGAATCCAGCCACAGTGAATGTACGTCACACGGTTTGGGCAAATAGGCACACTGGCCGTAAACCCTCCGTGAGCGCCACCACCTGCCAGACCGCCGCTCCTGCAGACGTGATGTAAGTGTATGGCATCACCACCAATTGCATGATCAGCACGGCTACTAGCCGCAGAGCGTGTCATGAGACTACTGCTCACCTCAAGGGAATGGGGTCCCACGTTGTGCGGCTTTCGGCCGCAGCCTTGAGAGTCTCCTCAGATCCTCCCGCCGGCTACCACCCGCATGAGGTCGACACATATGCTCCACCAACCAATACAACGGCAGATATAGCCAAAAGGCAGTTATAAGATAAGAGTAATAATTCGCCATCAGAAAGGGTTTGTGTCACTGACGTTGAGTAAATGCATTTTCGATCATGTTTGTCTCACCCACCAACAAGTTGCCTTCGATCATTCAAAGGTGGGAAAGTTACAGAGATATAATATTATGTTGTTATATAAAACATCGTGGAGGGCAGACAGTCTGCAGCCCCGCAATGAAGGGACCCGACTTGGGCAAAGCTACTTAGGTGTGAGTCAAACCAAGACGCAGAGAGCGCCATTGAGAATAGCGTCCCACCAAACAACCATCGCAGAGACGCAATGCTGCAGAACGCAACAAGCATCAATACGACTATCGTCGGACTTACACCATTCCAAGGTCCCCCATACATCCCAGCAGACATCACCACCCGTATACCTCCATCGACCAGAACCACAGAGAGCGTCGAATCAGGCGCAGCACACCCGTAGATCCATCACAAGACGCAATACCGCCAGTAGCAGTAAGCATCAATGCAATTATCATACGGATGGTGCCCCCTCACAACACACCCAACATGATCCCTATCGACTTTGGTAACAAGGTTGGTATTGTTGTTATATTAAAAATATCACCAACGTATCATAGTGGCACGCTACTAAGACGCCAATGAACAAAACTCCACGTATCATAGCGCTAATGCACTAAGACATGAAGCTGAGTATGCCTGTTACACTTAAAAGTGCTACCAAACACACTCATCATCCCCACCCGAAAGATAGACGACACATCGCTATGCGCAACGACGTCGCCCACAAACGGTATGGGTGTGCGATGTCCACGGGAAAGCCGTATTGCTACAACAAACCCGCTTACCACCGACACTAAGATGTTAATTGTATACCTCCATCGACCAGAACCACAAGAGAGCGTCGAATCAGGCGCAGCACACCCGCAGATCCATCACAAGACGCAATACCGCAAGAAGCAGTAAGCATCAATGCAACTATCATACGGGCGGCGCACCCTCACAACACACCCACATGACTCCTATCGATTTTGGCAACAAAGTTAGTATTGTTGTTATATAAAAATATCACTAACGTATCATAGTAGCACGCTACTAAGACGTCAATGAACAAAACTCCACGTATCATAGCGCTAATGCACTAAGACATGAATCTGAATATGCCTGTTACACTTAAAAGTGCTACCAAACACACTCAACATCCCCATCCGAAAGATAGACGATGCATCGCTATGCGCTACGACGCCGCCCACAAACGGTATGGGTGTTCGATGTCCACGGGAAAGCCGTATTGCTACAACAAACCCGCTTACCACCGACACTAAGATGTTAATTGTATACCTCCATCGACCAGAACAACAGGAATGCGTCGAATCAGGCGCAGCACACCCGCAAATCCATCACAAGACGCAATACCGCAAGTAGCAGTAAGCATCAATGCAACTATCATACGGGCGGCGCACCCTCACAACACACCCACATGACTCCTATCGACTTTGGCAACAAAGTTAGTATTGTTGTTATATAAAAGATGTCACCAACGTATCATAGTAGCACGCTCCTAAGACGCCAATGAACAAAACTGATACGTAATATCATAGCGCTAATGCACTAAGACATGAAGTTGAGTATGCCTGTTACACTTAAAAGTGCTACCAAACACACTCATCATCCCAATCCGAAATATAGACGACGCTTCGCTATGCGCTACTACGTCGCCCACAAACGGTATGGGTGTGCGATGTCCACGGGAAAGCCGTATTGCTACAACAAACCCGCTTACCACCGGCACTAAGATGATATGTCTAGGACACATCGGTTAGCGAGTCCAAGTTTACCTCGGACCAATTGCTCGTGAAGCAGCACACACGCCACCATAATATTCCTTTTCAAGTCCCTAATAAGGACTAGTCATTTTGCTACAGTACTAGGAGCAGTCAGTCACCCGACCACCCCATACAATGCTTATGCATCAAGGAGACCTCCTATAATATTGCTTTTGTATCATAGACTTTACTTTCGTAAGTCATGTATATATAGGATTCGAACCCACGACCCTACTATTGTAATGCATATTAATCATAGAGACCTTCTATAGTATTGCTTTTGAATCGTAGACCTTACTTTCATAAGTCATTCATATATAGGGTTCGAACCCACACGACCCTACTATTGTAATGCATATTAATCACAGAGACCTTCTATAGTATTGCTTTTGAATCATAGACCTTACTTTCATAAGTCATTCATATATAGGGTTCGAACCCACGACCCTACTATTGTAATGCATATTAATCACAGAGACCTTCTATAGTATTGCTTTTGAATCATAGACCTTACTTTCATAAGTCATTTATATATAGGGTTCGAACCCACGACCCTACTATTGTAATGCAAATTCATCATGGAGACCTTCTATAGTATTGCTTTTGTATCATTGAGTTTAATATCATAAGTCCCTAATATAGGACTAGTCATTGTGCTACAGTACTTCAGGCAGTCGGGCTCCCGACCACCCCATATATATGTACAACTGCAGGTATGTATCTCCGGCACCTCATCCATACAAGACGTCTATACGTGAACACCTTCCATAACTTAGGAAAATTTTCTTTAATACATGAACTCCTTCAACAACTTAGAAAATTTCATCTATACGTGAACTTCTTCCACAACTTAGAAAAATTTTCTTTTATACACGAACACCTCCCATGACTTAAACAATTTTTAACAATTTTCCTAATTATCTTATAAACGTTATTTAACTTAATTTTATAATATTTTTTTTTACTTGTATTTCTATTATTTATTTTATTTTAAATATTTTTACAAGTTTTTTATAATAAATTTACCTATTACGAGAAACAATAATTTTGCCTTTAATTTGCTATGTTATTGGGATAATGTCTGAAATATATTAACTTTATGTTTATTAATTTAACTTTATTGCTTAATATATATGTTTTAAAACTATTTTTGACGCCCCTTTATATTGAATTTAATTATTAATAATAATATTGAGCCGTCACACAATGAAGCATCGAATATAGGATAGGATTCAATACTGCAATATTTTTAGATTTAGAGATTATAGTCGACGGATGGAGATATTACACTTTTTTTGTAACCCTCTTTTTATCTAAGAATTTATCCTTGAGACAGTTTAACCCTTCAATCTCCATAAAAATTCCATGCAGTCGCATGGTAAACACCCTGAGTGCTCATTGTAAAGCATGCAACTGTGAAGTACTAAGTAAGGTATGCAAGTTACTTACGTTATTATATGGAATGTAATTCTTAGTTCATTATTCTTGTTAAAACTTTTTTAATACTTTCAAGGAACACTCCAAAGTTTTCCTAACTTAGTTACAACAGAAAACATGCAAATTGTTAAAATGAATATATGGAATTAAAATTTGATATTTCGGTGTCTAATGTATTGTCAACTTCTAGTTCGACGTCTGAAACTTTTATGGTGGATAAATTTTGGAGTGAAGTCAGCCAAATCTGTAATGCGAATAGCAAACCAAAGTATAGCAATTTGTCCCGATTTGTGAAGCAAATGACGATACTACCTTTGTCAAACACCAAATTACTAAGAATATTTTCCGATATTAATAGGCTTAAAAATCAAGATCGAAATCGATTTAAAAATAAGAATGTTGCTGTAATAATGCATGGAAAAGAGGGGCTACGATAGTTGGAAGGAGGATGTAGCAGATTTGATCCTTACATCCTAACATAAAGACGAAGAATCTTAACTTTAATTTATTATTTTTTTAATTATGTTTTTATTTATAATTTAATCTAAAAAATCCATTGGTTTCCTTACTTAATGGTTTCTTTGTTATTTCTATTATTTTATCGTTCAAACAAGAAAACATTCATGATTTAATGTTGTAACACGACAGCAACAAGATGTAATAGAGTTTTAGTATTTTCTTCTTCTCTTTTGGTAGAATTCAGTAGCTTTTAACTTCCACAAGTAGTAGATTAGTCAAATGAAATCTGTTCACGCTGGTCCCGCCAGCCCGCCACCACCAGTCGTCCGCAGCGCAGCGCAGTACCCGTGTACAACTTTATCCCGCTTTCCTCGTATAAACGTAACAATATATTTAAAAAATATTGATAACCGTGGAATGCCATTGAAAGGTAGTAAAAAATGAGGCATCCAAACCGGTTTGGATGCCTTCCTTAGTCCTAGTATCCACTCAAACAGTGAGCTAGTAGCAAGTATTAAACATGTAAATATACTATAAATAGTATATACGATAAGTAAAAATATGTTATAGGAATGAAGTGACCATTTATTTTTTTCCTCATATGCCTTTAAAATTATGATTTCTTATATTTACGCGAACACTACACATTGATTAAAACCACTTTTATGGATTTTATCGCGTTTATTTTAACTATTAGTTTTAATTCCCGACGTTTCGGGCGCTTTCCAGCACCCATGGTCACGGGGGACTGAGATGACTGACGTCTCAATGTCATTGTTAAACCCGGAGTACCTTCAGCTTTTTTTTAATTATTGTTTATGGTCCGATCTATGCAAAATGAACTGACTATGTCCTGAGGTCTTGCAGTGGTATGCTTGGGTTTAGTTTTAATTTTATTGATTATAGGATCCCAAGCAGGTGGCAGCACGTAAAGTCGTTGGTCCTGCGCCTGATCTCTCTCCCGTCATCTTGGAATACCGTTCCATCGGACTTTAAGAATGAGGGAGTAGGGTAGACCTGTGCTTGCGCATACACTTGGGCAATATAATCCTGTCCGACTCCGATAGCTATTCTCCGTTGAGAACGGCCGCCGTTACCAAAATTCAATCTGGAGCCCTTTATTATAGTTTTAAAAATAAAACACATAATTGTTTGAAACCTTTAATGATCAAAAGTGAGAGTTAGAAATTAGAATCATATAAAATCTGGCTGCTGGCTTTTTAATTTTTTCTGAACAGGAAATAAATACTAATTAGAAATAACTATGTTATTTGATAATTTATTGTAGATTAATTAAAAATTGTCATTTCGTAACTTTAAGTTCAAATGTGTAGGTTTACAGAATAATCAGGAAAGTAGTCAGGCCATGCCGGCAAACCTGGTACGCGCGGTGTCATAATGATTGCACGGGTAACAGAGTTCGCATGATGCTACGCTTTTGTTTGTCAGAGCGGGACATTTTTACGTATTTTGGGTACAGCGGGACACAAACCTTTAAATCGGGACCATCCCGGCTAAAGAGGATGGTATGTTCATGTTAGGTATGAGAGACCTCGTATGTAACAGATATACTTTGACGAAGTGACGAAGAGTGGCTGCGCTGGGGGCCGCGGGTTCGAATCTCGCACGGATCAAGTATTTGTATGGCCTACAAACAATTGTTTCGGGTCTGGATGTTAGTCCTTGTGCAATTTAAGTTTGTAAACTGCCTATACGATAGAGGAGAAAATCCTAGTGAGGGAGTAACGTTATAAAGAATATTGGTAAAAACACTCGAGTGTGCCTAGGCTGCCTAGTTTATTTTTATGTTGAAAAGTACTTCATCATTAATTTATTTGAACATCATAGTCCAAGACGCTAGGGATAAACATTTATAAAAAAATATTTGTTGCTACTTATTAGTTTACGAGAAGCGCATTAGACGATAGTGTCCAAATAAAGTAATGATGAAGTACTTTTCAACATGAAAATAAACCAGGTACATACCTCGGTAGGTATATATTTATTATTTACATAGTTTACTTTCATGTTGAAAAGTAAGTATACGTCGACTCGTAAATAAGCATGTCTATAATATAATATAGGTATCGCTACACGAGAAGGCTCTTTTGGTTCATCCAATTATTATCTGAAACTACTTTATGCAATTATATGTAGAAATTGAAAAAAAATATATAAAAATAAAAATTATTGCAATATCTAAAGAAAACTCACATCAAAATTTAATTTCTTTAAGGACTTATTTCAACAACTTCGTGCGTAGTGCTTGATATTCATCTTAACATTTGAAGTTATTTAGCATAGTGCCAGTTTTGCCATATTAACACTATCGTCGGTGAATCGGAGGTGACTGATGTACATGGTCGACTTTAAGCGGTGGACAGTTTCCAGGATATAACGTCACCCTGTCTTATACTTCCATGCCATTGAATAGGTATCGAACTCCTAATTTTATTTCAAGTATTTAGCGGACAACATGGTTTAGAATATTACGTGATCATTGAGAGGGAAAGAGAAAGAGAGAGATTTAGAAGTAGTAGGATAGTATGGTGAACTATTTATATGGCTTATTATTTAAACGTATAGTTATTGAATTTAATATTGTAAATATTTACTTCTAAAATTCTCTTTAAACATTCGCAAATCGTTTAATGAGTGTAAGGAGAGTAGGAATCCATAGGAATAGACAAAAGTTATATGACAATGGAAGATCATCTAATTATAGTGTTTTATTTATAGATTATGTAAAAAAATCCAAAATATTATTCAAAGAGTGTGTTCCACAGTCACAGTGTTTAAGGAACAATATTAAGAATAAATCTACTAAAATTAAAATGACTAGGAGCATAATTCATTCAAGAATAAATATCTTATCATATGGTATGGTTCGCATATATTAAAATTCGGAATACGTAATAAGATACTCCCAATCCTAGTATTTGCATTTATAGCTGGTAATTACACGTCGCAACCATCATATGACTGTTTAAATTCCGAGACATGAATGAACATATACACAAAAAATAATCGAAGTGAAATTAGCTGATTCTTTTATTAAATAATATTTTAACACTTAGAAATGGGAATTATTTATATAAGGATTTTGTTTCCTTATTATCTTATAACAATTTTAATTGAAAAATTAGATTAAATTAAATAATCACAGTATAAATTCGGTTCCAGTGGCTGGGAAATACGCAAACAAATGTTTTTCCTTTGTAGGTATTTTATGCTTCGACAAAATTGAAACAATACAAACAACGAAACTTACAAAGGGGATATAATTGAACATTGATCGGGTAATGTTAAAGGGGCCTAAATAATTATATTCCTTGGGAGTTCTTATCTGAATCCTCTCTAGGGAATTGAATATTTTAGCGTTCCTGGAAATAGGCTAAATCTCGCTCGTTAAGTTGGGTGTTCCAAAATTTGAGAGTACATTCTTTGTACAGCAGATAATACAAAAAGTGCATTTTGGGTAGACAAGTTAAGATAACGGAAGCAGCAATTCCGCACAATTTTTCGCATTTACTAGCTAGTCTCCCATTGTATAAAAAGGTTTTCCAAGAAACAAAATTATTTTCGCAACAAAAGAGTCCCCGTAGATCGGAAACTTAAATTGTCTTCCAGATTTCGTATATAATCAATGATTACTTACATTGATTAAAAATGAATTTAGAAAACCTCGTACCAGCCTAACCCTTTCAATTCGTGAACTTGTTTTTCTCGCATTGTACTTGGATAACCCAATTATTTATGGAGTTCTGAAGTGCCTTGCGGGTGTTTTGGATTGTGGAGGATTATCATTTTTGTTTTGTATAAACCTGGAGTACGTATGATTTGAAATTCACGTACCTTTTGAACTCCAGACGCTGCAAATGTATAAAGGTCGGATCCTCTCAGTGGTATCGAATTCGTTTTTCCACGAAGCGCAGGATAATTTCTCCCGGCGTACTTTTGCCTAAACGGGAGACGTAAAGCCGTATGGTGGGCTCCACAACACGCAAAGTTGTAGTAGCGGTTATTTTGGCATTTCCATGCTGTTTGCAGACGGGTCTTGACCGACGTCTCTTCTCAACAAGAGCAATTCCATCTCTTTTCTTAAAGTCATTCTTCATCATTCTTCTTAAAATTCAAAATTTTAGTACAATATTGGTAAAATGTTTGCTCTAAAATGCATATTTCTTATTTAATAGAATCGCTGTATTCGTTAGTTTATGTAATATGAAGGAAACAACAACGCATCCTCGAAAAGCATCCTGAGTTAGACAAGTTTTGTGTTGGAAATATTATTCTATTTTCAGTAGTTGTTAGGGTAGCAGCGTTCGAAAATGAAGAAATATTTTTACCATATTTTTATGTTAGTCCTCAATATTTGTTGGACCGAGAGCATTCACTACAATACATGCATACAACATATGCAACATATGCATAACACGGTTTAGTGGCGAAAAGGTCGACGATGCACGTCTAAAAGAACTTCAACTGTCTGATGCAACGAAGTAAGGATGTGTTTTTTTTTAACTTTATTTGTACTTGAAATTATATGAGATAATGTTAACTTATTTCTCAGTCTTTGAAATAATAATAATAATAATATTCCACAACTATCACACAACGCCATCTAGTCCCAAGCTAAGCAGAGCTTGTGATATGGGTACTAGACAACTGATAAACATACTTATATATATATATATATATATATATATATATATATATATATATATATATATATATATTTATCTAAATATATAAATATTATAGATAAATTACACCCAGACACAGAACAAATGATCGTGCTCATCACACAAACATTTGTCCTGGTTGGGAATCGAACCCACGACCTCCGGCATAGCAGTCAGGGTCACTAACCACTAGACCAACAGGCCTGTCCGTTAATGGATAAAGGCCTTTACAAAAATATGCGAAATACTAACATTTACTTTTAATGCATATAAATATCCTATAATTTACCAGATCTAATAAAATTTACACTTCACTCGGAAGTAGAATAAAAGAAAATGCCTTGTGGTACTTTGTTTTATATGTTGTGCAAATGAAGGTTATATGAATAAATAAATAGATAAGGTTGAATATTGGAAAAAGACACTAAAAGGGTAAAAGGACCCATTCTTCTCGAAAAGGATACAGAGACCGACGCTGAAGCGCAGATCATGTTGAATTTACAGAGGTAGGACTACACTCGCTGGACTATTGGGGTAAAATAACAGCATAATACCTACTGCTCTTTAAAGTATGTTTATTTAGGAAAACTGTAGAACATTTTTACTAGTAACGAGACATCCAATCTTAGGCCTTAAGGGTGAAAATGCATCATCGTTTTGATTCTATAACGATGATAGATATAGGTGTCTATGAGTTACGGCATCCACTTACCACCCCGTGCATTGTGTGCTCGTTTGTTATACTAACTTTTATATTTAAAAAAATCGGAAGAAACTTATGACCAGATGATGGTGAGGAATTTAATAGAACGTATTCTTTATTTGTTTTGATAATTAAAACTACTTTTACGGATTTTATCGCGTTTATTTTTACTTTTTATTTTTAATTCCCGACGTTTCGGGCGCTTTCCAGCACCCATAGTCACGGGGAACTGAGATGACCGACGTCCCGGTGTCATTGTTAAACCCGGAGTACCTTCAGCTTTTTTAATTATTGTTTATGGTCCGATCTATGCAAAATATGTCCTGAGGTCTTGCAGTGGTATGCTTGGGTTTAGTTTTAATTTTATTGATTATAGGATCCCAAGCAGGTGGTAGTACCCAGCCTCCTTCTCTATTGAAATTAGGATGTTTTTTAATTTCGATAGCCTCACGTATCATCCTTGGTAGGAATCGGTGTTCTTTCGCGAGGATTTGTAGTCTACCAAATCTGATGTTTTTTTTTTTTTTTTATGGAAAAGGGGGCAAACGAGCATGCGGCTCACCTGATGTTAAGTGACTACCGCCGCCCATGATCAACCGCAACACCAGGAGAATTGCGGGTGCGTTGCCGGCCCTTTAGAAAGGAGTAAGCTCTTTTCTTGAAGGTCCCCAGGTCGTATCGGTCCGGAAAAATCGCCGGTGGTAAACTATTCCACAGAGAGGTTGTACGTGGAAGAAAACTCCTTGTGAAACGTACAGTGGTGGACCGCCAAGCATCCAGATGGTGTGGATGGTATCGGGACGTTTGCCGTGTAGTGCGTTCACGAAATTTGGCGGCTGGGATTAATTCGAACAATTCCTCAGAGCACTCCCCGTGATAGATGCGATAAAATACGCAAAGAGATGCAACATCTCTTCGCAGCGCCAGTGAATCGAGCCGATCGGAAAGCACTCGGTCGTCGACGATTCGAGCCGCTCTGCGCTGGATGCGGTCAAGTGGAAGGAGCTGGTACTGGGGAGCCCCAGCCCAGAGATGGGAACAGTATTCCATGTGCGGCCGAACCTGCGCCTTGTAAAGTTGCAGGCGGTGTGCCGGCATGAAATACTGTCCCGCTCTGCTGAGCACGCCAAGCTTTTTAGAGGCCAATTTGGCCTTCCCTTCCAAGTGACCACGAAACTGCACGTCACTCGATATGTCGACGCCTAGGATTCCGATACTGGCTGAGGCAACAAGGGGAGTGCCTTGAAACTGAGGGGATACGACAAAGGGGTTCTTTTTAGCGGTTAACGCGCAAACTTGTGTCTTCTGGGGGTTAAACTGGACTAGATTTAGTCGTCCCCAATCCGAGACTCTGTTCAGCAAAGACTTGACTTCAGACACAAGTTTGTCCCGGCACTCGGAGACGTTTTCCCGAGAAATATTGGCTCGGCCGGTGTAAAGAGCATCACCAGTGCTGTCATCTGCATAGCAATGAATGTTACGGGTATGCAACATATCATTGATATGCAGAAGAAATAGCGTTGGCGATAGCACGCAGCCCTGTGGAACACCAGCATTAATAGGCTTGCAATCGGAGCTTGCACCGTCTACAACGACCTTGATGCTCTGATCTGCAAGAAAGCTGGTGATCCAATCGCACAATTTCTCGGGAAGCCCATAGGAAGGGAGCTTCGAAAGAAGCGCTTTGTGCCAAACCCGATCGAAGACCTTCGCAATGTCCAAACTAACGGCCAATGCCTCCCCCTTGAACTCTACTGCCTCCGCCCATCTGTGAGTGAGGTAGACCAGAAGATCACCAGCTGACCGACCACGGCGAAAACCGTATTGGCGGTCACTAATCAGCTGGTGATCCTCAAGGTACCTCATGAGCTGGCAGTTTACAATGGACTCCATTGTTTTGGAGAACAAGGAGGTGATGGCGATTGGCCGGTAGTTGGACGTGTCTGAGCGGTCGCCTTTTTTAGGGATCGGGTGGACGAAAGCCGTCTTCCATGATTTTGGGACTACGTCTAGGGAGTAGGAGTACCGTAAAAGACGCGTTAAAACCGGTGCCAACTCTGGAGCACACGTCCTCAGCACAATTGGGGGGATTCCGTCCGGCCCACTCGACTTGTGGATGTCCAGGGAGAGGAGTGCTTTGCGAACCGAGCGCTGTGTGAACTGCACTTCCGGCATGGAGCACTCACACCGCGGGATGGTCGGCGGCGTACTCCCCCCGTCATCGAGAGTCGAGTTAGACGCAAAGAAAGAGCTTAGAAGATCGGCTTTCTCCTTTGCGGTATGGGCCAGTGAGTCGTCCTCCCTGTGCAGAGATGGAAGAGATGGCTGACAGAAATTCCCCTGGACAGCCTTGGCGAGAGGCAAACATTCATCGACGGCATCCGCGACCTAGAAGTCAGAGCTGCTGTGAGGCTCGGGCACCACGAGACGCTTAAGGACGCCTTGGCCCATGCACTGGAGGTAGAAGCCGTGCGGCAGGATCATCGTTCCCATCGCGTCAAGGAGGTTGCAGCAGCTACAGTTCGCGACCGCAACAAAGGATACAGCCCAAGGTGCTATGGCTGTGGGGAAAAGGGCCACCTTCGATCCAGCTGCCCTAAGCGAACCGCAGAAAGGGAAAGTGAGCGATATCGAGAAGGTAGTGCAGCTAACGGCACTGCCTGGTGGCGACAGGATCATGGTTCACCTCACGCTAGGGGGTTACAGCAGTTACGGTTCGCGACCACAATAAAAGATACAGCTCTAGGTGCTATGGCTGTGGGGAAAGGGGCCATCTTCGGTCCAGCTGCCCTAAGCACACCCTAGGAAGGGAAGGTGAACGGTCTCAGAAGGGAAGTGCGGCTAACAGCACCGCCCAGCAGCTGCAGGAATACGACTTTACTATCAGACACTGCAGCGGGAAATCTCACGGCAGCGCAGGTGCATTGTCAAGAAGACCTTGTCCTGAAGATTTCAACCACTGTAGTAGGCAAGAGAGTAAGGAAGTGGTATCCGTGAGGATGCTCAGGACAGACCACCTCAGCAACGGGTGGAAGGACAGCCTACGACAGGCACAGCAGGAAGATCCGGACATCAAGCCGATTCTGGGATGGATGAAGGCCCGTGCTACCAAGCCTAAGTGGAGGGACGTCTCAGCGATGAGTTCAACCACGAAAAGTTATTGGGCCCAATGGGACAGCTTGCTGCTTCAGGATGGAGTCCTGTGCCGTAAATGGGACAATGGTCGAGGAGACAGCTGTCGTTTGCAAATGGTTGTCCCTAAAGCTAAAGTGCCGAATGTTTTACAGCTGTGCCATAATGGTCGTTCAAGAGTCCATCTGGGAGTTAAACGAACTCTACTGAAGGTCCGAGAACAGTTTTACTGGGTCCATTATCGTGACGATGTGGAGGATTGGTGTCGTACATGTACAAGTTGTGCGGCTGTGAGGGGACCTCAGACATGGAGTAGAGGAGCATCGAAATTGTACAATGTTGGTGCACCACGGGATAGGACATCCCTTGACGTTGCGGAGCCGTTACAGAAAGGCGCAAGAGGGACTTCTAAGATCGTCCATGTGGATATCTTGGCGCGTTATTATGGGGCCGATAATGCTCGGGACGAGCATGTCTTAGGAGGGGGCAGTGTTACGCCGCGCTCAAATCAGCGCACTAGCGCCATCTAGTGTCAGGAACGAGAGCGAGGGGAGCGTTGCAGTTTATGACATCACACATCTTTCGACCGACAGCGCCACCCGAAGAACTAAGATTCTAGAAAATCTATACTCGAACTCTCGGTACCTTGCGCGTGTTTACTTGAACATTCCGGATATTTTGCTAATTTAAATAAATAGGTGGCACAAGATGCGATCGAGACAGAGTTGAACTCGGCGACAAAGCGAAGCTTCGGAGCAGAATTAAGTGAAATAGTGTGTTTAATTATTAGTGTTTTTAACTTTAATTTGTATAAAGTAAATTAAAGTGTTAATTTAGGTAATTCTATCGGCAATTCTTATTGTCACGAACATCAAGCTCGTAACATTTCTTTTAACCTAAACGTTGTCAAAAATACTGCATCAGACACTATTCTCAAATATGAACGAAAATATTGTTTAAAAACTACAAATTAGATGCAATATGAAAGAAAATCCCGGTAAGTGCTACAGGGCCGCGGATAGTATCGCGCCCTAAACAAGGGTTCGTATGACAAAAATATTTATGGTTGGATGTTTGCTCAGGTGTAATTTCTGTAATAGCTTTTCACTGTTTTTTAATCACCTCTAGGATTCAGTGGAAAATTCTCTGTGCTTTTGATTACATTTACTTAAAAAAATTAAAAAAATGTAAATCGCTGTGGGTGTCGTAATAGGCGGTAGGGGAATCAAAGAATACCTATATTTTTTTGTTGCTTGCCAACTCACCTGGCACCACCTAAGACCTAAGAGGAAATTTGTCTGAGAGGCGGTTCAGCAGTGAACTTTTGGTTGTGAATGGTTGTAATAATTGCTCGTTCTCGAGCTAGGATTGGCCAACTCGCACTTCAGCTTACTGACCTTAAGTAGTCATAAATAGATAAAAATTAACAGAGAGTCAAAGGAATTTTTATATATTATATATGTAACGTTTCTTTATTAAAGCATTATTAATTAACAAAATGTATCGTCAGTTTATATAGTTACTAAAAAGTTACATGGAATTATATGTCCACTAACTGGTCGACTCTCATTTCTGAGAGAGTTTTAGGGCAAGGATATGTCCACCCCAATGTGTCGGTGAACTTCACTTGTCTTCCAAACATATTTTTTTAATTAAATTTCCCAGACATGCACACGGTATTTTAGTTCACCGCCGAGTATGTATAACATGAGCACTAAAAAATAAAATCAACAATTTCATTGAAGCCGGCGCGAATTGAACTCGAGTTTTTCGTTTACTGTGTTATTCTGTCTTCTACATAAATGAAATATTCAAATAGTTATAGAATTCAAAATTCAGATCATCAGATCTATGCCAAGATTTTAAAGTCCATTAAAACATAATGGTAATAATACTTCGTTAATCGTAAAACAAAATTGATAGTGACTCGTAACAGGATTAACAAATGAACAATGTTTTTGCCTCGCTTTTAGGCACTTTATTTTCACTATGCAAAATGGAAATTTCATTATTTTGATAATGTACGATATTTGCTTGGAAATTAATAATTTTTTTTAATTATTTTTTGGAAAGCGTTGGAAAATATTAAAATTGTATTTACTCGAAATTGTTTACAACGAAAGTTTTACATGCGTACGTAATGCAGTAAAGTGGTAAAATGGATCCAAAAAACTATTAGAATAAAAAAAACTAGAACGTCTATTTTAAAAATATATCAAAATATGTTTAACATGGATTGCATTTGATGACATTATAGTAATATTAAAATTATTTTCGGCTTTTCTCGCTACCCTGTTTATTATTCAGCCTGATGGAAAGGCTTCTCGCTAGGTCGCACTTGTTAATATTCATACCGCATACGAATACGTTGACCAAGTGCTCGTGAATGGTACTTTTCTCTACGTCTTACAGTGCTGTAAAAGTTGGCTGTTTAGTGGATTCATTTTTTTATTTATGTTTTATCTACTTACGCCTGAAACGCTCAGTTAAAGAAAAAGGGAAATGCTCGTAAAACTTGATACACAGATTTTTTTTTTCGGTTATATCTTGAAAGCTTTACCAGAATACAATA
This sequence comes from Parnassius smintheus behrii, assembly GCA_036936625.1. NCBI lineage: Eukaryota > Metazoa > Arthropoda > Insecta > Lepidoptera > Papilionidae > Parnassius > Parnassius smintheus. The sequence continues at coordinate 12,998,073 of JAUPFT010000014.1, forward strand.
GTATTCTTTATTTTTATTTATGGACTCTTCCTCTGTTGTATACAGCCCTTCCACTTATAGTATAGAAAAGATTTAGTAGGTGAATTGACGATAGTAATACCAGACGTCTGCACTGCTGCCTATCGTCGGTATAGGTATTTTAGGAAAGCCGAAAAAGTTTTATTGAACTTTTGTGACATTTTCCATGACCGCTTCTTATACTACCTGCGGAACAAAATGAGATGTTGGACTCTCTTACGTCACTTTGAGAAAAAATGAAGTTAGCAAACCGAGGTACCCTATGTAAGAACATAAGAACATTAATGTTAAATTAGGGTAATTGTTAGCCCCTTTATCAGTTACTTTCTTGTATTCTCTTAGTACATATCTAAGTTACTAAGTTTTAAAATATTGTACGGAACCCTTGGTGTTGCAGTCATCACTTGATTAGTTTTCATGATGAAATAACAACTTATAAAATTTACATATACGAGCCGTGGTAGCTCAAGGGCGAAGCTCCCGGCAGCAACCCGGGTTCAATCCCCACCAGCACCAATGAGATTTTTTATTGCGATTTCAAGTACTGATTTACCACGTGCACGGCGGCAAAGGAAAACTTCGTGATTAAAACTGCGTGTCTGAGAAATAAAAAAAATATATCGAACACATATGAAGTTGGCCAACACCTATAGGGGGAACGCGGTGGACATTCTCTTGCCCGAAAACCCTTTCAAAAATGAGAAGAGGTCTGTGCCCTGCAGTGGTTCGTATAAAGGTTTAAGAATATACATGTCTATACTTTTATTAGTTTAATCGGAACACTGGTGTAGTTTTATCATCATCATCACAAGCCATCATACACAGCTAAACATGGGACTATAGCATGATCCTGAGCCACCTCCATCCACCACCACCACCACCACCACATCCATCGACTTTTTTATCTCTTGCCTACTTCACTCTTTTAAGTTTGAAGTTGCCCTACATTTGCCTTACCTGTACGAGAATGGCATTCGGGAAACTTTATTCATCAATCAGTTATCGGTTCTACGAGCCATATAACCAGCCCATTTCGTTCCCTATTCTTCCCCATTCGAGATGTAGTTTATATAATTAAAATTAGTCCCCAAGTTATAAAGTTTTACACCTAGTAACTAATGAATTTACCCAAACTTGAACTTAACGAAGTAGTGAGTACAAAAAAATATTCTGATTCTCGTCTAATAAACACGTTACACAACCACTACCGCGTAATACTACTATTTTAAATTAATTTTATTTTAAATTGAAAGGGGAATGAAAGTGAACGCAAGTAAGACGAAAGTCATGGTTTTTGAAAGAGAAGAAAGCAAAACGGTATGCGAAATAAGAATAGAAGGAGAGTTAATTGAGCAAGTGGATGAGTTTGTGTATTTGGGAAGTGTATTTAGCAGTGATGGTAGATATGATAAGGATATAGAACGACGAGTAAATGCAGAGAATAGAGTGAATGGGGCACTTCACTCTATTATGAAGAACCAGAATGTGTCAAAAAAGGCACGTAAGGTAATTCATAATGCTGTGTTAGTCCCTAATTTAATGTATGGTAGTGAAAGCTGGGTATGGCAGAAGAAGCACGAAAGTGGAATAAATGCTGTAGAAATGCGGTCTTTAAGGAATATGCTAGGGTTAAATCTGAATGACAGGGTGAGAAATTGCGTGATAAGAGATAAATGTGGTATGCAGGATGATGTTGTGACCAGGATTAAGAAAGGAATGCTTCGGTGGTTTGGTTATGTAGAAAGAATGAATGAGGAAAGAATGAAAAAGCAAATTTATATGGCAGATGTGAACGGCAGAGTAGGGAAGGGACGCCCTAGAAAAAAGTTTATCGACCAAATTGGCGATATTTTGAAAATGGGCCACGTTAGAAGTACCCTTAACCAACGAGCATGTATGCGTAGATATATGGATGTAAAGGAGGCGAAAGGGGTATGTCACGATCGTGCCAAATGGAAGTCCGTAGTCTCTGCCTACCCCTCTGGGTGAAAGACATGAGTGTTTATGTTAATATGTTTATTTTACTGTATAATTTAATAATTTAGTTCAACAATTTTAAAGGATTGTTCGAAGTGAAAATAAAAATTAGCATTCAAAACAAATTAATTTTAAATTAATTATTTTTTTAATTGTATTTGAAAACCCTTTTTAATATTATGCTGTATAATACACACGATAAAAGATTAATAATAAATTTTGTAATGTAACTATGATAATATTGTTAAAATGCCTTACTTTTTAATTCTCCTAAATGTAGTTATTGTAATAAATGCTTTATGAATACAAGCCACGAAACGAAGTAATTGCATAGATATCATTCAGCTTCACATAAACGAACGAACGAAACGTATTTAATATCTCTTTGAAATTTCTCGCGAAAATATCATGAAATTAATACCGTAATTAAATACAATTATGTTGATGACTATATTTAATTATTTGGCTTCAAAGAAGTATTTTAGCACCATTTAAGTTGTTACATATACAAGAATACACAGAGACACCTTATTACAGATAGAGCCTATTTTTATCATAAAAACATTAGTTTTTTCATTACGTCATACATCTGTATATCGTTTGAAGCCGGGAATGATCTCGTATCCTACGAAATTAAATGTATTATTATTATTAATGCGAATTCATCTCAATTCATTAGAATGGCAAACTAAACTCTGGTCCTACAAAAGAGTTATTGTCAAGGCAATGTCAGAGCATATCGGCAAAATAGACTAAAAAATACTTAATACTATAATATATAATAGAAAATACGTCGTATTTCAGGGACTTTTTCCAACTATCTCTTACATCTTTGCACTGGGAAGACTCGCCGAGGAAGCCAGTCTTTAAGGCTTTCTTCACGGCCGTCTATTCCGTATTGTTGGTGCTCCATGCCGAATGTACGATTCACATATTGCTGCACATCCTCAAGTGTCACAGTGGGCCGTACGGAATCCCGTAAATTGTGCAGAGTACGTATGCTCCAGAGTTGGCACCGGTTCTTACGCGTCTTTACTGGTACTTATTTAGGCGTCGTCCCAAATCCTTAGGCCTGAGGTTTATTAGCTCAGGAAGATTAGGATAGCTTGGTCGTGGATGCACAGAGAGGGACTCTCCATGGGACGCCACCATGGGTGCTGGTACCCTCCTGGGGTAGTTTTTTATTTGATTTCACCACCATGTTAAGGGGGGGGGGGGGTATTAATTGGGCCTTCTGCCACCTGTACTTACCAAGCGAAACGCGGAGGTTGCGCAGCCATGCTACAGATATATTGTGATTGCAGCACGAATGGGTCGGCTCGATCGGGGTAGGACCATGCTCTCACAGAATACCCGCGTAAAATAGCAGCTTAATGCTGTTGTGTTTCGAATGGTGAGTGTGGAGAACCGGAGACCCTTTTTACTGGAAACGAGGTATTCCATCTCAGTCCTTAATTGAGGATAAATGTAGATGTCTATGGGCTACAGCATCCACTTACTACCAGGTGGACTGTGTGCTTGTTTGTCATCCTTATTCTATAAAAAACCTCTAATTAATGCTGGTATTCTGTGAGGTCGTGGTACCATCCCGGTTCGAACAAGCCCATCCGTGCAACAGCAAAACTGCCAAGTTTGCTGTTGCACGCTACTACTACTACTACTACTAGTAGGCTACTATTAAAAATCTATGATTTAAAAATATATCTCGAATTTATGTCGATATGGCGCTGCAATCAGTCATAATTGATTTGCAATCACACAAATTGATGTGTGCAAGCGATGTATGCAATTTACTTTTTACGGCATGATACACGGTCTGCGTATTCAATTATAAATCAAAATCGGAATTTCGAACAAAATGTTATGTCCAAAAGTTAATAAATATATTTACGTGGAATAATAAAAAATATATAACTAAAGTTAAAGGTTTTAAAGAGAGATTTTAAGAGGCGAGTATAAATATAAAAAAATGAGCTATAAATCCCTATTTTCAATTAGGATTTAAAAAGAATTATGCAATCTCAATCCAAGTCAAACCAAAATAAAAAAAAAATATTTTAATTTTCAATCATTTTCTACAACCATACACAATTTTCAAGTAAATTCAATCATTTCGACTGACACTCGTGACACTTATTGAAACTTATATCTCGTAACAACTCAAAATATTAGCCCAATCTTAATTCAATACCTAGCCGCAAACAAATAGAAATGCAAAAACGGAGATAAGCATGCAAAACGCACAGGCAAACGAGCAAAAAATCTGTTTTTTTGGTATTAAGATTTAATTATATATAAAGATAAAAAGTCCTGCCACACACGTATGTTGGAATATTTTGAAAGAAAAAAACAGTAATCGAAGGATGGAATATTGTCGAGTCTCATATTTTTTTCGTAAACTATCGAACATACTATGTCGACAGGTTCATTGTATAATATTATGACGCGCATATACACATAATGATGCTGCCCACTAGGGATCCCCCACGAGTTTGACTATCAAAGTGGCTGTTAGCATATCTTGAATAGTCTATGCATAATACGCTTTAGGGGTGATGGGTAGTCATCTTTAAAATTAAAATTTGATATTTTGCTACGAATTTAAATGAATGAATTTGAAATTATTTTGTTGAGTTGAAGTTGTTGAGACAGACTATAGTGATAAAAAAGATTAAAAAGTGAGCAATTTAATATTTGTAAATTAAATTGAAGTTCTGTAAACTGTTTTCCATATAAACTATAACGGATTAAAGAAAGCTAAAATGTATCTATATGTGTGTGTTATAAATACATCATAGAAAATAAAATAAGACATTCACTGTTCGTGTTTATACTGCCAGTATTAATTGTCAAACACATAATAAACTATAATCAAGCAGTCGTAAAGAGTTGAGATTTTATATATATATATATATATATATATATATATATATATATATATATATATATATATATATATATATATATGAAACGATTATTAAGAAGTAAACTCTAATAGACTTCAAAAATAAGGGATGTAAATTTCTCATAATTCCGACTGTGTTATACTTTTGAGTTAATGTTTATTGTATATCGGTATGGTTGAAAAATCTTTTAGAGTAGATTTCACGTCAATGATTAAAATTCGTCATGGAGATGGATGTACATTTTAACAGTTTACCTGTAAGCGAAAAATACACAATAGTTAAACAATTGAAATGTTCATATATAATCCTCGGGACAGTGAAATGATAATCTCAAATCTGTGCTTGATTATAGTTTATTATGTGTTTGACAATTAATACTGGCAGTATGAACGCGAACAGTGAATGTCTTATTTTATTTTTTATGATGTATTTATAACACATATAGATACATTTTAGTTTTTTGTAATCCGTTATAGTTTATTTGGAAAACTATGTTATATTTAAAAAGGATTAAAGTTTTCAAAATATTTCTTGAGTATTTTTGTGACTATATTAATATTACTGTTATGTTATTTAATATGGTAGTCATCCTGCAACTGTATTATGGTTGCAGCATTGATGGGCCGGCTCGGCCGGAGAGAGACCGCGCTCTCACAAAATGTCACCGTCAAATTGTAGCTTAATGCTGCTGTGTTTTGTATGGTGACTGTTGAAAACCGGAGGCCCTTTTTACTAAAAGGTTTTCTATCTTGATCCTCAGGCGCGTGAATTTGGTGCTAAATCGAGGATAAATGTAGATGTGTATGGGCCACAGCATCCACTTACCAATAGGTGTGCTCGTGTGTGCACAGGACTGTGTGCTCGTTTATAAACCTTATTACATACGTAGAAATATGACAAATGTTTCAGTATTTTCTATTTTATAAATAATCTGCAAAAATTTAATTGTCACTGAAAATTGATCATCTGTAGTTTTAAGATTTTTTTCATTGTATGATATCATTTTAAGTTCCCTATATCAGTGTTTGATGAATGAGTAAGTGGAGCAGTTGCCATGTAGTGGCGGTTAAGAATGTTCCATTGGCCCGTATCTTCCCGTGGGTGTCTTAAAAAGCGACAGAGGAAAACAGACAGGAGACGAGCAGCAGCATCTTCCTAGTAACAGTAATTTTACAACAAAAAGCTGCGGTTGCCGACCCGCTCGCCAAGCGTGGCAACTATGGCAATATATCCCCCATGAGCAACGACACAAATAAACACTCTCCAGTCCCCGGCAGCCCCGCTATTCCTTGCTACGGTGACGACCGTATCTCCGGTGGAAGTTCAGACGCCATCAAAGACGACTCGACCTGGCAACATACAAAAAACGCAAATCGAGGACTGACGAGAAGCTCCTGGACGTGAAAGAAGAGACAGACTCTCTCGAGAGATTCTAGAATCCGGAAACTTGTTCGGCAGAGCGACTATGTGTTCCAATGAGGTGTCGGATTTATCGTCCACAAGTCTCTCGTTAACAACGTTGTAAATATTGAGAGTGTGTCGACGAGGGCTGCGTACGTTATACTCAAAATCACCAAACGATATTCGCTAAAGCTCATACAGGTTTACGCACCAACCTCGGCACATTCCGATAAGAAGGTGGAGGAAATATTGAAGTATATGAAATTTAGGCGATGCTAGATGCGAGATGATTGTCGATATATCGCAGTGCTAAAGTGTTTGTACAATAGAGCTACGATGGTTATCCGAGTACAGAAGCAGAATACGAAACCTATCCAGCTGCAGAGAGGAGTAAGACAGGGTGACGTTTTGTCCGCGAAACTCTTCACCGCTGCATTGAAGACGTTTTCAAGCTACTGAACTGGACAGGATACAGCATTAACATCAATGGCGAATACATCAGTCACCTTCGATTTCCCGACAATATAGTCCCTATGGCAGTGTCTCTCAACGTATTAGTCTTAAGATGAACATAGATAAAACAAATGTCATGTGCAATGACTTATATATATATATATATATATATATATATATATATATATATATATATATATATATATATATATATATATATATATATATATATATAAATTATATAATAAATTATAATTAATTGTAAACATGAGCTAGTATAATGACGAAGCAATACAAATTTTAATGCGATCAAGTTAAATACAGGTGAAGTTGTAGAAGATATTATAATAAATAAAATTGTTTGGCGAGTTCCACACATCAAAGTATCAGATCGTGAAAGAATCAGCCAATTAAAACATTTAGAGAAAGATAGAGCTATTCCATTGGCATTCTGTTCCTAGGTCATTGCCTTACAAACCAACCGCAAACATAACGCGAAATTATCAATGGCAGAGTTTGATCATTGTCACGTACGAGATGTAAGAGTCTTTTTAAATTCATCATATTATCCTTATGAGGGTCTGAATGTCAGTTTTTCAGAAGATAAGTTTACTTTATTATACGATCAGTATGCGAGATTTCAACAGTCGTATCATGGACGCCGGTCAGAGCCATTGATGGCTTTAAAGGAATTCAGAGACATGGCTCCATTATTTGTAATTGATTGTTCAATACAACATGAAACTTTAAAAGGTTCGATCGATGTGAGAGTTGAAATCGAAACAGACCAAGAAATACAAGATCAGACAACAGCTTGTTGCTTGATATTAAACGACTGTATATTCGAATACAAACCACTGAGTAATATCGTTAAGAAAATATCGTAAATAGCAATACAATATTCATCGATCTTCAAGGCTTCAAAAATAGTAAAAATGAATTTATAGTAAAGGAGTTTGCTATAGCCACTTTAGAGTACACCAATATATTCCTAATTAAACCTCCTTAACTTCACTATCTCCTGAAGAGAAAAAACAAATTGGCTGGATTGAAAAGCACAGAGGGTATCGATGGGTTGAAGGCTTTGTTGATTATAGGGAGTTTCACAGAATTATAAAGACATATTTGAAACATAAAAAGGTTTTTTTAAAAGGATATGAAAAAATTAAATAGGTGCAAGATATTTGTGATGAAAATAATACTATTGTACATATAAGTTGCTTGGGAGCTCCCAATTTAAATACTCTTTGTGAAGTTTATTGTAAAGATACTTTACTGTATAACTGTTAACTCATAAGAAAATATATGCGTTAAAAATGCTTTATGTATTAAGAAATGGTGTTTTGAAAACAAAGTGATTGTTTGATTTCCAATAAAATATATGTAAATAAGCACTTCATCTTTTAATTTAAACTACCTTTGTGTTCGAGAAGAAGAAAAAATATAGTTTGAGACCGCTAACGATTAGTACTTATTATTAAAGTAACTGTGTTTTGTACTACCTTGCATTTTTAACGATGAAATAGATTAGCCTTCATATTTTGTTGTTATATTATTGAACCATTTGTATTTGAGATTCCGAATGGAACGGTATTAGAAATGGAGCAAAACATTAAAAAAAAGCGGTTCGAGAATTAGATTTAAAAATTTAGACCTCTAATGGAGAGAATTGGGGCTTTCAGCGGCATGTAGCTCGAGCGAAGCGAGATCAAGTGACACAGAAGCCCCAATTCTCACCTACTTATATATATATATATATATATATATATATATATATATATATATATATATATATATATATATATATATATATATATATTAACTAATTATCTTCTCCAAACATGTCGAGAGCTTGCACCTCGATGCCGTCATCATGCATTCTCGGTCTTCCTGAACCAGCACGTTGTTAGTTAGGGCTATGCACAATCGATTGAAATTCGTCAAAATATCGTAATTTACGTTGCGGAACTAAGAATTTTTTAAAAGATATAGAATATAAAATAAATATGAAAATATTATATATCCTTATTAAATAAGGGAAATGAAATTTCCATAAAATGCCAGCACATTTTTAGTAGGTATTAATATTTTTAAATTTAACGTTTCTGATAATAATTGGATCTAAAAATTATTCACTTAAAAATTGGGATTGCGCAATGCACACGTCCCGCCGAGATTCGCTTTGAAAAAATGCTGTGGCTGCTGTGTCAGTGACCACATCTCACCTCATAATGATGTTCAAATGTTCTGTTTAAACATTTCTTTGAATTAAATTAATTATTTTTTAAATCTACTTATATTTATTGTTTACCAAAAAATATTACCATTATAAGTTCCGCTCAAGCATCAATTTCGGAGAAGCCCCAAACAATTTTAAAGCCACTAACTAAGGCTCGTTAATGTAATTACATACATTTAATGTTTTCTCACAATTTACTTATTTAAAAATACAGTTGCCGTTTTTCTGGTACATTAAAGAAAATTCAAGTCGTTGTGAAGGATGTGTATAACGTAGAATTTGTCACCATCAACGCCAATAACTTTCGGTCATCAGTCCAAGTCATGGTTTAAGTAATTTATATTTTCAAAAGATTACAAAAGTTACACACATACAAATAATATATTAATGTGTTCTAAATACTATTGTTCGATAATAAGCTTTTGGGTGTAGTCCTTGAAATACTCGTTTTATTATAGACATTACGTACTCGTAAGTACATTAGACTTTAATTGATTAATTACACATTTTTAAGTTTCTATGTGTTACCTTTAGACATAATATAAGTACGCTTAAATAATATATTACTGTTACGATGAGCTGAATAAAGGATCCATTTAAAAGTTTTTTTTTTAAATTGAGTTAGGATTTTTATATTTTTGGATAATTTATTACAGAGTTGACTTCCTTTTTTTATAGGATAGGATGACAAACAAGCACACAGTCCACCTGATTGTAAGTGGTTGCTGTGGCCCATAGACATCTACATCCATCCTCGATTACGAATCAAAATGCAGATGCGTTGTAACCCATGAGGACTTGGGTGGAATGCCTCGTTTCCAGTAAAAAGGGTCTCCGGTTCTCTACACTCACCATATGAAACACAGCAGCAATAAGCTACTATTTGACGCTGGTATTCTGTGAGAGCGTGGACCTTCCCCGGTCGAGCCGACTCATTCGTGCTACAACTGTACTACTAATATAACTGCAGCATGGCTCTACCACGTGTAAACGTGTCCTTCTAACAATATACCCTTTTTTAGTAAATTTTCATAGAAAATAATAGACAGACTTTATTTTCCTTGTCATATGTCAGTAACTCTGCACAGTTTACCGTAAAACTGAGTAAATTTGTAACCATATAATCATTTGTAACCATATTTTACGTTTACTGTACCATTGTTTTATCGACAAAAAATCAACAGTAATCTTCTCGATATGAAAAGTGATGTGGTTTTTCTAGAAATGTATTTTAACTAAAGAAAACAATTTTGAATATGCCCCTATTTTTTATCTGCGTCCTACTGCTACATTTTTTCTAAACTGTTTAACTGTTACTGTGACATTTTAAATACTGCTTTGCGAAACTATATAAGAGAATATATACTAGTCACAAAAATTAAGGGATAAAAATATCAAATTTTTTGGGTATTTTCAACACCCTGTAACTACGAGGTACAGCACAAAAACGCAAATTGTAGCTCCAAGTATCTAGTTTTCAAATCTGACCATAGTAGTTTTTATCATGTTTGGTTTTGAAGTGAAAAAAACTAACGAAAAAAAATTCTCAATTTTTGCTCGGCTTAAAAGCTTTCTGAATTTTTAAATCACCGTAGCTATGTCTACTTATTATGGTTACGTCGCGTATAATATTAGTTATGGTATATTTCTGTGGGGCAATAACACCAAAATAAACAGAGTTTTCATTGCACAAAAAAAATGTATACGTGCTATATTATGCAGTAAAGGTCCATTTGATACATGCAAGCCACTAAGCTGGGTATATTAATAGTCACGCACGTACATATTAGAAATAATTCAATTGGAATTTAATTTGTCAATTGCACTATGCATGTCACAAATGTTAGACTGTACATAAAATTGTAGGTCATCAGCATACATATAGTACATTCAATCGATATTGGATGTGATGGAATTATTAAAAATAGAGAAGATTAAACGGAAAAAGTATACCAGCTTGCGAAGACGCCAGAAATCAGTTCAACCCACTGTGAAGTCATTTGCTCCGCATGAACAGACTTTTGACGTCCTCGAAGATAAAATGGGAACCACTCCAAGACTCACGATGCAAAATTCAAATAGGAAAGGATAGCAAGAAGGATATCATAGCCAATTGAGTTAAAGGCGTTAGAAATGTCAAGAAGCACCACAAATGTAACTTTCTTGTTTTCCATTTCATCTCTATTAACCTCAATAAAAAAAGCCACGCGAATTTTCGTCCCACCCACCGCTTCGCCGTTCGTGCCGCCAATCCCCGTGGCCAGGCCGTAACATGGGCTATATTATTGACTGCAAAGTATTTAAAAATAAATGTCTACTCTTGCGAAGCCGGGACGGACCCTAGTATTAATATATGTATGTATAACAATTTTTCAGCGGCGCTTAAAATTCTATCCGTATTGACTTTTTTCTCTAATTCTGGTTGAGTATTAACTAGAATATAATCGAAAATTTTTCTAAATACATTCTGTACTTCTCGTAATTCCTGTGGAATTTTGTATCTATTATCTGATTCCTGTTCAAATCATGTACTCCACAATCTCTTCTAAATTTTATGTCTAGAACCAAACAACGATTAATTTCTAACAATATCGAGATAACTTTGATAAATTCATTTCGCTCTCGGCCTATCTGGTCGCGGTGGCGAACGCGACTGCCCGTGGCCTTCAAACCGCGCCGCGCGGATTGTCGCCCCGCCCGCCACTTCGCCGTTCGTGCCGCTGATCCCCGTGGCCAAGCCGTAAGAATTGAGTTTTATATTTTTTAATTACTTAAAAAAAACTAAATTTAAAAAAAATTAAATACCGTGTGATGGAGGCGTAAGAGGATCCAGTACCTGTAATCTAGTGAGCGATGTAAATAAAAGGTGACAGAGAGAAACTGAAATAGGAGTTTGGCTGCTCAATCTTCCGGATAGTATGTTACTAAAACTATGATTTAACCCTTTCGCTAAGCGTATGGACTACGGTAATTTTTTTTAATCTAGGATTTAGCTAGCTTTATATTCAGCAGTGATATTTAGATAGGGTAGTAACAAGCGGATCACCTGTGGTACTTACACTGTTCATGGTACGGTATTGCTCATGATAAAACTCATGTTTTCATATGGTTTCGAAAGTTTTTCTTGACACATCTAAGGATATTGTTCAAAGCGTTTACATATAATATCAGTTGTTTTTGATAACAGCCGGAACCAGAAAAATACTCAATATAAATATTAATAATAATAATAAGTTCAGGAGCAGTCGAAAATCGCACCTGCACGTAGTCATCTTAATTTCTTTGTTCCTTGCTTTGGTTTTTTAGTCAACACGAGTTAGACATGTGATGAGGCCGTTTATATTATTATAACGTCCCAGATAATCTGACTGTTGACATAAGATTTGGTTGCAAAAAAATTCTTTCTTTCCCATGGATTATCTGGAATATTTAATTTTTTACTAATTTTTAATTATATGGTATCCCATAGATGGAGGAAAAACTATCGATAATTTTATTTTTTACTCTATCTGCTATTATGACACCACTGATTGATAAATAATGCACCTTGATGTATGTGTAGTATACTTATATTAGCAAAGTCTGATGGATACGTAGATAGAGAAACCTATAGACTAATGATTAGCGTGGCCTGGAGTGAGAAAGGACGATAACGTAGTTTTGGGTTATACAATAATCTTTATGGCTTTTATACATATTTAGATAAAAATTTTAATTGTTCTAAGAACAGAACTGAACAAAATTCACCAATCTTAAGCTCACAAAACACTTTTTTTTACAACCAACTTGTAAACTCCTTAGATCGCTACGAACTGTCAAAGTTGTTTAGCAAAGGCATGGAGAAAGGGACAAACAATCACACCGCTCTTTCTCATTTCTATGCAAGACGTATGCATAAATCTATCTTTTTCGTGTGCGAATGCAAAAGAAAGCGTCAATTTGTCTATAGGTTTCTCTATCTACAGATGGATACGTTATTGACAGTTATCGCCATATTAACAATAAAATTACATTAATAAGCATTAGGTTAAGATAAATACATTTCAGACATTAGACAAATATTACAGTAAATTTAAGGCAAAATATTGTCTTTCAGAATAAATACATTTATTTAAAAACTAGTAAAAAAAAAAGATAAATAACATTTATAAGATTACTAGAAAATTTGTTAAAAATTGTCTAAGTCATGGAGGGAGTTCGTGTATAAAATAAAATTTTCCTAAGCTATGGAAAGTGTTCGTGTATATGTAGTGTGTGTATAGGTTGTACATATATATGGGATGATCGGGTGCCCGACTGCTTGAAGTACTGTAGCACAATGACTAGTTCTATATTAGGGACTTATGATAGTAAACTATATTATACAATAGCAATACTATAGAAGGTCTCTTTGATGAATTTGCATTACTAGTAGGGTAGATTAGGCTAATAGTAGGGTCATGGGTTCAAGTTCTACATATTAATGACTTATGAAAGTTAGCTCTATAAACCATGTGACGTACATTCACTGTGGCTGGATTCGTTCGTATTGTGTATGGCGTTTACACGCATGGACATGCGCGACTTCGGTCGATGTTTATGCTTACGCTTACGCACTAACAAGGGGCCAAGCCTTCTTTTACTGGTTCGCCAGTTATTTTGCTGTGGACTACGGTCCAGTTCCCGATTTAGCGTTCCCTGCGGGGGGAGTGCATCAAAATGGTTGGCGCTCACCGCGCACGGCGTGTGTGGAGCTGTGTGCCTCCCCTACGTTTTCTTTAATAAATGTAGTGGAGCGAAGCCCTTGTATCGGGTATTTTGTATAAATATATTGTGAGACTTTTCCAAGCGGGAAGGTATAATTAATAATAAATTAATAATGTAAATCTGATATAAGTGGAATAGGGACGTTTCTCGAGCCCTGTCTTCGTGAACGGGGTTCGCTTAGCTTGTAAAGCACTACCAACAGCTTTCAATTACTCTAGTGAATATTCATTCTTCCAAAAGATACCTTAAAGAACTAAGTTACTACACAAACACAACGTAAATAAGGGTCCTAACTAAAACGATCACGCCAAAAATATTACAAACGGCCTATTATTAAACCTTTTGAAAGATCATTTAGAAACATCAAAACATATTTTATTTATCCTGGTCACATATATAATTTTTAAAAAACAAGATAAAACACAAACATACATAAACACTCACGCCTGTCACCCAGAGGGGTAGGCAGAGACTACGGACTTCCATTTGGCACGATCCTGACATACCTCTTTCGCCTCCTTTACATCCATATATCTACGCATACATGCTCGTCGGTTAAGGGTACTTCGAACGTGGCCCATTTTCAAAATATCGCCATTTTGGTCGATAAACTTTTTCCTAGGGCGTCCCTTCCCGACTCGGCCGTTCACACCTGCCATATAAATTTGCTTTGTCACTCTTTCCTCATTCATTCTTTCCACATGACCAAACCACCGAAGCATTCCTTTCTTAATCCTGGTCACAACATCATCTTGCATACCACATTTATCTCTTATCACGCAATTTCTCACCCTGTCATTCAGATTCAACCCTAGCATACTCCTTAAAGACCGCATTTCTACAGCATTTATTCTACTTTCGTGCTTCTTCTACCACACCCAGCTTTAACTACCATACATTAAAGTAGGGACTAACACAGCATTATGAATTACCATACGTGCCTGTTTTGACACATTCTGGTTCTTCATAATAGAGTGTAGTGCCCCATTCACTTTATTCCCTGCATTTACTCGTCGTTCTATATCCCTATCATATCTACCATCCCTGCTAAATACACATCCCAAATACACAAACTCATCCACTTGCTCAATTAACTCTCCTTCTATTCTTATTTCACATACCGTTTTGCTTTCTTCTCTTTCAAAAACCATCACTTTCGTCTTACTTGCGTTCACTTTCATTCCCCTTTCTTTTAATTCCCAGTTCATTAATGTAACCATCATTTGCAACTCAGCCGCCAATGACGCAAATATGACTTGATCATCGGCATACAAAAGGCATTTGACGGTTAACTCGCCCATTCTTAACCCACATTCTTCATCTTTCAAAGTTTGCAAACACCGGTCCATAAATAGGTTGAACAGCCAAGGGGAAGCTACACAGCCCTGTCTGACACCTTTTTGGATGCCAAACCAATCCGAGTAGACCCCATTGATCCTGACACAAGCACTAGAGTCCCTATAAAGAGACCTTAATGCCCGTATCAAAACACAATTCATGTTAATACATACACATTCATGTTAACAAATTCTAATGAATAGGGAATTTTTATTTAGAACACGTCTTACTTGCTCGAAACTTGAGACTTCTTATAGACAACTAGCTTTGCCTTCAAAAATATGTACAAGAAGTTTTAAGAAATTGTATCTTAAGGCTAAAATTGTTTTGTAACTTGTTACTTTATGTACAAGAATATTTATCTGTAGTTCTAAGAAGTAATCTAAGTGATACTATGTGACTTCACGTGCGAGAATATTGTTTGTAGTTCTTAAGGTGCTCCCAAACAACAATTATAAGAGCACGTATAATATTACAAATATAACATTTTATCACAAAATAATGCATAGTATAAATTGTTACAACGTTATACAATATTATTCGACATTAACGAAAAACAAATACGACAGCAAATTATATAACATTTATTAATTATAAAATTAATTTAGCATATTGAAGTAATATGTACTTACGTACTAGAACAGCTAGGTATCTCAAACAAAAAATGTGCGCTACTCTGTGTTCGCGCGATTGTTTTTTTATCATAGAATAAACATAGGTAGGATAACCCGTAGGTAATAGTACAATGTATTGTTAATTGTAGTGTTAGGTAAATTATATCGAGAATAATATTTAAATTTTGTAACTTATTATGTATATTATATTTGCTTATTTAATATAATATTACATGATATTATATCACAATTACATTTTAATGATATTTTTATCTGAATATTTTAAAAGGTATCTAAGTAAAATATAAACAACATACTAAATGTATGTTTAACAAAACTTATTAACATAACATTTAAATTACAAATATAATAATTTAAATTAGAATAAAAGTCGTTCATAAATGCTGGGCACGCGAGAGTTAAAAATGGACGAATTTATACCACTTTGACTTTGATGTGGAAACCTAAAAATAAAATAAAAGTATAATAAGCAGATTTAAACATACATATATTAAATATAATAAAAGAATAATAAACACAAACGGCGAGCGGTCGGCGCAGGAGACACCTGCTCCCCCCCCCCACCGCACTGGTATCGAATTATTTTTATAGTACTAGCTGAGCCCGTGTCCTTGACACGCTAGTTCATAGCAGTGCGCATAATTAGGTCAACGGTCAAAGGTAGGTATTTTTTTTTATTAATTTTTGTGTAATTAGGTCATAGTATTGCGATAAAAACGCTTTGTTTTTTTTTCAATCTAGTTGGTACATTACATATCTTGCGATACGGACGCTTTTATTTGTGTTATTAGTGCTTGTGTAAACGTGTGATCGTGATGGCAAATACAATTCCGAACTACACAGTAGCTGAATATGCGGACATGATCCTAATTTACGCAGAATGTCATCAAAATGCCGCCCTTGCGATTAGAACATATCGCAAGAGATATGGCCATACAAGACAATGCCCTACTCATTCTCTCACTATTGAAGGAGCTCTTCAGCGCATCCGCGAAAACCGACCAGTGGATCCTAGGTATCAACGCCCTGATGTGTGGGCACACGACAATACCCAATCTATTTAACTGAAAATGTGATACAACACTTCGAACACCAACCCAAAACTAGCCTTTGCCAGAGTGCTAGGCATTTTCAAGTCCATCACAGAACCGTCCATAGGATATTAAAGCGCGAAAAGTGGCACCCATTCAAGTTTAGAAAAGTACATACTCTTTACTCTGCTATCGCGTGATAAAATAATAGAGTTAATTATTGTCAGTGGTTACTGAGAAAAATTGAAGAGGACAGTGACTTTCTTTCCCAAATTTGTTGGACTGATGAAAGCACGTTCACCAGAAACGGAATGTGGAATCAGCACAATCTGCACCACTGGGCACCCAAAAACCAAAATCCTCGCGTTTGACGGGAGTCAGCCCATCAGTACAGATTTTCGGTAAATGTTTGGGCAGCTATTCATGGTGACAACATCATCGGACCCGTATTCATTGATGGAGCTTTGAACTGCGAAAGTTTTGTTAATCCATTAAATAATACGGTGTCAGAATACACAAACAACCTAAACGTTCATCGATACCAACGAATGTGGTACCAATTAGATGGCACGCCTGCACACTCTGTAACAACAGCCAGGCAGTGGCTAAATGACACGTTTGGTGCACAATGGATTGGTAGATTTAGACCTCGTAGGTGGCCAGCAAGATGGCCAGACCTCACGCCACTCATGCGTTTGAGAAATTGAGGGAAATGGCTATAAGTGACAATTTATTTTCAAATGTGCGAGAAAACATGAAACGCCGTTTAGTTCTTTGTATCTGCCAATAAGGTGGTCTTATTGAAAACAAGAAAATTTGAAATAAAGACGAATTAAAGCAGTGATAAGTGATGACAGTTAACAAATAGTAATACGAGAGTGTGATATGATACGTGCTTGACTATGCATCACCGCTGTAGGTACCACTTACGACGCGCGCCGCTACGCCGATAAGTTTCTTTGATAAACAAGACACTTTGTGCAGTTGCCAGCCCGCTAAACGCTTGTTGTTTCGTTGCCGTTTCGAGTTAACGTAAACCAGCTAGGTAAGTATTTTCATGAATGAATTTTCGCAAGGGTGATCCCAATTTTAGTTACTTTTTTAATATTTAGTTTGTTTGAATAAAATAATTGTTTGGTCATGTGGAAAGAATGAATGAGGAAAGATTGACAAAGCAAATTTATATGGCAGATGTGAACGGCCGAGTCGGGAAGGGACGCCCTAGGAAAAAGTTTATCGACTAAATTGGCGATATTTTGAAAATGGGCCACGTTAGAAGTACCCTTAACCGACGAGCATGTATGCGTAGATATATGGATGTGAAGGAGGCGAAAGAGGTGTGTCAGGATCGTGCCAAATGGAAGTCCGTAGTCTCTGCCTACCCCTCTGGGTGACAGGCGTGAGTGTTTATGTTTATGTATATATAATTTTTCAATTAACGAGTAATTTTAACTTATCAAAATGAATAATATGATTAATGGTCACTAGCCCTACCCGTGTATTAAATTAAAGGCGCCATTCTGCACGTTGTATAATTATTACATCATTTTTTTATTTTTAATAGTTTTGTGTCTTGCACATAACTTTAATAATTTTTAATTTATTTTCTCAAAAGGCCACCCACGAGACCAATTTATATTACAGTATTTATTCAAGTATGTATATTAAACAAAACTATTATTTAAAATATTTTAATAAATGAATAGCATAAAAATTTCCTCTAATTTCATTTGTTTCTGGGTTTGCTAAAGTATATTAAAGTACATTGTCAAATGGTACGGCTGCTATTATATAAGGCCCATCATACGGCAAATTAAATTTACTCATAACTTTGTTATTCTACATCTGATTTACTAGATCTAGAAACTTTTACTAAATCGCCAATGTTATTTTTTGTTATTTTTTAAATTAAATTAATTTATTACGCTTATTAAACTTTGTGTTTCTAATGCAACTCGCCTCTTTTAAATTAATTCGCACTTGTTGTCTAATTTGTTCGACATTAGGTTTGTTTTTACTATTTAGTTTAAGTAGCTGCTTGAACAATTAAATGTGACAGGCGTCTGAGCCAAGATTATGATTCTCTCTATTTAATTAAAATTATTACAAACATCACACATGAACATTATTTGTTTTAATGAAATAATATAATAAAATACTTAAATTAATATTTTCTTAAAAATTTAACTTAAATCTTGCTCATAACTTTCGATTATATTGAGATCATTAGATGGAACGTCCTTTAATTAATTGGTGAAACCTTATAAAATGTTACTGGATGAGTATTTCATTTTCCATCTTCAGCTTTTCTATTGTTACATTATGTATGATATATAAATTATTCCGTTTAGGATCAGTAACATATGAGGTGCTCGCCCCGTACACCTCTTCTTGGTTTACTTTAATTTGGTGATCTTTCGTTTGGTTAATAAACTTTTCTTCGAGAAATTATTTTAACCTCAAAGGTTTTCACTGCATTTTAATTAATTTTTGAAGCAACTTAAATTCATTCTTAAGTTAAGCTTTCACTAAGTTAGAACTTTTCTTCGTTTTAGCCTTTTTATTTTTATATACTTTTATCAGTTTTTAGCACTGTAATTTTTCAGCCCACTGACATATTCCCGCATAGTGATCCATAATTACGAAAATACAGATAAGGAAACGAAAAAAAAACGATAATTTCGTACCTAATCCTCTTATTACTTACGTAAAAAATTATTTTGACTGCTGTATTTCTTACTGATGACAGTGTAGCATAGGAAAAAGTTCAGAATTTGAAAACGAGATTACAAAATTATATAAATTTGGAATTAATATATGGTAGAAAGAATTTGCCGTAGTCACCAAGTCAGGGAATGAATATCCCTTCCCGCTTGGAAAAGGCTCACAATATATTTATACAAAATACCCGATACAAGGGCTTCGCTCTCCTACATTTATTTAAAAAAATGTAGGGGAGGCACACGGCTCCACACACGCCGTGCGCGGTGAGCGCCAGCCATTTTGATGCACTCCCCCCAAAGGGAACGCTCATTTGAGAATTGGACCGTAGTCTACAGCAAAATAACTGGCGAACCAGTAAAAGAGGCCCCTTGTTAGTGCGTAAGCACAAACATCGACCGAAGTCGCGCATGTCAATGCGTGTAAACGCCATAACGAATACGAACGAATCCAGCCACAGTGAATGTACGTCACATGGTTTAGGCAAATAGGCACTCTGGCCGTAAGCCCTCCGTGGGCGCAACCAGCTGCAAGACCACCGTGATGTAAGTGTATGGCATCACCACCAATTGCATGATCATCACGGCTACTAGCCGTAGAGCGTGTCATGAGTCTACCGCTCACCTCAAGGGAATGGGGTCCCACGTTGTGCGACTTTCGGCCGCAGCCTTGAGAGTCTCCTCAGATCCTCCCGCCAGCTACCACCCGCACGAGGTCGACACATATGCTCCACCAACCAATACAACGGAAGATATAGCCAAAATGCAGTTATAAGATAAGATTAATAATTCGCCATCAGAAAGGGTTTGTGTCACTGACGTTGAGTAAATGCATTTTCGATCATGTTTGTCTCACCCACCAACAAGTTGCCTTCAATCATTCAATGGTGGGAAAGTTACAGAGATATATTAGTATGTTGTTATATAAAACATTGTGGAGGGCAGACAGTCTGTAGCCCCATAATGAAGGGACCCGACTTGGGCAAAGCTACTTAGGTGTGAGTCAAACCAAGACGCAGAGAGCGCCATTGTGAATAGCGTCCCACCAAACAACCGTCGCAGAGACGCAATGCTGCAGAACGCAACAAGCATCAATACGACTATTGACGGATTACGATACTAGGCGGGCTTACACCATCCCAAGTTTCCCCATACACCCAGCAGACATCACCACCCGCATACCTCCATCGACTAGAACCACAAGAGAGCGTCGTATCAGGCGCAGCACACCCGCAGATACATCACAAGATGCAATACCGCAAGTAGTAGTAAGCATCAATGCAACTATCATACGGATGGCGCCCCCTCACAACACACCCATATGATCCCTATCGATTTTGGTAACAAAATTTGTATTGTTGTCAACTAAAAATATCACCAACGTATCATAATAGCACGCTACTAAGACGCCAATGAACAAAACTCCACGTATCATAGCGCTGATGCACTAAGACATGAAGTTGAGTATGCCTGTTACACTTAAAAGTGCTACCAAACACACTCATCCCAATCCGAAAGATAGACGACGCATCGCTATGCACTACGACGCTGCCCACAAACGGTATGGGTGTGCGATGTCCACAAGAATGTCGTATTGCTACAACAAACCCGCTTACCACCAGCACTAAGATGATATGTCTAGGACACATCGGTAAGCGAATCCAAGTTTACCTCGGAGCAATTGCTCGTGAAGCAGCATAAACGCCACCATAATATTCCTTTTTAAGTCCCTAATAAGGACTAGTTATTTTGCTACAGTACTAAGAGCAGTCGGTCACACGACCACCCCATATAATGCTTATGCATCAAGGGTACCTTCTATAACAATGCTTTTGTTTCATAGACCTTACTTTCATAAGTCATTAAGTACCCGGTTGACCGAGCTTTGCTCGGTATTTTTCGCTCGATTTTTTTAATTCGTGTGTTTTGGAAATTATATTTAGATACAAATTACATACTGATGAATTATAAATAATATTTTTTGATCTTAGCGACATAACAGAAAAAGTCGGTCGGTCGGTCTGGGCTCTAACCGGGGTTTTACGATTTTGTGACCGCCCATTATACCAATAAGCTATTTATAATCATTACCAAACTGTCAAAATTTACCTTCTTATTCTAACTATATTGTAGCAGTTTTTAATTGCCTAAAAACACGGACAAAAAGACATTTTCTAAAAATAAATCTTAGCTAGATCGATTTATTATCCCCGAAACTTCCTGGACACTAAATTTTATGAAAATCGTTTGAGCCGTTTCCGAGATCCCGATTATATATATATATATATACATATATACAAGAATTGCTCGTTTAATAGTATAGGATATATGTAGGACTTCAACCTACGATTCTACTATTGTAATGCTATTTTATCATAGAGACCTTCTATAATATTGCTTTTGTATCATAGACCTTACTTTCATAAGTCATTCAAATATATGACTCTAACCCACGACCCTACTATTGTAATGCAAATTCATCATAGAGACCTTCTATAGTATTGCTTTTGTATAATAGACCTAATTTTCATAAGTCATTAATATATCCCATCGTCTGTCCAAACGCTATATTCTGGCGTCTCAAATAATATGCGCATCTTTCAAACGCCATGACAGATGCAAGATGCATATATATATATATATATATATATATATATATATATATATATATATATATATATATATATATATATATGTATATTAAGACTATTTTTGATAGTTGCATTGATGCTTACTGCTACTTGCGGTTTTGCGTCTTGTGATGGATCTGCGGGGACCTTGGGATGGTGTAAGCCCGACGATAGTCGTATTGATGCTTGTTGCGTTCTGCAGCATTGCGTCTCTGCGATGGTTATTTGGTGGGACGCTATTCTCAATGGCGCTGTCAGCATCTTGGTTTGACTCACACCTAAGTAGCTTTGCCCAAGTCGGGTCCCTTCATTACGGGGCTGCAGACTGTCTGCCCTCCACGATGTTTTATATAATAATATATCTCTGTAACTTTTCCACCATTGAATGATTGAAGGCAACTTGTTTAAAGAAAGAAAGAAAGAAATGCATTTTATTCCAGTTTAAGCATGCAGCATAACAAGTAAAAAGTAGTTAAATGCCAAAAGATAAATATAACTAATTTAAAAGTAATTTAATATTATTATAAATTTAAGAAAACCTTTTAAAAATACCCTGTGCTGCAGCAAGAAACCGTGAAACGGACCGGACTTAGTGATAGCACTGGTTTTCAGTCCAGCCCTTACACAGAGGCAGCTCGGGCGGCTGAGTGCACGCTCGCTCTTGATGTCGGAAAATTCCTAATACCTATATAATATACATATACATATGCATACCCATATTCATATATAATTGGACTAAAAGTAAAATTTGCCATTTTTTCCAAAAAGGATACGTATGGAAGCAAAATCTACAGTTTTGTATTAGTAAAAAATAAAATTAACTAAGGTAAATACACACAACTCGTATAAGTATTTTTAAATTATTTTAAAAGAAAAAGGAAAAAACAAGACGTGTGGCACTCGGGGACTGCCGCGGTAAAGCTATTGCATAGCATTTTGTATCAACTTATGCAAATATAACTATTTATTTATTTTATTTATGCAGTATTTCTTTTTCTTTGATATTAATTCAAGTTACACTTTTTGAGCGTGGTGACCGATAAGAAATCAATTTTTTTTCTTTTATTAAATAAATAAATAATAAATGCACTTTGTTCATTCATATTCAAAACACTTTATACACAAATTTTACAAGTACAGCTATTCACTGTTGTACATAAATACCTATACACCTATATACAGACCGTGCCACGAAAGATGAGACTTGGCGAGCGTCAGTAGTGGGGAGCTTGCGCAGGTACTGTCGTGTACGAAATATTATCCATAATTTTTATATCTATTCAGGGATTTTTCGACGACATTTGAAATTAACACAACGTAACAAAATTCTGAAAAATATTTATTACGAAATAGTAAATTTAAAGATAAAAATGGCTGATTATCCTAGTCACTGTCACTGTCAATAAATGATACACCAGCGGGAAGATTATCGTTTGTAACGCGGCTGCAACCAGGTACATTAACTCTAGAAAATACACTACTTGTTCCAGGAGTTAACAGATTATCGTTTTCGTCAGATGACGATGAGGAACTACCTGAGTCCCCTGAGTCGCTGACTGACGAATCTTCTCCTAGTCTGATAATTATCTCCGTATCCGTCAAATTGTCTATTATGTGATCACTTTCTATGTAAAATTCTTCAATTTTTTTTGTTTTATCACATAGAACTTTCCATTCATTTGGTCCCATTTGGCTTGCCTTTTCTGTTACCAACTCTATTACACGTTTGAGGTTCCATTGCACATTCTTACTACTCACATAACCTTTTATTGAAGCCCAAGCCATTTCGATTGGATTTAAATCTGGGTGGTATGGAGGTAATTGCAGTACGTCATGACCGTGTTCAGATAGTATTTTGTCAATGCTGAATGTAATGATTTCTTAAATTTACGCGAACACTACACATTGAATAAAACTATTATTTACGGATTTTATCGCGTTTAATTACTTTTAATTTATTTTTATTATTATCCCGACGTTTCGGGAGCTTTACAGCGCCCATGGTCACGGGGGGGACTGAGTCCCCCCGTGACCATGGGCCGCTTTACATAAATTAAAAGTAATTAAACGCGATAAAATCCGTAAATAATAGTTTTATTCAAAATGCTGAATGTCTTATATTGTTCTTTATGTATTTTTATCAATTTGTACAATTGTGGTTTGAGCATATCTGGAGTGTAGGGAATTCCTGTTTGGGTTAGCCAAGATTGCATATCAGCTTTCTTGGTATTTGAGCTTGGTGCAGATTCATACTCCTTATTGTGATACGGGGCATTATCAACTACGACGACGGCATTTGGTGGAAGATTGGGTATTAGCTGGGTTCGAAGCCATTTCTGATAATTTTCGTAATTCATGTCATCGTGGTAATCACCCGTTTTTGACCCCGATTTAAAAGTCAGTAAAGCGTTTGGTATGAAACCACTTTTAGATCCAGCATGTACAATAACTACGCGCTGACCTTTAGATATTGGTTTTTTGAGCCCTTTATCTGAATTATCAGACCAAGATTTGGAGGTACTATGCGTGGAATGCACGTAAGACTCGTCAGTATATACAATAGGACGGCCTTCTTGGCGATATTTTCTGACTCTGAATTTTTAAATATTCAATTCTTTTCAGTCTGACATTGGATTTTTCTATAAGAATTTTTCGATTATTTTCGGTCCTCCTCCATCGAAAACTAAGGTCTTTCAAAATGCGGCGTATACTTGTTTTAGAACCTTGAAAGGCAATATCATCACGCAACTTTGCTAAAATTTTATTAAGGGTCGGCAGTTCCTTGTTCGTAACATGGAAGTTGTGAACACATTTTTTTATCACTCCTTTGTCAAAGTCATCTATGTCGTTTAAGCGTTTGGGTCTTGACCTTTTTTTCCGGGAGTGCGGAAAGTTGGTAGTTTTCTCGGAACTGTTTCCTTCCTTCGCAATTCTTTTTACTGTAATTAATGATGTTCTAGTTGCGGCCGCTGTACGCATTTGTACCTGCTTCAAATTTTGTACACCTTCCTTTGCTTCTTTTGACATATAGGTGTACACGTCGTTAACCATCTTCCTACTTTGTCGTCTTAGTGTTTTACCT
This sequence comes from Parnassius smintheus behrii, assembly GCA_036936625.1. Lineage (NCBI taxonomy): Eukaryota > Metazoa > Arthropoda > Insecta > Lepidoptera > Papilionidae > Parnassius > Parnassius smintheus. The sequence continues at coordinate 13,023,249 of JAUPFT010000014.1, forward strand.
CGAGGCATAATCAAGATTTCACAAAGTTTCACTCGTATAGAACAACACAACTATAAACAAAGTAGAAATTTATAAGCACAAGTTGCACTTGTCTGTACTTGCGGAGTCAAGCGGTAAGTGCACGGGGCGCGGAGAGCGGGAAGCAACTAATATGAATGAGCGGCGCCGATGACGCCCGGTCCCTTCCCGCCTCAGACTTCATACCGCTAAAGAGACCGATAAATCGACTAATGCGCAACTCAAACCACGTGATGTGTCAAGTCTAATCTTTCGTGGCACGGTTTGTACTTTCTCATAAACAGCTGCTTATGTATTCGTCCGATTTCGGAGCAGCTCGTCTCGATTCGTGCGAGCTTCGTAGAGTCGTACAATACGTCTAGTTGCACGCACACAAACACCGTGTCGAAGACTGCCGAAGAGAAACGACGTTAGACAATGCACGGCCTTCAAGCCACACCTCCGTGCCCGTCGGAGTGGGGAGCGTGAGGTTTTTTCGTTGAGGAATTTCTGGATTCGGTCCCCGCGCTCAAGGCCCGCGATAGAAGCTATGCTATAGCTTAAAAGCTATGCAATAGATTAAAAATATGACCGACTTGCGTGCGAGCAACGAACAGCTGTTTGTTTAAGTCCTTTAAGTTATTGTTGGTGAAATTGTTTTTTGTGGATTTTGATTACTAAAAAGTGTTGATATGCAAGCTCTTCAAGTTTTAGAAGCTATGGAGCAACTAGGAAATGCTCCGCATCGTCATCGTAAGGTTTACCAGAAGAGATATGATCCGTTTTCTTTGCCCGATGTAGAGTTCAAAAAGCGAAACCGTTAAAAGAAACATGTTTTCATTAACATAATCTTAAATATACTTTGACATAAAATGTTTCATCAAATAAAATTTAAGTTTAAATAGACCATTGTTTATTCAACTATTATTTTTATCCCTAAACTTTACAATCCAGGATTACAAATCAAGTTATGGGTTCGATAATATCTTCACAATTAATTTGATGTAAAATAACATTAGAAATAACGTATAAAAATGGAGAAATTATCAAATTTTTGATCGAGTTCCTAACCAGTACACAAGCAAAAATGGCGAATAGTCATTTTAGCATTTTTTTAAGAAATAACGTATAAAAACAGAAAAATTATCAAATTTTTGATCGAGTTCCTAACCAGTACACAAATAAAAATGGCGAAATGTCATTTTCACATTTTTTTTCTATATAGTTATTTGTTACAGTGTACACAGATAAAATTCACTCTAATAGATGACAAATTTCAAACACCACAATCTCTAATTTTTTACTCTGCTATCTTCAGCGCTGTACAAGAACGGAACGATGTCGTTGAGAGCCGTGGTTGCTCACATGGTTAGCGCTCGTTATAAGTATCACAGTACGGGAGCAACCCGGGTTCGATCCCCACTGGCACCAATGAAATTGTTGCGTGCTGATTTAGCTATCAGTTGGAAAGTCTGTTTTTCTGGGCCGTTTTGTTTTGTTACACTGACATCTCGCAAGACCTTGGAGGTTTTCGGTTGCTTATTTTTTATTTTTCTTTAAAATTTTCGTCGGTAAAATAATATATTTATAAAAGTAAAAAAAAGTAAAGTTACAGCCTATATACGTCCCACTGCTGGGCACAGGCCTCCTCTAATTTCTGAGAGGGTTTTAAGGCTAGGAAATGTCCGCCACGCTGCCTCAATGCGTGTTGACGAACTTCACATGTCTTCGAAATATATATCTTTTAATTTCTCAGACATGCAGACCCGAGTTCGATCCCCGCCGGCACCTACGAAATTGTTAATTGCAATTGTGCTGATTTACCACGTGCTCGGCGGTGAAGAAAACATATTAAGGAAACCTGCACGTCTGAGAATATAATTATAATCGAATGTAAATCAAATTGACATAGGTAAGTACAGATAAAATTAGCGGAACATTAATAAAATTTTGAGATCGTTTTTTTTTTCAAAATTTTATTTATATTCCGCTATTTTTGTCTGTGCTTATATCAATTTGATTTACATTCGATCTCTAAATTGTAGTTTGCGAGGGTAACGGGGATCTATCAGCTCCGGCAAAACACATTTCTGATAAAAGCTATCTAATTTTAAAATTTTGTCTGCCGTCCAAAACGCATCATCTCTTTCAATAATATCAATTTCTATGCCAAACAGAGTAGTATCGAAATCCAAAGTTCAAGCAGGGGTCATTGTAGCGTAGTAATTTATAGCGCAGGTATAGCTATAATCATACGAACGTCACAGGCCGCAGCTGACTGAGTCGAAAAAAACTAGAATAAGCGCGCGTCACCGCGCATGCATGTGTGTGTAAGTGTCGTCCTCCCGCACCGCACCGGGGGAAACATTATTCAGTGAGATGCACGATAATTCATATAAACACGCGCGCGTAAAAAAATACGAAAAGGCCTTTGGAAGAAGGGGTTTTATGAAAAAACCACTGCATAAATCAATTACAAATGAAATTTATTGAATTCTTCAATAATTGAGCTGTGTCGGTACCGACTTTGTCTTGGAAATTTTACACTGCTTTTATTACTAATTTACGCCCAAATTTGTGTTAAAATTGGCAGTAAAAACGAATCTTTGATAGCTCGTAACTTTTTAATGACTTTTTATTGTACTATTCTGTTTCCGTAAAGACAAAATTAATAATGAGACAAAACGATATCATGTTTAACTGTCATTTGTATGTACTGTTGATGTACACTATCAAACAGCGGAGTAAAACCCCTCCGAAATTTCTATGGAAATAATGTCGATTAGTGTCACCTTAAGCAGGAGAATTAATTAAAAACTTTGTATATTACGGGGATTCTGGATAATTTGTAATATGGAAGGGAGTCCTGATTGCTTTCCCTCCGTCTGGCAATATACGAATATTTGTATATTGATATATGGTAAATTTTCAAAGAAATGAGTTAAACACTATCTTTGAAATTGTTTAATGTACCAATATTCGCAGTCATAATGTATTAAAATTGCTTACAAGTGGTGGACGCTACAATAATGCGAAATGAAAGGACGTAGAATCAATATTGTGATATATATATTAGAGATGGGCCGAATGTGATTTGAACCGAATCCGAACTTCGGCCGAACTTCGGTTCATTTTCGCACGCTTTCTCGAGAGCGACGCGTCGTGACTTGTTTACGCATTTAATTCAAATACCCTGCCCACACACCGCAGGAAACATATACCTACGAAAAAAAAACGTAACAAACTTTTGCCAGATAAGGCAGATCTTTGGTGTTTTTGCACCATAACCTGACTCTGGTAAATTTTAAATATGACTAGATAGATAAGAAAAGTTGGTTTAATATGATTGTTGAAAACAAAATACCCTTTAATTGTAATAAAAAATACTTGAGGTTAATGAATGTTGAATCAAAAACATTATTTTTTATTTAATTTACGGACTCCTATCCAGATGTTTACTAGGAGAATACAAAGTTTATTTCATTTTTGTAATATGGCTAATTATTAATTAGGCAGGGATTTCTAAGATTAATAACTAATTAACTAAGATTAAGATTAATGATAAGATAGGAACTGATTTAATATAAGGTTTACATTGACAATGTTCCGAAATAAATAAATAAATAATTGGCCATGAGTGAGTAAAAATAATATCTTTTATTTTACAGTATCTAATGTTGTTATATAAGGTGCTTCTAAAATATATGCCACGGTTGTTTGTATGGAGACTTGGCCAATCAGCTGACCGATTTCCATACAAAGTGCAATTTTTTTTGAGAATTGACTATGGGTTCCTTGGAGAAAATGGTACAGTATCATGAGTAGAACCACCAGTTGCAGCCATGGCATAGTGTAGTTTAGAAGCACCTTATATTTCAGTTAAAATAAGTGCAAGTAGGTATTATTTTTCTTGTACCGAATTTCGGCCCATCTCTAATATATATATATATATATATATATATATATATATATATATATATATATATATATATATATATATATATATATATATATATATATATATATATATTACAAATCTAAATTGAGAATTTAAACTATACGCGTGTGTGTGTTTGTGTGTATATAAAGAAGGCTACTTTTAATATCGCTCATTTTAATATCAAAAATTTAGGTTATCTTTATAGCAGTATTATATTTTCAGTTCAAAATTAGTACTGAATTTGTGATAATAATGAAATGTATGTATATAGAGTACTCACTCATTTTCTTTCACTATTTTTTCGTGACTTTCTTCATTAATAATAAATGCACTTTGTTCATTCATATTCAAAACACTTTATACACAAACACTGTGTCGAAGACTGCCGAAAAGAAACGACGTTAGACCATCGTTAGACAATGCACGGCCTTCAAGCCACACCTCCGTGCCCGTCGGAGTGGGGAGCGTGAGGTTTTTTCGTTACGGAATAAATTTCTGGATTCAGTCCCCGCGCTCAAGGCCCGCGATAGAAGCTATGCAATAGCTTAAAAAACGAAACAAATAGGCTAACCACACTATATGCTTAGTTTCATTGTTGGTATATTTACATTTTTTAAATACAGGATTTAGTATAATTTAAAGTGCCAAACCGCTCGGTGTCTATGAGGTACAGTTACATTACTGGTAAATCCATGCATCGTTAATTTAATAACAAATTACTAAATTAAAGAATTATCATAAGTTATTATACCTAGATTCTACGTATTAACCGACACCTTTTTGTTCATTGAGTATTAGTAATTTATATTTGTTTTTAAAATTATTAATTGTTGTAAGGCTACGTAAGGGGGGTGGTGGCAGATTGTGGTGTGTGTTGGTGGGTGAGACAAACATGATCGAAAATGCATTTACATACATTTATTAGAGAGTGCATCAAAATGGTTGGCGCTCACCGCGCACGGCGTGTGTGGAGCCGTGTGCCTCCCCTACATTTTTTTAAATAAATGTAGGAGAGCGAAGTCCTTGTATCGGGTATTTTGTATAAATATATTGTGAGCCTTTTCCAAGCGGGAAGGGATATTCATTCCCTGACTTGGTGACTACGGCAAATTCTTTCTACCATATGTTAATTCCAAATTTATACAATTTTGTAATCTCGTTTTCAAATTCTGAACTTTTTCCTATGCTACACTGTCATCAGTAAGAAATACAGCAGTCAAAATAATTTTTTACGTAAGTAATAAGAGGATTAGGTATGAAATTATCGTTTTTTTTTCGTTTCCTTATCTGTATTTTCGTAATTATGGATCACTATGCGGGAATATGTCAGTGGGCTGAAAAATACAACTGCGTCATTTAATATAGCAGCATTCATTGCTTCTCCCAAAAAGTTGACCTGCATTCTGACGATTCGCGCTACAACAATGAGAAACTATAATAAATAACTAAAAATTAACTGACATCCAATGAAAAATATTCTAAAACAAAACAAAGTATAGGTTATATAAGTTAAAAAAGTAAAAACATAATATGTATTATCAAATCGAAATTTTCAATGGACATCAAAAAATGCCGCACTTTATTACGCTTATTTACATTTAAATGGTCACGTATTGGTATACAAAAAAGGTTTACAACGATTGGCTTCAGGTTTCATTACTTTAAAATAATGACAATTAAACCTTATCTAAAGTCCCTAATTTTCTTTAGATGATTACTAATCAGTGGAAACTAATTATTTTATTTCGGTTATTTTGTTTAAATTATTTTTACGTAAATATTTGGGTATTTTCCTATATTTTTTTTTAATTTTCTCTAGTACAACGTCTCTGGTTAAAAATATTCTTAGTAATTATTAAGGTAGTTTGATTTGAATTGCTAGTCTGACGAAATTTTGGCCAAGCTGAGATTGCATTGCCCAACTGCTGTGTTGTGATAAAATGGCAAAGTTACAGCACTTGCCTAAAGCTGTCAAAGTTGCAGCACTTGTAAAATTGTTTCACAGTTTTATTCTAATTGTAAAAATAATTTAATACTTAAGCAATAAGTAAGTATTGAAATTACAAAATTATCGAAATATTAAATTGTAATTTGCAACATGGTAAGTGGTGTTATATAAATTCACGAAACAATATATTCCCACTAAGCCACTATTAGAATACAGTCTCCAGTTAGAATTTCCTGCAGCATTCAGAAACCCGAAGCTCACAATCCCGGAGCTCAATTTGTAACGCTATTCATTTCATAGGTGCACGGAACGAGGGAATTAACGAGGATAGTCGTTTCAAATAAATAACTAACTATATTTTTGAAGCCCAAGTATAGAAATTTTTTGACATTGATGGTTGCCTTAGCATATATACAAAACAATCCATAATTACTGGTATTAAAAATGGTACAAATATCATTGAATTTTCCATTCATGTTTTTTTAAACAAGCTAGCAAACGGTGCTAAATCGAAGTTAGCGCTTGATGGCAATTTAATCGTACAGCAATAGGTTGAACAATAGGTTTTTGGAAACGCAATGAAACTCTAAGATAAGTACATGTAAATTGCATTTATTTTTCAACGTATTTGCCTTTTAAGTTTTTGGATCTTTTAATAGCGTTTTGCAAGTTAGTTAATTCCCTTAAAAAAAGGGTTTATTCTGTGACTTAAGACAAAAGGCCTCTACCACGCATATCACCTCATCGTCGTCGTTGAATTTTATATGACGAATTTTTCAGATGAGTTAAAAGGTGAAAATCACTGGCAGCTAGCTTCGAATAGTAAGGTGAATGCTGCATCAAATGAAACACAGCAGTTTGTATGACAGCATTTGCAACATCAGATCGATGAGCCCTTGGCATTATCATGATCAAAAAGCACTCCAGCAAGCAATTTTCATTGACGTTTATTCTTTAGTTCTTCGCGTAGTTTTTTGATTAATGATGAGTATTAATTTTTCGGTTATTGTCTTTTCTTTACTTAAATAGTCGATCGTTATTATATATTGCGCATGAGACAGAAGACAGATTTCATTATCAAAAAAATAGCATACATTTTTAACTCATTGACAGGTGTCGTATTCCGAAAATTTATTGATCAAACTAGTACAAACAGCGTAGTCTGTTTACAATTCAAAGGTTCACAGATTTTAAAACTTAGTGATTATAGTGGTTTTGGCTGATTTGTGACATGCCGCGAAATTGTAAGATGCCTCGTCATTTTGTAAAAGTCACAATACGCTATTGTAGTACGGTAGCAAAACTAGGCCGATTTATTGTTTGACTTCCTTTTACTTTGTCAGAAGCACGAAATAACCCATAAAGTAATAACAATATACAATATATTGCAGTGCTTTGTGGTAGTGTTAGCTGAGTGCTGTGATGTGGTTGTTGTTAGAAAGATTTCCTAGGGTTTTCAGAACGAATAAAAATGCTGGTTGACTTGTCAGGGAGGCAGCTGAGGGCATAACGGAGTTTCCGTTTTGACTTTCCTTTGTTCTTCGTTTTCCTAGTAAGGCCCTAACGTCGAATCAATACCCAGCCTATGGTCGCGATACTTATAAGTTTTCTAGTAACTTTCTTGAAACTTCTCTGCCGCATTCCCTCTGGCCATGATTTTTTATTTTATTGAAAACCTTATCACGTACATATATTTTCGTTATATCTCATGCCTTAGCTTACATTATGTTACTTACATTAATACATAAGTGCGCATTTGCTGCTGCTCGGTTTAGGAATGAGAGCGTAAATTGGGGCCTTTTTAATACTACCTTGCTTCCCGCTTCAATCGCGCCCTAGCTTGCACTCACGACCCAGTCCTCAATGAAGCATCGGCGCGTACACATACGTTATTATGAACATGGATATGACCTTAAACTATGGTTTGATTACTCTAAAACCCATTATTGTTATTTTAATTTTCTAATAAAGCACAAGAAAACATAACACTTTTTAACATACATATTTATGTGTCTATAATACGGGTTTTTACAATTTTCATAGTAAGAGATAAGGTATAGAAAGGTAAACAAAGAACAAACAACTAATATTATCAATAAATTTAGCTATCTTACTTTTATGCACGAAATAACTTCTTGTATGGGTAATCAAGACTTGACTATTTTTCTTATTTACAAATCCAAGTACTTAGTTTAATATTAATTATTTAAAGCATTTAACTCTATTAAATCATAATGTTTAATTACCAAGAAATACGATGAAATGTAATCAAGAAAGAGTTACGTGGTCGAGCCCCAACTAGTTGTGCCATGATCCTCCTCATGCCTCCTGCGATGTTGTCGTACACGACGTCGACGAATTAAGTCAGAATAAAGACTCAATTTATAATAAAGAACGCCATGCATACATCAGGTTCTCGAGTGGCAGCCTCGTGCCGCTAGGCAAAGTGTAGGGCAACCCCACACTAGATGAAGTGACGACCTGGTAAGACATGCAGGTCGTCGATGGATGCAGGTGGCTCAGGACCGTGCTTTGTGGTATTCCTTGGGTCTTTTTCAGCAGTGTGTTTGCGAATAGCTGTAATGATGATGATGATGATGATTCATACATGTAAAACATTTACCAAATCATAACAGATTCAATAAAAAAAACATCTTGATCTCTTAAGCGAACGAAACGAAATATTGTAATATAGCTGCAAAGCTTTGACCTATTTTACTAACCCTTACAACGTCCCCAAAGTTAATTGCAAGCAAATTAGTCTGGTATTTACCTTTTCAAAGCTGCATAAAAATTATAAACTAAAAACTAAGCACTTAAACAAAAAAATAAAAATTAAGAACTTAACATTTCATTAAACTTAAAACATTTATATTTCATGTCGTCATAACATTGTTAGCGAGCTTGAAACTACTGCCAAGTTCGTATTGAACATCGTTCGTTTCACTGCTGAGAGGAGAAGCTTTACAAATTGAACAATTTGCAAGTTCCGAAGCTATAATTTATGTTGAAGGAAATTGCAATTTGAAAATTAGTGAATAGTCAATGTGAAGATATACTATGCTTCTTCATATTGGATCATAGGAGTAGTTTGTTAGTGATAGCTTATTAAATTGCTAGTTTCTTTCACATTCATATATAGGTAACACTATAGCCATAATACGAGTATTACAGGACCTAAAGCCGGCTCAAACCGGGGTGGTACCACGACCTCACAGAATACCGGCGTGAAGTGGAACCTCTGCTTCCGCATTTCGTCTGGTGAGTGCAGGTGGCCGGAGGCCCAAATCCCCCCCCCCCCCATCAACATGGTAGCGGAATTAAATAATGATAGACTACCCCAGGAGGGTACCAGCACCCCTGGAGAATCCCTCGCTGAGCATCCACGACCATGTTTCTCCACTCCTGAGCGTGCTCAGGCTGCCCCGCGTATTCTGGGGGGGGGGGGGGGCAAAATTCCGCTCAAGACTACAACTGCTCGGGACAAACGGAGCAACAAAACCAAGGCGACCCCTGCCACGCTGTACGTGAATTTCTGCAATATCAGGGGACTTCACTCTAACCTAAACGCCGTCCACTACCATCTCGAGACGGCGAGGCCGGCTCTGCTCTTTCTGACCGAGACGCAGGTGTCCTCTCCGGCTGATGTCTCGTATCTCTCCTACCCGGGGTACAAACTGGAACACTCCTTTGTGCCTCGGGCTCTAGTTTGCGTTTACGTCAGAGAGGATATCTGTTCTCGACGCCTCGGCAGACTTGAAGGTTCGGACCTGTCCATCCTTTGGCTACGCGTAGACAGCGACGACCATCCGCGCGTTTACGGGTGCCTCTATAGGTCCCATAGCGGTAATGCCGAAACAGGCCGACTCCTCGACCACGTCCAAATGGCTGCAGATTCGTTGCTACAGCAGATCCCCTCCGCAGAGATCGTGATCCTCGGCGACTTTAACGCCCATCACGCCGAATGGCTTGGTTCACGTTTAACCGATCATGCGGGGAGATCTGTTAATGATTTTGCCTTGGCATATGGTCTGACACAACTGGTTACTTCGCCTACGCGGATTCCAGATGTGGAGGATCATGCACCTTCCCTGTTGGACCTTCTGCTGACCTTTCACCCGGACGGATATCAGATTTCCGTCGACGCCCCTTTAGGCTCCTCGGACCATTGTCTGGTCCGGAGTGTTGTGCCACTCACGCTGAAATCGCGGTTGCATTCTGCAGGCTGCCGCCGTGTTTGGCACTATAGGTCAGCCGATTGGGATGGGGTGCGGTCTTTCTTTGCATCCTACCCTTGGGGGCGGGTTTGCTTCTCGCCGGATGATCCCAACGTTGTTACTTTTTATTCCTTCCTCTGTCGTGCCCATTGGAGGCAAATCTCAGCCATGGTTTGGTCGCTCCTGTAAAATAGCATCATGCTATAAGCAGGAGTGCTACCAGGCCTGGGTTGATGCATCAGCGTCCCGGGATGTAAACACCAGCGCTCTAAAAAAGAAGTATAATTCCGCCTCTAGGTCCTTCAAAAGAGTCATTGCCAAGGCAAAGTCAGAGCACATAGGCAGAATTTGCGAGAAACTAGTTCGCCTTCCTTCTGAAACCCGTGCATTCTGGTCTCTCGCCAAGGCTGTCCAGGGGAATTTCTGTCAGCCATCTCTTCCATCTCTGCACAGGGAGGACGACTCAGTGGCCCATACTGCAAGGGAGAAAGCCGATCTTCTAGGCTCTTTCTTTGCGTCTAACTCGACTCTCGATGACGGGGGGAGTACGCCGCCGACCATCCCGCGGTGTGAGTGCTCCATGCCGGAAGTGCAGTTCACACAGCGCTCGGTTCGCAAAGCACTCCTCTCCTTGGACATCCACAAGTCGAGTGGGCCTGACGGAATCCCCCCAATTGTGCTGAGGACGTGTGCTCCAGAGTTGGCACCGGTTTTAACGCGTGTTTTCCGGTACTCCTACTCCCTAGTCGTAGTCCCAAAATCATGGAAGACGGCTTTCGTCCACCCGATCCCTAAAAAAGGCGACCGCTCAGACCCGTCCAACTACCGGCCAATCGCCATCACCTCCTTGTTCTCCAAAACAATGGAGTCCATTGTAAACTGCCAGCTCATGAGGTACCTTGAGGATCACCAGCTGATTAGTGACCGCCAATACGGTTTTCGCCGTGGTCGGTCGGCTGGTGATCTTCTGGTCTACCTCACTCACAGATGGGCGGAGGCAGTAGAGTTCAAGGGGGAGGCATTGGCCGTTAGTTTGGACATTGCGAAGGCCTTCGATCGGGTTTGGCACAAAGCGCTTCTTTCGAAGCTCCCTTCCTATGGGCTTCCCGAGAAATTGTGCGATTGGATCACCAGCTTTCTTGCAGATCGGAGCATCAAGGTCGTTGTAGACGGTGCAAGCTCCGATTGCAAGCCTATTAATGCTGGTGTTCCACAGGGCTGCGTGCTATCGCCAACGCTGTTTCTTCTGCATATCAATGATATGTTGCATACCCGTAACATTCATTGCTATGCGGATGACAGCACTGGTGATGCTCTTTACACCGGCCGAGCCAATATTTCTCGGGAAAACGTCTCCGAGTGCCGGGACAAACTTGTGTCTGAAGTCGAGTCTTTGCTGAACAGAGTCTCGGATTGGGGACGACTAAATCTAGTCCAGTTTAACCCCCAGAAGACACAAGTTTGCGCGTTAACCGCTAAAAAAAACCCCTTTGTCGTATCCTCTCAGTTTCAAGGCACTCCCCTTGTTGCCTCAGCCAGTATCGGAATCCTCGGCGTCGACATATCGAGTGACGTGCAGTTTCGTGGTCACTTGGAAGGGAAGGCCAAATTGGCCTCTAAAGAGCTGGCGTGCTCAGCAGAGCGGGACCGTATTTCATGCCGGCACACCGCCTGCAACTTTACAAGGCGCAGGTTCGGCCGCACATGGAATACTGTTCCCATCTCTGGGCTGGGGCTCCCCGGTACCAGCTCCTTCCACTTGACCGCATCCAGCGCAGAGCGGCTCGAATCGTCGACGACCAAGTGCTTTCCGATCGGCTCGATTCACTGGCGCTGCGAAGAGATGTTGCATCTCTTTGCGTATTTTATCGCATCTATCACGGGGAGTGCTCTGAGGAATTGTTCGGATTAATCCCAGCCGCCAAATTTCGTGAACGCACTACACGGCAAACGTCCCGATACCATCCACACCATCTGGATGCTTGGCGGTCCACCACTGTACGTTTCACAAGGAGTTTTCTTCCACGTACAACCTCTCTGTGGAATAGTTTACCACCGGCGATTTTTCCGGACCGATACGACCTGGGGACCTTCATGAAAAGAGCTTACTCCTTTCTAAAGGGCGGGCAACGCGCCCGCAGTTCTCCTGGTGTTGCGGTTGATCATGGGCTGCGGTAGTCACTTGGCATCGGGTGAGCCGCGTGCTCGTTTGCCCTCTCTTGTATAAAAAAAAAATCTAAGGGCACATTCAAAATTTCACATTACGCGCACCCGGGCAATCCGGCTTCGATCGCTGGTGGCACCAATGAAATTGTTAGTTGAATTTTTAAATGCTGAATTATTAACATTTGATGGTAAAGGAAAACATCGCCTGAGAAATTAAAAAATAAAAGATATTTAGAATGCAGACGTTTCCTTGTCTTAAAAACGCTCTTAGAAATGAGTGGAAACCTGTGCCCAGTATTGGGAGATATATATTGTATCTTTAGTATACTAAAGTTTCAAATGTTGGTAAGTAGCTACTGTAGCTTATGATCATTTACAAGCAACTTTAAACCATGAGTAGATACTAATATGATTTGGCTTCATTCTAGGCCATTTTATCTACTTTACTAGTTGTGGGTACATTTCAGCTAATTTATTACCTAGATAAAGTACCTGGTGTCTTATTTAGATAACAGAGTATCATAGGGAGACGAGGAGCTTTACTATCTAAAGGTACTTAAATACTTAAAATATTGATACAGCACATAATTCTTTGGTGTATAGGAAGATATAATAGGAAGTATGTATTGGCAATGTTCTACTACAAGTATAGTATTTCATTTAATTGTGATATTAATTGTTTCAAAAATTTGTTTTCTTTTTGGAACTCAATTACCCCATAATGCTGGTTTCCGCAACTTAGCGACTAAGCCAGTACTTTGCGTGTGGGCAGGATTTGATGCCAATCGAGCCACCAAAACTCCTCGAAAAATCCTAATAATTTTTGATGTTGAAAAGACCTTGGGGAGCGTTCGTAGTGCGCTGAGGTACTTAATATTATAGGAGATGATCGTAGAGAACTTCAGCAGAACGTAAATGGCAGTAGTATTTCATGCCTATTGCAAATAGATGTTGATTAAACTAACCGTGTCGAGTTTGAGCGCTTGTAATTCTGAAATCTGAATTTGAGTTCCGTTCAAACGAAGAATTTTGTAAAAGCGGCTGTTAATAATGGCTAAAGCTTCTTTTATTTGTCTGGATTCTGTATGATTGATCGAAGATCTAACACCTAAGGTTCTTTGTGCGGTCTCACACCTGTGATGTTACATACACAAAGGGAAGTGCGATAATTGGTTCTGGTCGTCAGTGACATCATTGCGTCTGGAACCGTTATGGCCTTCTATCCTTTCAAGAGTGATTTGCTTCACCATTTTGTTAATAAGTTTGAAGAACTCGTAGATAAGCACCGAATTTATAACGTTATAATTAAGGGCCTGTATAACTGCCCTACTGTCGGAGAGTATTCGATCATATTTATTCCTTACTTCTCTAGCCGTGATTGCCACTTGAATTATACCCACACATTCAGCTCGAAAGACTGAGTCTTGGGAAAATAGCTGCTAATAATACGAGTATATATGTATGTTTAAGTCTACCTGATCTTTCTCAAAGCTATCTGAAAGAGTTGTTAGTTCTTTTGAAGTTTGATATTAAGCAGTCGACGGTTTCTACTGGACGCTATACTTTTTGTGATCTTATCACTATTTGCTTGCAGAAAAATTATACTAGGTAAATCTTCTTAAAGTTCATCCAAAATGCCTGCATGAGCGACCTCATTATTCCCACAGGTTAAGACTTTTTAGACTGATAGCTGATATCAGCTCTTCCTGCTGGATGACAAGATACTATCTTTCATTGTCAGAAGGTGATACTTGCCTAGTTAATTTTATGATGGAAATGAATAGAAAAGTTCAGCTTGTTGTCAAAAATAATGCCAAAGTATTTTACCTTCGGTGAAAGCCGCGATGCTGTAATGAACGATTTCAGTAAAAGGTACCTAGTAGTAGTAGCAGATTTCTGTAAAAGCTCGAACACGTGTGTAATAATGATAAATAATGATGCAACGATTCTCATTATTGACCACTGCGTTTATTTCTGCCGTAGGCACTGGTCGAGGATGCGGTAGATTTTTTTCGTCTATAATGAAACCAGTTTTATACACATAAACCCTTTCCATAGTGGTAAAAGCTTGTGATGAAATGTCAATTTAGCCAATTTAGTCTTACGGGTTTCATGAGAGTTGACTAAGTTAAATCATAATAAAATTATGTGGCTTCTTGATTTATTGAATCGATACTTAAACTTCTTGAGGAGTTTTTAATTTTGTCTTTCATGTCACTTTTTTTGATGATTAATCATTTTCCTACTGTCATTGAAAGCGCACAATGTTTCTTTTGCGTTGATGACCTTTTGAAACTTTTTCATTAGATTAAAACAGAAGAGGATTGTTTAATACTCCAGCGTTTCATTGATACTAAACTCCAATGGAGCGTATAAAATAGGATGGGATTCAATACTGCAAATTTTTTGATTTAGAGATGACAGTCGATTGATGGAGATATTATGCTTTTTTGTAACCCTCTTTTTATCTTAAAATTTATTCTTGAGGCAGTTTAAAAACATATATTACACAAGCACAAACATCTAGACACAAAATAATTATTTGTATTTCCGGGTGGGAATCGAACCCTTGCAAAACAGCGATTTCGAGTGCGTCAACACATTACACGTAGCGGATCCCTTTCCTTAGGAAATCCATTAATAAAACAAAATTGTAATTAAGCATCGCATTTTCTTATCTTTATTCCGACACTAAGATAAATTGCAAATAAAGAAAGTAGTTTATGTTAATTTATCTCCAGAAGATATATTAATCTGTACCCATTAGCGGTGTTTAACTCTGAGCTTTATTTGGATAAAATAAATAGGCTCATTAATTTTTTTATAGGATATGGTGACAAACGAGAATACAGTCCACCTGATGGTAAGTGGTTGCTGTGGCCCATAGACATTTACGTCTATCCTCGATTACGAATCAAAACACAGATGCATTGTCACCCGTAAGGACTAAGATGGAATGGCTCGTTTCCAGTAAAAAGTGTCTCTGGTTCTCTACACACACTATACGAAACACAGCAGCATTAAGCTACTATTTGACGCTGGTATTCTCTGAGAGCGTGGTCCTTCCCCAGTCGAACCGACGCATATGTGCTACAACTATACTACTAATTTAACTGCAGCATGGCTCTACCACGTATAAAGTAAACATTTATTAAAGAAAACATTAAAACATCTCAACATTTAGTTATAAAGATTCAGATTTTCCCGAAAATTCACATAACTTTTTGTACAATTAGGACTTATAAATATACACACAGTGCACCTGATGGTAAGTAGATACCTATATAAATCTATCTCTGATTATAACTATTCAGATGTTTTTCCTTCTGAAGACTGAGCCTCTTGGTGCTTCGTTACTAGTAAAACGTGTCTCTTTATCGTCAGTCATTTTATGAAACACCCCACTTCATCCCGTAGTTCTTGTTAGAGGTGTCTATAGGAAATGCTAGAAAGACTTTATGCTTTTAAGCAGTTGGAGTTATAATACGTATGACATCTTCTAATCGTGCGGTCGCCAATTTATTTTCAAAGCATGGTGATTATGGTAGAACTTGCATGTAAGGAAAGAAGTGGATGTTTCCAGGCTGATAAAGAAGAAGGCTATGCTTGGAGTCACTCTGCTTGAAAAATTTTGTGATGAAGATGACTGCTTATAGAAATAATAGAAAATCTTGCATGTAATCAGCTAACGAAGTACCTTGAAGCAAATAACATCCTTCCTGAGCTGCAGTCTGGCTTTAGAAAGAAGCACAACACTACCACAGCGCTTATAGAGGTCGTGGATGATATACTGACTGCACAAGCCAGTGGTGAGGGTACTATTTTAACATTACTTGATTTCTCGCGCGCCTTTGAAACCCTCAATATCCCATAAATTCTTTCAAAATTATATTTTTATGGTTTAAGCAGAAACGCAACCCAATGGTTTGCCAGTTATTTTAAAAATAGATCACAGCAAGTTGAAATACAATTAAATGGAAAAGGTAAAGCTATAACTGGGGAGCGCTCTGTGAACTGAGGAGTACCGCAAGGATCCATTTTAGGTCCCTTACTTTTTATAATATATAGTGCAGACATTATTAAAAATATAGAGTATTGTAAGTACCACATGTACGCTGACGACTTACAGATATATATATATATATATATATATATATATATATATATATATATATATATATATATATATATATATATATCGTTTAAGCCTTGTTGTGTTCAAGTAGCAGTGACAAAATTGAACTTGGATTTGGGTCGGATATCTTTGTGGTCAGAGCGTAACGCATTGGTTCTCAATCCAAAAAAGTCGCAGTACTTTATTCTAGGATCGCCAAATCAAATAAAAAAGATCACACTAAGCCACCCTGCCATTATTGTAAGCAACGAACCTTTTGTGAGAGTCACTGAAGTCAGAAATTTGGGGGTAATAATGGACGACAAACTTCGTTTTGAGAAACATGTAATGGATATTGCACGTAACTGCTTTTATAGGTTGAAAGTACTTTACCGTATTCGCAAGTACCTAAGTGTCACCTTACGTATACATCTCTGCGAGTCTATCGTGCTTTCAAAATTCAATTACGCGGATTCTCTCATAGGCCCACGACTATTATCTCGCACACAGCAAATAATACAGCGGGTACAGAATGCCTGTGCACGCTTTTGTTTCAATGTCCCACCACGTGCACATGTAACCCCTTTCATTAATAACGCTAATGTTTTAAAAATGGACTGTCGCAGGAGACTACACTTTGCCTCAATTTTGTTTGGAGTTATTAAAAATAAAGAACTTTTATATTTATATAATAAGTTGATTTGGTCTAAAGATCAAAATAAGCAGTATAACACCAGATCATTCAATTACAAGTTAGTATATCCTTTCTACCGGTCGGCCGCTTTCAGAGGTAGTTTTAAATATAATGCCACTAAATGTTGGAATAACCTCCCGCCTCCACTGCGTGACCTGAAAACAATTAGTGGGTATAAAATCAAATACAGGTTACACTTACTTTCGGAACAAAAAAATACCGATCTATAAAATAAACTGGTAGGAGGTTAAGTTCTTTCAACACGTCAGTAATCTCAGTCCCATAAATTATGTAGATATTTTTAATTTTCACATTATATAATATGTAAAACTATTTTATTTAAATATTTATATAATAAAATTACTTTTTCTGACAATCATTTTCTTACCTTTATTCTTTAGCCAACGTTTATTTCGCATTCTTAATAAATAAAATTGATATATTCAGAAGAAAAACGTTAATTCTATTTTGTACTTACCATCATTAGATTAATGATATCCACTATTTATGTGAATTTAATTTTAAAAACATATATTTTTTTTTATATATTCCGCGTCGCATTATAGCATGTGCATTGAGACAGCCGTCCGAGTTACGTTGGAGTGCGGGCCGGACTGAAAACCAGTGTCGGGATCAGAGCAATTCGTGTTTCTGTATCTCAATTTTTACTGAGTCCTGTCCATTTCACGGTCTTATGCTGCTACACAGACTTATTTTATATTATTCTTACATGTTTGTTAATTTAGGGAAATATTGTTTTATTTTCTTTTTAATTCCAATTTCTTGCTTTGTTTTGTATTTATTGTGATTAGACCGCGAATAAATGTTTTTTCTTTCTTTCTTTCTTTCCTATTCATTTATTAGTTACATCAATGGTAGTCACACTACGCTTTAAAGATAAAATAAAGTTTATAAAAGTTATGTAGTCTGATATGGAAGCCAGTCATTGATGTACACAAAATTGACCATCCAGTTTTATTCTACTATTTTTTTTTTACAAAAGAGATGTGATAAATGAACTAATAGAATTTGCAGAACTGAAATGGCTACGGCAGTCCACGGACACTCTGTAGACAAAGATGGTCTCACGGCCTGTAATTACATAGTAAGTTAAGTTAATTTTTCTAGAAAATCATGTAAGATTTCCTGGAACGATTAACTTAGGTGAGACGAGAGCCTGATGACCTGTAATTACAGACATACTTCTAGCTCAGTAGGGACGCAAACCTCGTTTATGCATTTTACTTTTAATATGTAAAATATCTACCGTTACTTGATATTTGTGTGAAAAATAAAATATTTATAACCGTCAATTTATTATGTATTCTATATATATATATATATATATATATATATATATATATATATATATATATATATATATATATATATATATATATAATATTATTATTATTAAAGATTTTTATTTCTTATAGATTTCAGACCGGAATACAGCAATCTTATAAATTAATCACTATTAAAGAATTAGAAATCATAATTTATGTAATATTATTTTTTATGTAAGTACTTAAATGCGTAATAGTGTAATAATAGTAAGAAAATGAAATAAAATAAAACAAATTTTAAATAAAAATAAAGGTAGTTACTTAGAGTGAAGGTGGAAGCAGTCGTGCCGAAGACTTACATTTTCTTACTAATTAATTTTGTCGGCTCGTTAAAGCCGCAGCTAAGCGTTTGGCTGCTCCTTAATGTATGAAATTAGCACAGAAAAAATTAGCAGTTGCAGCAGCGCTCCGCGCTTCTGCAACTGCTCCCGGTAGTGGGTACTGTTGTTTCCATCCAAGTTCAAAATTATTTTCCTAGAAAGTCCTTATAAAGTTCTACTCTTCAGATTTGTTTCATATTTTCTAAACTTATGGTTCAAAAGTTAGAGGGGGGGGGACACATTGTTTTTTACTTTTGGAGCAATTATTTCCGAAATTATTGACATTATCAAAAAATTATTGTAGTAAACCCCTATTCATTTTTAAATACCTTTCCAACAATATATCACATGTTAGAGTTGAAATAAAAAAAAATCACTTCCCACTTTACATATACGGGGGCTACCCTAATAAAACATTTTTTTCCAATTTTTATTTTACAACTTTGTCGGCGTGATTGATACACATATTGGTACCAAATTTCAGCTTTCTAGTGCTAACGGTCACAGAGATTAAGCGAGGACGGACAGACGGACAGACAGACATGGCGAAACTATAAGGGTTCCTAGTTGACTACGGAGCCCTAAAAATGTATGAATGACCTAAAAATAATTATTTCCGAAGCTGGGTGCCTTACTTCTGATGAGCGACAATAGCCTAACGGTAGAATGCGCACCACGTCAAGTGGATTTGATTCCGATGATATAAATATAACCTTTATATGTATATTAAATCAAAAACAAAAAAACTATAAATATTGTTAGTATTTTTGGTACACGAGTAGTAGAATTTTTCATACAATACGTTTTTAGATCGGATTTCGACAGTGACGTCTATTAATGAAACATGTTAAAACTGCATACAGGCGTTAGGAATTGAGATTTATTTGAATATTAGTTTTAGGTGCATCACTAAATCAAAGGCAAAATCCGTTAAGAAACTAGATGTCCTTAACAAGCTACTGGGCAGTAGGTCACGCCAGTACGATATCTCACACAATATAAATCGCAAGCATCGGACTTAAGGCAAGGATTAAATAAAATGTAGAGTCACACGAAAAAGCGTTAAAATATAATTTATAAATAAATGTAGGTTTTAGCGTTGCAGGAAAATTCTTTAGGATATAAACGAATCATTTTTATTTAATATAGAACTTCTACCACCGGTTCAGAGAAAACCTCTGTACTGGGAAAAACCAGCAAGAAACCTAGCGGGAAAGTTCTTTTAAATAAAGTTATTTTACAATGTATTATTTTATGCAATTATAAAATACACAGAAAATAACATGGCATTTAAATTTTGAAGATATAATCTAATAAAAAAATACACAAGTGACTTAGTTTTAGTCCTCCGGACTAATTGGGTACTCCGCTTTTCGGTTCCTTACGGCAGAATAAGAGAGTTATCCCTCTCACTGGTTCACTTATTGGCGGTTATAAGCAGGTCCGGTCAACTCTGTATGGACAGAATGAAATGCCTACGGGGGCTGAATTTTATTATTGCCGTTGGTTAGATAAATGTCTTGTTTCATAATTAGTAAAATTTTCACCATATATAAACATATCATTGACAGTAAAAGAATAATAAATATTTTCTTTTTGTTTCGATTTTTAATGAGTAAAATATTATATTTTTTCTGGTAGCACTAAACTATCTATATAATTCTCATAATACGGCGCCAACGTATAAATTATTGTTGTTCATGATTGGTTGTTACGTTTGTTTTGCTTGTGTTTTTTCTAAGATTTTGCTAGTTTATGACGTAGAGTTGAGATTAATTTCCTTCGTTATGTATACGAATGTGCAATGTATTAGTCAGTGATTCGTAGTGAAATACGAAATAGTAACTCTAAAAACTACGCTCCAATGGTAGATAAAGAAAACAGAAAAAGTGTTCTAAGTGCAACAGCTCACCAACCGCTGACAACATTAAATTATTTAGTTTTCCGAAACGCGGAGTAAAGTATATTTTGCGGTATGTATACACTATGCACATACACTATTTAATAAGTTCTAACGTTAAGGTAAATCTCTTTTGTACAACTTACAATGAAAGATTGTTTCTCTTTAACCGTTTATTGGTGGGTAAACGACTAGAAGACCTACTTTGATAATATTTGTAGTTAATAATTGTATTTTTTATTTTCAGTTGTAAATTGTGAGCGAAATACTATAATCCTTCCCAAAAACATACTACTTTAGCTTTCCAGACCAAGCTACATAATGAGCCCAGAATGTTGCGTAAAACATTTTCATGATGGTTAATTTAATGATGCAACCAAGAAAAAGCTCTTAAGAACTGCAGTCCCATGTGATGTAAGTAAAATGTATAATGTATATTGTAATTAACGTATATAGTTAAAACGTTACCTCCACACTAGGATTTTCTCCTGCATCGTTACCGCTATCGTTAGTTACGTACATAAATTTCACATGGACAAAAATCCAAACCCAGAACAATTATTTGTAGGCCATACAAATACTTGTTCCGTGCGGGATTCGAACCCGTGGCCCTTAGCACTGCAACTCAATGACACTACGCCACAGAGCCGTCATTAAAAACAAGTAAATTCATTGCTATAACCGTGAAACTTTGTGGAGTTTTTTGTATTTTAGTTAAGGATTACTCAGATTTTGTATATGGGGGTTCCTATATTCAGAAGTGGACTTTGATAGAATGTAATTAAGATGATGATGATTATTCAGATGACCATCATCTGGATCTAACAGAGATGGACAGAACACTTACAGTAGTTTGAATCCTGTTAATGCCTTTAACCAATTTATAATAATTGTATAAGACAAGGCATCCAAAGCATTGAAGTCTATAAAGTTAGCACAAGCCCTTACTTACATTATTAAAAGTGCAAAAATGTGCATATTATTTTTAACAATCTTTTTTTTAAACAACAATAAACCTTAAAAAAGTTCAGGCATCACATTCTATGAATAATTACATTTTGTCCTAAACCTATCAAATTTAAAGGCACAACACAGTAGAAATACATGCATCGAACGGTTCTCAAACATTAGATAAACACAAGACTTTTCTTATTTCACATAGTTATTGTATTTACTATTTTATTTTGTTATATTAAGTGTAAAAGTGTATTGTAGAGCAAGTTGGATGAACAAAATCCACCAATTTATTTTGTATCGGTAGAAAGGTAATGTAGTGCCATGAGTAAGGACTGGTTTACTATGAAAGTAATGTCAATGAATATAATGTTAATTTAATTTTATATTATATATTTATTTCAGTTTTTATTTACTTCCAGACTGACAAAGGGTATTCCCATTTTATTTAGTGGAATCACAAGCTGATTCCTCGCAAATTATTGCTGCAAAAGCACAAGCAGGCTCTTCAAAAAGGACAACATTAGGAGGAAAATATTATATCCACTGAAGAACAACTACAAAGCAAAGCATATCAGATAATGTTGAACCTGAAAAACCAAGTACACTATATGAAAAATTTTTAAATTACATAAGGAAAATTTTTGTAATCTAATATTTAATATGTTTTATACTTTTGAATTAAAATTATTCTATTTATAAGCTGCATTTAATACTTAAAATATTGCATATAATATAGAGATACCTAATATTATCAAAACAAAATTATTATTTGTGGATATTGCACCCAGTACTTGTGTAAGCTCCTACTTATTTATTAATTAACTTGTTTTTGATTAAAATATTGATATTTTGGTTATTGTAGACATTCTGTAATTCGTGAAGCATATTTTTAATTCATTCATGATTGTAAATCTTATGTATTATGTTTATCATTGATATATATCAATCATTATTTCACATAATTAATTGAAATATTGCAATCAATTTTGATCTTCTTTTCATGTTTAAATTCATCAAATGTCTTTATAGAAAAACTAAGCTGCTGGAGAAATTTTGTGTTAATTTATGTATGTTCTTTTTATTTTAACTTGTATTTGTATATTGAATAAATAAATAGAAATTTTATAATTCTTGTTCTTTTATTTAGTGCTGGGATAAGCAAACTAAAAATACCTCAAATAAAAAAAAACAAAAAATACCACGGTCAAATTTTCCCGCCACACGAGACAACTGCACGTTAGGTTGACCATTAGGGTAGAGCGAAAAAAATTTTTCACCTTATCATAATGTATTAGTGCGCAAAAGGTGCCTTTAGGAATTAAATTAACTCATGAAAAATATTATTTGGATTTATTCAGAGTAACTGCCTCCGCAAGGTAATTGAAATTTTATAAAAATATTATTTTCGACCCAGGATTGACGCTATGTAAATATGCTAATATTAAATAAATTGTAGCATTTTGTTTAACTTTTTAGTTTAAAATATAGCATATTTTCATTATAAATCAATAAAAAACCAAGTTTTACGTAAACTTACTTCAAACCAAGGTCGTGATGCCGCACGCGGGAATAAATTTTGTCGTGCGTACGGGAGGTGATTTGTCGCGCATTTATCGTGTCACTGCCAGTATGCTATTACTTTTAAATATGAAATGTCACACTTTAATCTATTTCACAATATTTCTTCATTTTAATGATCACAGATAATAATGAACGAGGAAAGAGTGAATAGCAGAGTCGGAAAGGGACGTCCTAGGCGAAAATTTATCGACCAAATTGGCGATTTATTGAAAACGGGCCAAATTAGGAGTACCCTTAACCGACGAGCATGTATGCGGAGGTGTATGGATGTGAAGGAGGCGAGAGAGGTGTGTCAGGATTGTGCCAAATGGAAGTCTGTAGTCTCTACCTACCCCTCTGGGTGACAGGCGTGAGTGTTTATGTATGTATGTATGTAGATAATAAAAAGCACATTCGTGAATTGGCAGCCCGACGTATATTAAAAGTACAGAGTACATACAGCAATCCCCTGCACCAAGGCTATTAGAGATGCCTGATATTAATTTCAGCGCAACAACCTACATGGATATGATAAATTCGCAACTCACCATTACTGAATCGCCGATCTTGAAATACTTAAGTGACCAAGAAATTCAGGAAATAGTCCATTCTGGTGGTGAAGGAACTTTTGTTTATACGTCTCCCATGTCATACCCAGACTATTGAGCGAGCTGTGAAGTTGACGACAGAAGCGGCCATTTCTCATTGTAAGGATTCTCACGAGGATCATCACGATTAGGGACCGTACAGGCCAAATTGGAATCCCGTAAGAAAATGCCAAAATTCGAGACAAAGAGAGATTTTAAGCCAATTTGACGATTTGATTTTTAAGACATAGGATTGAATTTTGTTTCACTTTTTCATTAAATTACATTATCAGTATTGTAACTATATTATTGAGTTTCATTTATAACCCCTAGATATCCCTTATTTATTATTTATCTTATACCAAACATACTAAACTTTTTCGATAAAACATTAAACATTAAGGGCCATGCGGACGCAGATGTTATTCAATTGAGCTGAAAAAAAGGTAAGTTGACTCCCGTGCTATCACGATTTAAAATAAGAAAAAAATTATTTTTTCATACAACGGCGCTCCTTACGGACCATAGATGGAGCTAGTAAGTACATTTCTTATATTTTGTAAGAAGTTATTGTTCTTCTCCGATACGAGTAATAGTGATCTGTGGTTATAAGAAAATTGACTGATCTATTCGTTACAGCCGACTTTTATACATCATCTATAATACTAATGTAGGTTTGCCGGAAGTTGACAAGCTTACGGCGTCAGTTGTTACTATTAAATTGTCATTTATTTATTCTTATTTAATTATCTGAACAAACCAGCAAATGAGAGTAACTTTTTTAGTAACTAGTCAGCGCTTAATTATTCGATAAGCTAGTAAACCAATATCAGTAAATAAATAACGTGATACAAACTTAATTTGAATCATCTATACATATAATAAAACAGTAACGAAAAAAAAACTGTACATTGAGTATTTTCGAGAAAAAATAAGTGGCTTTTGTTAGAAAAACGTAACTGATGACAAAAAGTGACTTTTTAGAATTTTTGTCTGTTTGTCTGTTTGTCTGTTTGTCTGTGTGTATGGTACGGCTTCACGCCCAAACTACTGAATAGATTGATTTGAAATTCAGCAAAAATGTTCTTTGTAAACCAAGGAAGGCTTTAGGCTACATATTATCACGCCGTATGTTATAGGGGGTAAGCAGTATTGATTTGAAAAGGTTTTTCTCTGTAATTGAATGCACAAAATAATTGAATGCACAAAATGATATGTTATTAGTTAAAATTAAAATAAAAATTTAACTCTGGGAACATAATAATCACGCTATTTTTATAAAGGAGCGGGGCAGTAATATTATAAATTGCAAGGGAACAGCTGTTTAACAATATATCGACCGTCAAAAATGTTTACCGCATTAATTGGTGCAAGCTTAAATCCCATAATATTGTTTTGAAAAATCGTAATTTTTGTTTAATTTTTGCACTTTTTATCTATATCTATACATATAATAAAACAGTAACGAAAAAAAAACTGTACTTTGAGTATTTTCGAGAAAAAATAAGTGGCTTTTGTTAGAAAAACGTAACTGATGACAAAAAAAGACTTTTAAGAATTTTTGTCTGTTTGTCTGTGTGTATGGTACGGCTTCACGCCCAAACTACTGAATAGATTGATTTGAAATTCAGCAAAAATGTTCTTTGTAAACCAAGGAAGGCTTTAGGCTACATATTATCACGCCGTATGTTATAAGGGGTAAGCAGTATTGATTTGAAAATGGTTTTTCTCTGTAATTGAATGCACAAAATAATTGAATGCACAAAATGATATGTTATTAGTTAAAATAAAAATAAAAATTTAACTCTGGGAACATAATAATCACGCTATTTTTATAAAGGAGCGGGGCAGTAATATTATAAATTGCAAGGGAACAGCTGTTTAACAATATGTCGACCGTCAAAAATGTTTACCGCGTTAAATGGTGCAAGTTTAAATCCCATAATATTGTTTTGAAAAATCGTAATTTTTGTTTAATTTTTGCACTTTTTATCTATATCTATATATATAATAAAACAGTAACGAAAAAAAAACTGTACATTGAGTATTTTCGAGAAAAAATAAGTGGCTTTTGTTAGAAAAACGTAACTGATGACAAAAAGTGACTTTTTAGAATTTTTGTCTGTTTGTCTGTTTGTCTGTGTGTATGGTACGGCTTCACGCCAAAACTGCTGAATAGATTGATTTGAAATTCAGCAAAAATGTTCTTTGTAAACCAAGGAAGGCTTTAGGCTACATATTATCACGCCGTATGTTATAGGGGGTAAGCAGTATTGATTTGAAAAGGTTTTTCTCTGTAATTGAATGCACAAAATAATTGAATGCACAAAATGATATGTTATTAGTTAAAATAAAAATAAAAATTTAACTCTGGGAACATAAAAATCACGCTATTTTTATAAAGGAGCGGGGCAGTAATATTATAAATTGCAAGAGAACAGCTGTTTAACAATATGTCGACCGTCAAAAATGTTTACTGCATTAAATGGTGCAAGTTTAAATCCCATAATATTGTTTTGAAAAATCGTAATTTTTGTTTTATTTTTGCACTTTTTATGTGCATTAGGAAATCCGGGAACTTTACATGTCCTATCTGAGTGTATGGAGAGTTTCACACCAATATTACTAAACAGATTGATTGGTGGTACAACAAGTTACATTATCACGAAGTCAAATCAAACTTTTGGTTCTAAGTTATCACCCTATAGAAACGGGGGTTACCTTTGTTGTCTGTGTAGGTTGATGTGTTTAATTTTCTTACGAATAATTATTATTTTTCTACTATTACGTACTTATTCGATAACTTTTCATTATTTTGAATATCGTTAGTATCGGATTAAGAAGGAATCTAGCTATGCCTTTTATAAAAAGATCAAATCTGTCTCGAAACTCAAGGGTTTTTAGATGCGCAGGTTAGTTAGTAGTAGCAGTAGTTTCTCTCGAACCCACGCAGAGCGTGAACAACGGCTAGGTGCAACCGTGAGCGTAATGCACTAAGTTTGTCCGCAGAAACTTCCACGCAGCGCCAATTACGACTAGAATTTAAACGAGTCCGCACTACTGCTTCTCGATCTCAGGAAAGTGTGGAACAACGAGAAATGCTTTTAGCTATCAATCGGGATCATCATTCTTTGTCACGCGCATCCGAAACGGTTACACAGAGGGATCAGAGGTTGAGTTTTCAGAATATCCGCTCTGAGACTGCTCGATCACTTGAGAGCAGTGAGGAGCGTGAGATACGACTTGCGCGTGACCAAGAACGTGGGCAAAGCCAAGGGTACAGCTATAGTTATTTGAAGATCTGGAACACCTGTTGTGGAATTCCAAAGCCCAGCGACATTATAACATATATAGGAATGACGCCTTAGCAAAAGTTGTTTAATCTGATGGGCATTTCGTGTTGACTTACAAAAATGAAAGATCTGGAACATCTCGAATCGTCTCGCACATCACGTTGTTTTTCCGTCCCCGGGCTCTTAGAATTCGAAAACAGACGTTTTAGAACTTCGATTTTGACGACCCCGTTGTCGCTGGCGTAAGCAACATCATCCGCGTACAAAGTCGCGTGCAGCAGCTAGTACGTACTAACAATCTTGTTTTGTGGGTAGGTAGTAAAACACAATATATCAACTACCTTACAAATTAGTTATTAAATTTCCTACCCACCTTATTGTCAATAATAGTCTAACACGTGCATGATATATTGCTATTACATATGAGCTAGTGCTGCAAGATGCCACCTTCTAGCGTTGGACTTAGTGAAAAGGTGTGCTAAGAGTTTGCCTGATCTGATTGAAACCTATTTTGTCCCACTTGAGCATAAGCTTACCGTGTAGTGGCGGTGAAAGAATATCCATTACCCCATGTCAACTCGTGGGCGTCGTAAGTGGCGACAGAGGGAAACAACTCAGGAGATGAGTAGCAGCGTCTTCATTGAAAAAATAATTCTTAATTGAAAAATTTGTTCAATATAAATTCGTTTCCAGTGGCTGGAAAATACGCTAACAAATGTTGTTTCTTTGTAGATATTTCATGCTTCGACAAAATTGAAACAATACGAACAACGAAACTTACAAAGGGGATATAATTGAACATTGATCGGGTAATGTTAAACGAGCCTAAATAATTATTTTCTTTGGGAGTTCTTATCTGAATCCTCTCTAGGGAATATTTTTAGCGTTCTTGGAAATAGGCTAAATCTTGCTCGTTAAGTTGGGTGTTCCAAAATTTGAGAGTTCATTCTTTGTACAGCAGATAGTACAAAAAAGTTCATTTTGGGTAGACAAGTTAAGATAACGGAAGCAGCAATTCTGCACAATTTTTCGCATTTTTCTAGCGAGTCTTCACTTGTATAAAAAGGTTTTCCACCAAATAAAATTATTTTCGCAACAAAATAGTACCCGTAGATCGAAAACTTAAATTGTCTTACAAATTTCGTATACAATTATTGATAACTTACTAAACATTGATTAAAAATGAATTTAGAGAACCTCGCCTCAGCCTAACCCTTTCAATTCGTAAACTTATTTTTCTCGCTTTGTACTTAGATGAATCAATTATTTATGGAGTTTTGAAGTGCCTTGCGGGGATTTTGGATCGTGAAAGATTATCTTTTTTTGTTTTGTATAAACCTGGAGTACGTATGATTTGTAATTCAGGTACCTTTTGAACTCCAGACACTGTAAATGTATAAAGGTCGGATCCTCTCAGCGGTATCGACTTCGTTCTTCCACGAAGCGCAGGATAATTTCTCCCTGCGTACTTTTGTCTAAACCGTTGGCCGTGTAGTGGCGGTTGAGAATATCCACTACCCCATATCTTCCCGTGGGTGTCGTAAGAGGCGACAGAGGGAGGCAGGCAGGAGATGGGCAGCAGCATCTTCCTGATAACAACTGTGACGTAATAAAAAACTGCGGTTGCCAACCCGCTCGCCAAGCGTGGCAACTATGGCAAATACCCCCCAATGAGTAAATACACAAACAGACGGCCCCCAGTCCCCGGCGGCCCCGCTATTCCTGACTACGGTGGCGACCATGGTAACGGCGGGGCAGGGGGTGCTAAGAATCTCCGGTGGAGGTTCGGTTGCCACCTACGACGACTCGACCTGGCAACATATAACGCACACACCCTGAGGACTGACGAGAAGATACTGGAGCTGGAAGAAGAGGTAGACAAGTTGCGCTGGCATATTATTGGATTATCCGAGGTCCGAAGAGAGGGGGAGGACACGGTAATCCTCGAGTCCGGCAACTTGTTCTATCACCGGGAGGGCGACCATCTGTCCCAAGGAGGTGTCGGATTTATCGTCCACAAGTCTCTCGTCAACAACGTTGTAAAGATTGGGAGTGTGTCGACGAGGGTCGCGTACCTGATACTCAGAATCACCAAACGGTATTCGCTGAAGGTCATTCAGGTTTACGCACCAACCTCGGCACATCCCGATGAGGAGGTGGAGGAAATGTATGAGGATATTTCCAGAGCCATACATTCCTCCAAAACCCACTACACGGTGTTGATGGGAGAATTCAACGCAAAACTAGGCACAAGAGAAAGCGGTGAGCTGAAGGTAGGGAAATTTGGAGTAGGGCAACGGAACCGAAGGGGCCAGCAGCTGGCCGACTTTATGGAGAAAGAGGGACTCTTTATGATGAACTCTTTCTTCCAGAAGCGGCCCCACAGGAAGTGGACCTGGTCGAGCCCCGACGGTTCGACAAAAAATGAGATTGACTTCATTATGACGACCAAACGCCAACTGTTCAGTGATGTCTCAGTGATCGCAAGGGTGAAAACTGGCAGCGATCACCGAATGGTTAGAGGCACACTGAACCTAAACGTTAAGTTGGTGAGGTCTCGTCTAATGAAGTCAACGCTCCGTCCCCCTCGTGCTCTAATCCAGAATCCCGAAACCTTTCAGCTCGAGTTACGTAACCGCTTCCAGTGCCTAGAAGATTGCAATGCAGTGGACGATATGAACGACAAGCTCGTGGAAACTGTTCATGCGGTCGGAGCTAAGTTCTGCAAGACCCGCCGCAGAAGAACACAAAAACTCTCCGATCACACTCTTAATCTCATGGCTGTTAGACGGGAGATGAGGCTGCAATCGTCAACAGATTTGACAGCATACAGGCAACTGAACAGACAGATCTCCAAATGCATGCGGCGAGACTTACGCAACTTTAATACTTCTCGTATTAAAGAAGCGATCGAGCGGAACCAGGGCTCCAAAGTCTTTGCCAGAGATCTGTCTGCCAGAAAGAGCCAACTGTCAAAGCTGAAGACTGAATGTGGCAACATCGTTTCCGGGACACCTGAGATTCTGAGTGAGATTGAGAGGTTCTATGGGCAGCTGTACACATCATCGTTGGAGCCACACGCAAGTGTGAGTAACGATCCAAGAGCAAGTCTTATCCGACACTATTCCGATGATATCCCGGACGTCAGTCTGAGCGAGATTAGAATGGCTCTCCACCACCTTAAAAACGGCAAGGCCCCGGGCGAGGATGGAATTACAGCGGAGCTTCTGAAAGCGGGTGGAACACCGGTACTTGAAGTCCTTCAGAAGCTCTTCAATTCCGTCCTCCATGGTGGCACTACTCCAGAGGCGTGGAGCAGAAGTGCGGTGGTCTTGTTCTTTAAGAAAGGCGACAACGCTCTCTTAAAGAACTACAGACCGATTTCCCTTCTGAGCCGCGTCTACGTGCTGTTTTCGAGAGTCATTACGAATCGTCTCGCACGCAGACTCGACGACTTCCAGCCTCCCGAACAAGCCGGTTTCCGAAAAGGCTTCAGTACCATAGGCCACATACATACCCTGCGGCAGATTGTACAGAAGACCGAAGAGTACAATCTGCCACTTTGCCTGGCATATGTGGACTATGAGAAAGCCTTTGATTCCGTCGAAATTTGGGCGGTGCTACAGTCCCTTCAGCGGTGCCAAGTTGACTGTCGGTACATAGAAGTGCTGAAGTGTTTGTACAGTAGGGCTACGATGGCTATCCGAGTACAGAACCAGAGTTCGAAACCTATCCAACTGCAGAGAGGTGTAAGACAGGGTGATGTTATATCCCCGAAACTCTTCACCGCTGCGTTGGAAGACGTTTTCAAGCTACTGGACTGGAAAGGATACGGTATTAACATCAATGGCGAGTACATCACTCACCTTCGATTTGCCGACGATATAGTCCTTATGGCAGAATCGCTGGAGGACTTAAGCATTATGCTCAATGACCTCAATAGTGCCTCCCAACGGATAGGGCTTAAGATGAACATGGACAAAACAAAGATCATGTTTAATGTCCATGTCACACCTGTGCCGGTAGTTGTTGGGTGCACTATGCTCGAAGTTGTTGACGAGTACGTTTACCTGGGACAAATAGTCCGACTAGGTACGTCCAACTTCGACCGAGAGGTCAATCGACGGATTCAACTCGGCTGGGCAGCGTTCGGGAAATTACGACATATCTTTTCGTCAGGTATACCTCAATCTCTAAAAACTAGATTGTACAACCAGTGCGTGTTGCCAGTGATGACTTACGGATCTGAGACGTGGTCCTTCACTGCTGGCCGTATGAGGACGCTTAAGGTCGCTCAGCGAGCTATGGAGAGGGCTATGCTCGGAGTTTCTCTGCGTGATAGACTCAGAAATGAGGATGTCCGCAGTAAAACCAGAGTGACCGACATAGCCCAACGGATTAGTAAGCCGAAGTGGCAATGGGCCGGCCATATAGCTCGAAGAACCGATAACCGATGGGGAAGAAAGGTTCTCAAGTGGCAGCCTCGTACCGGTAAGCGTAGTGTAGGGCGACCCCCCACTAGATGGAGTGACGACCTGGTAAGACATGCAGGAAGTCGATGGATGCAGGTGGCTCAGGACCGTGCTTTGTGGCATTACTTGGGGGAGGCCTATGTTCAGCAGTGGACTTGTGAAGGGCTGTAATGACTTTTGTCTAAACGGGGGACGTAAAGCCGTATGGTAGGCTCCACAAAACGCAATGTTGTAGTAGCGGTTATTTTGGCATTTCCATGCTGTTTGCAGACGGGTCTTGACCGCCGTCTCTTCTCAACAAGAGCAATTCCATCTCTTTTCTTAAAATAATTCTTCATCATTCTTCTTAAAATTCGAAATTTTAGTACAATATTGGTAAAATGTTTTCTCTAAAATGCATATTATTTAATAGAATCGCTGTATTCGTTAGTTTATGTAATTGGAAGGAAACAACACCGCATCCTCGAAAAGCATCCTGAGTTAGACAAGTTTTGTGCTGGAAATATTGTTCTATTTTCAGTAGTTGTTAGGATAGCAGCTTTCGAAAATGAAGAAATATTTTTCGCATATTTTTATGTTAGTGGCGAAAAGGTCGACGATGCACGTCTAAAAGAACTTCAACTGTTGGATGCAACAAAGCAAGAATGTGTTTTTTTTTACTTTATTTGTATTTGAAATTATATGAGACAATGTTAACTTATTTCTCCGTCTTTGAAATCCGTTAAGGCCTTTACAAAAATATGCGAAATAATTTGTAACATACACTTTTAATGCATATAAATATCCTATAATTTACCAGATCT
The DNA here is from genome assembly GCA_036936625.1 of Parnassius smintheus behrii. NCBI lineage: Eukaryota > Metazoa > Arthropoda > Insecta > Lepidoptera > Papilionidae > Parnassius > Parnassius smintheus. The sequence continues at coordinate 13,055,563 of JAUPFT010000014.1, forward strand.
CATAAAATTTAATCTACGCTTCACTCGGAGGTAGACTAAAAGAAAATGCCTTGTGGTACTTTGTTTTATTTGTTGTGCAAATGAAGATTTTATGAATAAATAAATAGATAAAGTTGAATATTTGAAACAGATATTTAAAAAAATTGTAGAAGAACCCATTCTTCTCCAAAAGGATACAGACAGATACGCTGAAGCGCAGAAAATGTTGACTTTACCGAGGTAGGACTACACTCGCTGGACTATTTGCGTGAAATAGCAGCATAATACCTACTGCTGTTTACTGTATGTTTATTCATGAAAACTGAAGAGCATTTTCGCTAGTAACGACGCATTCAACCTTAGGCCTTAAGGGTGAAAAGGCATCTTCGTTTTGATTCTATAACGATGATAGTTATAGGTGTCTATGAGTTACGGTTTTATAAGAAATGTTTTTCTGTCACCACGTAGTAGTGTTGTAAGAAAATCAACCACTGCATATTATCGTTGTTTCTGCACTAGTAATAATGATTGAACTTTAGTTTGTTAGACCCATTAGGTTAGTAATAGTATGTTAAAATCAATAAAACATAACAGAAAACAGAAAATCAGACTATTTTCACGCCTATGAATATAGGTAAAATGAATAAATTAATTTTACGTGAAACTTATTATTACCTATATACAGCTGTTAATTTATGAAAAAGAGCCTTTAAATATATCTAATCACATTAAATTCTTAATCATTACGGGTCCTAGATGTACATTTGACACAATTTCCTATTCCCGTTTTGCGTACATAAGACTATAAAGTCTAGGCAACAACTGTTTTTTTAACTTTTTTCAGCTATCTCAGAAAAAAATGAACGAGGTGTCATTCGATTCGTACTAACATGTCGTAGCATGCACATTAGTTTATATTTTTTAGTTTTTTATTAAAAATTACGAACTTGTGAAATTAATAACTTAAATTGAAAAAAATTAAATAAATATACTGTCTACTTTTATAATTGCCTTTAACCTAACTCTATAATTATTATTATTACAATAAAAAAATAAAAAGTAAAAATGTATATCTTTATAACAAATTGTATACGTAAACAATGAAAATAAATAATAGCAATTTTTTTTGAATATCGAAAATAAAGATAAATTATGATTTAGAAAAATTTGTTCCTTCATTTTAATTATAAGTGATGGAAAATAATTGTGAATTGACAAATATGTAGTAAATATATTTTCCGAACCGATTTTTATTTTAAAATCATCATTTCAAAAAGCAAAAAAAATGAATTATTTAATATACAACTCATAGTTGCCATATCCTTCGTTGGGTACAGCAAAAGAACCATATTCAAGATTGCTTATGCTTATTCCGAACACGAGAAAAGTAAGTTATTAGATTTTAAGTCCATTTTTAATTGTGAAAAACGAACTAGTTTATTTCGATGTTATAGTTGTAAAGTATGTCAAAATATATAATATTCAATTCTAATATTTTTTAAAAGGTGTAGGTACTCATAAGTTAAATTAAAATACCGCAGTTATTATGCTTTACTGCTATTTAAGCAATATTTTAATATTTACCTAAGTAAGTAGTTGTAGTATTCATAAATAATGCGAATGGATTAATTACAATACTTAGCGGGAAAACCGTATAACCGTAATTCCGCGTATACAACTTGTACATTAAAATGACCTCGAAACCAAGCTCAACTAATTGATACACACTCATGAACACGTTTTTCTCTCTTTTTTCTTTATTCGTAAAAGTTTACTGCTCGGCGCACACATAAGCACTTAAACATGTTGAACCTAATTATTTTCATTGATTGATTGCGTATTCATACGGTAAATGAAGCATGGATCTTTGTTTGTTTATAATATATTACTACCTCACCTCCATATAGTGTTAGCACCTGATGGTATTAACTAATAGTACTGCGTAATTGCTACTGCTGCCTGCAATATGGAATTTCACTTTCAAAATATAGTTTTTTATAAAACTGTATTGACAAACGAACTTTACAGTAAAGGTGGTGTGTGGCAGCCCATAATTACCTGCCGCCAACTTTAAAAAGAGAAGGTTACAATATGTTGCCACCTCTGAGGATAAAGATTGAATACCTCTCTCCTTCAATATCTGAGGAATTGTTCGGATTAATCCCAGCCGCCAAATTTCGTGAACGCACTACGCGGCAAACGTCCCGATACCATCCACACCATCTGGATGCTTGGCGGTCCACCACTGTACGTTTCAAAAGGAGTTTTCTTCCGCGTACAACCTCTCTGTGGAATAATTTACCACCGGCGATTTTTCCGGACCGATACGACCTGGGGACCTTCAAGAAAAGAGCTTACTCCTTTCTAAAGGGCCGGCAACGCATCTGCAATTCCCCTGGTGTTGCAGTTGATCATGGGCGGCGGTAGTCACTTAACATCAGGTGAGCCACATGCTCGTTTGCCCCCTCTTCTATAAAAAAAAAATAAAATACCTCAGAGCCGTAATTATATACTCTATACGATGATATATGCCCAGACACACTCTTAGGCAGAAAACAAGTCCTACCAACGCACAATTACATTAATAAAAAATAAAACTAAAACAAACCGTTACAACCATATTTAGTTTTTTACTGGATGTCATGATCATATTTTGTAATATTTTCTTTAAAATGAATAAAACAAACTTAATTTGGCGGTGTATCATGACGGTGTTATAATGATTGACGTTAAGAGGGCGAAATTGTCTGTCAAAGTGTATATTAACTTCGTTTTGTTGTCAGTTAACTCAATCCAAAGAATAATGTAGACATGATAAAATGAAACTATTCAAATATAGCAATTGTAATACAGATTGTTTTTACGTAGTTCCAGTCGTATTTAATAATTATAGAATATTATTATACATTATTTGAATAGATGGAGATGTTAAGGAAAGTAAAACTGGAAAATGTTGTACTTTACTTTACATCTAATCAACCAAGCAACGTGCCCGGCAGTGATGGAAAATATCTTCGGAAACGAAAATATTCCGATGACACTTGAATTTTTCCAACACGCAGTGGAACAGCGCGGTAGGTTTTTTTTCCTATTTTAAAACCCTCTCAATAATGAATGTTTTACTGCGGCACATACAATTATAGATTTTTAACTTTATTTTTAATTATTTAAAAACGAAATAACTACTTTTCAGCCGATTTCAAAAAGGGAGATAGTTCTAATGTATATATTTTTGTATGTATTTTCACCGATTTCTACGTCTATTGTAGACCGTATTTTGAAAACCAAATTTTCCACTATGGTTGGCACAATAGGGAATGAAGTTTTTAATGTACTCAACTGTTTAGATAATATTGAGATTATGATCTTCTATAGTTCTCTCAAAAGGTTAAAAAATTAACTTAAAAAAGAATAAAAGCCGACGTCGGTGCTTATTGTAAGAGGTACCTCAAAAGTGAATCTTATTATCATAATTAATCGTAATTAATCAATGCAATAACACTATTTATTTCAAGTTAACTAAATCAATGGCAACGTATAAAGAAATAACATAATACACATGACAAGGTTTGTATATCACACTCCGGCGGCTCGTCTCTGAATGATCCCGACTGTCAGTGTTGCTAAGCGCTAATTGCTAATCCATAGACAATATTTGACGTCACTTTTATCACAATCGAGCCAAAACTGAAACGATTATTTTATCAGATATATTATAACTTGACCATAGACCCTTTAGTAGTACTACTACTAAAGGGTACTACTGTAGTAGTGCTGTAGTAGTACTACTCTAATATATAAGTCTTGTTACAGTCGGCCATCCTTCAAAAACGAGTCCCTTCGTTTCTTCTTGACATATAAGTTAATATAGTGATACTGTTTTAATTTTTGATATATTGTACAGTTATGCGATGATGACTAGCAGAGGGCGTGGCTAATGATTGCGTCACCGTGGTGGTGGGGTTTTGCGCCCAGAAAGCCGGTCGCCGTAGCAGGTTGCAGGTCACTTTGACTCGAGTGGTCGGAGAGAGCAGTTGTGCTAAGAATTAGATATTACCTTAAATCATTAATTGCTGATTAATATTGTAAAAGTGTTATAAAAGATTTATATTACAAGTTTTGTTTTGAGTGCATTTTTATTAAGAATTTTACCTCTAATCTGTAATAGTACAATAATTCATATTTACTAAATTTACATAAATTTTCACATAATTTTATTACTAGTGGTAACCATAGTGCAACGTGTTATGTCTAATTCTGCAGCTGTGCAAAGTGGGAGTTACTTCCTTCACTCTCACAACGCATCACTTATAATAATTGGTTTACACATGGGTGGCTAGTTTATAAGCCAATCATGCCCGACAATATACAACATGCACAACATTCTCACTGAATCTTAACTATAGCCTACCTGTATGAGGGTTACTTCCTTCACCGTCACTCAGTCATCGGCTGCGGTACTTCAAGTCAATCATGGGCGACGAGTTCATACGCCAATCCTGCCCGACTTTAATACCCCTCACTCAATCAATATCTATAGCCGTGTGGTGTTAGAGTTACTTCCTTCACCGACACACCATCATCATCATGGTACTTCAAGTTAATCATGGGCGACGAGTTCGTACGCCAATCCTGAAGGCCGGCCTCATCTCCATCTCAAGTTATTCGAAGTGTACTGATGTTTTACAAAACACTGACATGTAATGTCATTCTACAATGATGTCAAAACTAAAATACATATTTTTATTGGTAGATTTATAAAATAACATGGGTAAAAATTGGTTACAAAGAAATTGGTTTCATTAGGGAACTTTTTACAGGACAATATAATTTAATTTAAATTTCATAAAACGATATTGAATTGGACCAATCGCGCTAAGTAAAATGAATTTCAATAATTTATCATATCGTTTGAAATCTATAACGTTCTTCATATTCAAAGAAACGATTGGAAAATTTGCACTCGAAGTGTCTAGAACAACAGTGGGTCAGCCGCTTTTCCATACATTCGAGTTTTGTTTTGGATTCGGATTTTTTTTATTTATTTTTATTTTTAGTTTTGACGTATTTTGAATATTTATACAAATAATTTATGAAGTATTATATAATTTTTAACACTTGGGTACATTTAAACACGGAATAATGTTAACGGAAAAGTAAAAAAAAAGCTAACGCGCAAAAATTTTAGGAAATGCTCATCTGTTTCTTTCGTTCCATCTCTCACGTTCATTACATACCTCCCTTTCATACGTCTTTGGCTTCTCCCTCTCTCGTGACAGCTTATGTTCCTGTTCGTGTAGCGTACGCGTGCTGCTTGCGCTTCGACTTTGATGAGAATTTCTACGATGATAATGTGCAACACTGCGGTGTTGATCGCTCTTTGAACTGCGTTCTCGAGACCGCTGCAATCGTAGCTGACGCTCACCTCAATCACTGTGGCTGCTGTGGCTTCGACTGCGCCTCTCGATTCCCCGTAGATGTTGAACTCGACCTTGTGACCGCTGTCGGTCACTGGTACGACACGAACTACGAGCGCGTGTAGAATTCGCCTCGGCTCCTTTATCACTCATTTTCCTGGAACTCTAAACAATTTTCATGTATATAATTATAAAAAGAGCGAATCTTAATTTTCATTCATTCAGTGACGGATGGTCTTTTAAAATTTATTGTATTATTGCTAATCGCAATTTTTATGTACTAAATTTTCGACATATAATGTAATAATATCGCTTTTTCTTAGAATTCGAAGTAATTTTCATGTATATAATTTTAAAATAGGAACAAATCTTAATTTTTATTCATTCAATAAAGGAAGGTATTCTAAAATTTATTTTATTATTGCTAATCGCAATTTTAATGTACTATGTTTTGGACAATTAGCGTCATCGCCTATCTAAATAACTATAAAAAGAACAAATCTCCATTTTATACATTCAATAACAGAAGGTTTCGACATATAATATAATAATACTATCATATTACTAACTTAAGTTTTGCACACATCGAACGCGAAGCGGAGATGTCGTGCTCTATTGTTAACAAATCATTTCCACCAGATTTATTTTGCACTTATATGATTAAAAAAAGGACGCATATAGCAAGAGGAGATTTCAATCAATACTTCTGACGTAATTATAACATTATTTATTAAATGGAATTAATTAAAAATAATTTCACCCGGATATCAGTGGGTCAGTATGGATGTGAACAAGACATCCTCCTAAAAACTGAACTTATCACTTTGATTTTTTTCTCTTTAAAAGAAAAACATGTTTTGGTAATTTATAAAAGTGAATTGATTATTTAAAACACTAAAAGAGCTTTCGAGGTGTGCCCTTTGGATTTTCCAATTCTTTTTAATCTGCTTACATCACAAAATCTGCTGATGTGGGTTGATTTTACTGCATTAACTTTATAAACTAATATTTCTAACCATATTTTAAAAAAAAAATATTAATAAAGAATACGTTAATTTTAACCGTAGAAGTCTTTTCTACCGTAGAAGATTTTTTAAATCTATTTTCATCACGAAAATTAGCGATCATATCGTATTATTTTGGTGCTATTGAATATTAGTTTCTCTATATCACCGAAGGAAACGAATATTTTCAATTACATTATGAGTTTATGAGGCATTTAATCACAGAATAAAGAGAATAAGGTAGAACAAGTGAAAAAAAATGTCTACCTAATCTAGTTAAATTGGCCGAATCGTGGGTCACTTCAGTGTCCTATCGCATTTAGTAGCTACATTACTTGCTGATATACTTGTAATTGCATTGATTTTTTTATTAAAACGGGAAAAAAATAAAAATTACTATCAATATTTAACGGTCGAGCTCGTGGGATAGTTTGGCACCAAACAAATTGTGTTGTAGATCCCACTTCTGATATGTAAGAGGTACCTCAAACGTGAATCTTAGAATTCTAAATAAAAGGAATTAATCAATGCAATAACACTATTTATTTCAAGTTAGTTAATTTAGTTATTAATGGCATAGTACAAAGAAGTATCATATCACAAACCTTGTCACTCCGGCGGCTCGTCTCTGAATGATCCCGACTGCCCGTGTTGCTAAGCGCTAATTGTTAATCCATAGACAATATTTTACGTCACTTTTATCACAATCGAGTCAAAACATAAACGATTATTTTATCAGATATATTATAACCTGACCATAGACTCTTTAGTATTGATGGAGTGATGTAAACTACTACTCTAATATATAAGTCTTGTTACATTATGTATAGAAGAAATATATATTATATTCTTTATAGTTCTTTGCTGCCGGCTTTTTCATTCGTCAAAAGTTAATTTTTATCTTTATTAATAATAAAAATGAACAAAATATTATTAAACACGGTTTGTCTTATCAGCGGTGGGTAGCAGAACCAATCGCCAATTTGGTATTCAAGTACATCTGGAAATATGTTATATTGTTACACCGTCATATATTGGAGAACATAGAATCTTCTCAGCATCATGATATTCACGAAGCTAAATAAGTCGATGGCGAGGTTATTGTCTCGCAACCGTACGGCTTGTTTGTACAAACTTTGATGTTATTTAACCTAAATTTAACTTGATTTTCTTATAAGGTCTCGATAAATCGTATATTGTAAATTCAGACAAAAGACATCGAGATTTTTCCAGTGAATTATCTTACTAAGGGTCAGGATTGCTGTCGCTCGTTGGAGAAAAAGGTTCCCCGTAGCATGCCCACAGAGGTTCCTGAAGACGATCCTTATTTTAAAGTAACAGATATACGCTGTCTCAACTTTACCCGTGCGGAAACATTTCAAGACGTCGCGTCGGTTGTATTCCAACTCGTTGCTCCCGGAACATGTTAGTTCATTTTTGAAGTTTCATGTTTTCTTTTAAATAGTATATACATAAGTTCTATATATTATTGTTATTATGATGACCTTATTAGGTACACGTTACAATTTAAATATTACAGTCAATTACTTTTACACCGTATATTTACACCGTACTGGTTATAATGTCCTACTCTTTCGCTCTTACGACTATATATGACTGGAACGAACTATCTCTGGACATTAGAAAAGCTTATAACAAGTTTCTTTTCGGAAACAAAGCTCGTGAACACTTTAGATAATCTTTGCAAGCGTGAATTAACGCTATTTACTACAGAATATTTCTAGAGTCAAATATTTTTCTTATTTATTATGCATAGATCGGCTTAAAGATATTTGTTTCTCAATAACACAATCGTCACTTACATGAGAACAATAACTATATAAACTTAGTAATAACAATTTTAGTGCGGGTATAAATAAAATTTTGTTGGATGTCGTTTTTTTTAAGAAGTGAATATCTTTGTTGCTTATTCAAATTATAAGGTGGAGGTCCAAGTTAAATAATGTTTTTAACTTTTATTTAATAATCATTTAGGTTAGGTATTAAGCTGCTGTGAGTATAGGTAAGCAAGTAACTTTTGTTTGAAAGCATTCAAAGATTTCGCCTCCTTTACAATTTAAGTAGTTTGTTGTATAACTGTGCTTCTTTATACGTTATATTATTTTTACCATAGTTTTTTCTTACAGGCGGCATTATTAACTAACTAGCTCGGCGTGTTATATATTTCTTTGTTTACTTCTTCGTTATAAACGTGAGTTGTGTGTGGATTAATTTATGTTTTATTTTGTATATTAGTATACATGTGCCATATGTAAAAAGTTTAGTAACGTTCAATAGTTTAGTTTCTTTATATATTGTTTTAGTTGGTGTTAAAAAGTCATAGTTATACAAAAAATTTATGATACGGTTTTGTAGCACTTGGAGAGGTTTAAGATTTGTTTCGGCTAAATTACCCCATACTTCTACAAGGTAAAGTAAGTGAGGTTTTACTAGAGAGTTGTATATTAGGATTAGGGCTTTTTTCAGAATACATCGAACTATTTTGTGAAGGCAGCCAATGAGAGAGGAAAGTTTATTTTTAATGTGTGTGAGATGTGCATTACAAGTTAAATTACTGTCGAGAATCAATATTTTTCTTGATTTTTTATAGTCAAAGTAAAGTGGGTAGGGAGTCTTCTGTTCTTGGTGCTGAAAATTATATATTATGCGGTCTTGGCTACATTACTAGTTAAGAGGTTATACAGAAACCATTGATCGTGTAAGTGTAAGTTTTTATAGATATATAATACTATATATATATATATATATATATATATATATATATATATATATATATGTCGCCGCAAGTACATCTTCTGTTGACGAAGCCTAAACTTTGCACTGTCTTTTAATTGTTATAAATTATAATATTATAATAATCGACAGCGTTATTACTACAATTTCATAACAGTAATTTATCAGAAACATAACATGTAACCAGCTAGTTCTTTAAAACTCTTTTTGTTTACAAATCTCTTTATTGACAACTTATTCCTATTAAAACAAATATTTATTCGATTATCAACGTTTGACTCAAATATTGTTTTAAATCATATAAATAAATAATTGTTGATTTGATTATTAATCCTGGTAATTGAAATTACTTAAGTAACCTAATGAATTCAATAAAAAGTTATTTTTTAGTGAAGTATTGACCAATCAAATCGTCCACCAATCAGAGCACACCTCAGTCATTATTACGTTTTCCTTATTGTATGTCCGCAGGAATACTCACTTCAGTTCCTGCGCTCGTTGGTGTAGTTCCATTTTGCTTGTAAAACTTTGTGAGAATTATTTGTGAGTTTTCATAATAAGAAGTGTAGAATAAAGTTATTGTAGTGCAAACTTAAGTGTGTTGTCTTCTACGAGCACTAAACCTTATAGAGAAGTAACACATGCGAATTAAAAAAAGAAAACAATTTTATAAACTAGTTGCGACGCGGAGGGTGCTGTGATCGCTGCGAAGTACTCCGAACTATTTCGAAGAGATTCCCAACACGATCGCTAGGGCGTGCATTGTAGTGAATTTATGCTTTCTATCGATATTGATAATTTTTTTCGCTTTTTTAATACATACTTTCAGTATCAGTAACTAGCTTTCGACTGTGACTTCAATTTTCCTGTGCAACTAAGAAATGCAATTTTAAATGATTAACTTTTCAAGCAGTATACTCAGGTAAAATATAAATGCCAACTTCGAAAAAAATTCAAGATTAAATTAAAGGAGTTTAAAATAAACTTTTAGTGATTTGTTGAACCTTAACATAAAATTAACATAAAAATTAAAATATTTAACACGTTGTAGAGCCAGGCTGCAGTTATTTATTAGTAGTATAGTTGTACCATGAATGGGTCGGCCCGACCGGGGAAGGAACACGCTCTCACAGAATACCAGCATAAAATAGTAGCTTTATGCTGTGTTTTGTATGGTGAGTGTAGAGAACCGGCGACCCTTTTTACTGGAAACGAGGCATTCTATACACCATGGGTGACAGACAACACATCTGCATTTAGATTCGTAATCGAGGATAGATGTAGATGTCTATGGGCCACAGCAACCACTTACCATCATGTGTACTGTGTGCTCGTTTGTTACCCTATCCTATAAAAAAGGCCCCGTAGGAAATACGCAAGATAGTTCGGCTCAAGGTCGAGGCACTACGAGGCAGTACGGGGAGATTGAAAAGAGAATAAAAAAGATTTTCATGTTTATTTATTATATTTATTTTATTAAGTGCTATTATTGATTTTCAAAATGAATTAATTTTGTATATATTCTCCTAACTGCACATTTTCCTTCCAATTTTTGATTTTTAAGTATAAATGTCATTCTTGTGTCAATATATTTCTTCATTGAACTTTTCGTTAAATCAATAATATGATTGGTTTCTTCGGCGTAAAATTGATGAGGTGTATACGCCGGGAATAATTGTTCTTCTGTAAAGCTGCTAAGAGCTTTATGGTTCGACAGTTCAGCGGTTATTTTTCCGTTAGTCACTATTAATAAAATCTTTCTTGATTACGGACTCGTAACGCCGACATATTTTAACAACCATTTGTGAGGGATAAATTAACCCTCCATTATCTTTGTAGAATATGAGACTCTTTTTATTTTATTTTAATGACACTAAAGCCTTTATACAGATAATACATCTGAGGCAAAACAGCGTAAGTATCGGACCTGTACATCCTTTGGCTACGCGTAGACAGCGACGACCATCCGCGCGTCTACGGGTGCCTCCATAGGTCCCATAGCGGTAATGCCGAAACAGACCGACTCTTCGACCACGTCCAAATGGCTGCAGATTCGTTGCTACAGCAGATCCCCTCCGCAGAGATCGTGATCCTCGGCGACTTTAAAGCCCATCACGCCGCATGGCTTGGTTCACGATTAACAGATCATGCGGGAAGATCTGTTCATGATTTTGCCTTGGCATATGGTCTGACACAACTGGTTACTTCGCCTACGCGGATTCCAGATGTGGAAGATCATGCACCTTCCCTGTTGGACCTTCTGCTGACCTCTCACCCGGGCGGATATCAGATTTCCGTCGATGCCCCTTTAGGCTCCTCGGACCATTGTCTGGTCCGGAGTGTTGTGCCACTCACGCTGAAATCGCGGTTGTATTCTGCAGGCTGCCGCCGTGTTTGGCACTATAGGTCAGCCGATTGGAATGGGATGTGGTCTTTCTTTGCATCCTACCCTTGGGGGTGGGTTTGCTTCTCGCCGGATGATCCCAACGTTGTTGCGGATTCTGTTGCTGATGTGGTACTTCAGGGTATGGAACCATTCCTTCCTCTGTGGTGCCCATTGGAGGCAAATCTCAGCCATGGTTTGGTCGCTCCTGTAAAATAGCATCATGCTATAAGCAGGAGTGCTACCAAGCCTGGGCTGATGCATCAGCGTCCCGGGATGTAAACACCAGCGCTCTAAAAAGAAGTATAATTCCGCCTCTAGGTCCTTCAAAAGAGTCATTGCCAAGGCAAAGTCGCACATAAGCACATAGGCAGAATTGGCGAGAAACTAGTTCGCCTTCCTTCTGGAACCCGTGCATTCTTGTCTCTCGCCAAGGCTGTCCAGGGGAATTTCCGTCAGCCATCTCTTCCATTTCTGCACAGGGAGGAATATTCACTGGCCCATACCGCAAAGGAGAAAGCCGATCTTCTAGACTCTTTCTTTGCATCTAACTCGACTCTCGATGACGGGGGGAGTACGCCGCCGACCATCCCGCGGTGTGAGTGCTCCATGCCGGAAGTGCACTTCACACAGCGCTCGGTTCGCAAAGCACTCCTCTCCGTGAACATCCACAAGTCGTGTGGGCCTGACGGAATCCCCCCAATTGTGCAGAGGACGTGTGCTCCAGAGTTGGCACTGGTTTTAACGCGTCTTTTCCGGTACTCCTACTCCCTAGGCGTAGTCCCAAAATCATGGAAGACGGCTTACATCCACCCGGATCGGGTGAACGTAAGCCTAAAAAAGGCGACCGCTCTGACCCGTCCAACTACCGGCCAATAGCCATCACCTCCTTGTTCTCCAAAACAATGGAGTCCATTGTAAACTGCCAGCTCATGAGGTACTTTGAAGATCACCAGCTGATTAGTGACCGCCAATACGGTTTTCGCTGTGGTCGGTCAGCTGGTGATCTTCTGGTATACCTAACTCACAGATGGGCGGAGGCAGTAGAGTTCAAGGGGGAGGCATTGGCCGTTAGTTTGGACATTGCGAAGGCCTTCGATCGGGTTTGGCACAAAGCGCTTCTTTCGAAGCTCCCTTTCTATGGGCTTCCCGAGAAATTGTGCAATTGGATCACCAGCACTTTTCACAATTCTTGCAGATCGGAGCATCAAGGTCATTGTAGACGGTGCAAGCTCCGATTGCAAGCCAATTAATGCTGGTGTTCCACAGGGCTGCGTGCTATCGCCAACGCTGTTTCTTCTGCACATCAATGATATGTTGCATACCCGTAAAATTCATTGCTATGCAGGTGACTGCACTGGTGATGCTCTTTACACCCGCCGAGCCAATATTTCTCGAGAAAACGTCTCCGAGTGCCGGGACAAACTTGTGTCTGAAATCGTGTCTTTGCTGAACGGAGTCTCGGATTGGAGACGACTAAATCTAGTCCAGTTTAACCCCCAGAAGACACAAGTTTGCGCGTTAACCGCTAAAAAGAACCCCTTTGTCGTATCCCCTCAGTTTCAAAGCACTCCCCTTGTTGCCTCATCCAGTATCGGAATCCTCGGCGTCAACTTATCGAGTGGCGTGCAGTTTCGTGGTCACTTGGAAGGGAAGGCCAAATTGGCCACTAAAAAGCTTGGCGTGCTCAGCAGAGCGGGACAGTGTTTCTTGCCGGCACACCGCCTGCAACTTTACAAGGCGCAGGTTCGGCCGCACATATACTTTTCACAATACTGTTTCCATCTCTGGGCTGGGGCTCATCAGTACCAGCTCCTTCCACTTGACCGCATCCAGCGCAGAGCGGCTCGAATCGTCGACGACCGAGTGCTTTCCGATCGGCTCGATTCACTGGCGCTGCGAAGAGATGTTGCATATCTTTGCGTATTTTATCGCATCTATCACGGGGAGTGCTCTGAGGAATTGTTCGGATTAATCCCAGCCGCCAAATTTCGTGAACGCACTACACGACAAACGTCCCGATACCATCCACATCATCTGGATGCTTGGCGGTCCACCACTGTACGTTTCACAAGGAGTTTTCTTCCACGTACAACCTCTCTGTAGAATAGTTTACCACCGGCGATTTTTCCGGACTGATACGACCTGGGGACCTTCAAGAAAAGAGCTTACTCCTTTCTAAAGGGCCGGCAACGCAACCGCAATTCTCCTGGTGTTGCGGTTGATCATGGGCGGCGGTAGTCACTTAACATCAGGTGAGCCACATGCTCGTTTGCCCCTTCTTCTATAAAAAAAAAAAACAAAACGTCACAATGTCATAGTTAGTCCGGCTACCGTCAGTTTTTGAATATTAATTTATGTTTCGATTTACGCAAAATGAGCTTATAGTATCATGAAGTCTTGCAGTGGTATGCTTGGGTTTGGGTTTAATTTTGTAAATTATAGGATCCCAAGCAGCTGGCAGCACCCATTCATCTTCTCTATTGAAATTTGGATGTTTTTTAATTTCAATAGCCTCGCGTATCATCCTTGGTAGGAATCGGTGTTATTTTACGAGGATTTGTGGTTTATCAAATATAATGTAATGGTGGGGACGATCTTGAATATGTTCGCAGAATGCAGACTTCCCGGAGCGTCGTTGCTTCACGTCAGCTATATGTTCCTTCACGCGGGTTTTAATAGATCTTTTTGTTTGACCTATGTAAGAGAGACCACATTCAAAATCTAGCTTGTTAATTATCGACAATACGAAATAAATATACCGCACTGCGCTAGTCATTAGCGTCACGAGGCTAATTATGATAAGGAGAGGTAGACATACATGTTTGCAGTAAATGCAAAAAGGACAGGGAGTGACGCGTGGCGGAACCGTCTAGTTTAGCTTCACCCTCGTTGCGTAGTAAAAATGTTGAAAATATTTTGGTAAAATAAAGAAATGTACTTACCGACGAGAAGTAATATTGTATGTTGTTACACTACATGTTTTACTGTTGTTTCCGCATCATTTAACGGCAAAACAAGACATGACGCCGTAAATTGATTTTAATTTATATTTTAAATGTAAGCCATCTCTTCAGTTCTAGTTTTTGGTCGCTACTGGCGGGAGACAAAAGTGTTCCGAAATATATCAGTGACTAGTCACTGACTAGTTGACAGGTTCGGGTCACCTTGTATTACGTCTCTATAGGGTTAAGTACTCGTAGGTTGTCTTAGATCTCTTTCATTACAATGGAAACAAAATACGGTAGCACGACTGAACCCTTGTCAAATGGGGACAGTGGTGCTGCCTCACCATAAAAACATTTATTTTTAAAGAGTAGCCAAAGTTCAAATATATGAATCTTAATTTAGTGTACCGTAATAGCAGTGTTTTAAAATAAAAGTAAATAAGGCTTCTACTTTCATTATTAAAAGCTTTTATTTAACTTCACTTGTACGTATGTCCTCGAATTTTGCAATCAATATTTGACCAAATTTCACTAAAGCTATCGGGCTAAAATAAGGCACACATGTTTGGTTCTCGAGACAATGCATGATTACTAAAATGCCGCCATTTTTAATCCAATATCCATCTTACCCATATGACCGCAACCCCTATAATATGGGTATGAAATGAAAGAGCTTGATGAGCGAAACACATTGTGTAGTGACGTTGTTCTAAATCCTATATGGTGGACGTCACAAAATGGCGATTTATAATTTTCATATCATTTCCTATGATATGGGTATCAAATGAAGGAGCTTGATGAACGAAACAATAAGTAAAAGTAAGTCATTCTAAATCCAATATGGCGGACGTCACAAAATGGTAATATATAATTTCCATAGTAACCCCTGTGATATGGATATTAAATGAAAGGACTTGATGAGCGGAACACAATAAGTAAAGTATCCAATATGGCAGCCGTTTAATATGACAATGTAATATTATTATGACTTACAGTAGATTTGATGATAGAGCTGGAATGTTGCCATGGCTAAAAAAAAGTATAGTTTGGTGGTGCTCGAACAAATGTTGTAAGATACAACACGGGCAGCAGAAAAAAATCAAGATAGCTGATCTAAGTTGGTGATAGAAAACTTAGTTGCTCCAATCCGCATGTAATTTTGTTATTGCAAGGTTTTTGGGGTCCCCGATTACGATTTTTGGGTCAAATTGATCATTGTCAAATTTTGCACCTAAATTTTAAATGAACGCCTAGGTGAGTGACGTCGCTCTATATCCAATATGGTGGACCAACCAAAATGGTGGACTAATTATTATAAATACATTCCTATAATATGAGTACCTATTATATAAAAGAGCTTGCTGAGAAGAATACGAAAAATAAAATGACGTCACTCTTAATCCAATTTGGTGGACTGTTGAAGGTGGAAGACTATATTTTTATTTATGCCCATGATATGGATATCAAATGAACATATGGATTCAAATGATAATAACAAGATGAACCCTTTGTTCGCTGAAAAGACTACGAATAAAATCACGTCCGCTTTCTTACTATTTTTATTCAACCTCTTGATATGAATATTAAATGAAGATATGGATACAAGTGATGATAATGATTGTTAGCTGAAAATAATACGAATAAAATGACGTCCGCGTACAGCTCTTTGAGGAGATGGTGTACTACTGCTCGCCTAAACGGTAAGTCTTAGCAAGTTCGTGTCTTAACCAATATCAACCTGCACAGCAAGGAGGTTGGCAATCGTGTTATTTTATTAGTCGTTATTAGGAAGACGCAGCTGCCCATCACCCGATTTGTTTCCCTCTGCCACGACACTCACGGATGATATGGGGTACTGTATACTCTTACACCGCTACTACACGGCACTTTCCGCATATAGTATATAGTATTGTCACTCCGTCTAGTGGGTAGCCGCCTTACATTTTGCTTGCCGTTACGAGGCTGCCACTCGAGATCTTCTTGTCCATCGGTTGTGTTTAAAAAGTACTAAATTTTAATAAATCTCTTTAGATTTATCTACAGACACCAGTAGTAAATTTATTAAAAATATATGGATTTGATGAAAAATCAATGAATTCAGTTCGAAAAAGGGAGGATGGTTTGCTGAAAACTGAAGACAGGAATAACAGCATCCCTTGGGTAATACGACCAAGCAAGAATTTATATTTTCAAAATGATAACAAAAGAAATTGCTATACTGTTAGTAAGTTACTTTCCGATCGTTAGCGATATTTTCTAACAATAAAAGTACTAATAGGTGCATTATAATTTCAGGTTTCTCAGAAGCAGGTAACTTCGATTTAAGAACAACCAGCATAGCAATATTTTTATGCGAGAACATAAACGACTGGCAAAAATTTTGCACGAACTAAATTCATGCTGGAAAGACGACTGTTTTTTAAAGTTACTCGGCAGATTAATATAGCTACAGCAGCTAACATATTTATGTATGAACTTTTACCAGTATTTTTGGGTGAGATATTTACGTATAATTCGTTAAATTAATGCGCTTTATGGTTTCCCATAAGAGTGCATATCTTTTAATATTGATTATTGAATAATATTAAAAACCTTATAAATTTAATATATAAGTTCCCTAGGACCCCAGAATGCATGTTATCTTTCAGATATTATGATTATACAGAAAATAATAGTGAACCATTAAAATTACATTAATTAGTTTAAGAATTAACAGACTGACATTGTAAAATTGCAACAAAATTCTGTTGTTTTTTTTCTCGTGAGTAATGAGAACTAGGAACGCTTTTTATTGGTAACCAGGCACAAATTTTTAGTCTTCTGGGAAAAGCATACGTCTGAATTACATAAATGTCTATAGGATATAGCATTCGCTTACTATCAGGTGGATTATGCCTTAGATTGTCACCGTTATTTCTATATAATTTTTTTTTAAATTACGGAACTTACAAATTTGATAATTTTCTTGTTATTTCAGGTCAAATATGATAAATTATGGTTTAATAATCAAGTCACTGCATACGATGAAGACACATTATCTATCGTATTTGCCGGGTACGTGATAGCAACACGTTTCTTTCACACGTTATTTGTTGGAAGAATCAAGTAATATGAATACCTACAATAAATACAAACATAAGGGAGAAAAAATCTTTTAAATTTATTTGTAGAGGTGTTGTAAGGAAAGCCATCACATCATGTCGTCCCGGCAGTGTCATCAGAGGTGACAGAGGCTAATAAAAGTTTGGAAAATCCAAAAGTGCACGCCTCATAATCTCATTTAATTATATAAAAAGAAAAATATCTCTTTTTGTATATTTGAGACGAAAGAAGAGATTCATATGAATATTTTTTGTAGAGAAGTACCAGTTGTTTTTTTACATTTTCATTAACTACAATTAAACGAGACCAAATTACTCAGTTATTTTTAAAAGAAACCTTTTCGTTGAAATTATAAACCCAATAAAAAAAGAATTATTTTGATACATTAATTATAACGATCGTAATCGTACGCCATCCACATATACAGACATCCGGAAACCCTCGATTTTTTTTTCAATCAGTTTGTTTTTACACTCAATACAGAAAATTACTTTTAAAAATAAAAGAAACATGACAACAAAAATTTTTTTCTCGATATATGTGTATTTTTATTATTCTAAAAGGGCAATAGTAAAACAATAAACACATTTTTAGCTCAGAAAATTACTGGATTTCCATTAGGTGAGAGTAGAACACAACCTCAAGGCTTCGCTTATAGGCGTGCAAAACAGGATATAAACAGCGGCATCTTCATGATAACAACTAAAAAAATAAAAACTGCTAATGCGAAACCGCCTGTAAAGCGTAACAACTATTACAAATATCCCTCTATGAGGCGCTCCACAGAGGTAGTTTGGATGTGCACTTTTGATATGCTGTTGAAACGAATGCTGAAAATCCGACACTAAATAAAATTTTCTTTTAGGAAATATGATTAAAGATATAACTACATCGGTGAAGTTATATATAGGGACATTTTATTTAAGCAGGGAATATTAGAGAAAAATCATAACTTTGAAGAAATCAATCGTCAAACAAGATCCAGAAGTAAGTTAAATATAGTTATATATATTAGAGTATACTTCCATATTGCGATAATTAATTAATTTAATGACCAAAAGAGATATATTATAGGAAATAGTAAGTTCTTGTATTCTTTAGATTTCGGAGCACTATTGTGGTCGCTTGCAAAAGGCTCACGACCTCGCCGCAAGTGACATTCAAAGAGGCAGAGACTTGGGAATTGGAGGGTATAATGAATACAGGCGTATATGTGGTCTGAAAGCTGCCAAGACCTTTGAAGATCTTTCTGATGTAATTGATATTGAGGTAATTATTTTTACCATTTACGATATCTGTTACTGTAACTGAGAAAAACATACGATAAAGTGGCATATAACAAAGTTTGGTATTTTCTTACAAATTATGGTAGAGTCGAAGCAGCTTAGTATAACTTCATAATGTATAATAACTTACATTAATAATATTGTAATACATAATGATGACCATTTAAATACATAGTAATGCCTCGTTGTATCTAAGAAGGTCCCTAGTGCTAATCCTAGTATATTTCATGCTGTTATTCTGTGCGAGACTGATTGACCTGATGACCCTTTCCAACTGACCCTTTTCTACTGCAGCCATTTTACTGCAACGTAACTGTACAACGTCAGAAAACGTGAGGGAACTGCGTACGAATAGAAGTAGTTCGTTTCGAACAGAAAGAATCGCGCTCTCACAGAACACATGTGTACAAAGAGCATTATGCCAATGTTAATTGTTAGATGGATTTAATTATTTAGTGCATATTATATTAAAAACTAACCAATTTTTTTGACATTTTTCTATCTCAAATTAAAATTTAAAAAAATATGCTCGTTTCTTCGTCCGCGCGGAAGGCGGAAAATTATATTATTTCGAAAGATCACAGCCAATGTGTTTTTCTCAGATCTAATAAACATAAAAAATAATTAAAGAATTACGCACCAGATTTTTCCCACAGAAAACACGCATTTTTCCGACAACAAAAGTAGCCTATGTTTTTCCGGCCCTAAAATTATCCCTTTGCAAGAAATCATGTAACATTGCGTAAATAGAACAAAGTAACAAATACACTTTCGCATTCATAATAATTGCCGTGTAGTGGCGGTTAAGAATATCCACTAGCCCATATCTTCCCGTGGGTGTCGTAAAAGGAGATGGGCAGTAGCATCATCCTGATAACAGCAACAGTATGACAAAAAAAACTGCGGTTGCCAACCCGCTCGCCAAGCGTGGCAACTATGGCAATATACCCCTCATGAACAATTACACAAATAGACGGCCCCCAGTCCCCGGCGGCCCCGCTATTCCCGGCTACGGTGGCGACCATGGTAACGGCAAGGCAGGGGGTGCTAAGAATCTCCGGTGGAGGTTCGGTTGCCACCTACGATGACTCGACCTGGCAACATTTAACGCACGCACCCTGAGGACTGACGAGAAGATCCTGGAGCTGGAAGAAGAGATAGAAAAGTTGCGCTGGAATATTATAGGATTATCTGAGGTCCGAAAAGGGGGGGAGGACACGGTGATTCTCGAATCCGGCAACTTGTTCTATCACCGAGAGGGCGACCATCTGGCCCAAGGAGGTGTCGGATTTATCGTCCACAAGTCTCTCGTCAACAACGTTGTAAAGATTGGGAGTGTATCGACGAGGGTCGCGTACCTGATACTCAGAATCAACAAACGGTATTCTCTGAAGGTCATACAGGTTTACGCACTAACCTTGGCACATCCCAATGAGGAGGTGGAGGAAATGTATGAGGATATTTCCAAAGCCATGCATTCCTCCAAACACCCACTACACGGTATTGATGGGAGACTTCAACGCAAAACTAGGCACAAGAGAAAACGGTGAGCTGAAGTTAGGGAAATTTGGAGTAGGGCAACGGAATCGAAGGGGCCAGAAGCTGGTCGACTTTATGGAGAAAGAAGGACTCTTTATGATGAACTCTTTCTTCCAGATGCGGCCCCACAGGAAGTGGACTTGGTCGAGCCCCGACGGTTCGACCAAAAATGAGATTGACTTCATTATGACGACCAGACGCCAACCGTTCAGTGATGTCTCAGTGATCGCAAGGGTGAAACTGTTCAGTGATGTCTCAGTGATTGCAAGGGTGAAAACTGGCAGCGATCACCGAATGGTTAGAGGCACACTGAACCTAAACGTTAAGTTGGAGAGGTCTCGTCTAATGAAGTCAACGCTCCGTCCCCCTCGTGCTCTAATCCAGAATCCCGAAAACTTTCAGCTCGAGTTACGTAACCGCTTTCAGTACCTACAAGATTGCAATGCAGTGGACGATATGAATGACAATCTCGTGGAAACTGTCCATGCGGTCGAAGCTAAGTTCTGCAAGACCCACCGCAGACGAACACAAAAACTCTCCGATCACACTCTTAATCTCATGGCTGTTAGACGGGAGATGAGGCTGCAATCGTCAACAGATTTGACAGCATACAGGCAACTGAACAGACAGGCCTCCAAATGCATGCGGCGAGACTTACGCAACTGTAATACTGCTCGTATTAAAGAAGCGATTGAGCAGAACCAGGGATTCAAAATCTTTGCCAGAGATCTGTCTGCCAGTAAGAGCCAACTGTCAAAGCTGAAGACTGGGTGTGGCAGCATCGATTCCGGGACAACTGAGATTTTAATGAGATTGACAGGTTCTGTGAGCAGCTGTACACATCATCGTTGGAGCCACACGCAAGTGTGAGTAACTATCCAATAGCAAGTCCTATCTAATACTATTCCGATGATATGCCGGACGTCAGTCTAAGCGAGATTAGAATGGCTCTCCAGCACCTTAAAAACAGCAGGGCCCCAGGCGAGGATGGAATTACAGTGAAGCTTCTGAAAGCGGGTGGAACACCGGTACTTGAAGTCCTTCAGAAGCTCTTCAACTCCGTCCTCCATGGTGGCACTACTCCAGACGCGTGGAGGAGAAGTGCGGTGGTATCGTTCTTTAAGAAAGACGACAACGCTCTCTTGAAGAACTACAGACCGATTTCCCTTCTGAGCCACGTCTACATGCTGTTTTCGAGAGTCATTACGAATCGTCTCGCACGCAGACTCGACGACTTCCAGCCTCCCGAACAAGCGGGTTTTCGGAAAGGCTTCAGTAACATAGACCACATACATACCTTCCAGCGATTGTACGGAAGACTGAAGAGTACAATCTGCCAATTTCCTGGCGTATGTGGACTATGAGAAAGCCTTTGATTCCGTTGAAATTTGGGCGATGCTACAGTCCCTTCAGTGGTGCCAAGTTGACTGTCGGTATATCGAAGTGCTGAAGTGTTTGTACAGTAGGGCTACGATGGCTATCCGAGTACAGAACCAGAGCTCAAAACCTATCCAAATGCAGAGATGTGTAAGACAGGATGACGCTATATCCCCGAAACTCTTCACCGCTGCATTGGAAGACGTTTTCAAGCTACTGGACTGGAAAGGATACGGTACTAACATAAATGGCGAGTACATCACTCATCTTCGATTTGCCGACGATATAGTCCCTATGGCAGAATCGCTAGAGGACTTAAGCACTGTGCTCAATGACCTCAATAGTGCCTCCCAACGGATAGGTCTTAAGATGAACATGGACAAAACAAAAATCATGTTTAATGTCCATGTCACACCTACGCCGCTAGTTGTTGGGAGCACTATGCTCGAAGTTGTTGACGAGTACGTTTACATGGGACAAATAGTCCGACTAGATAAGTCTAACTTCGACCGAGAGGTTAATCGACGGATTCAACTCGGCTGGGCACCGTTCGGGAAATTGCGACATGTCTTCTCGTCAGGTATACCTCAATCTCTAAAAACTAGAGTGTACAACCAGTGCGTGTTGTCAGTGATGACTTACGGATCTGAGACGTGGTCCTTCACTGCTGGCCGTATGAGGACGCTCAAGATCGCTCAGCGAGCTATGGAGAGGGCTATGCTCGGAGTTTCTCTGCGTGATAGACTCAGAAATGACGATATCCGCAGTAAAACCAGAGTGACCGACATAGCCCAAAGGATTAGTAAGCTGAAGTGGCAATGGGCCGGCCATATAGCTCGAAGAACCGATAACCGATGGAGAAGAAAGGTTCTCGAGTGGCAGCCTCGTACCGGTAGGCGTAGTGTAGGGCGACCCCCCACTAGATGGCGTGACGACCTGGTAAGATATGCAGGAAGTCGATGGATGCAGGTGGCTCAGGACCGTGCTTTGTGGCATTACCTTGGTGGAGGCCTATGTTCAGCAGTGGACTTGTGAAGGGCTGTAATGATGAATGATGATTCATAATAATTATTCTTTATTCCAAATTTAGAATCAAGACACAGAAAAATGACACACGAGAAAAATTTTGACATGTACATTCTAAAATAAACCATGAAAACACAGCTTTGCAGAAACAGACATCACCAGGCAAAATCAGATATATTAATCTCTTACATTCATCATCTGCATTCAGGTAAGGGTGGAGTTCACATTCAATGACTACCACTCTAAAAGTGTGTTTTCGAAAGGACATTCAGGCTTATTTAAGGAGTTGTCATCCGCTCCTGCGTGGAAAAAAAAAACATTTCGAAAGGACATCCAGGCTTATTTAAGGAGTTGTCATCCGCTCCTGAGTGAAGATAAAGATAAAGAAATTAATCTTAAGCAAGCTTTAGTCGCTATGACTTAAGTAAAGATTAAGAACGGCCAGAGCGGTAGGGCTCAAAGACAGAGATCAGCAACATCACTAACGAGATGTGTCAGAAATAAAAAGTGAAGATTAACCAACGAAAGTTCGAGGTCCTAAAGCAAGATGTGTTGAAGAACACTGGATCACCAAACAAAGAAATAAAAATAATAAGGTGAGAATGATAGTGAGAATGATGATGATATACAAATTAACGGTTAAAAATTAAGAAAATTTATGATTTAACATCTTTGATGTGCCACTTGCCTCTAACTCCATTAGGGTCTTCAAGCACATAGACTAGTGGTGACAGTTTAGCTATCACTTTGCACTTGATGAACTTAGGGGCAAGTTTAGCATTAAAGTATGCGCCGGCATTGCTTAAAACATGGTTTTTACGCCAAACAGTGTCTCCCACATTAAATTCTTTAAAAGACCGGCGAAGATCATAGCGAGCGCTATTTTTAGCGTGAGCTATGTGAAGTTTAGTTTGAACTTTGTGAAAAATAGATGAGAGGAGACCAGCATTAGACGCGTAAATATCACGAGGCTAAAATATCAATTCCTCAAGGTTCTGAGTTGGAGTATAGAAGGAACCACAAGGTATTGTTTCCCTACCAAAGACTAAAAAGTTTGGAGTAAAGCCAGTAGCTACATTTGTAGCGCTGTTCATTGCGTACTGAATCTTAGCAAGATGGTTGTCCCAGGATCTATGATCGTCTCCTACTAGAGATGCTAGAGCTGTAATAATTGTACTATTAAACTTCTCCGTAGGATTAACCTGAGGACTGTGAAAAATACAAGGAACGTTATAAGAATTTAAGAATGATTGGAATTCTCGCGACTGAAATTGAACCGCGTTGTCCATTATAATAGTTTGGGAAATGCCATGAACTAGGAAAACTGAATTTTCCAAAAGATTAATAATATTAGCTGAAGTAGCACGTTTAAGGGGAAAAATCATAGTATATTTAGTAAAATTGCAGTTAATTACTAGAATATACTGATTTCGTCTACGAGTCATAGGTAATGGACCCATAAGATCTAAGGATATAGTTTGAAAAGGTCTGGAGCAAAGTTTGGGTTTACCCATAAGAGTATAGGGAGAATGATTAGGGTGTTTGTAGGTTAAGCAGGTTTCACAAGACGAGATTAATTTGGCAATGTCCTTAAACATACCAGGCCAATAGTATTTTAAAGATATTTTCTTGAATGTCTTGAAGATACCAAGATGGAGTTCTGAAGGGGAATCATGGTTAACTTCAATAAGTGCATGTCTATCTTGAGGTAGTGGAACTTCTTTCCAAATAAAGTCATCGTTTAGACGATCGAGAGAATGGATGCAGCGGTAAAGTTTGTTATCCTTGATAGTGTAGTTTGAATAAGCGTCTGGGTTGTTGGAGCATCCGAGAAAAATCTTGTTGTAGTGCTCAAGTTCACGATCAGGTGGTTCTTCAATCGTAATAGGATGTACGCCTTGAGGTGAAGTTTCTCGTGTATCAGGACGTTCTTGATTCTTATGTCTTGATAATAAATCTGGAACAACGTTATCCCTTCCTTTTTTATGTTTCAGGACAAAGTTAAAGCATGATAAGCGTAAAGTCCAGCGAGCAAGTCTTCCTGATGGATTCGATAAGTTCTGAAACCATTTAAGTGCAGCATGGTCAGTATATATTGTAAATTCTTTACCATTGTCTAGGTAACATCGCCAATGTTCTAACGCAGTTATTACAGCCAATGTTTCTCTTTCAGTAGTTGAGTAGTTCTGTTGATTTTTATTTAGTGCTTTACTCATGTAAGCAATCACGACTTCTTTGTCATCTTGATGTTGAGTAAGCATTGCTCCTTTGCCATAATTTGATGCATCACAATGTACAGAGAAGGGTAGTTTGAAGTTAGGGCAAGCAAGGACAGGAGCAGTTACCAAAGCTTCTTTAAGTTTCTGGAAAGCAGCTGCAGCTTGTGAATTCCATAAAAATTTAGGAGCGTTCTTCCCGGAACAGGTTAGTCGGTTGAGTGGAGAGGCAATAGTGCTAAAGTTTGGAATGAATCTTCTGAACCAGCTGCAGGTGCCTATGAATCTTCGTACTTCTTTTCTGCAAGTAGGTACAGGATATTCTAAAATAGCTTTTATTTTATCTGGATCAGCACGTAGACCATACTCGTCCACTAGAAAACCAAGGTATTTCAGTTCTTTCTTGAAGAATTGACTCTTCTCAAAGTTAATAGTCAGATTAGCATATGAAAGTTTTTCATGAACTTTCATGAGAAGCGATATATGTTCATCAAAAGTTTCGCTAATTATAACGATGTCATCCAGATAGCAAAATACCTTGTTCTCAAATTCAGGAGTAAAAAGCATATCCATTAATCTTTGTAGAGTTGCAGGTGAGTTAGTGAGACCAAAAGGCATTACCTTGAATCTAATACATACCTCTTCCAGGTACATAAAATGCAGTTTTATCTTTATCAGCAGGATTCAAGGGAATCTCCCAAAATGCTTTCGCAATGTCGATGCTTGATAAGTATTTGGCATTCTTCAGGTTGTCCAAAATTTCGCTTATTAGTGGTAGACTATAAGCATCACGACATGTAACTGAGTTAAGCTTCCTGCTGTCTACGCAGAAACGCCATTCACCATTCTTCTTCGGAGTGATGAGAACTGGAGATAACCAAGGACTTTCGCATTGTTCAATGACGTTCCATCCCAGCATCTTATCAACTTCATTAATTAACACCTTTTGTTTTTCAGGAGACAGTCTGTAACATCTTTGTTTGATTGGAAGAGAATCACCAGTATCAATCTTGTGGGTGATTAAGTGTGTGCTTCCCAGGATACCTTTTTCTTCAAAAGAAATTGTCTTGAAGCGTTGGATAATGTCGTTAGCGATGTTCTTTTGATTAGGAGTTAAATGCTCATAAGGTAAAACTTTAATATCTTTAGTTTCGATAGCAGAACATTTAGATTCTGTAAAGTTAAGAGAAGATAAAACACTAGGTAAAAGATTAAATTTTCTCCAAAAGTCAATACCTAGTATTAGCGAAGGAAATATTTCCGGAAAAACATAAGCTTTAATCAAATGAGTTTGATTATTGAAATGAATAGGTAAGTCAAAATAACCCAAGGAATTAACTTTTTGATTATTAGCAGTAGAGACAGTAATTAGATCTGACTTGAAAAGTTTACAGCCCAGTTTAAGAATTTCCAAATGAGAATTATTACCCAGAATAGTTACTGAGCTGCCAGAATCTAGTAAACCAGATAAAGTTAAGTCATAAATTTTGACGTTACCGAATGGACGATTAAGATCTTATTCTTTAGAGTAGAGTGTAGAAGAGATTTTGTAACAAGAAAAGTAGTTTTGAATTGTTTTAATCCAACTAGTCCAATCGTCATTATCAAAGTTTAAGTTACTTTTCAAGTCAGCAGTTAGTTTTTTGAACTAGTATGTGGTTTGGGAGAACAAGTAGGGCAATCTGCAGTTTTAAAACCTTTAAGACCACATTTGAAACAAATCACGAATCGTGGTTGAGTACAAGTGTTCAAAGTATGACCTTGTTTACGACAGCGAACACAATAGTAAGATATGCAGGAAGTCGATGGATGCAGGTTGCTCAGGACCGTGCTTTGTGGCATTACTTGGGGGAGGCCTATGTTCAGTAGTGGACTTATGAAGGGCTGTAATGATGATGAATGATAATATGATTGTTAAATTATTTGGTTTGAAGTACAAAACCTGGAATTAATTATCAAAGAAACTTCAAACTAATAGTTAACTAATTTAAAATAACAAAGTATAAGTACTCGGTCGTAACTCGCTGCATAGTGATCTCATTAAAATGTTACGAGTATTTTTATAATTATGTTGTTATACAAATACCGTATTTTTTCAGAAATTGGAGATGTTAATACATCTATATTAAGATGTTGATGGATTTGCTTGCGGGTTTAATGAGTGAAAACTTTATTAAGGATACGTTTGTTGGCCCTTCTTTATTTTGCATCGTGATTTGTCAAATGAATGTGTTCAGGTTTGGAGATCGATTCTGGTTTGAAAGAGGAGATCAATTACATAGTTTTTCTTTGCGTTAGTTTACAAAACATTAGATTACATTTATATTGTAATGTGGGTGAGCGGTGCTATAAATTTTCGAGTACGAGTTTGAACCCCAACGGCACCATTGAAATTTTTGATTGTATTTTAAGTTCTACAAACGTAGTTAAATAAAAAAAAAACTCGTTACAATTCAGTTCATTTAAGCCAGAAGTAAAATACAAAGACCATCGTTGGACAAAATGCAAAGATCAGGGTCGAAAGTACGAGACATTTTATGTTGCAGTCGTCAATCTGTGTGTGACAATTAAGGTAAATCCCCTCTACAACGAAAGAGGTCATTCTCCAGCTGTGGACTTTTATCAACAGATAAAGAAGAAGTATAATTATTGGCTAGGAGACATTTTAACTTAGCTAACTGGGTAGTGGCGGTATAAGAATATCCACTACCAGATTCGTGTCAACCCCATGGATGTCGTAAGAGGCGGCTTCCTAATAACAACTAGAAAAAAAAAATGGTGGTTGCTCACCCGCCTTTTAAGTGTGGCAACCATGGCAAATATCCTCATTATGAGGTATTCAATGGAAAGGTCTATCAGCATTGGACTTTAATAGGCTATAATGAATGAATGAAGAAGGAATCCTATGTTAAGGACAAAGTCTTAAATTATATATTGTATTGAAACAAAGAATGACGGTACATTATTATTATTATTATTTTTAATTTCTATACAATATACTTTCATTTCGAACATTATTATTATATTAAAGTAAAATTTTGTAAAAATCATTAAATTTATTAAAATTTCTTAAAATCTTCACAATATACTAAGTAATAGAAATACAAGTTGATTATATAATAATAATATAATAATATAGATAAATAATATTTATAACATAATTGGAAAGTTATTTAAGCTTGTTCTTGTAATTATGCCGCGTGTTATTGTATTATTTTAGGGTGTTAATGTAATGATTGCTTATATAAGGGAGTTGTCGGAGACGCATACCCGTGGGTATACATGACACGCTAGATATGCTTAGTGGAATTAAGTGGTATTCGACAGTTGATTTAAAAGGTGTGTATTGGCAGCGATAAGCGCAGAGGATAAAGAGAAGACAGCGTTTAGTACGGGGGTTAGAAATGAATTATGGCAAATCATTGTCTTGCCATTCGG
This sequence comes from Parnassius smintheus behrii, assembly GCA_036936625.1. Taxonomy (NCBI): domain Eukaryota; kingdom Metazoa; phylum Arthropoda; class Insecta; order Lepidoptera; family Papilionidae; genus Parnassius; species Parnassius smintheus. The sequence continues at coordinate 13,084,032 of JAUPFT010000014.1, forward strand.
CCTGTATAATATTACTGCAACTTTTTTTGGCTTATGAACAGAGTTATGGCGGGCCTTTTGGAAAATGCTTGCTTAGTGTATCTGGATGATGTTATCATAATGGGCCGTAATCTTGAAGAACATCCGAAAAATCTGGAAAAGGTATTCACTAATCTTCGAGAAGTGAATCCAAAACTTAGTGCTAGAAATATGCTTTCTTCAAGAATAAAGTGAATTATCTTGGCCACATTATCTCCAAAGAAGGGCACAAACTGATTCAGAGAAAGTTAGAGCCGTACAAGCTTGGCCTGCGCCAAAGAATAAAACTGAAGTAAGATCATTTCTTGGCTTATGCGCGTATTATGAGCGTTTCGTTAATAACTAAAACCTAAACATAGAAAAAACCTCTACATGACATACGATAGCGCTTCAACTGGGTACATTGCCGTGAATTTGTTGTAGAATGGTGTCGAAAATGTACTGAATGTTCTTCGGTTAAGGGTCCACAAACATGAAATAGAGGAAAATTCAAATTGTACAATATTGGAGCACTATGGGAACCCATAGATATAGACGTGGCCGGACCATTTCGGAAAATGACAAATACATAACTTGTGTTCAAGATTACTTTAGCAAATGGCCCGAAGTCTCTGCAAAACTTAATAAAAAAGCTCAGGCAGTTGCCAGGAAGTTAATTCAGAAAGTGATCTGTCGGTATGGCGTACCCTTGGAAACACACTCCAATCGAGGAAAAAAACTTTGAATCGGTTCTCTTTCTGTAGATGTGCACTCTTCTCGGAATGCATCAAACTCGTTCAATACCAGCTCATTCACAGTTTAAATATTTTTGACGCTTAAATATTTTTTTAATTTGTCTCAAGTCAATACCGAAATGACCTTGATCTCTTCAAAGGTGATTCGTTGCTTTTTTCGGTTAGTTGCCTGACAGTTTTGTCACATTTTACATTATACTTCCAGCCGCACTTATTTTGGTCCTTCATACGAGTTTTTATTGACGTATAATAATCTCCTTTCAATCAACCCTAACTTTGTACTGTGTGTAGTTTAAAATATTTTATGAATTTTTTCTTGAGGCTATTTTAGTTAGTTAAAAAAAGATTAGGCAAAGTTTTAACCTTGTGGACATTAAAAACATTGTATAACCTTCTTCATTCAGTAGGATCAATAATATTTTAAGGCTTAAAATATTCAGAATCAGTCAGAAGTCAGAATCAGTCAAAATATCTCTTTAAAACAAGATTCTCGTTTCAAAATCTAAATACTTTATCTCAATACTTTATACTTTCTATTAAACTAAAGATATTGCATTGGACACCATTATTAAATATGAATGAAAATGTTTGTTATAGATGTTTGTACAGGAGTAATTTATGTTTTTTAATCGCCTCTACGACTCAGGGGAAAGTACTCCGTGCTTTTGATTACATTTACTTAAAAAAAATTAAATCGTAGTGCGTGGCGTAAGCGGCAGTAGGGGGAAAAAATACCATTATTTTTTTATTGGTCGCTAACTCACCTGCTAAGCTAAGAAGAAATTTATGTGACCAACTCGCACTTCAGCTTACTGACCTTAAATAGTCATAAATAAATAAAAATTAACAGAGAGTCAAAGAAATTTTATATATTATGTATGTTATGTTTCCTTATTAAAGCATCTTTAATTAACAAAATATGATGTCACTTAATATAGTTACTAAAAAGTTACATGCATTTATATGCCCTTTAACTAGTCACCTCTCATTTCTGAGAGAGTTTTAGGGCAAGGATATGTCCGCCCCAATGTGTCGGCAAACTTCACTTGCCTTCTAAATATATTTTTTAATTAAATTTCCCAGACATCCACACGGTGTTTTTGTTCACCGCCGAGCATGTAGTACATGAGCACTAAAAAATAAAATCAACAATTTCATTGGTGCCGGCGCGAATTGAACCCGGTTTTTTCGTTTACCAATTCGTTTATTATGTTTTCTACATAAATGAAACAATCAAATAGTTATAGAATTCAAAATTATATACCTCTGTGATTTATCATCAGATCTCCAAGTTCTTAAAGTCCCTAAAACATAGTGACAGTAATACTTCGTTAATCATAAAACGAAATTGATAGTGACTCGTAACGGGATTAACAAACGAACAATGTTTTTTGCCTCGCCTTTAGGCAGTTAATTTTCCCTATGCAAAGTAGAAAATCCATCATTCTGATAACATACGATATTCACATAGAAATTAAAAATTAGCTCGTTATTACAGCAATGTCGATTCAGAAAAACGCGAATAAATTAAGTTTTTACAAACCTTGCGTTCATTGCACGATTATTATTTTTTTGGAAAGCGTTGGAAAATATTAAAATAGTATTTACTCGAAATTGTTTACAAAGAAAGTTTTACATTACGTACGTAATGCAGTAAAGTGATAAAATGGATCCAAAAAACTGTTAAAACAAAAACAAAAAAATTACAACGTATCTATTTTAAAAATATATTAAAATATGCTTAACATGGATTGCATTTGAAGACAATATAGTAATATTAAAGTTATTTTCGTCTTTACTCGCTACCCTGTTTATTATTCAGCCTGATGGAAAGGCTTCTCGCTAGGTCGCACTTGTTATTATTCATACCGCATACGAATACGTTGACCAAGTGCTCGTGAATGGTACTTTTCTCTACGTCTTACAGTGCTGTAAAAGTTGGCTGTTTAGTGGATTCATTTTTTTATTTATGTTTTATCTACTTACGCCTGAAATGCTCAGTTAAAGAAAAAGGGAAATTCTCGTACAACTTGATACATACTTATTTTTCTTTCGGTGATATCTTTAAACCTTTACCAAAATATCACAGTATTCTTTTTTTTTTGTTTATCGACTCTTAAAAGTCCACTGTTGGATACAGCCTTTCCACTTATTGTATAGGAAAGATTTGGCAGGTGAATTGACGATAGTAATACCAGACGTCTGCACTGCTGCCCATCGTCGGTATAGGTATTTTAGGAAGCCGAAAAAGTTTTATTGAATTATTGTGACATTTCCTATGACCGCTTCTTATATCACCTGCGGAACAAAATGAGATGTTGGACTCTTTTACGTCGCTTTGAGAAGAATTGAAGGTAGCAAACCGAGATATCCTATGTAGGAACATTAGAACATTAATGTTAAATTATGGTAACTGTTAATCCCTTTATTAGTTACTTTCTTGTATTTTCTTAATACATATCTACGTTACTAAGTTTTTAAAATATTGATGGGAACCCTCGGTGTTGCAGTCATCACTTGATCATTTTTCATAATAAAATAACAACTAATAAGAATTTACATATACGAGCAGTAGAGCTCAGGGGCTAAGCTCTTGTTTTAAATTTCACAGTACGCAAGCCACCCGAGCTCAATCCCCACCGGTACCAGTGAAATTTTTAATTGCAACTTCAAGTGTTTGTTTTAACACGTCCGCTGCGGTGAAGGAAATGTAGTTGGCCAACAAGTATAGAGGCGGCGCGGTGGACATTTTCTTGCCCGAAAACCCTCTCGAAAATGAGAGGAGGCCAGCGCCCTGATGTGGTATATATATATATATATATATATATATATATATATATATATATATATATATATATATATATATATATATATATATATATATATATATATATATATATATATATATATATATATATATATATATATATATATATATATATATATATATATATATATATATATATATATATATAGTATATGATGTAACTTTGAGCTTTAACTTTAAGAATATACATGTCTTTTTTTAATTTAATCGCAACACTGGTGTAGTTTTATCATCATCATCACACATCACACGCAGTTAAACATAGGCCTATAGCATGATCCTGAGCCATCTGCATCCATTGACTTCCTGTATCTCTTGCCTACTTCACTCTATTAAGTTTAGTGTTGCCCTACATTTGGCTTACCTGTACGAGAATGGCATTCGAGAAACTTTATTCATCATCAGTTGTCGGTTCTACGAGCCACACAACCAGTCCATTACTGATTCGTTAGGCTATGTCACCTTCCAGATGTAGTTTATATAATTAAAATTAGGCCCTAAGTTATAAAGCTTTACACCTAGAAACTAATGAATTTACGCAAACATATACTTCGTTAAGTACATGTACTTAACGAAGTAGTGAGCACTAAAAAAGGTTTCCGATTCTCTTCTAATAAACACGTTACACAACCTCTACCGCGTAATACTACTATTTTAAATTAATTTTATTTGACTGTATAATTTAATGATTTAGTGCAATATTTTAGTTAAATTTTTTATACGTGGTAGAGCCATACTGCCGTTACATTAGCAGTATAGTTGTAGCACGAATGGGTCGGCTCGATCGGGGAAAGACCACGCTCTCACAGAATACCAGCGTCAAATAGTAGCTTAATGCTGCTGTGTTTCGTATGGTGAGTGTAGAGAACTGGAGACCCTTTTTACTGGAAACGAGGCATTCCATCATAGTGCTCACGGGTGACAACGCATCTGCATTTCGATACGTAATCGACGATAGATGTAGATGTCTGTGGGCCACAGCAACCACTTACCATCATGTGGACTCGTTTCTCACCCTATCCTATTAAAAAAAATTAAATGGTTGTTGAAAGTGAAAATAAAAATTAGCGTTCAAAACAAATTAATTTCAAATTAATTCTTTTTTTAATTCTTAAGTCCATTATTTGAACACTCTTCGATATTATACTGTAATAATAAACTTTGTAATATAGCTATGATAATATTGTTAAAATGTCTTACTTTTAAATTCTCCTAAATGTAGTTATTTTCATAAATGCTTTATGAAAATAAGCCACGAAACGAACTAGTTACATAGATATCATTCAGCTTCACATAAACGAGCGTATTTAATATCTCTTTGAAATTTCTCGCGAAAATATCATGAAATTAATACCGTAATTAAATATAAATATGTTGATGACTACATTTAATTAATTAGCTCCAAAGGAGTATTTTAGCACAATTTAAGTTGTTACATATATAAGAATACACAGAGACACCTTATTACAGATAGAGCTTATTTTTATAACGAAAACATTAGTTTTTTTCATAACGACATACATTTGTATATCGTTTGAAGCCGGGAATGATCTCTTATCCTATGAAATTAAATGTATTATTATTAATGCGAATTCATCTCAATTCATTAAAATGGCAAACTAAACTCTGTTTCTATAAAAGAGTTATTGTCAAGGCAATGTCAGAGCATATCGGCAAAATAGGCTAGAAAATACTTAATACTATAATACGACTCGCCGAGGAAGCCAGTCTTTCACCAGTCTTCCAGTCTTCACCACCGATTATTCCGTATTATTGGTGCTCCATACCGAATGTACGGTTCACATATTGCCGCACATCCTCAAGTCCTTTGGGCCGTAGGGAATCCTATCAATTGTGCAGAGTACGTATGCTCCAGAGTTGGCACCGGTTTTTACGCGTCTTTACTGGTACTTCTTTAGGCGTCGTCCCAAATCCTTAGGCCTGAGGCGTGAGCACCCACGCTCAGGAAGAGTAGGATAGCTTGGTTCCGTCATCAGGGGTGCTGGCGCCCTGGTGCCTTAATTGGGCCTCTGCCACCTGCACTTACCAAGCGAAACGCAGAGGTAAACCTAAACCACCAAATTTAAAAATCTACGATTTAAAAATATATCTCGAATTTCCGAGATATATTTTTAAATCGTAGTATTGCATAGCTTCTATCGCGGGCCTTGAGTGCGGGAAAATCCAGAAATTTCGTAACGAAAAAAACCTCACGCTCTTCGACGGGCACGGAGGTGTGTCTTGAAGGCCGTGCATTGTCTAACGATGGTCTAACGTCGTTTCTTTTCCTCAGTCTTTGTTGTCTTTGTCGAAGAGTTTTGAAATTTTGAATATGAATGAACAAAGTGCATTTATTATTAAGGCTGCTCTCTCGGAAAAAGCTTGAAAAAAGCGTGAAAATGAACCAACTTTTCGTCGACACTTACAGAGAAATTACATATGAAAAAATAGCTAATAATCTACATGATCTGATACGTAATTTAGTGTAGCCATAATTTTTCTATCGGTGTCACATAATAAATAAAAAAATACCCAAATTACCTCCAAATCGTTGAGATGAAACCACTTTACTCCTTCATTGTTTATCAAAGGAATATAAAAAAAATATCTACTGCTTTGCAATACAAAATAAAATAATTTGGTTTGGTTACTTTTTAGAAATATGTATTATTTTTATGATAATAAATTAAAAATGCGTCCCGATTAAATACTGCGTCTATATCACCCCCGCATTCGTCCACGAATTCAGTGCGGGGCGCATCGTGTTGCTAGGTGGACGTACGCCGCGTTGCGAGAGCTCAGCACTACGAAATAAAATCGTAAAATATTACTTCAAAAATTTAATTTTGTTTATAGTAGAGTAGGTTTTTTCTGATTCTTGTTTAATAGTAGTGTTTTATAGTTATATTAATTGTACAGTTTTATTAATGTTTTAAGTTTAGTTTGTAAAACATGGGGAATAAGCAGAAACGATTGAAGAGAGGTCTAAAAAATATTACAAACAAAAGGGTATACATTTATCAAGGTAAGTTTTAAGTTTTATCTACATATTTCATAATATTAGACAGGTGCTGTTTATAAAATACCTATAATACTGTGATTTCGCCACTCTGTGACGAGACAAAGCGCGGAAAACGCAAGTGGCGGCAAGGCGCGGGCCGCGTCGTCGCATGCTGGTAGCGCATGTCTGAGAAATTAAAAAATATATATTTCGAAGAAATGTGAAGTTCGTCAACACGCATTGAGGCAGCGTGGCGGACATTTCCTTGCCTTAAACCCTCTCAGAAATTAGAGGAGGCCTGTGCCCAGCAGTGCGACGTATATAGGCTGTAACTTTACTTTTTTTTACTTTTATAAATATGTCATTTTACCGACGAAAATTTTAAAGAAAAATAAAAAATAAGCAACCGACAACCTCCTAGGTCCCTAGGTGACTTGCGAGATGTCAGTGTAACAAAACAAAACGGCCCAGAAAACAGACTTTCCAACTGTTAGCTAAATCAGCACGCAACAATTTCATTGGTGCCAGTGGGGATCGAACCCGGGTTGCTCCCGTACTGTGATACCTATAACGAGCGCTAGCCATGTGAGCTACCACGGCTCTCAACGACATCGTTCCGTTCGTGTACAGCGCTGAAGATAGCAGAGTAAAAAATTAGAGATTGTGGTGTTTGAAATTTGTCATCTGTGAGAGTGAATTTTATCTGTGTGCTCTGTAACAAATAACTATATAGAATATAGAAAAAAATCTGAAAATGATATTTCGCCATTTTTGTTTGTGTACTGGTTAGGAACTATTTTTGGTTAGGTTTGTCGATATGGCGCTGCAATCAGTCATAATTGATTTGCAATCACACAAATTGATGTGTGCAAGAGATGTATGCAATTTACTTTTTACGGCGTGATACATGGTTTGCATATTCAATTATAAATCAAAATCGGAATTTCGAACAAAATGTTATCTTCAAAAGTTAGTAAATATATTTACGTGGAATAATAAAAAGTATATAAATATGGTTATAGGTTTTAAAAAGAGATTATAAGAGCCGAGTATGAGGAAAAAATGAGCTATATATTCTTATTTTCAATTAGGATTTAAAAAGGATTATGCAATCTCGATCCAAGTCAAATCAAAGTAAAAAAATTACATTAATTTTCAATATTTTTTTACAACAGTCCACAATTTTCAAGTTCATCCAATCGTTTCGACTGACGCTCTTCACACTTATTGAAATTGTTATTTCTCGTAACAACTCAAAACATTAGCCCAATCTTACTTCAATCAAATAGAAAACAACACACACAACGCACAGGCAAACGGACAAAAATCTGCTTTTTTGGTACTTCTATTTAATTATGTATAAAGATAAAAAAGTCCAGCCACACATGTATTTTGTAATATTTTGAAAGAAAAAAAAAAACAATAATCGAAAGACGGAATATTGTCGAGTCTCATATTTTTTTAGTAAACTATGGAACATTCTATGTCGGCAGTTTCATTGTATAATATGCATATACACATTATGATCCTGCCCACTAGATATCCCCCACGAGTTTGACTATCAGTGCGGCTGTTACCGTATCTTCAATGGTCTATGCATGAATACGCTTTAGGGGTGATGGAACGTCATATTTAAAATAAAAAATGATATATTGCTATGAATATAATATAATCTTATCCCTTATTTTGTTCGGTTGAAGTTGTTGAAATAGACATTAGTGATAAAAAAATTAAAAAGTGAGCAATTTAATATTTGTAAATTAAATTGAAGTTCTGTAAACTTAAATATTAAATAGTGAATTAAAAGTACTGTGAAGTAACAGCGTATCACACTGCAGGGCATATAGCTTCTTTTGGTTTATGGCGGTTACGATAAATTCGCAAATAGCACACATAATTCACATTACAGATTATATGGAAAACTATGTTATATTTAAAAAGGATTTCAAAGTTTTCAAAGTATTTCTTGAGTATTTTTGTGACTATATTAATATTACTGTTATGTTATTTAATATGGTAGTCATCCTGCAACTGTATTATGGTAGTAGCATTGATGGGCCAGCTCGGCCGGAGAGGGACCGCGCTCTCGCAAAATGTCACCGTCAAATTGTAGCTTAATGCTGCTGTATTTTGTATGGTGACTGTGGAAAACAGGAGGCCCTTTTTACTAAAAGGTTTTCTATCTTGATCGATGGTTACAACGCAATCTGAATTTTGGTGCTAAATCAAGGATAAATGTAGATGTGTATGGGCCACAGCATCCACTTACCAATAGGTGTGCTCGTGTGTGCACAGGACTGTGTGCTCGTTTATAAACCTTATTATGTACGTAGAAATATGATAATTGAATTTAAAAATTGATCATTTGTAGTTTTAAGATTTTTTCATTGTGTGATATAAAATTTTAAGTACCCTATGTCAGTGTTTGATGAATGAATAAGTGGATCAGTTGTCATGTAGATGCGGTTAAGAATACCCACTACCCCATTTTTTAATTAAGTGCGAGCAGCTATGCAGGTCTAGGGAAAGAGACCAGTATCACTGCAACCTAGGAGATCTATTGTGATCGCTGCTATGGCTATAGTTCACGGCTAAGCCCTATCTTCAATGAATAGAATGTGTTGCTTAGCCGTGAGCAATTTCACTTCTTCTGGGTGGAGTACATAGTTTCCCAGATAAGTGTTACGTATGCGCATTAAGGGTCCTCAATCAGTTAGATGTGTAGAGGCGTTTCTTCCGTTATGGAACAGAACCGACACATCCTCGAGTTGCTTAGTCCCAGGATGGACATGTGCTTTTTAAGACAACGGTGTCCAGTTAGGGCTCTTGCCAGAATGCGCAATTTATTTTTACTTAATCCCAGGGCTTCTGAAGCGAATTTACGATCAGAAGCCCGGATTAAGGTTTTAGAATGTTTTAAGCCTGATGTGTCAGACCAGATCTTAAGTGATTTATTATGATAAAGAGTTTCAAGGATCAATCGGGCTAGGCTTCTTGGGATTCCACAAAATAGCTCAGGTCCAAATTGTGTGTACTTTGAGCCCTCCCGTGCAAGTTTGTCGGCAAATTCGTTGCCTACAATACCCTCGTGACCTGGATAGTCAGGGGGTTTTCAATAGTCAGGGGGTTTTCATGCTGGTCTACCTTTCCGGTGATCCTGTTATGGAATACGGGTACGCGACCCCGGCTCCCCGAGCTACTGTTATTCTCATACCTTTCCTGCCGAGATAACAGTATCCTTACACCTACGCTCCTACCCCCAACCTTCTTTTTCCTTTTCCCAAAATGGTAGCTTCCTCTATCAACAATAGCATACCCAAAGAGGGTTGGTGTCAGGCAGGCGGCCGACTGTAAAACTTTTGCCAAATCCCATGCAGTAAACCTATGAATATTACGAGTTGTGGGATATATGACAGGGCTAGGGTGTACCCCGCAGGCGACGTGCAGGGGCAGCACCCGGCTCCTGTGGGAAGTGGGCAAGGGTTGTCGCACCTTACGGAGCGGGTGCGACGTAAGAGGCGAGCCCGGATAGAGAAGAATGTCAGAGTGAGGTTTGCAAGCTGGAATATAGGTACGATGACTGGAAGAGGAAGAGAGTTAGCAGATGTTTTGAAACGACGAAGAGTGAATGTTGCCTGTTTGCAGGAAACAAAATGGAAGGGCAATAAAGCAAGAGAGATTGGGGAAGGATACAAGTTTTATCATTGTGGAAGTGACGGGAAGCGAAATGGAGTAGGAGTTGTGTTAGATAGTGGAATGAAAGAACGAGTGACAGATGTGAAAAGAGTAAATGATAGAATGATAGTTGTTAAATTAATGATTGAAAACAAAGTAGTGAATGTTGTAAGTGTGTATGCTCCGCAAACAGGCTGTGAAGAGAGTGTGAAAGAGAAGTTTTGGGAGGAATTTGATTGTATGATGATGGGAATACCTGAGAGTGAGGATGTTTATATGGGAGGAGATTTTAATGGACATGTAGGGAGAGTGAATGACGGGTATGAAAGAGTACACGGTGGATGGGGGCACGGAGTGCGGAACCGTGAGGGGGAAGTTCTTCTGCAAGCAGCATGTGCTTTCGACCTGGCTGTAGTAAACACGTGGTTCCAAAAACGAGATCAGCATCTTGTTACTTATAAAAGTGGCCACCAGGCGACACAGATCGACTATATTCTGTTAAGACGGAACCAAATCAAGAGTGTAAAAAACTGCAAAGTGCTTCCAGCTGAAGACTTAGTATCCCAGCACCGAATTCTGCTGGCTGACATCTGCTTAACTGTTCGCCTCAACAAACATAAAGATCGTCCCCCACCCAAAATAAAGTGGCATTTGTTGCATAAGGAGGAGTATGCAAGTGAATTTAGAGAGCTAGTTGTAAACAAGATGATAGAGATGGGTGATATGGAAGGAATGAGTGTGAATGAGTGCTGGAAGGAAATGGCTGATTGTATCCGAAGTGTGGCAAGGAAGGTGTTAGGAGAAACAAAAGGGAAGCGTATGATAGATAAGGATGGGTGGTGGTGGAGTGAAAGTATTAGAGAAGTTTTGAGAGAAAAGAAAAATGCCTTTAAAGAATGGCAGAGCGTAGAAGACCAGAATGAATCCATAAAAGAAAGTAAGAGAGGGGCGTATAAAGAATGTAAGAAGAGAGCGAAGAAGGAAGTTGCTATTTGTAGGGTAGAGGCGCAAGATAAATTATATCGGTCCCTTGAAAGCCCCGAAAGTCAAAAACGACTTTTTCAAATTGCAAGAGCGAGAGAAAGGAATGGAAGAGATGTTTCACATGTAAAATGTATAAAAGATGATTCTGGAAGGATTTTGACTGACGATGAAAGTATAAAGAAGCGATGGAAGGAGTATTTTGAGAAATTGATGAATGAGGAGAATGAATGGAATGGTATGCTTGAAAACCCACCAGTGAATATGGGCTTAGTGAGAGAAATTAGTGTGGAAGAAGTAAAAATGGCTGTTAGGAATATGAAGAATGGGAAGGCAGTCGGCCCAGATGGAATACCAGTAGAAGTGTGGAAGTTGCTGAGTGCGGATGGATGGAAGTGGTTGAGTTTATTTTTCGGTAAATTGTTGCAGGAAGAACAAATACCTGAGGAATGGTGCAGTAGTATACTGGTCCCCATTTTTAAAAACAAAGGAGACGTTCAAAACTGCAGCAGTTACCGGGGAATAAAACTCATGTCACATACGATGAAAGTCTGGGAAAGAATAATAGAGAGAAGAATGAGAGAAGAGTGTGAGATAACACAAAACCAGTTCGGATTCATGCCCGGTCGAGGTACGACAGATGCCATTTTCGCATTACGCCAATTGTGCGAAAAGTACAAGCGCGTACATAAAAATCTGCACATGGTTTTTGTCGACCTTGAAAAGGCGTACGATCGGGTTCCCCATGAGGTTTTGTGGTGGGCGTTAAAGATGAAAGGTATGCCTGGGAAGTATGTGAGGTTAGTCCGTGCTATGTACAGAGCATCCCGTACATGTGTACGATCTGCCGCGGGAACTACGGGCAGTATCGATGTGGCGGTAGGGCTGCACCAAGGGTCGGCATTGAGCCCTTACCTCTTCCTACTGATTATGGACGTTTTGACGTCGGACCTGCAGGATGAGGCAACCTGGTGCATGCTCTTTGCCGATGACATCGTGCTTGTCGGGGAAGAAGGCATCGAGGTGCAGAGCAGACTGACGGGGTGGCAACAGAGGCTGGAAAGTGTTGGCTTGAAGATCAGCAGATCCAAAACCGAATATCTGTGCTGTGATTTCGGCGGTCTTTCCAGTCCTGTACCCATGTCGTTGGATGGCGCTATACTGCCTACCTGCTCAGATTTCAACTACCTCGGTTCCCTCATTAAAGGCGACGGCGGAATAGATAGAGCTGTGCAGCATAGGATTAACGCAGGGTGGATGAAATGGCGACAGGTCACAGCCACAACGTGCGATCCCCGAATGCCAATAAGGCTGAAGGGGAAAATTTACAAATCGATCATCCGACCTGTCGTCATGTATGGAAGTGAATGCTGGGCCGTCAAGAAGAAGGATGAAAATAGACTGCATACGAATGAAATGAGAATGTTACGATGGATGTGTGGTGTGACAAGGATGGATAAGATAAGGAATGAGTATATAAGAGGAAGCCTGAAAGTAGCGCCATTGGTAGAAAAGGTGAGAGGAAGCAGATTGGCATGGTTTGGGCATGTGATGCGGAGGAATGAAAGTCATGTCACAAAACGAGTGTTGAATATGAATGTGGAGGGACACACGGGCAGAAGAAGGCCGAATAAAAGATGGATCGATTGTGTGAAGAGTGATATGAGAATGAAAGGAGTAAGTATGGAAATGACGGCTGATAGAGAGGAATGGAACAAGAAGATTTACTGCGCCGACCCCAGATAATGGGAAATGGTTTAGAGAATGATGAATACCCTCGTGACCTGGAACCCATGTTAAAATGACCCTGTTGTTACATCCCAAGGCGTTTAAACGGTTCATGCAGTCACGTAGTAACTTCGAGTTCACTAAGTTTGACCTCAGCGCTGGCAGTGCTGCTTACATAAACTCTGATAGTCAATATCAGAGTTTATGTAAATTATATGGTTGACGTAGTGTTTTTGCAGATTGATTTCCACTCTGCCACACTGAAGTATGGCGAAAATTTCTGAATGAAAGATAGAGGTAAATCTACCCAAATTCATGCTAAGTTTGAATTTGGGGCGTTCTCCGTAAATTCCAAAGCCGTCGAGGCGCATTTTAGACCCATCGGTATACCATATGAGGCTATCGACCTCACAGATAACCTGGCCATTCAGCTAGTCTTCTCTGGAGGGTAATTCCAGTATATTATTTTTATCAAAAGTGTGTAGTGGACGCATGATAACTGAGATCATGCATAAGATCGGTGATTCCTTAATTCAGTCGAGCATGGATCTCAATCTGTAGGAAAGCAAGCTCAGACCGCCCTGGGCGTTAATCCTATACAAACCAGCCCTCGCCTCCTTGTCTAGATAGAGATTAGGGGGCGTTAGGCATAGAAATCCACTACCCCATATCTTCCCGTGGGTGTCTTAAAAGGCGACAAACGAAAACAGGCAGGTGATGAGCAGCAGCATCTTCCTAATAACAGTAATTCTACAACAAAAAACCGCGGTTGCCGACCCGCTTGCCAAGCGTGGCAACTATGGCAATATATTCCCCATGAGCAACGACACAAATATAAAGTCTCCAGTCCCCGCCCGCTATTCCTTGCTACGGTGACGACCGTATCTCCGGTGGAGGTTAAGATGCCATCAAAGACAACTCGACCTGGTAACATACAAAAAACGCAAATTGAGGACTGACGAGAAGGTCCTAGACCTGGAAGAAGAGACAGACTCTCGAGAGAGACTTTCGAATCCGGCAACTTATTCGGGAGAGCGACTATCTGTCCCAATGAGGTGTCGGATTTATCGTCCACAAGTCTCTCGTTAACAACGTTGTAAAGATTGAGAGTATGTTGACGAGGGCTGCGTATGTTATACTCAAAATCACCAAACGATATTCGCTGAACATCATACAGGTTTACGCACCAACGCCGGAACATCCCGATAAGGAGGTGGAGGAAATATTGAAGTATATGAAATTAGGCGATGCTACAATCCCTTCAGCGATGTCGAGTTGATTGTCGATATATCGCAGTGCTAAAGTGTTTGTACAGTAGAGCTACGATGGCTATTCGAGTACAGAAGCGGAGTACGAAACCTCTTCAACAGCAGGAGTAAGGAGTAAGAAACTCTTCACCGCTGCATTGAAGACGTTTTCAAGCTACTGAACTGGACAGGATACGGTATTAACATCAATGGCGAGTACATCATTCACCTTCTATTTCCCGACGACATAGTCCGTATGGCAGAATCGCCGAAGGACCTAAGCACTATGCTCAATGACTTCAATAGTGTCTCCCAACGGATAGGTCTTAAAATGAACATGGAGAAAACAAATGTCATATGTAATATCCATGCCACACCAATGTCAATAGTTGTTGGGAGCACTAAGCTCGAAGTTTTTGACGAGTACGTTCACCTGGGACAAACAGTCCGACTAAGTAAGCATGTCGAGAGTTTGCACCTCGATTATATATATTAATTATCTTCTCCGAACATGTCGAGAGTTTGCACCTCGATGCCGTCATCATGCATTCTCGGTCTTCCTGAACCAGCACGTTGTTAGTCAGGGCTATGCACAAACGATTAGAGTTTGTCAAAACATCTTAATTAACGTTGCGGGACTAAGAACTTTTTATAAGATATAAAATATAAAATAAATATGAAAATATCATATATTTTTATTCAAGAAGGGAATTAAAATTTCCGTAAAATGCCAGCGCATTTTTATTACTAATATTTTTAAATTTAACGTTTCTGATAATAATTGGATCTAAAAATTATTTACTTAAACATTAGGGTTGCGAACGTCCCGCCGAGATTCGCTTTGAAAAAATGCTGTGGCTGCTGTGTCAGTAACCACACCTCACCCCATAATGATGTCGAAATATTCTGTTTAAATATTTCTATGAATTAATTGAATTTTTTTTAAATCTACCTACATTTATTGTTTTAGTTGACTTTGTGAAAGACAATACACTAGAGCAATGTAAAATATGACCATTGTAAGTTCTGCTCAAGCATCTATTTCAGAGAAGCTCCAAACAATTTTAAAGCCACTAACGAAGGCTCGTTAAGGTAATTACATGTTTTCTCACAATTTACTTATTTAAAAATACAGTTGCGGTTTTTCTGGTATATTAAAAAAAAATCAAGTCGTTGCGAAGGATGCGTATAATGGACAATTTTGTCTCGGTTTTTTGTTTCGGTTGTCAGTCCAAGTTACGGATACGGTTTAAGTCATATTTATTCTCAAAAGATTACAAAAATTACACACATACAAATAATATATTAATGTGTTATAAATACTATTGTTCGATAATATGCTTTTAGGTGTAGTCCTTGAAATACTCGTTTTATTATAGACATTACGTACCCGTAAGTACATTAGACTTCAATTGATTAATTACACATTTTAAAGTTTCTATATGTTACCTTAAGATATAATATAAGTACGCTTAAATAATATAATATTACTGTCACGATGAGTTGCGTAAAGAATCCATAATTTTTTTTTTAATTGAGTTAGGATTTTTATATTTTTGGATAATTTATTACAGAGTTGACTTCCTTTTTTTATAAGATAGGATGACAAACGAGCATATAGTTCACCTGATAGTAAGTGGTTGCTGTGGCCCATAGACATCTACATCTATCCTCGATTACGAATAAAAATGTAGATGCGTTGTCATTAGTGAGGACTTGGGTAGAATGCCTCGTTTCCAGTAAAAAGGGTCTCCGGTTCTCTACACACAGTAGCATTCGTGCTACAACTATACTACTAATATAACCGCAGCATGGCTCTACCACGTGTAAACGTGTCCTTCTAACAATATACCATTTTTGGTAAATTTTCATAGAAAATAATAAACAGACTTTATTTTTCTTGTCATATGTCAGTAACTCTGCACAGTTTAACGTAAAACTGAGTAAATTTGTAACCATATAATCACTTGCAACCATATTTTACGTTTACTGTACCATTGTTTTATCGGCAAAAAATAAACAGTAATCTTCTCGATATGAAAGGTGATGTAGTTTTTCTAGAAATGTATTTTAATTTGATGAAAACAATTTTGAATATACCCCTATTTTTTATCTGCATCCCACTGCTACATTTTTTCTAATCTGTTTAACTGTTACTGTGAAATTTTAAATACTGCTTTGCGAAACTATACAAGAGAATATATACTAGTCACAAAAATTAAGGGATAAAAACTTTCAAATTTTTTGGGTATGTTCAACACGCTGTAACCCCGAGGTAAATTTTCGTACAGCACAAAAAAGCAAATTGTAGCTCCAAGTATCTAGTTTTCAAATCTTACCATGGTAGTTTTTTATCATGTTTGGTTTTAGAGTGAAAAAACTAACGAAAAATATTCTCAATTTTTGCTTGGCTTAAAAAGTTTAAGAGGCTAAGAGGCTAAGAGCTTTCAAAATTTTTAAATCTGCGTAGCTATATCTGCTTATTATGGTTCCGTCGCGTCTAATATTAATTGTGGTATGTTTCTGTGGGGCAATAGCACCGAAAAAAACAGAGTTTTCATCGCACAAAAAAATGTGTACATGCTATATTATGCAGTAAAGGTCCATTTGATACACGCAAGCCATTAAGCTGGGTATATTGACAGTCACGCACGTACATATTAGAAATAATTCAATTGGAATTTAATTTGTCAATTGCACTATGCATGTCACAAATGTTAGACAGTACATAAAATTGTAGGTCATCAGCATACATATAGTACATTCAATCGATATTGGATGTGATGGAATTATTAAAAATAGAGAAGATTAACGGAAAAAGTATATCACCTGGCGATACGCCAGAAATCAGTTCAACCCACTGTGAAGTCATTTGCTCCACATGGACAGACTTTTGACGTCCTCGAAGATAAAATGGGAACCACTCCAAGACTCACGGTGCAAAATTCAAATAGGAAAGGATAGCAAGAAGGATATCATGGTCAACTGTGTTAAAAGCGTTAGAAATGTCAATAAGCACTACAACTGTAACTTTCTTGTTTTCCATTCCATCTCTAATATCCTCAGTCATTTTAGGTAAGGCAGCTGCATATACTGCAATATTTCGGAACTTTGATAGCACGATTTAGGCTTCGGTGCGTTTCGCTTGTGGCGCGACGACAACACCGTCACATCACCCCCTGCTCAGACCGGTAATCCAATTGCCGGTGCGTTCTTAATGCCGGTGGAGAATGCATGTTGTGTGCGTAGGGGTAAGTGACGCTGGAGTGAACGATATACTTATGTGTAATGCATGCAGTACTACGCACTTGCAAGTGATGCCAGTGAGAACGACGGGCAAGTGCCAAAAGTCTGCTTTATAAATCTGCGAGAAACGAGATGAAGACCACTGTACTAGCTTGCAGGATTTGAAGACTGCAGAAAACGATTCTCGGACGTGAATGGTAGTGGTTCTTGGTGATAATTATTAGAGAAGCTCGATGTTGCAGTTTCTGAAGGTTGTTTGTGGTATTCTTTGAGGGAGGTATATATGCAGCAGTGGACTTGTAAAGGGTGAAATATTTAGTTTCTTTGAATTATGGTGTTAAATATAACATATGCTTCAATTCAAATTAAATACCTCAGATAATATATATATTTAGAGTTTTTATCCAACCTTAAACAATATTTAAGTACATTGTGTGAATCATCCTTTAGCTGTTAATACTTTAACATGTTTACCCTTTCTTATGCTACTTAACTTGTGGACGGTACAATGTTACTTTACGAAGAGAAAAGCGCTTACTAAGTTAGTAAGTTTTCCCTCTAGAACAATTACTTACGTGCTTAGAATGGATTACTGAAGTATTTAATTTTACTACCAAGACTTTTTATATCAAAAATTTACATATAAAACTGTATTTTTTTACATCAAAAATATTTTATTGTA
The DNA here is from genome assembly GCA_036936625.1 of Parnassius smintheus behrii. Lineage (NCBI taxonomy): Eukaryota > Metazoa > Arthropoda > Insecta > Lepidoptera > Papilionidae > Parnassius > Parnassius smintheus. The sequence continues at coordinate 13,102,171 of JAUPFT010000014.1, forward strand.
TTAATATACTCGTATTTTAACTCCTCTTAACTTTTACCTACGAAAAATTAATTGTTGTTGAGTTTATTGATATTGCAAGAGATTAGTACATGAGACGAATTTGTTAAAATATGAAATGTAGTAGTATTCTATAGTATGTACGTGACTTTGAACGACAGGGAGAGAAATTGTGTAACAGGAGAAAGGTATATTTTGCAAAATAAAGTTGTGCTCAAGATTACGTTGTGCTTTGGTGCCTTGGACACGTAGAAACAATGAACGTGGAACCCATAATACAGTGAATTTGAGTGAAAAAGCAAATTTATGCTGCAAAAGTGAGTGGTGGTGAATTCGGCAAGGGATACTCTACACGAATGTTTATCGACCAAAGTAGCGAAAATTGACTTAATTAAGAGTATCCTTAATTGTTGAGTTTGTATGCATATATCTACATACGGTTAAGAAGAAAGTGAGAGAAATGTAGCAGGATCGTGCCAAATCTAAGTTTGTAGTATTTTCTTACCCCTCTGGTTGACAGGCGTGAGAGTTCATGTAATATAAGTTTATGGTAACTTTCTGTACTCGTTTTTATCATATTTGATCAAAAAGCTCATAATTATCTGTAATAAAGGGAACTAATGCGGCGGGCGATTGAAACAAAGACATGAATCAGTACGGCGCATGCCACGGAGTCGAGCAAAAGACGCGGTGAATAGAATAGGATACAAAATGGTTTAGTCGTTTTCGCCGCGAAAAAAAGCCGAGATGGACGGGTCGACAAAATAACCTTAAAATTCTGTTTTTCGTGTCGAATTTTTTCTCCAATTCTGGTTGAATATTAATGAGAATAAAATCGAAGGTTTCGACACTAATTCTGGTATACTCGAAATATTTTTCTGGATACGTTCTGTATTTGTTGTGGAATTCTCCACCTATAATCCGATTCCTATTCAAATCATGTACTACGCAATCTAATCTAATATTTGGAATATTATGTCTTAACCCCTCAGCCGAAAGCTAAATTGATTAACATCGCTCGCTCGCTAACGCCGCGTCGCGCGGTGCTAAAAATAACCTAACCTTTTTTTTTGGCAAATATTCAACTTATCTTTATTATTACAAATATTCCTAAGAGAATTGTTTGTTTTGAATGCCACGTTAACGCCGTTTTTTCTAAGAGTATTAGTTATTTTTTCTGATATGGAGCCTAAGTAGGTCAAACTGCTCACATATTGCCGGACACTTTGAGATTGAACCGCGTACAGAGAATTGCGAACAACATGCTTTTGTTTCTTTTTAATAATTAAGATTAAATCTTATTAAATATTAATAATAATGTTGATAATTAGTTACAGGTTTGTTATCGCACGGCACGGTTGCTCGCTACTTTGGTGGGGAGCGGTTGTGTCGGCGTGTATAAATAACAGCTGTTTTGGCTCGCCGCTCGCTTAGCGGTCAGCCGCCGTAGAGTCTACATCACCTGAGGATGCCTCGTGTAGAGGCGAAGCGAGTGTCGTATTATTTTCGATGGTGTGTTTTACCTGGAATAGTGGTATTGAGAGTAGTGGTGACGGAGTTAGTGCATGCAATTGAGGGAGGGCGGGAGGTGCTCTTCAATCCAGGTAAGACACATCATTGTATTTAGTTAGCGCAAGGTTGCAAAATAATAAATATTTTTATTCTATCCGCATTGACATTTTTTTCTAATTCTGGTTTAGTATTAACAAGAATATAATCGAAGATTTCGACACTCATTCTGGTATACTTGAAAAAGTTTTCTAGATACATTCTGTACTTCTCCTGTGGAATTCTACATATATTATCGATTCCTGGTCAAATCATATACTCCACAATCTCTTCCAAATATTATGCCTTGAACCAAAAAACGATTACTTTCTAAGCAATATCGAGATAACTTCGATAAATTCGTTTCGCTCTCAGCCTATCTGGTCGTGGCGACGAACGCGACTGCCCGTGGCCTTCAAACCACGCCGCGCGAATTGTCACCCCGCCCGCCACTTCGCCGTTCGTGCTGAATTGAGTTTTATATTTTGTATTTTTTTAATTACTTAAAAATGAAATTAAATACCGTGTCGTGGAGGTGTAAGAGGATCCAGTACCTGTAATCCCGTGAGCGATGTTAATAAAAGGTGACAGAGAGAAACTGAAATAGGAGATTGGCTGCTGCATCTTCCCGATAGTTACTCTACTCTACTAAAAACTATGATTTAATCATTTCGCTAAGCATATGAACTACGCTACATTCCCCTTTAATCTAGGATTTAGCTAGCTTTATATTCGGCAGTGATATTTAGATAAGCTGGAATGATGCCGCCGAGTAACAAGCGGATCACCTGTGGTATTTGGACTGTTCATGTTACTGTATGGCTCATGATAAAACTAATGTTTTCATGTGGTATTAAAAGTTTATCTTGACATATCTAAGCGTTTACATTACATAATATCAGTTGTTTTTGAATACCACCAGAACCAGAAAAATACTCAATATAAATATTAATAAAATTTCAGGAGCTGCTAGTTAGTGCTATACTAGTTATACTCAGTCGAAAAATGCACTTGCAAGTAGTCATCTTAATTTCTTTGTTCCTTGCTTTGGTTTTTTAGTTAAGTAACACAAGCTAGACATATGGTGACACCGTAACATATTATTATAACATCCCAGATAATCTGACTGTTGACATAAGACATGGTTGCAGAAAATTTCGTTCTTTCCCATGGATTATAGATGGAGGAAAAACTATTTATAATTTTATTTTTTACTCTATCTGCTATTATGAAACCACTGCTGGATAAAAAATGCACCTAAACGTATGTGTAGTATACTTATATTAGGAAAGTCTGGTAGATACGTTTATTGACGGTTATCGCCGCATTAGAACAAAATCACTGATTGTTTTCACTGCACAAATATGTTAATGACATTTGCAAATAGAGAAATTTTATTGTTTTAGTCTATATTATGATTCATTACACTTCACTTTTTTAAAAGTTTCTGTTTTAACACTTGTGATTTTGATTACTTTCTTTCCTAAAAAAAGTTCATTAAAATTTTGTTATTTTGATTAAACCATTTGATTGGAGGAAAATTTCAGTATAATTAATAAGCGTACTTTGTTACTTTTACATTACCTACGTACGTACAAACGTAAAAGTGAATTCAACTGGGAAAACGTCATTTGAATTCTCATAGTATGTAATGATTTTTGTTATTTTTTATTTTAAACTTAGTATAATTAAAAACATTTCATGATATATTAGCTTAAAACAAGTATATAGTCTTACGAAACACAATTCATGTATTAGAATAGGGAATTTTTATTTAGAACACGTCTTACTTGCTCGAAACTTGAGACTTCTTATAGACAACTAGCTTTGCCTTCAAAAATATGTACAAGAAGTTGTAAGAAATTGTATCTTAAGGCTAAAAGTGTTTTGTAACTTGTTACTTTATGTACAAAAATATTTGTCTATAGTTCTAAGAATTCATCTAAGTGACACTATGTGACTTCACGTGCGAGTATATTGTTAGTAGTTCAAAAAGCGTTATAAAATTTGTGTGTGAGAGCACTATTAGGTTAAAACTACGTGACACGTTCACACTAAACCGTCACGTCTGTCTGACGTCAAATTACGCAGACGTCGCAATTTGCGAACTATGTTGTTAGAACAAAGATGATGAATTAACGAGCGCGAAAATGCTGCATATATATTGAATCCTCCGTCTTGCTTATATTAAATCCTTCCTTAATCATGGTAACATATTGAAGAAGATAGATATTAGAAAGTTATTCTAGAAGAGAAGACTCTTATCACACTTTGTTATTTTGCTATTGTGGTAAAAATCCACTGCTGAACAAAGGCGTTCATTTCGATTGCCTCATAGAGCGGATATTTGCCATCATTTCCACGCCGCTGCCCATTATCTGTTGCAGTTTCTCTATGACGACTCTTACAATACCCATGGCATGATACGGGGTGGTGGATTCCCTTATGCAGCTATTACACGGCGCAAGTTTTTCAATTACAAAACCAATCACTAGGACACAATCCATCACAAGGGACACAGCATTAATATCATAGTATGCAAAAAGATCGAGATACCCTTTAAACTGATAATCATTATCAGTTTAAAGGGTATCTCGATCTTTTTCCTTATTATGAGGCTTTCTATGTATTTGCATTTTCTTTTTCTATTTCGAATATGAACTTTAGTGTTGCGAACACTTGTCATAAAGTGGACTGTCGTTTGTTTTGTTCTTGCCACTTTAAAATTTACAGCCAATATTTACCAGTCTCGTGCCATTAAGGAGAGTGTTATGAAACAATCAGTCAGCTATGCCCACCCACCACAGCGTGTTCATTTGAATAAAAATGAATATAAGTCGCGTTATATAACAATATTATTAGTCATGCAAGCTACTTGACATATAAATTACGTAATAACAAAAGTATTTAAGTGTGCAGCTGTTATGGTATATAGAGATAAGAATTTATTCTTTTCGTATCGTCTTTAAATACTTTTAATAAAAAGCTTTTTTTCAAAGAACAAGGAATGAATACGGGACACAGAGTAAATGGGGCTTTTTAACTATTGTGGGAAGCCTGTGCTAATAAAGCACTTATAGACATTCAAAATGCTGCATTCCAACCTTAAAGTATAGTAGTGAAAGTTAGTTGTGGAAGAAGAAGCAAGAAAGTAAAATTAATGATGTTGAAATGCGACCATTAAGAAGTATTTTAGGGCTGACTGTGAACGACAGGGTGAGAAATTATCTTATAAGAAAAAAGTATTGATGCCGATGTTGTGGCTAAGATTATGACATAAAGATTTCGGTGGTTTGGATATATAGAAGTATAATGTGTTTTATCACATGCACTTTTTAAACTTTATTTTGTAGCAAAATTAGTTTAAACTTTGTTGCACAAAAATGTACTATACCATACTGATTTAACGCGATAAGGCGTTCTCTAACAGTCAACCTAACCTAAACCTAAGTAAGCAGAGATCACTACTTTAACTGCTTCTACGACATGTAGAAGAAAAAAAGCGATCATATACAAGTGAATTGTGTAATTTTATGTTTTGACATAAAAGAAAATAACCAGTCGATCTTTATCGATTATGAATTGGCTACCAGTAAATGAACCTTTCCGACCCTAAAAAAGCTTACACCTAGCTATGAGGGTGTGCATGTTTATGTTCGGGAGCCCGTTCAATTTCTAACAGCATTTTATGACGCGTGGAAATTTACTGCTGATAACAAAACAGTTTGCGTTGTTCACCGCGTCGGCAATTTTCTAATAGTTTGTAGGCACTGTTTTACACAAATGGTAAATAAAATTGATGATTTTAATGTAAAATGTGAATGAAATTGATATGTGAAACTAGGGTTACTGGATTGTTAATATAAATGTACTCAAGCACAAGCAGATAAAAGTTTCAAATTAAATTGAAGAAAAAAATACGCGGTTGTAGTACAAATAGGTATACTCGACCGGGTAAGGACAACGCTCTTACAGAATAGAGTAGTAGCTGTTTCGTTTAAAGAGAGATCCGAAGACCTATTTTACTAGAAACGAATCATTACCTCTTAGTCCTCAGCAAGGGTGACAAGGTATACGCATTTTGATTCTTCATCCAGGATAGATGTATATGTCTATGGGCCTCAGTATCCACTTATCATTAGGTGGATTCTGTGCACGTTTGTTACCCTAATTCTATAAAAAAGGGATTATATTTACATTCATACATATAATCACGCCTCTTTCCCGTAGGGGTAGGCAGAGACCACTTCTTTCCACTTGCTACGATCCTTACATACTTGTTTCGCTTCGTCCACTTTCATTATTCCCTTCATACATGCTCTACGGTTTAGGGTACTCTTAACCTGGCCTTTTTTCAAAACGTCCCTAATTTGGTCTAGAAAAGTCCGCCTAGGTCTACCCCTTCCAGCACTTTCATTCACACTCGCCCTATACACTTTTTTCTTCAATCGTTCTTCATTCATTCTCTCGATGTGGCCAAACCATCTCAGCATACCTTTCTCAATTTTTGTCACTACATCTTCTTTCAGACCACAACGTTTCCTTATCTCACTATTTCTTATCCTGTCACTCAGTTTAACTCCTATCATACTTCTTAATGCTCTCATCTCAACTGCATTTATTCTACTTTCATGTTTCTTTTGCCATACCGAACTTTCACTTCCGTACATGAGTGTCGGAACCAACTCCCCCTCATGCACAGCCAAACGAGCCTTGTTAGACACCTTCCGACTGCTCATAAAGGAGTGCAAAGCTCCATTCACCATGTTTCCTGCATTCACTCTTCTTTCGATATCACTCTCACACTTTCCATCTCTTGTAAACTTTGACCCCAGATACACAAACTCTTTCACCTGTTCAATTTGTTCATCTTCAATCACTATATTGCAGTCTGTCACTGCCTCATCTTTTTCAAACACCATCACTTTCGTTTTCCTTACATTCATCTTCATTCCCTTTCTAACAAAAGCTCCACTCATAGCAGTTACCATCTCCTGCAACTCCTCTACTTCTTCTTCTCTTGGTTTCGTTCACGCACAGAATATCAATGCAACGTTCATCCATCATCTGACACACTCCATCTACCTTTCCATCAATCCCTCCTCTTACATTCAACGTAGCGAGGCGGCTCTCCGTGGGCCGCTTTTCGCCCCCGCGAGAAACGAGACGTGATGGGTGGCGAACCACATCGCCGCCATTTTGGTAAATTTTTTGATTATCCATTGTGTTCCCACGAATAGCGAAGGAAAGGTTTGTTCCCCCCAGCAGAGCCCCACATGCCAGGGTAAGGCTAGCCTAATTCTGGGGTCGCCCGGTCCCAGGGCAGTGTGGCACGCTAACGACAAGGCTCGCCCCTAGCCATGCATCCATCCGCACGGCCGACGTTGGATTGGCGGAGGGTAGGAATAGGAAAACGGGAAGGATAGGTGGTGTGAAAAGGAAGAGTAAGGTAAGTTAGGGTAGGAAATAGGAAATGTAGGATATTACCGTCCATGAGGGCAAGGGATAGGACAGTAATAGCTAGGGTAGCCGGGGTCGCATACCCGTATACCATACCACAACTACCGGACAGGTAAATTGGGATGAGTATCCCTCGACTTTGATTATATTTGTAGTGTTAAAAATACTTTATATTGTTTAACTGTTACTTATTAATTTACTTAGGTATTTTTTTACAAATAGAGCCTTTAAAATTGTTGTGTCTCACCGTACCATTATAACCATTGCTAGCTAAAACCTGGAAAAAAAATGTAAGTGTAAGTAAGTGGCAGTGTAAGACACCATAAATCCTCTACTTCCTTGCCTGTCAGAGTGTATATCCGTCTGTCTATTGAAATCACAAGTTTTTCATAAATACTTGATAATAATAATCTTGATACCCACTCCATATTTTTAGTGTAAATGTAAAGTTTTATTAACTACAGCATCACCTATTAGATCCTAGCATGGCTATGAACTACTATCGTCTGAACAAATCCAGTATATTATGTGAATATAATCTCACTTGCTTTAGTCTTTCAGACTTAAGACGAACATTAACAGATCCACTAACGATTATAAAGTTTTTTATACAAACATATTATTCTTGTCAGTGAAAATTACGTCACATTAACTTAAAAGAACTTTTGATTGGAAATGTTATCGTAAAATCAATTTAATAATTAATAATTATACGTGGTAGAGCCATGCTGCAGTAATATTAGTAGTATAGTTGTAGCACGAATCAGTCAGTTCGACCGGGAAAGGGCCGCGCTCTCACAGAATACCAGCGTAAAATAGTAGCTTAATGTTGATGTGTTTCGTATGGTGAGTGTAGAGAACCGGAGATTCTTTTTAGTGGAAATGAGGCACTCCACCTAAGTCCTCACGGGTGACAACGCATCTACATTTGGATTCGTAATCAAGGATACATGTAGGTGTCTATGGGCCACAGCAACCACTTACTATCAGGCGGACTGTACTCGTTTGTCAGCTTTTTCTATAAAAAAAATAATATATACTGCTACCAGCTGCTGCTAACCAGACCAGATGAGAAAATTTTCGAAACAAGACCAAGCTACGTAGTTAATCAGTTTGATATGTGTGAACGATGTTTTATTTGCGTTCACCGGTAGGCTTACATACACCACGCCTGAGAGAAAATCTATTCAAAATTCAAACATTTATTTCAGGTCAAAGTAAAAATATAAAATGAAATATAATATTTATAGGTACCTATAATAAAATTTTATGATAATAAAAGGTCTAGTACACTATTTTATGTTAATTATAAAATATTTTACGTATTATACTATTACTTATTAGCTAGGCTAGTACTGCCAAGTTGCATTGTACCTACTGGAAAAGCGTGCTTATAGGCTAAATAGTGAATTCAAAATAATTAAATTAATCTTAGAAGACTCGAGAACAGGCGCGAGCAAAGTGGATATATAGAATTCCTATGTTTTAGAATATGTTTCGGATAGTGTGCACAGGAATTGCATGATTTAATTCCTTCCTCTATGTCTCAATATCAGACAAATACAAAATAAAAAATACGCTAGTCTGGTTTCCTTCTCTTTGATTTCGATATACCACGTATATGAACGAAATGGTTTGTTTTATAGTTTGTAATCTGTACAGCCAAAGAGTGGAATAATTTGACACAATTTGCCCTTAAGGCAAGAGAGAATAATAATAATAAGGATTTTGATAAGCTGAGTCAGTGCACTTTCCCTTCGACTACGTCAACACTTACAATCTTTGAAGTCTGTTTTTACTTTGTTGTGGCGCTGTCATCGCGCCACAAGCGAAACATATCGAAGCCTAAATCGCGCTATCAAATTTCCGAATCATAAACAGTATATATAGAACAGCTCCGAACGATCACACTGAGCGTTGACCGCTCCCCAGGCAGAACGCCTTGTCTGGCGGGAGATCTCCCCTTTTCCCACTACGGCCACAACTTTTTATTAAAAGTTTATATTTTTAACTATTCTGAGTGGACTAAGCAATATTACAAGATCCAGTTAACAAACTAGAATGTTTATATAAATAAGTTACATGAACAGTTCATCCCCTACTTTATACCCCTGAAATGTAAATTTGGTACATAAAATAGATGACTGGCGGTTCACTACTTTGCGATTTACAAAAATCTTTATTTATCATCCAAATTTCTTGTGAGATCAACTACCATCAGAAATTTTCCAGACCGATACGACTTAGGAACCTTCAAGAAAAGAGCCCACTCTTTTTTATAAGGCCTCGGCTGCGATTTTACATGGCGTTACAATTCATGGACGGCAGTAGTTACTTACCATGAGTTGAGCCACATGCTCGTTTGTCCCTTCTTATGTAAAAGAAACAGGTGACGAATATATCGCCTAACATACAAACAAAACAGAAGAGGAAAATCATGAAATTTTCCTCCTTTTTTGAAGCTGGCCAATAAAACAACAAATTTCAGTTTATTAAATGTATAGTGTTGCAGTTTCACAAAAGTATGGTATACGGAATAAAACTAGAAAAGATCATAATTATATAAAAACAAAAGCAAAATTTTTAACTTGGGCCAACTTCAACACAGTACTAGGTTAATGCGATAAAATGTATTAGATTGATGTGAAATAGATTTCTTTGTAATATGACTGCTTTGATATAATAATTTTGTAATTAAATATGGATCTATATAGTTATTACCTTACTGTATGGAAACAAAAATGAATTTCATTTTAATCGATTATGATAATGTTGGTTTTTCATTAACTTTTCTTCTTAAATATACCATAGATTGTTTTATAAGGAGGATATTTGCCATAGTTTACATGCACGGCAGGTGGATCTGTAACCGCAGTTTTTCATTTTCTAGTTAATATAAGAAAGACGCTGCTGCTCATCTGCTGGTTTGCTTCTTTTTGTCGTATTTTACGACACCAACGGGACAATATGTGAATTCTTGAAAATTATCTGACTTTATTTGAAAATAAACTTTGAAATTTGCCGACTGCCGAAATGATCTTTTACTTACTTGGCCAGCGCGCAGGATTAAAAGAAAACGTAATCTAGTCTATTCGTCTTCACGATTTAGACTATTGTTCAACAGTAGTGATTTTTTAAAGTAATTAATCTTCCTGTTATTGCATATTGCAAAATAACAAACAGTTAATATGACAAACCATATTTCAAGTTGTCGGTATAATCACTTCGTTAAACAAAAGATTTTCGCTAAACATACATAATATGAAAATAATCGAACTTCAGTGGATAAAAAATCGAAATCCTCAACATATTTAAAGACCAATATAAAAAAAAAAAACGCTACAAAGAGGTCTTAAAAAATTGAGCGGTACCTTTTCCTGTGATTCAATGAAATTATAATTAGTTTGATTTTTAATCCTGGAATTGTTTATGTTATCAAGCGTCATGGAAATTTTTTGTTCTATTTATTTAACAAACAAACAAGTTCAGAGTCAAAAAATGTGAGTCGAGAAAAACTCGTAAATCACGTAGTGTGGAGTCTCACCTAACAATGGAACCTTGTTCTTTCGCAAGTTCGGCCTTATATTTAATACTGTTCTCATCTCTGCCCCCCCCCCCTCTCCCCCAGTGCCAGCTCATTCTACTTGACCGCATCCAGCGCAGAGCGATTCGAATCGTCGACGACCGAGTTCTTTTTGATCGGCTCGATTCACTGGCGCTGCGTAGGGATGTTGCATCCCTTTGCATTTTCTATCGCATCTACTATGGTGAGTGCTCTGAGGAATTGTTCAATTTAATCCCAGCGTCAAAATTTCATGAACGCATATCGCGTCAACATTCAAGATACCATCCTCACCATCTGGATGCTTGGCGGTCCACCACTGTGCGTTTTACTAGGTGTTTTCTTATTGTACAACTTTTCTGTGGAAGTATTTACGACCAGCGATTTTTCCGGACCGATACGACAAATGGACCTTCAAGAAAAGGGCTTAATACTTTCTGAAAGGCCTGTAACGCACCTACAACTCCTCTGGTGTTACGGTTGTTCATGCACGGTGGTAGTTGCTTACCATCAGGTGAGAGGCATGCTCGTTTACCCCCTCTTTTGTAAAATAAATGCAGCCATTGCAGATTTTTTTTATAGGTTAGGGCGACAAAAGAGGACACAGTTCACCTAGTAAGTGGTTGCTGTGGCCCATAGACATCTACATACATCCTCGATTACGAATCAAAATGCAGATGCGTTGTCACCCGTGAGGATTACGATGGAATGCCTCGTTTCCAGTAAAGAGAGTCTCCGGTTCTCTACACCACCATACGAGACACAGCAGTATTAAGCTACTATTTTACACTGGTATTCTGTGAGAGCGTGGTCCTTCCCCGGTCGAGTCGACCCATTCGTGCTACAACTATACTACTTATTTAACTGCAGCATGGCTCTACCATGTAAAAAAGATTTTTCCTAAATATAAACTTTTACGGACGCGGTGCACTCTGGCGACGGGTAGTAGGATTATCAGTTTCCGAGAATCGGCTCTGTGTCTATTAATCCGCCTGCTCAACTGTTTCTGCCTGCCTGTTTCAGGAAATTTATACATTTCGCACAAAATCAGCAATACAACTTGCAGCGCTTGCGAAACTTCAACTGTTTTAGCTTAGTACTAATTGAGATTCTAAGATCCGATTAGGGTATGATATTGTTTTTTACTAAAACAAAAACCTTTAAATAAAAATCATTTAAAAAACCATGCGTTCTGGCATATTCTCGGAAAAGCCTATGGTCCAGGAGTATTGAAAAAGCTTAGTCAGAAAAAAACAAACCTAAATCATTTTTCAAACTTTGAAACATAGCGTGAACTACAACGTACCGTAAATTATAACACGCAGCCTTTCCATGTAAATACCCAATAAATGAGTTTTACTTAATGCTGCAAATGGGACACGGTAACCTCGTTAACTGGCAAATACAAATTGGAAACTGCAATTGAACTGAAATTGTCTGTGATTTCACCTTCATTAATGCTAGTAAACATAGGAGCACAATTACTTTTAGGCATTTAAAAAAAAATCGGTTTACACAATACCTCAAAATTAATTTGTGAGATATTTTCACCATATATTTCAAAAAAATATTAACATTTAGGATACGATGTTTAATAATAAAACAATGTTGCGTAAGGCTTACTTGTTAAAAATAATGTATATAAAAGCTTTCCTTTATTATTATTTAGCATTATGGTGCAACACAAGAGGATGAGAGTAGCCATAGAGTTATTTTCCGATACCATGCTCTCTCTCATTTTTTGCGGGGGCAAATATATTTAATATCTATATAATTTTAAAACACAATTTCAAAAAGTTTACTTTTTTGTGGGTTTTCTTTTTTAATTACCTGCGACGGAATGGAGAAGATTTATTTTTTGTTTATTTGTTTGTTTGTGTGTGCAAACGAAGGTTCGCATTTATGTCCAAACCGGATGGGCCGATTGAGATACGGTTTTCTGTAAAGTGTTTGTGACTCATCGGGAATGGTTCTTGGATGATGTTAACTCGCAAACATATACTATTCGCTCACTTTCTCACTAGATTTGCAGCAATCGAAGCAATGTTGGTTACGATCACTAGACCAATGAAACAGTCACTATCGATATAAAGAAATGATACTCACGGCTCTCCATTTGCAGTTTGCACTCCTGCGTGTCGTGAGGGTAGATGAGGAAGTTCATGGCACAGGATAATTTGAGAGTGAGTTTCACCATGTACAGGATCGTCTTATTCTTGTATAGCCACATGTAGTGGTTGGGGATGGTCATCGTCTGGAACGTGACGTACCTACTTGGCGTTCTTGAAGAAAGAGTCTGGACGCCACATGTGTTTTAGCTAGTCGAGGTCCAATAGTCTATTAGTGATACGGTGCATGATTAATACAATAAGTATAGAGTAAATTCCAAACATCGATATACAGGCTTTTGTACGTGGTAGAGCCACGCTGCAGCTATATTATGGTTTTAGCACGAACGTGTCGTCTTAATACTGCTGTGTTTCGTTTGGTGAGTGTGGAGATCCGGAGACACTTTTTTACTGGAAACGATGCATTCCTCTTAGTTCTCTTCTTCTTAGTCCTCCGGGGTGACAAAGCATAATATAATAGTGGGTCCGCTGTAATAAACATTTATTGTGCAAACGAATGTTTATCATTTATCTCCAAAATTGTTATACCGATTTAAATACGGTTTTCTGTAAAGGGTTTGTGACTCTTCGGCGATAGTTCTTGGATAGGTGATACAATTTTACCTCACCAGGGGGCGCTGCAATAAACATTTTTGTTCGAAAGAATGTTCCCATTTATCTCCAATACGATTTGAATGATTTTCTGTGTTCTAAATCCATTTTAAATCCAACATAGCGGGTAACCCAAGATGGCGTCCTAGTTATTTTTTATACACATGTACATACGTCATTAAATGAAAAGGTATACTGAGAAAATACGAAAAATAAAACGACGTTACCCTAAATCCAAGACGGCGGACTACCCGAGAAGGCCCACTAGTTATTTCTTATGCATCCCATGATATAGATATCGAACGCAAAGGCTCGCTTAGAAGATTATGAATAAAATGATGTCCGTGTTGAGCTCTTCGAGAGGATAGTGTTACTACTTCCAGGCTAAACGGTAAGACTTAGAATGGGTTCCCGCCTTGTCGTGGCGGGGGATCATAGTAGCCGTGGCTTGGTCACCCGCGATGAAACTAGAGGAACCGACATGGCTGGCCCAAGGTGTAGGGCCGGCCCTAGTAGGCCACTCCGAGTGGGCTTGGCGAGCTCACTTCGGATGTGTGTCGGTGGGCTGCGGCGAGATGGGTGCCCTATCCGCCTACCGCTGCAGTCTAGGTCGAGTCACGGCGGAAGTGGAGTGCTGGTATGGCGATGCGCTACTTGCATTATCCTCCGCGACTCTGACGGGGCTGCACCGTTAATTGATGCGCCACTGTCCCTACCCTCTGCAGCCGAGTCTTGGTTGGTAGCGGAGCCGTTGACCAGATCCGCCGATCAGGAAGGCTAGTGCTTCTGAGTGCTCAGTTTTCCTGGTCCCATGGATTTCACGCATCGGACAAAGGGGCGTCTGTTGCACACATGAAAATGGAGGCCGTGGAGAAGGGCACACTATGTAATTTGGTGCGCCTTACCTGAGATGGAGAAGGAGGAGGAGTAGTCCTTTCCCAAGGAGGGGCCGCGGATGTGTGCGAAAGCGTTCCCGTGGCCCTGCCAAAATGCGACGAAGGTTGAACACCATGGGGTTTGGATCGGTGTTAGTCCGACATAACCCGTCCTTACCCCCACGAGAAGAGTATACGTAGACATTTCCCCATGTAAAAAGAGGTAGGTAAATATGTGTAGCACCTATTATTGCTATGGTTATCGCTGTGACATAGAAATAGGTACAGAAAGGTAGGAAAGACTAAGGAAAGTCGTAATTAGTTATTTATTATGACAGAAGGGAGGGTCAAGAGTACTCGGATACCTAGACGTGCATGTATGAAGAAGTTAATGAACCTGAAAGAAGCGAAAGAGGTATGTAAGGATCGTGACACTTGGCGATCTGTTCTCTCTGGCTACCCCGTTAGGGATTGTGCGTGACGATAAGTAAGTAAGTAAGTAAGTAAGTATTATGACAGACTTCGCAAAAATAAACCTTACTCGGATACAGACTCTAATCAGTATTTTTGTTATATTTATATAAAACTTCTCACCACACACGCGTAAGTTGTAGGAGGTAAAAAATAGGATGTTAAATCAAGTAACCATGAAATTCAGGGATTAGTGGGGAAATCCTTCTGATGCTTGTGACGAAGTTTTATCAAATACAATTTAAAACAAATAAATTAAGAGAAAGCTATAAATATAAAATTGGTATATATAGAAACTATACTATCACACTCTTTAGTTCCTGAAAATAAACTTAATGTGCAAAGTGAAACAAAAAACCACTATGAAATTGGAATATGGATATTAAGTTAATATTATGGAACAATTTAGCGAATAAATCAACAATCACAATATTTATGTAAAATATGATATGACTGAAGGACCTACAAGAAGAAGCTTACTCTTACGTAGCGTGTTTTTGATTTTAATGAGCGATGTCAAAAGCTTTCCCTCGTGTGCGTCACATACGCTTTTGCCTCCTCTCATATAAAAAAACAATCTTGCTAGCAATTTCTGGATTGTTGTCAGTCTCATAGGTGTATCACTAATATTAATACTCAGTTGTGAAGGGCAGAATCGGGAAGGGACACCCTAGAAGAAGTTTTATTGACCAAATGTGTGCTATATTGAAAATGTGACAGAATGGGGGTAACCTTAATTGGAAAAATAACCACCGAGATAATCAATGAATGCTACTTAGCCTTATCTCATAAGTTTACTAGACAGTAATAAAAGATCAGATAGCCAAGTTTATAAGTGAATGCACCATATGTGTTCAATCTAAGTATGACCGAAACCCAATCAAACCTCAAGTCTACGTCATACCACCAACTAATAATATAAAATAACACCTCTTCTCTTTCCGATCGCGTTAACATAATTGAAACCGGAAATTGAACTTGCAAGTTTAAATTAATATATACCCCAAACCAGCAGGTTTTTATTTAAAATCCTTTAAATAATAGACAGAAGATCGAAGACCCCATACAAAATTGCTGAACATAGGCCTCTTCTACGGAATACCACAAAGCACGGTCCGCAGCTACATGAGTAGTACATATAGTTTAGCAAGAATGGGTCGGCTCGGCCGGGGAAGGACCACGGTCTCACAGAATAGCGGCGTAAAATAGCAGCTTAAACGCTGCTGTGTTTCGTATAGTGAGTGTAGAGAACCGGAGAAACTTTTTACTGGAAACGAGGCAATCCATCTTAGTCCTCACGGGTAACAACGCATTTGTATTTTTATTCATAGTCGAGGAAAGATAAAGATGTCAATGGGCCAAAGCAACCGCTTATCATCAAGTGGACTTTAATAAAAATTAAAAAAATGTATTTTATGTTATTTTTATAGCGTAAAAATAACCCATTAAATATAACTTTTGTATAAAATATCCCATACTTTTAAGTCACGTACTTACACAAAATGATGAGTATTGAGTTTAATATGGGTTTTTTTCTCATAAATGTATTTTAAATGGAAATAATAACCCTTTTTTTTCAAAATTTGAATTTCAAATCCATGTGGCCAGATCGAAATCTTTATTTTCTATTTTAAAATTTTTGTAGTGAAAAGTAGTTTTCCTTTTTTCCAATCATTGCAACCACACATAACTCATTCTTCCGTATAGAGGCATAATGCTCTAAGCTGAGCACTTCTTATCTATGAGAGAAAGCAATTACGCATCAACTCCGTACTAAACCCGACTGCGATAAATATCAAGAAGAAAACCAGAAAAAACCGGAGAAAATCCTTCAAATATTATACGAGTGGGAAACTACGAAGAGGATTCTTTGTATTACTATTGACGCGAAGCTTCAATAGGGACCCATATATCTAAATTAGCAGGCAGACTTAGTTCTGCAGCATATGCTGTAAGAAAGGTTAGATGTCTACCCAATGCTGAAACAGCTAGATTAGTTTATTTTAGTAACTTTCATATCGTAATGTCTTATGGAATCTTACTATGGGGTAATGCGACAGTAAAATCATATTTGTTTTGCAAAAGACTGCCGTACAGGCAATTTATAACTTAAATTGTAAAGAGTCGCTTAGAGAAAATTTTAAGGAAATAAACATATTAATTTTGGCATTACCACGTAGTGTGTTCACGAAATTTGGCGGCCGGGATTAATCCGAACAATTTCTCAGAGCACTCCCCATGGTATATGCGAAAGAAAACGCAAAAAGATGCAACATCTCTTCGTAGCGCCATTGAATTGAGCCAATCGGAAAACAATCGGTCGTCGACGATTCGAGCCGCTCTGCACTGAATGCGGTCAAGTGGAAGGAGCTGGCACTGGGGGGGAAATAACATACGGAGTTCCACAGAGAAGCGTTTTCGGCCTTACATTATTTCTTGTATATATCAACGACCTTTGTAGCCTAAAAATAAATAACGCAAAAATCTTCTCCTATGCTGATAATACTGCAGTCGTCTTCTCTGGAAATTCCAGGCAAGCTGTGAAAGATAGTACCGAAAAAGGAATGGCTCAAATAGATACTGGGTAAAGTACAACTTGCTCTCGCTGAACACAAATAAAACTAACTATATATGTTTCAGTATCTACAATAAAAATCACCCTGATGACAGATTTAGTATAAGGGTTCATGATTGTTGTAACAACCAGGATACAAACTGCAACTGCCCGATCATTAATAAAGTTACCCATACAAAGTACCTAAGCGTCATGTTGGATCAGAGACTGTCCTAGTATCCACAGCTTGAGCAAGTTGCCGGAAGAGTCAGAAAGTTTATTTGGGTCTTTCGATCATCAAAGCATGTGGTTCCAGTTAATAATAAAAAAAAAATTATGACCGAGAAACATCAAGAACAATTTTGAATGAGATATATATCGCCTTGGTTCAATCTGTCTTGGAATATTGCATTCCTGTTTGGGGAGGTGCGGCAAATACCAAGTTTATAGAGGTTGAGAGAACACGACGTGCGCTTATTAAAGTTATGCTCTTTAATAATATTAGATACCCCACGGAAAGGTTGTATCTCGATAGTGGGCTACTTTTGGTAAGGAAACTGTATGTAAAACAGATCACACTAAATAAACACAAAAATATACCCTACGATGCAAGTAAAAAAGAAGAAGAAGAAAAAATAATGTAGCTACAGTACCCCAAACTAAAACTAAGTTTGCTAGAACTCAATATAATAGTCGTTCATCTCAAATTTATAATAAAATCAATAAAGAACTAGATATTTATTCCAAACAATATATCGAATGTAAAAAGGTAGTACATAATTGGTTAGAGTGACTTAATTAAGAGAAGACTGAGCTGCTTTTATATACAGTAATACACACACACACACACACACACACACACACACACACACACACACACACACACACACACACACACACACACACACACACTCACACACACACACACACGCGCGCGCGCGCTGGTGAGCCCGCTGGTGAGCACACTTATCCGTCCCCAGCTCCATTCCAATAGAATTGCTAAATTCACAAGTGATGTTTAGCAATTCCATAAGATGGAAGCGACTGGAGGCGAATAATTTTAGGTCATTCATACAGAAAAGGTGAGCAACTTTTGTACCTCCTTTCCGAAGCTGAAATCCCCTCCCTCCCCTCCCCTGAAATTCTTGTACAAATAATTTTATTTATAAAGAAATCTGGTATTTTCCAGGGCAGAGGTATTTATCATACCAGTAGTCAATTAAAAAATAAACATTGTATTAAAATTAAAATATTATAAATAATTTATTACACTTTAAGCCAATATTAAGCCTAATTAATACTAATAATTTAAAAAATAATTTAAATTAATAGTACTAGACCACGGAATTCAAAAATACGTGGGTGTATATCTGACATTCGACTTCTGGTGTGAACCACTCTTTGTACTTAGCATTTTAAGCTTACTTTGGGTGGTCAGAGGGAGCATTAGTAGTACACTGTTTATATTAATAAATAATGCTTAGGTAGAATGAAAACCAATAATTAAAGCTCTAGATAGACTGGTTCAACAATAACATTAGGATAATGTACATCTAAGTCCCTTTTTAAGTGGAGCCATAGAACAGATCCGCTACTGGGGCTAGTAGCCTTACCTTGCGAAAGAGTGCACTTTTTATAGGCACCATGTGAGCATTTAGGGTCATTATATATTTATGAATCACAGTGGTAGAGCCACGCGGCAGCTTTGCTGTCACACGTATGGGCCGGCTCAAACCGGGGTGGTACCACGACCTCACAGAATACCGGCGTGAAGTGGAAGCTCTGCTTCCGCGTTTCGTCTGGTGAGTGCAGGTGGCCGGAGGCCCAAACCCCCCCCCACCCATCAACATGGTAGCGGAATTCAATGATAGACTACCCTAGGAAGGTACCAGCACCCCTGGAGAATCCCTCGCTGATCATCCACGACCATGTTTCTCCACTTCTGAGCGTGAGTGCTCAGGCTGCCCCACGTATTCGGGGGGGGGGGGGGCAAAATTCCGCTCAAGACTAAAACTGCTCGGGGCAAACGGAGCAACAAGACCAAGGCGACCCCTGCCACGCTGTCCGTGAATTTCTGCAATATCGGGGGACTTCACTCTAACCTAAACGCCGTCCACTACCATCTCGAGACGGCGAGGCCGGCTCTGCTCTTTCTGACCGAGACGCAGGTGTCCTCTCCGGCTGATATCTCGTATCTCTCCTACCCGGGATACAAACTGGAACACTCCTTTGTGCCTCGGGCTGGGGTTTGCGTTTACGTCAGAGAGGACATCTGTTCTCGACGCCTCGGCAGACTTGAAGGTTCGGACCTGTCCATCCTTTGGCTACGCGTAGACAGCGACGACCATCCACGCGTCAACGGGTGCCTCTATAGGTCCCATAGCGGTAATGCCGAAACAGACCGACTCTTCGACCACGTCCAAATGGCTGCAGATTCGTTGCTACAGCGGATCCCCTCCGCAGAGATCGTGATCCTCGGCGACTTTAACGCCTATCACGCCGAATAGCTCGGTTCACGTTTAACCGACCATGCGGGGAGATCTGTTCATGATTTTGCCTTGGCATATGGTCTGACACAACTGGTTACTTCGCCTACGCGGATTCCAGATGTGGAGGATCATGCACCTTCCCTGTTAGACCTTCTGCTGAATTCTCACCCGGACAGATATCAGATTTCCGTCGACGCCCCTTTAGGCTCCTCGAATCATTGTCTTGTCCGAAGTGTGGTACCACTCACGCTGAAATCGCGGTTGCATTCTGCAGGCTGCCGCCGTGTTTGGCACTATAAGTCAGCCAGTTGGGATGGGATGCGGTCTTTCTTTGCATCCTACCCTTGGGGGCGGGTTTGCTTCTCGCCGGACGATCCCAACGTTGTTGCAGATTCTGTCGCTGATGTGGTACTTCATGGTATGGAACTTTTTATTCCTTCCTCTGTGGTGCCCATTGGAGGCAAATCTCAGCCATGGTTTGGTCGCTCCTGTAAAATAGCATCATGCTATAAGCAGGACCAAGCCTGGGCTGACGCATCAGCGTCCAGGGATGTAAACACCAGCGCTCTAAAAAAGAAGTATAATTCCGCCTCTAGGTCCTTCAAAAGAGTCATTGCCAAGGCAAAGTCAGAGCACATAGGCAGAATTGGCGAGAAACTAGTTCGTCTTCCTTCTGGAACCCGTGCATTCTGGTCTCTCGCCAAGGCTGTCCAGGGGAATTTCTGTCAGCCATCTCTTCCATCTCTGCACAGGGAGGACGACTCACTGGCCCAAACCGCAAAGAAGAAAGCCGATCTTCTAGGCTCTTTCTTTGCGTCTAACTCGACTCTCGATGACGGAGGGAGTACGCCGCCGACCATCCCGCGGTGTGAGTGCTCCATGCCGGAAGTGCAGTTCACTCAGCGCTCGGTTCGCAAAGCACTCCTCTCCCTGGACATCCACAAGTCGAGTGGGCCTGACGGAATCCCCCCAATTTTGCTGAGGACGTGTGCTCCAGAGTTGGCACCGGTTTTAACGCATCTTTTCTGGTACTCCTACTCCCTAGGCGTAGTCCCAAAATCATGGAAGACAGCTTTCGTCCACCCGATCCCTAAAAAAGGCGACCGCTCAGACCCGTCCAACTACCGGCCTATCGCCATCACCTCCTTGTTCTCCAAAACAATGGAGTCCATTGTAAACTGCCAGCTCATGAGGTACCTTGAGGATCACCAGCTGATTAGTGACCGCCAATACGGTTTTCGCCGTGGTCGGTCAGCTGGTGATCTTCTGGTCTACCTCACTCACAGATGGGCGGAGGCAGTAGAGTTCAAGGGGGAGGCATTGGCCGTTAGTTTGGACATTGCGAAGGCCTTCGATCGGGTTTGGCACAAAGCGCTTCTTTCGAAGCTCCCTTCCTATGGGCTTCCCGAGAAATTGTGCGATTGGATCACCAGTTTTCTTGCAGATCGGAGCATCAAGGTCGTTGTAGACGGTGCAAGCTCCGATTGCAAGCCTATTAATGCTGGTGTTCCACAGGGCTGCGTGCTATCGCCAACGCTGTTTCTTCTGCATATCAATGATATGTTGCAGACCCGTAACATTCATTGCTATGCCGATGACAGCACTGGTGATGCTCTTTACACCGGCCGAGCCAATATTTCTCGGGAAAACGTCACTGCGTGCCGGGACAAACTTGTGTCTGAGGTCGAGCCTCTGCTGGACAGTCTCGGATTGGGGGGCGACTAAATCTAGTCCAGTTTAACCCCCAGAAGACACAAGTTTGCGCGTTAACCGCTAAAAAGAACCCCTTTGTCGTATCCCCTCAGTTTCAAGGCACTCCCCCTGTTGCCTCAGCCAGTATCGGAATCCTCGGCGTCGACATATCGAGTGACTTGCAGTTTCGTGGTCACTTGGAAGGGAAGGCCAAATTGGCCTCTAAAAAGCTTGGCGTGCTCAGGAGAGCGGGACATTATTTCATGCCGGCACACCGCCTGCAACTTTACAAGGCGCAGGTTCGGCCGCACATGGAATACTGTTCCCATCTCTGGGCTGGGGCTCACCAGCTCCTTCCACTTGATCGCATCCAGCGCAGAGCGGCTCGAATCGTCGACGACCGAGTGCTTTCCGATCGGCTCGATTCACTGGCACTGCGAAGAGATGTTGCATCCCTTTGTATTTTCTTTCGCATATACCGTGGAGAGTGCTCTAAAGAATTGTTCGGATTAATCCCAGCCGCCAAATTTCGTGAACGCACTACGCGGCAAACGTCCCGATACCATCCACACCATCTGGATGCTTGGCGGTCCACCACTGTACGTTTCAAAAGGAGTTTTCTTCCGCGTACAACCTCTCTGTGGAATAATTTACCACCGGCGATTTTTCCGGACCGATACGACCTGGGGACCTTCAAGAAAAGAGCTTACTCCTTTCTAAAGGGCCAGCAACGCATCTGCAATTCCCCTGGTGTTGCAGTTGATCATGGGCGGCAGTAGTCACTTAACATCAGGTGAGCCACATGCTCGTTTGCCCCCTCTTCTATATAAAAAAAAATGAATGACTATCAATTTATAATATTTAAGTTTATAAAGATTGATTAAATTTTATATAGTGGATGATTTTCGAATTCTGATTGAAGTGCATTAAATTTAATATATATTATTTTGTTTGCTATGATTATTATAAAAATTGATTTCTACAAAAAACATTTTTTTCTTTTAGATAGCTATTTTTTCATAGTCTAAGTGCAATTTGCATTTTAGAGGACCTCAGTTATAATCATTATTCTTAGGGTCACCGTGATCAATGTGTTTTCGTTTCGTATACGTAAAAATTACGTTTTACAATAATATTATGACTACAGTCAGAAAACAATGCATTCTGCTTTCTGGTCATGTATTCAATGAACACTCCTTTGTTGTTTAATGTTTTCAGTAGGGGAAAGTTGAAAACTGTTTGGGCTAGGGCTCAAACATTTTTCAATTTGTACGTAAAAGGAAATTTTACACTTATAAGAAAATTGCAATAGAAGTATGCAGTAGAAAATTTCAGATCACTTTGTGATATATGGATCACCTTGTATCGTGCATTACAATATAAAAATAAAGTCCCATAACACAAGTTAGCAATGTGTATTAAATTGTAAGATGATATGATATCTTATTCCTCAGACGTGCAGGTTTCCTCACAATGTTTTCCTTCACCGCCGAGCACGTGGTAAATCAGCACTTAAAATTGCAATTAACAATTTCATTGTTACCGGCGGGGATCGAATCCGGGTTACTCGCGTTCTGTTATATTTACAGCGAGCGTTAACCATCTGAGCTACCACGGCTCAGAATAAGAAAAAGAAAAAAAATTCGAAGACATGTGAAGTTCGCCATCACGCATAAGGGCAGCGCGGTGGACACTTCCTTGCTGTAAAACCTTCTCAGAAATGAGGGGAGGCCTGTGACCAGCGGTTGGACGTATACAGGCTGTACCTTACTTCTGATATGTATTGTTCTGATCATTTTCCACTGGAAGTAGATTTTAAGATACGTAAGCTGCCATTTAAAATGAAATATAATGAAAAATGTCGTAACAAGGGAAGTGAGGTGAGCGGGGCATCGCATCAATCAGATCAATATATATATATATATATATATATATATATATATATATATATATATATATATATATATATATATATATATATATATATATGTAATGAAATGAATGATATTTCATTAATTTGAATTTGCTGCGCTTCGCGTATCTATGTTGTCTGTGGAAGATGGTAGAGGGCGCATCGAAGTGATGTGTAAACTATGATTCAATGGCGGATGACGTTTAGATTATTTTGTGCATTTTATTGTTATAAAAACTTGTAGAGAGATAAACCGAAGGATACGATTGAGGAAGCAATATTAGTAAACTTTAAATGTTGTTTCTTTGTATTTTCAGAGAAACAATTTGTGGTTTATTTTGAAGATCCTCAATAATATACCTTATAAAACGACATTTTTGTTAACTAAGAGAAGATGGACCGGCTGCAATTCGAGTTTACGATGATAGCCTCAAATGATGGCAAATCTAATGTACTAGCCATAACCTCAATATCTACAGAAGAAGGAAAATGTTATGTTTTACCCGAGGAGCTGAAGCCGGTGAGTCATCATACATATATTGTTAAAATGAACACTTTCACAAAAGTAAAAAATAGCATAAAGAAAAGACACCAAAGTAGAAAATTATGGATAAAATTGGATGAAAATCTAAAGAAGACATATGTAGATGAGGAAGGTAATATGCAATTTTTAGATCAATATTTAGAAGAAATGAGCACAAAACAAACAAGAGACAAAGATGACAGTTTGCAACATATCTTGGAACAATTAATAGAAACTACAACTAAGAAAGAAAGTCAACATAACTTAAAACATATTTCAGAAAAATTTATTATTGAAAAATTCACAAGCAAGAATCCTAATGCGATGCAATGGATAGAGATTTTTGAAAAAGAGTGTGCGCGCTTCAATATAACAAAAGATGAAACAAAAATTGATATATTGAGGTTATTTTTAGATAAACCTTGTTTGGATTGGTATAGCTCGATGATCATAAAACTAACAGTAAATTCTGAATGGAGTGAATGGAAAGACAAATTTTTAGAAACTTTTAAAAACCGAGGATGGGACATAGTCACATATGCTCTCGCATTTAGGTATAAAGAAGGACTGTTAATTGATTATGCCATAAAAAAAGAATGGCTTATATTAAATATAAACAAATCTATAGATTCCAAAACAATGATAGATCTTATTGCAACTGGTTTACCTGGATTTATCTTAAATAAGTTAAACAGGGACGAACTCAACAACACTACTGATTTGTACAACGAGATAAGAAAATATGAAGGTATGGTGTACAAGAAAAACTCAACTAACATAAAGAGTGGTATATTTTATAATAAAAATAAAACTAATGAGAAGAAGCCATGTAAGACTTGTGAATCTTTGGACAAAGGAATTAGATATCATCCGGAGGAGTCATGCTGGTTCAAGAAAAATAAAAATGAACCTGAAAAGGTTCTTAAAACTAAAAATGTAAATAATAACTCCATCATTGAAGTAGACATAAATGCTTGTAAAAAAAAACTAGTAAGTACACCATTAATCAAAATCAAGCTATTATTAGAAAATAAACTAGAAGTGAGCGGCATTTATGATTCAGGCTCACAGATCTCTTTAATAAATTCAAGATTGATAAAAGTAAAAGAAAAAAAAGATGATGTGAATATAGCATACATGAAAACGGTTAATGGTGTGAAGAAGATGGATGGCTTGATAACAATAAAAATAAAAATATTTGATTTGGAAGAAGAGGTGGATGTATACATAGTAGAAAATGAAGATTTTGAAGATTTCATAATCGGATTGGATATGATAAAGAAATTCAGATTAACCCAAAATGAGAACTTGCAGATAGAACAAAAGAAAATAACAAATAAAATAGACAGAATGTCTAAAGATAACAGAAATGAAGATAAGAATATAGAAACATATACAGTAAATTTCAATGAACACATAGAAACAAAGGAATTTATAAGTATGACAGATCATTTAGATAATAAAAAGAAAATTGAGATAGAGAAAATTATAAAGGAATATACAACAATTTTTGCTAAGGACAAGTATGATATAGGATCAGTTAGAGATTATGAAGCTCACATAGATTTAATAGTAAATAAATATTGTAGTAAAAGACCATACAGATGTACAATAGAAGATAAATTAGAAATTGAAGAGCAAATATCCATGTTACTAAAGAATAATTTAATAGAAGAATCTTACAGTCCTTTCGCTGCTCCAGTGACATTGGCTTTTAAAAAAGGTGAAAATAGAAAATCCCGTTTATGTGTAGATTTCAGAGAATTGAACAAAATTGTTGTACCACAAGCTCAACCTTTTCCTTTGATAGATGATCTAATTATTAAAACAAGAAATTGCAAGTATTTTACTACACTGGATATAAACTCAGCATTTTGGGCAATACCTTTACGGGTGGAAGACAGAAGTAAAACAGGATTTGTCACACAAGATGGCCACTTCCAGTGGACCTGCCTCCCTTATGGCTTGAAAACATCACCAGCAATTTTCCAGAGAATTTTAAGCAATATTTTAAGAAAACACAATCTCACAGGATACTCTGTAAACTATATTGACGATATTTTGATATACTCGTCTACCTTTGAAGAACATATAAAGCACATAAGAAATGTATTAGAGGCAATAATTAAAGAAGGCTTTAGATTGAAGTTTAAGAAGTGTACCTTTGCTTCAGACTCGGTAAAATACCTCGGCCATATAATTCAGAACAACTCAGTAAGACCATTAAAAGACAATTTGATTTCAATAAAGAATTTTCCAACTCCTAAGACGCAAAAAAACATCGGACAATTTTTGGGAAAAATAAACTTCTACCATGAATACATACCAAGAAGTGCAATTATCCTAGATCCATTACATAATTTATTAAGAAAAAACGAGAAGTTTGTATGGTCAGAGAAGTGTGAAGAATCATTTAATCAGATAAAAAGATATTTATGTTCTCAACCGGTCTTGGAAATATTCGACAAAGACTTACCAATCAAAATCTTTACCGATGCATCTTTGGAGGGCATTGGAGCAATATTAAAACAGACACAACTAGATGGTAAAGACAAACCGGTGGCATATTTCTCAAAAAAACTGAACGAACATCAAAAACGGAAAAAGGCTATATATTTAGAATGTCTTGCTATGAAAGAAGCCGTTAAATATTGGCAGCACTGGCTCATTGGAAAACAATTCACTATTTACTCAGACCATAAACCTAAAAGGGGGGATAAGTCGCTCGCGTCCGTAGGCTTCGACCACCTAATCCTAGGCCCACCCTACACGTTTCCCCCGGGTGGTGCTAAAAGAGCGACAAAGCCGAAAGAACAGACTCGGCTACTCGCCGTGTGGTAGCGGCGTAAAATATGCCACGCCCTAGTTTTCGCACCATGAGGCAAGAAGTAAAAGAAATGGCCCCGAGTTCCCGGCGCCCCTTTGATGGGGCAGGGGTGCGAAGAATCTCCGGGAGGAAAACCGGCGACGAGGTTCGCCACCCGTCACGTTCTGTCTCCCAGAGAGGCGAAAAGTGGATTGCAGAGGCCCGTCTGGCTACGTTGAATGTATGTGGGGCAATGAATGATAAAATGGATGAAGTATGCGATATGATGTATGATAGAGGAATAGATGTATTATGTGTAAATGAGACGAAAAGGAAGGGGAAGGATGTCACTGCACTTGGCATGTATACCGCATACTGGTCTGGTGTAGACGAGATCGAGCGGGCATGCCAGGGAGTAGGAATCATCCTTTCAGAACGAATGGGCCAATGTGTGAAAGAGTATGAATGTGTAAGCCCAAGACTGCTATGGATACGAATGAAAGTGGGCTTAAAGAAGTTGTTTGTGTTAGGGGTCTACGCCCCAGACATGTCTAAGCCCACTTATATCCGGGAGCAGTTTTGGGAAATGGTAAGGATGGTGCTAATGAAGTGTAAGGGAAATGAAAATATTATTATGCTAGGAGATTTTAATGGAAGGGTTGGGGTGAGGAGGCTTGGTTATGAAAGGATATTGGGAACGTTTGGTGATGAAAGTATAAATGAGAATGGTGAAAGCCTCCTCACCGTATGTGTGGAAAGGAATCTTTTTGTGACGAACACTTTCTTTCGTCATAAGAAGATTCACATGTACACTTGGGAAAGAGGTGATGATAGAAGCATGATAGATTTCATAACTGTGGATGAAAGAATGAGGAGCGCAGTAGTGGATACAAGGGTTTACCGGGGGTCCAACGTAGGGACGGACCACTACCTGGTCTTATGCCGAATTAGGGGTTTATTCAGACGTTGGCGGCATAGGACATCTGTGTCTACCACTGTGTTACAGCGTATAAGAATTGAGAGGTTACAAGATGAAGATGTGAAAGACAAGTACAAATGCAGACTGAGAGAAAATATAAGTAATTTGGATGAGTTGTGTGTGAATGAGTTAGACTTGGAGAATGTGTGGCATAATGTTAAGAAAGGTTTAGTGGATGCAGCTACCGAAGTATGTGGTGTTAGTAAGAGAATGAATGAAAGGAAAGACAATACGTTATGGTGGGATGACGAGGTACGTATGGAAGTTGAAGCAAAGAAGAGAGCATGGCTAGATTTACTAGCGACCAAAGCTGGTAACTCTGGTGGTAAGAATGATGAGAATGAAAGAAAAAAGGCAGAGTTTAAACGTTTAAATAAGAGAGTAAAAGAATTAGTTGAAAGGAAAAAGCAAGAAAGAACGGATAGGAATGATAGAAGAATATCGGATAACTTCCAGGCAAATATTAAAATGTTCTGGAAACTCGTAAGAAATACCAGGGGAAATACAAAACAGCCTAGATTGAATGCGATACGAGACGAGAATGGCTGTATCCTGAATGATGAAGTGTTGAGTCTAAAGAGATGAAAGGAATATTTTGAAAGCGAATTTATGAGTGAGGAGAAGTGTGAACTAAATGAAATAGAAATTCCGAAAGAAGATGAAAGAGATAGGGAGATAAGTATGGATGAAATAATGAAAGCAATGAAAAGCATGAAAGTAGGTAAGGCAGCCGGATATGATAGAGTTTCACTCGAAATGCTAAGGGCTGGAGAGGACGTGGTGGCAGGCCTGCTGTACACCTTGTTTAATTTATGTTGGGAACTAAAGCGGGTACCGGGAGACTGGTGCAAAGCCGTGATAGTCCCAATATATAAGGGAAAAGGGTCACAGCAGGACTGTAAAAACTACCGTGGTATCAGCCTTCTTAGCATTGTGGGAAAACTGTATGCTAAGGTACTAATTGAAAGAGTTATGAAAGAAACTGATGAAAAAATTTGGGATGTGCAAGCGGGATTTAGAAAGGGAATGGGGTGTACAGATCAAGTCTTTTCTATGCGCATGATCGCGGAGAAGTTTTTGGCGAAAAACCAAAGAGTTTTTTGTGCGTTCATGGACTTGGAAAAGGCTTATGACAGAGTGGACAGGGATGTGTTATGGCAAACGCTGAACGCATTTAGGTTGAGCGCTGGTTTGATACAGGCATTAAAGTCTCTGTATAGGGACTCGAGTGCTTGTGTTAGAATCAACGGGGTCTACTCGGGCTGGTTTGGCATCCATAAAGGTGTCAGACAGGGCTGTGTAGCTTCCCCGTGGCTGTTCAACCTATTTATGGACAGCTGTTTGGAAAATTTGAAAGTTGAAGAATGCGGGGTAAGAATGGGTGAGTTAACCATCAAATGCCTTTTGTACGCCGATGATCAAGTCATACTTGCGTCGTCGGCGGCCGAGTTGCAAATGATGGTTACATTAATGAACAGGTCATTAAAAGAAAGGGGAATGAAAGTGAACGCAAGTAAGACGAAAGTGATGGTTTTTGAAAGAGATGAAAGCAAAACGGTATGTGAAATAAGAATAGAAGGAGAGTTAATTGAGCAAGTGGATGAGTTCGTATATTTGGGATGTGTATTCAGCAGGGATGGGAGATATGATAAGGACATTGAACGACGAGTGAATGCAGGAAATAAAGTAAATGGGGCTCTACACTCTATTGTGAAAAGTCAGAATGTGTCAAAAAAGGCACGTATGGCAATTCACAGTGCTGTATTAGTCCCTACTTTAACGTATGGTAGTGAAAGTTGGGTGTGGCAGAAGAAGCATGAGAGTAGAATAAATGCGGTAGAAATGCGGTCGCTAAGGAGTATGTTAGGGCTGAATCTGAGTGACAGGGTGAGAAACTGTGTGATAAAAGAAGAGTGTGGTTTGCAAGATGATGCGGTGACCAGGATTAAGAAAGGAATGCTTCGGTGGTTTGGTCATGTAGAAAGAATGAATGCGGAAAGACTGACAAAGCAAATATATGTTGCAGAAGTGAATGGAAGAGTCGGAAAGGGACGTCCTAGGCGGAAGTTTGTCGACCAAATTGGCGATATACTAAAAATGGGCCAAATTAAGAGTACCCTTAACCGACGAGCATGTATGCGTAGGTATATGAATGTGGAAGAGGCGAGAAAGGTATGTCAGGATCGTGCTAAATGGAAGTCTGTAGTCTCTGCCTACCCCTCTGGGTGACAGGCGTGAGTGTTTATGTTATGTGTTATGTATAAACCTCTAGAGAACATGAACATTAAATGCAGGACAGATGAAGAATTGGGTGATCTAACATATTACCTATCTCAGTATGACTTTACAGTAAAATATATACCTGGTAAAGAAAATGTAGAAGCAGACTGTTTGAGCCGAAATCCGGTATTAGAATCAGAAGATAACAGTGAGGAACTATTGAGAATAGTTAATTTAATACAAATAAAAGATATAGTTGAAGACCAAGAGAAAAATGAAACAATAAAAGAAAAGAAACAAAATTTAATACACAATAATAAAATCTATTATAAAAAAATAAAGAAACAGGAAAAGATTATCCTCTCAGAAGAATTTAGTAAAAAATTTATAAAAAAGGTGCATGAAAATTTATGTCATATTGGGATCAGACAATTGCAGAAGAAAATAAGTCCTATATATACAGCTATAAACCTAACAAAAAATATTATAAATATTTGTAAAACATGTGAAATATGCATAAAAAATAAATCAAGATGTCAAAAAAAATTGGATTAATGTCACAACTGGGACCAGCTACAAAACCATTTGAGATAATGTCAATGGATACTATTGGTGGCTTTGGAGGATCTAGGTCTACAAAGAAATACCTACATCTTTTAGTAGACCACTACACAAGATATGCATTTATTGCGACTTCAAAAACTCAGAATGCAAGTGACTTTATAAATCTAACAAAGAAAGTACTAGAGACAGATGAGATTGGAATTATCCTGACAGATCAATATCCGAGCATCAATTCAAGAGAATTTAAGCAATATTTGCAGGAGAATAATATTAAACTAATTTTTACAGCTGTGAATACACCATTCTCGAACGGCTTGAATGAAAGATTAAATCAAACAATAGTAAATAAAATAAGGTGTAAAATGAATGAGAAAAATAATAAGAGAACGTGGACAACACTAGCAAGAGAATGTATACAGAAATATAATGAAACAGAACACTCCGTTACAGGTTTTGCACCAAAATATTTACTGGATGGTACAAATGTCAGTATTCTACCAAATGAATTTAAAACAATAGAAAAGGAAGACAAGTGGATGGCTGATAGAAGATTGGCATTAGAGAATACAATAAAATCCCATGAGTACAACAAGAAAATATTTGATAGAAATAGAAAAATGCAAGAGTTTAATGTAGGAGACAGTGTATATTTAGAAAATGGAAATAGACTGAATAGAAAGAAATTAGACGAATTAAAAATAGGTCCTTTCAAGATAATAGAGAAAATATCGAATTCGATTTATAGGCTTGATACAGGCAACAGAAAAGCAGAATCAACATTATTTCACATAACAAAATTACAACCTGTCGTAACAGAAGAAGATGAAGGAGAAGAAAACGAATATGAAGATAACTTATAGGTACACTGTATAGATATATTGCTTAGAATTTTCGCTCTTAGGGGGGAGATGTAATGAAATGAATGATATTTCATTAATTTGAATTTGCTGCGCTTCGCGTATCTATGTTGTCTGTGGAAGATGGTAGAGGGCGCATCGAAGTGATGTGTAAACTATGATTCAATGGCGTTTAGATTATTTTGTGCATTTTATTGTTATAAAAACTTGTAGAGAGATAAACCGAAGGATACGATTGAGGAAGCAATATTAGTAAACTTTAAATGTTGTTTCTTTGTATTTTCAGAGAAACAATTTGTGGTTTATTTTGAAGATCCTCAATAATATACCTTATATATATATATATATATATATATATATATATATATATATATATATATATATATATATATATAAATATATATATATATATATCAGAATAATCTATGGAAAATTGATTTTCCAGTGGAATTTCCGAACGCGAACTAATACTTACCTAGACTTGGCTCACGAGGTGACCGACATGTGGGGTAGTCCGCTATTATTCCTGTGGTCATATATGCTATGGCTATAGTTCACTGCTAAGCCCTATGTCTTCAATGAATAGAAGGAGTTGCATAGCCGTGAGCAATTTCACTTCTTCCGGGCGGAGTACATAGTTTCCCAGATGAGTGTTACGTTTGCGCATTAAAGGTCCGCAATCAGTTAGGTTGTGCAGAGGCGTTTCTTCCGTTATGGAACAGAACCGACACATGCTTGAGTTGCTTAGGCTCAGGATGGATATGTGCTTTTAAGACAACGGTGTCCAGTTAGGGCTCTTGTCAGAATGCGCAATTTATTTTTACTTAATTCCAGGGGTTATGAAGCGAATTTACGATCAAAAACCCGGATCAAGTTTTAAGAATGTTTTAAGCCTGATCTTAAGTGATTTATTGTGATAAAGAGCTTCAAGGGTCAATCAGCCTAGGCTTCTTGGAATTCCTCAAAATGGCTCAGGTTCAAATTGTGTGCACTTTGAGCCCTCCTGTGCATGTTTGTTGGCAAATTCGTTGCCTACAACACCTATACTGTACCGGTCCTACATCCTCTCCCCACATTCCTGAGCGACGCCAGCGGAGGCCGTTGGACCGAGGGCGAGATCAGCACCTTTTCGTCACTCTCACTGATGGTGTTCCAGTCTCACCCCGAGAGGTGGAGAGCAAGGGGGATTGAAGTTGGGGCGGTTCAGGCTCCATTGCCGCGTCGGAGCCTCCCTGACTTTAAAAGTGATATAAGTAATCATTTTAAAGCCAAGGGTGCCTGCCTTCCAAAGAGCCTGCGCCGATGGGTCTTCCAGGGAAAAGGTTACTAGGAACCCATTCTCCGTATCCCTACGGTGGAGGATTCTCTTGAGCTCGGTATGGAGCCCTTCGTTTGGTGCCCTCAACAGCACAGCCGCCTTCTCTGGAGAGTCAACTTCGCTGCGGGGCAAATATGTAATGCCCAGCTGAGGCTTAGGCAATTTGCCCTCGGGTATTATCGAGAGCCTTGTCTCCGGCCAGGGTTTCAGTTTTCCGATCTCACCCACAATCCAGTCCTGGCTTGCCTTATTCAGGCACGTTACCAGAATCCAACTTGGCTTGTGAGTGAAATCCGAAAATTTTGGTCCGCTGTCTTTGCCCCACAGGCCGTCCTAGCGATGGCCCGTGTGCCCGGGGGGGCCAGTCGCATCTTTTCCACACTCATAGGATTCGAATTGCGAATTCCTGCACGCGCAGAGCCAGCTATGGCACTGAAGCTGAGCTTCTTCTCTCCAGCTTGCCAGTTGCCAGCTTCACAGACTTCCTTAGCCGGTCTTCAGGGGACTCTTTCTCAGACCGCCTGCGTTTTTTCGCCTTCAGAACTGGTGGAGGTTTGGGCAGAGGAATTTTGTCCTAGGGCTTCTGGCAGAGAGAGAGAGAGAGAGGGTCTCTTCGGCTCCTATCTGAGCTGCTATCAGCCTTCGACACCTCTTCCTTGTTGCCCCATGAATCTTACAAGGCCAAGAAAACTTCTTCTTTTCCCCTTCCTGGTTCGTTTCCGATTGTGGTTTGGCTACAGACGTGCCCTCCACTTCACGGCTCGTCCCAGGTTGGGGCGTAGTGCTGCAGGATATTAGTGAGGCTAAAAGAGCCTCTTCCAAACCTACAGATAGTTCCATTAGAGGAGATTTTTTGTTAATCTTTTCAAAATGTCGATTTCCGTCCATTTTAGTCCACGATTAGTTAGGGAAATATTCGGTCACCCCCGGCAGAGCCCCGCATGCCGAAGGAAGGGCTAAAATACTACAATTCGAATCGCCCTGGTCTCGGGTAGGCACCGTTTGCGACTGGATTCCCTCCAGCCACGCATCCAACGGCACGGTACAATTGACACCTTGGATCGGTACAATCCCACCTCTGCTTACTCATCAGTACTCTTATAATCGGTTTCTTATTTATAATAATATTTGTGTTTTTAATATTGTAAATGTAACAACTATACACATTATTCCTAACCCAACTGTACGAGAGGTAAATTGTGCTGTTGTCTGCTTACCCATAGATACCAAGAATATACAGATCATTAATAAGCAGCATTAAGAAAGTTGCGGACAGAACGCATCCCTAAGGAAATTCGGCGTTTGTTGTGTTGGGACTCGACGAGCAGCCGTCGGTGACGTCACGGAGATATCGTTCACTTAGAAAGTCCTTCACCCAGTCAATCAGGGTACGCTGCGTGCCAAACTCTGTCAAAGGCTTTCGAGACATCTAGGTAAACAGCAAGTGCTTTCCTACTGTTCTCGAGGGTTTCGCTCCATGTGTGAATGGCAAACGCTAGAAGGTCCGAAGTTTATTTATTTCGGCAAAACCTGTACTGCCGATCACTGAGGAGATCATTCTGCTTTAGGTATCAGTGGTTCATTCAATATACGCTCCAATATCCTGCAGAGAATGGAGGTAATTGAAATCGGCAGATAGTAGACACGGCTGTTCTTTATAGGCATCTGGTTTTAACAGCGGAGGTAGTGTAAATTAGCAGAAGTATGCCTCGACCGCTTTGGCTAGTGACCAAAATGCTTTATTGCCGGATGGTTTGACAGAGAGCAATGCACTGACGGGTTTAAGGTAATTTTTTATGGTCTACTATAAATATTTATTAATTTAATATTATTAACTCAAATATAACTTATCCGCCAGTAACTAGATCAAAATACTTCAATTATCTTTTGATCATAACGTACTAAATGTTTAATTGTACTGTTTTGTTTCAATTCAACGGTCTTGGGTTTCTGTCAATGTTTTTTAAGAAATTTGTATATGATATGGATATGTTTATTTTATCTATTCATTATTTTTAAAAGATAATATTAGAGATAATAGAATCTACTCTCTAATTAATTACAGTTTTAAGTGCTGAATTACCACGTATTCGGGGATGAATTAATACTTTGTGACATTATTTTTCTGTTATCTCACGTATGTATGTATGTCCAAATAACGACGTTTTTCAGCATTTTTCCCAAGTTGCCCCTGGAAAATGTTAGAAAATCATTAATAAAGAAGTAGTGTTGTCATAAATACATGTAATAAGAAACTAAGATAATAAATATAAAATATCATGTTGAATTTTGTAGAGAAATTGCTTTTACCAGAACTTTTATAGTACTTCTAATTTCTGCGCTAGTTAACTAATGAGAATGATGAATAGGGAAAAGAATTTTCCCAGTGGAACAAACGAAGCATCTATTACTTATCTTAATTTCTATAGAGATTTTTCAATTTGTTAGTACTTTAAATGATTGATATTGGTCTAGTGTACACATAATTCACAATCGGCAGAAGTTGTTAACGCTAGATCAGTATTGTAAAAAATATATAAAAATTTATAGCATAAACGAGTTTTGATCTAACCGGGAGGGACCGCGATTTCACAGAACCAAAGTAAAAAAGTATGACAATGCTGTATTACTTAGAAAAACCGGAGAAAGTTTGTTACTGTTAAAGAGGCGTCCCATCTAAGTTTAATGCTTGCACTGCTGTGTTCTGACCTAAAATGTATTATAGTCCGTATAACAGGCTGTAAGGAATTTCATATTGGTCTCAGACGTGACAACGCGTCTGTCCATTCTTTGTTTGCATTTCCTTGCATGTGTCCATAAACTGCAATTGCCACCTACCGTCATCTAGACTGTACGTTCATATGTCATTGTAGTTTTACAAAAAATAAATCCTTCATATATTTCGATCAATTAACAGACACAAATTATAATACAGCCTAACAATAGTGTGCAGTCATTTGCATTTGAATAATCTTCTCAGTCTATTTAAACAAGGTGTTTAATGTACCCTTCCCAGTTTCATTAGCACATTAAATTTATGTAAATCATTGCTTCTCACATGGTCAAGTATTGTGGATTATATTTATGTCATTTAATTATCGTGTTGTTTAGACTAGATTGAACTTAAGAGGGGTTAGGATATCTCTTATAACCCCTTTAAATTTCTCAGTGATGAGCAACATAATACGTTCAATCACTATTACCATGTCAAAAAATTATTTGTTATGTTTATTGATAATAAATATTGTGCTTTGTAGCAAAGAACAAATAGTAATGAATGCGCTTTAAGAGTTCAAATACTAACACGTTAATTTTCAATTATGCTTCATTACCCAGCAATTCTAACCGAACCTAGTATTTTTAGGGATAAAAATATATAAAAATATATTCTCTATGTTACTCCAAGACTGAAGACATCTTCATATTAAATTTCATTAACTCCATTAAGTCATTTTCGCATAAGTAAGTAATTAAGAGAATAAAGTTACATTTTAATTGTCTCACAGCAACCGTCTTTACTTTAGAAATAAACCAACAAACACAATTTTGCATTTAAAATATTAGTAAGGATAAGGACGCCGGACCCATATCATGTGCCAATGCACTAGAGATAATATCCAAGCTACAAGAAAACTGAAGAATTAATGATCTATTACTGTCGCCTTGTTCAAAAACGATGAAGCAACACAACCAAAAGTGACAACTACAGCTCATACTGATTATACCTACGAAAAAGTAGCAAAATCTTTATCCTGTGATCTCATGTTTTCTCCTTTAAGACTGAACCGATATTCGTTTTTTCTAAAAAAATACATAAGAATGATTGTAGCTATGTGTTTGTTTTGTTTAAATTTTTATTAGTTTTCGGATATTTAATAAGGGTCCTTATTTTTTACAATAATTTTAAGCATAAAATATGGTACCGTAAAAACATGTCTTCCCAAGTGTCTATACCCAAGGAGAAAACAGAGAGTTAAATTTGTATGGACTAAACGCCCTCTGAATATCCTCTTAAGTACAACTTATTGTTACGAGCTTGAGGTCCGTGACAATAAAAACTGCCGATTGAATTACCAAACTTTACACTTTAATTCACTTTACGCTAATTAAAACCTAAAACACTAATAATTAACCATACTGATTCACTTTATTTCGCTCCGAAGCTTCGCTGGTCTCGCCAAATTAAATACTGCCCCGATCGCGTATTGTAGCGCCTTTAAATACGCATTTTCACCGAGACATCCAGAATATTCAAGTAAATGCGCGCGCCAATCGACCAGGCAACGTAAAGTCAAGTGTAGGGCTTCTAGAAAGCTTAGTTCTTCAATTCGATACTAGACGGCGCTGTGGGTTAAAAGACTAGTCATGTTATTTTCTGGAAAGCTCTCCTCGCTCTGTTACCCGACACTAGATGGCGCTAGTGCCAGATACATGACGTCAACTTAGGCGCGCAACACCGCCCCCTCCTAAGACATGCTCATCCCGAGCATTATTGGCCCCATAATAACGCGCCAGGCGATCCTCATGGACGATCTTGGGAGTCCCTCTTGCGCCTTTCTGTAACGGATCCGCAATGTCAAGGGCTGTCCTATCCCATGGGGCACCAACATTGTACAATTTCGATGCAACTCTACTACGTGTCTGAGGACGCCTTACAGCCACACAACTTGTACATGTGCGACACCAATCCTCGACATCGTCACGATAATGGACCCA
The DNA here is from genome assembly GCA_036936625.1 of Parnassius smintheus behrii. Lineage (NCBI taxonomy): Eukaryota > Metazoa > Arthropoda > Insecta > Lepidoptera > Papilionidae > Parnassius > Parnassius smintheus. The sequence goes on from JAUPFT010000014.1 coordinate 13,139,434, forward strand.
GTAAAACTGTTCTCGGACCTTATGTAGAGTTCGTTGAACTCCCAGACGGACTTCTGAAAAACCATTATGGTTCAGCTGTAGAACATTCGGCACTTTAGCTTTAGGGACAACTATTTGCAAGCGACAGTTGTCTCCTCGAACATTGTCCCATTTACGGCACAGGACTCTATCCTGAATCAGCAAGCTGTCCCATTGGGCTCAATAGCTTCCAGTGGTCGAACTTATTGCTGAGACGTCGCTCCACTTAGGCTTGGTAGCACAGGCATTCATCCATTCCAGAATCGGCTTGATGTCCGGATCTTCCTGCTGTGCATATCGTAGGCTGTTCTTCCACTCGTTGCTGAGGTGGTCTGTCCTGAGCATCCTCACGGATACCACTTTCTTACTCTCTTGCCTAGTACAATATTTGCAATCTTCAGGACAAGGTCTTCTTGACAATGCATCTGCGTTGCCATGAGATTTCCAGCTGTGATGACTGATAGTAAAGTCGTATTCCTTCTGCTGCTGGGTGGTGATGTTAGCCGCACTTCCCTTCTGAGATCGTTCACCTTCCCTTTCTAGGGTTCGCTTAGGGCAGAAGATCGAAGATCGAAGAAGAGAAGAAGCCCCTTTCCCCACAGCCATAGCACCTAGGGCTGTATCCATTATTGCGGTCGCGAACTGCTGTAGCTGCTGCAACCTCCCTGACGCGATGAGAACGAAGATCCTGCTGCACGGCTTCCACCTCCACTGCATGGACCAAGGCATTCTTAAGCGTCTCGTAGTGCCCGAGCCTCACAGTAACTCTGACTTCAAGGTCGCGGATGCCGTCCATGAATGTCTGCACCAGGTTCCGACTGGTACAGACTGGTATGCTTTTCGAACCATCTTCTTCACCTCAAGGGCCCACTGCTGCAGGTTTCCGTTGCTGCGTTGCACGTGATCTTTAAGCTGTGCGCGAAAGACGTGTTCCAGGTGAGTGTCGCCATATCTCGCCTCCAATGCCTCAAGGAGCTGCTCGTAGGTCACTTTCTTACCGAGAGCTTCCAACACAGTTAAGGCTTGGTCGCGCAGGCCTAGAGTAAGTGCAGTCATGGTCTGGTTTTTATTCCAGCTGCTCGCCTCCATGACAGCCTCGAACTGGATTTTGTAGGCTGACCAGGAAGAAGTCCCGTCGAACGGCGGCACTTTTAACTCACGTAGCGAAGGTGTTGTAGCTACTACGGGAGCTGTAATTCCATCCCCCAGTTTGAGGTCGTCCAGCGTTTTCTTCATGTCAGCCATTACGTTGTCAACCCGATTATTCACTTGATCGATTCGGGTTTCAGCGTTCTCGATTCGGGTTTCAGCTTTCGCGATTTGGGTTTCAGCTTCCGATAGGCGGTTGTCATGATGGGCAACCCTATCCTTCACCTCCTTTATCTCCTTCCCGAAGGTAGCGTGAAGGTCCTTCATGAAGAGCATCTGCTCTTCCAACCGACGGGCCTGCTCCTTTTGTCCGCTCCGCAGTTGCTCTTCCAAACGACGGACCTGTTGCTTCTGTCGGCGGGCCTGTTCCTCCTGCTACTCATTCAACCAACGGGCCTGTTCCTCCTGTCCGCCGCACAGCTGCTCTTCCTATCGGCGTGCCTGTTCCGCCTGCTGGCGGGTCTGTTCCTGCAACATCATCATGAGAGCACATAAGTCAGGTGCTGCAGGGGTAGGAGCTGGTGACGGGCCAGCCTCCGTGGTTGGCAGTTGGCCCCCCGGCGTCTGCGGCGTTGCACCACCAAATCTTCTCTGGTCCGTCTCCTGCTGGCGTTGACTTCGGGTACGGACGCTCTCCGTTTCCTCTTTAGGTAAAATCGGCATGATTTGATCCCATTTCTGACACCAATTGTTACGAGCTTAGGGTTCGTGACAATAAAAACTGCCAATTAAATTACCAAAATTTACACATTAATTCACTTTTATTTATTTTATTTATTTACACTTTATTGCACCATAAAAAGGTTACAAAGGGCGGACTTAATGCCATTAGGCATTCTCTCCCAGTCAACCCGGGACGTGTGGAAATTATGTGATAGGTGACAAAATAAAATGTACAACAGAGTAAATCAAGGAAAAAACTACTGATAAACTTAAAAACAAACTAATATTATATATACAAATACAATAAACTTATATACTTCAAAATATAATACAGGTAATATATAATATATACATACATATTCATAGATACATAAATATATACATATTTTAAATACAAATAGATATATAATATAAACCTATAAATAAAATAACAACAAAGGTAACCAAAATTAACCATATTAACTATCATCTAATATTTTCATAAAATGCTTATGTACCAATCTTTTAAAGGCAGTCTTATTAGATGTTTTTCTGACGTCATCGGGCAAGGAGTTCCAGAGCAGTGCAGCCTGAATTGTGAAGGATTTACCAATAAAATAAGTAGAATGTAGAGGGATACTTAGTTTATTACTATATGAGGAACGCAGAGTTCTATCATGCGTTAGGGAAATATATTGAAATTTCTCCTTGAGATAAGAAGGAGTGGATGGATCATTTAAGATAGAGAAGAGAACAAGCAAAATTCTAGAGTCACGCCTCTGTTTAATAGTGAGCCATTTTAGGCGAGAGCGATAGTGAGAAATATGATCAAATTTACGGAGATTGAAAATGTATCTGACGCAGTTGTTGAGAAGGCGCTCTAGCTTGTTGAGAAGATTTTGGTTTAAATCCACGTAACACACGTCTGCATAATCAATGATTGGTAGTATAAGTAACTGTACAAGCATAATTTTAGTCTTAAAGGGGAGAAAATTTTTCAATCGATAAAGAGAACGTAAAGAACTTTACACTAATTAAAACTTAGAACACTAATAACTAATTGCACTGATTCACTTTATTTCGCTCCGAAGCTTCTCTTGTCTCGCCAAATTCAATACTGCCCCGATCGCGTATTGCAGCGCCTTTAAATACGCCTTTTTTACCGAGACATCCAGAATATTCAAGTAAATACGCGCGCTAATTGATCAGGCGCCGAAAGTTCGAGTGTAGGGCTTCTAGAGAGCTTAGTTCTTCAATTCGATACTAGACGGTGCTGTTGGTTAAAAGATTAGTCATGTTATTTTCTGTAAAGCTCTCCTCGCTCTTTTACCCGACACTAGATGGCGCTCGTGCCAGATACATGACGTCAACTTAGGCGCGCGACATTATTATATACTTTATCAATATATCTTGAGCTTCAAACAAATTCTTATAAAATAAGTCTAAGCTAACAAGTGTCTTCAGCAAATATACACAATAAAAGCCCTTTTACATTACTAACACCAGAAAGCAGAAATAAGATGACTAAATTCTAACGATATTATTGATGATTAAAAAGAAAAAAACAGCCAAGATGATGTCTGGCCTTGCACAACACTTGTGGTATTTTAAAACTCTCTTTTTCTTGTTTTTTAATTTAAAAAGGAAGGTCATCATCTATTTTTAAATCTATGGGGAGAACAGGTCTCTTTCTCGACACTCGTTACCGACTATCATGAGAACCTCTATCGCGCAATATGACGGGTAAATAATGTAGGTAATTTCCCTTTTTAGAGGAATCACTGCTAATTTTATCGTTTAGGCAACCCTTAAGAGTAATGTAGATGTTTTATTATCACCTAATTTTCTGATAATTGTTGTTCGAGGAAATTTACATCGCGTTCTAAAATTAATATTGTTTATCAAAAGAATATTTAAGTAAGAATGATATTTCTACTTTCCTTACTCCTTTTTATGTAGTCCTCATAATATTCTTTAATTTTTAGACACTTTGTATTTTATATCTTGTTTGTTTTTACAAGCTGATAATGAATAAATAACAACTGAAAAATTGGTATTAATAAGAAAAATAAATGCTTTGAATTATTTATCATTTGTATTTTATTAGTAAAACAAATACGACGAAACGACTAAAACAATGTTTGTAATTAAAATAAATTTGATACTGTTTTGAAACACTATTTCGTATTTCTGATTGGAAAGTAAATATGATTTGTGCCGACGGAACTTCAAATATCAGAAACCTTGTTACGTTTCGGCAAATTTGTTTAGGGGCATAGGATATATATTCATGTAATTAAATGAAAACACGTGTTGATAGTTTGTGTACTATCTATTTTTATAACTCCCACGACTTATAATAACAGTTTGATTTCAAATTCAATTTCTACAAAAACTTTCAATAAAAACTTGCTTAGTGTAAAAATACTATCTAGTATAATGATCCGCCATTAGTAGGTACGTATGTACGCACTAAATTCCTTCTAACGAGACTAGTAGGATGTGATCGAGAGAATTTAGAAAAAAAATAATGAAACATCTGCAAAAATTCTGATTTTAAATCAGAAATCATAATGATTTCTTATATTCACGCAAATACATAAACTACTTTTACGAATTTTATCGCGTTTAATTTATTTGATTTTTAGTTCCCGACGTTTCGGGTGTTTTCCAGCACCTATGGTCACGGGGGACTGAGGTGACTGATGTCCCGATGTTAATGTTAACCCGGAATACCTTCAGCTGTTTAATTATAATTTAATATCTAGTTCTTAAAAAACGACCTGTAAATCTACGAAATATAGCTTATAAATCCAACATGTACGTACTTCCGAAAACTAAAAATTTCTATGGAGCCAGAAAGTCCGCCCATCTTGTACCTACTTTTATTACTTACTTACTTTTATTATAGAACAACAAGAAACTTACGGTAAATCCAAACTGTTTAAAAGTAAACTTAAATCATATTTGTTAAATCAACCATACTTATTGTAGTAGGTACTTCTGTTAGAATAATGTGATTTAATATTAATACATCTTTGTTTATATAAGACGACTCTCTAGCGTAGATAAACCCATAGAGGTTTATATGCTAGTATTGTACTGTATAATGTAACAATTTTATGGATAATAAATAAAAAAATAAAAAATAAACTAATTGTATTTTGATGCTAGAGGGATTTAAACCGATATTTAAACAGTAAATCTCACCACCATCCTTCACAGTTAGCTACCGCGGACAAATTTTTATTACAGAGTGCGAGGGATCTGTCACAGTGAACACTTGAGCGCCGAGCTTCAAGCAGGTTCTGCACGACAACAGGCTTCGGATCCCACGCCTATGTCACAGTGACCGAGTGAAGCCGGCCACAGTCGAGCGTGTCCCTGTTGTACTACCATAATATTGTTACGAGCTTAGGGTTCGCGACAGTAAAAACTGCCGATTGAATTACCAAAATTGACACTTTAATTACTGGATACCAATAAAAACTTAAATAACACTAATAATTAATTACACTTAACACTTTCGTTCGCATTATTTAGCTTTGAAAGTTTCGCTCGTATCGCCAATCCAATACTGCCCCGGTCGCGGTCACCAACGGCTTTATATAGGCCTTTTCTACCGAAACATCTAGAATGTTTTTCCTTTTTATTATTAAAAAGGATTTTGGTAAGCTAAGTCAGTGCACTTTCGCTTTGGCTACGTCACTACTTACCATCTTTAAAGTCCGCTTTTACTTTTTATTAATAGTTTATATTTTACTTCTTTTGAGTGGAATAAGTAATACACAATAAGTAATACAATTACAAGGTCCAGGTAAAAAAGAAGAATGTATGTTTTAATAATATACATATTACAATTTTGAAATTGGCCGACTGCCGGCATGATCGTTTACTTACTTGGCTTGCGCACGGGGTTCAAATAAAACGTAATCCGGTCTGTTTGTCCTTACGATTTATAGTATTGTAGGATTGTTGTGATTCTTTGATGTGATTAATCTTCCAGTTATTCTTTACCGCAAAAGAACAAAAACCCAGGAGAAACCATATTTCAAGTAGTTGGTATATTACTTCGTTAATCAAAATATTTTTGTTAAACATAGATACGAAAATAATCGAACTTTAGTGGATTAAGAATCTAAATCCTCAACATATTTAAAATTAAAATTAAAAAAATATAAAATTAGTCATTGCTCTACACAATAGAAAAGAACTGCTTCTCTTCATATACGGGCTGATTTTTTATTGGGAAGATTCTTTTATAAAGTAAGCTTTATAAATAAATAAAAACTTTATATAAGAATTAAAAATTTATTATTTTTTCCTCACGAAAAATTCGTATTGTTGCTTCAATTCGACCTGTATTTAAACTCACGTTGCGCAAAAGTCAGTACTGTAACCGCTTGGCCACATAGCTCAACAATAAGAAACATAATGTTGATCATAATAATAAGACAGTTATTCCAATTCAGGCTTAACCGTCGAGTATTTGCTATATTTTTAGAAAAGAGTAATATGTAAACGTTTTCTCTTTTGTGGTGTGACAGTTATAAACTCGTTTATTACATTAACGTATTGAAATTTCTAAAGATTGTGACAACAGACATTTCACGAGAGACGCAGCGGCATATCTTTTATAAACTTTCATCTTTTCATGCGGACTCGATTTAGAGAAATATATAAGGCTGCCGCGCTGAAGAATGGTGTCAGTAGACAAAAGATGAATACGTCACGTTGTAGCGTAATAATAGGTTCTTTATAAGCTGAAATTATTTAATTTATTCTTTATTTAATTTTTGAGCAACAATTTTAATATCAAGAAGAAAATGTTTATTTTAATAAGGGTTTTATAAGACTCTGTAGTATGATTTATTTTGGTAAATATTCTTTCATTATTCAAAATACTTTAAATAAATTGCTAAGACCCAGTTTAAAGACGATGATACGTTCTTCCAATATTTACCGCTAAGCAATTGTGTAACCGCTATTCTACTTGAAGTAAACATAAAAAAATCGTTATTTTGCAATGAACTTAAAGTGTATAATTATATTTTCCCATCAACGTTACTGCTGTTCCGGTTACACAAAATTCATAGGGAAAAATCACTGTCAATTTGTCACATTGGTAACGTAGGATACATCGAACGTGGGAATGCCTTATAATGTGACAATATGCAATTTGGTAAATAATTCGGTTCTATATAGTCTCTATCGCAATGGGCCGGCCATATAGCTCGAAGAACCGATAACCGATGGGGAAGAAAGGTTCTCGAGTGGCAGCCTCGTACCGGTAGGCGTAGTGTAGGGCGACCCCCCACTAGATGGAGTGACGACCTGGTAAGATATGCAGGAAGTCGATGGATGCAGGTGGCTAAGGACCGTGCTTTGTGGCATTACTTGGGGGAGGCCTATGTTCAACAGTGGACTTGTGAAGGGCTGTAATGATAATGATAGTCTCTATGAAGTCGTTTATTACATACAACTAATGATACACAATCACAAAGGAATTCACAGATTAGTTATCTTCATTATTTAAAAAAAGGCGTCGCGAAGATAATATCTACCATTACGTGGTAGACCTAAGCTGCAGTTATGTTACGTTTGTAGCAAGAATCGGTCGACTCGACCAGGTAATTTTTTTTTAATTTAAATAATTTACATGTGAAACTTAATCTAACATTTAGTGACAGTGTGACATAAACCAGCACTGGTTTTACCGCACACTGCGATTCGACATCTATCGCTCGAACAGAACTAAGTAATATTCATTCTTGACTTACACATTAATTGCGCGGTGTGATTACTGCGCACGCTGTTTGACCGATCAACACGCATAACACCTCTCGCTCCAAAAGCCAGAGTAACTCGTTTGGGTTTGTAGATTCACACGGGTGACATTTTTTGTAATTTTTTTATATTTTTTATATTTTACGCTAGTAATGCTAAAGATAAGTAGTGCTGTTTAAGTTTATTTTTGATGTTTACTTTAGTAATTTGGTCTTTAACTGTTGTAGGTAACTCGTTTATTAGTTTTGGTATTAGATAATATTGTAACATTGCTTTTCCGTATAAATTTTTATAGCTAGGTAAATTAAGAATTGCATTAGAGGCACTTCTAGTTTTACTGCTGCGGTAGGCAATTGTTTTAAAACTGTCAGTAAAGAAATGACGCGTTTTGTCAATTTAAGACGATTATCGATTACTAACCCTAGGTACTTTTGTTTGTTGACTACCTCCACAGGAGAACAAGAGGAGGTCAAATCGCTATGAAGTCAGTTATGCTTATGCGCGATTAGTTTGAGGCTATGGAGTTTTCTATTTTGACTTGATCTTACGTACATGAGTTTCGTTTTGTCCGCATTAAGAACAAGGCCTGCATCGTGCGACCATTTTGTCAAATTCGTAAAGTCACTTTGTAGTTTTTCAGACCAAGATTAATATCCCTATCTGCGGCCACAAGACACGTGTCATCAGCAAATTGGTATATTTCACAGTTTTTGACAATATTCACTACATCGTTGACTACAAGAACGAACTTCTTCTTAAATAGCAGCTCAATTGTATTGAGCTGCTATTTAAAGCTGGTAAAATACCAGCTTTAAATAGCAATCGTAGTCCTCAGGTAACGCATCTGCATTTTAATTCTTAATCGAGGATAGATATGTATTTATGGACCAAAGCATCTTCTTACTGACAGGTTGACTGTGTGCTCGTTTGTCAATTTTATTCTACAAAAAATACCTATTTTTTGATTTCCTATGATTTTTTTCCGTACAAGTTAAAAGAACTCCTAAAGCCTGTACTTTTGAAAAATCTAATTCTTGTTATTGACACTTTAAGTAAGTTTTGAGTGTATCGCCCCGTAAAATAAAAAGTTTAGTACAAAGTGTTTATTTTACCTATTTCTTATTTCCCTGTTAAAGGTTCAATTTTCAAAAATTCTTCAACTTTAGTATCTAGCGGTTTAGGCTGTGCGTTGTTAGACGAGTCAGTCACTCATAATACGTAAAACGTTTCCACTAGGTTAGCAGATTGAAAGTCTTCGATTGTACTTTTGTAAATACCTGTTTATGGTTGCCGCACCATTACGTCGGCTCGACCAAAAAGGACCACACTCTCTTAGAATATCGTCGTACAATAGCCATTAAAGAAATTAAAGGGATACCCTTTTTAGTGATAGCGGCTTATTTCGTCACCGCACTTCTGCATTTAGATTCTTAAACGAGGATTAATGTGTGCACAAACTAAGTTTACTCGATGATTTACTTCAAATTTCCAAAAAGACATTGCACATTGTATGCTAATTTTATATTCCTGAATGTAAAAATACCATTTTTGTAAAAAGTCCATAAAATTAATGTGTTATTTTGCACACGATGTTAAATAATAATTTAGGAAATAAATTTCTTAAACAACAAATACAGATATTATTATAAGCACTTTAGATCATTTACACGAAACATTGATACGACTAAGCCAATATCGTAATTAAACACATGTGCAGAAATATTTGCGGTTATTGAAAGACTATAACTTGGTACGAGCTGACAGATCTGTAATTAAAACTGGCGAAGATAGGAAGGTTTATAGGATTGCAGTAAACCTTCATTAGAAGAAGTTAGTTAGAAGTTAGAGAGTTAGAAGAACTTAGTTCGCTAGTATACGTAACACAAATAAATGTTTAAACTCAAACGTCTATCATCTGCCTCGTCGGCAGAGAGGAGTAAGGAGAGAACGCTACCCAGCCGAGTTGAATCCGTCAATTGACCTCTTGGTCGAAGTTGGACTTACATAGTCGGACTATTTGTCCCAGGTAAACATACTCGTCAACAACTTCGAGCTTAGTGCTCCCAACAACTTCCGGCATAGGTGTGACATAGACATTAAACATGATCTTCGTTTTGTCCATGGCCATCTTAATACCCATCCAATTGGGAGGCACTATTGAGGTCATTAAGCATAGTGCTTAAGTCCTTTAGCGATACTGCTATAAGGACTATATCGACGGCAAATCGAAGGTGAGTGACGTACTCACCATTAATGTTAATACCGTATCCTTTCCAGTCCAGTAGCTTGAAAACGTCTTCCAAAGCAGTGGTGTAGATTTTCGGGGATATAACATCGCCCTGTCTCACAAATCTCTGCAGTTGGATAGGTTTTGTACTGTGGTTTTGTACTCGAATAGCCATCATAGCATTACTATACAAACACTGCAGCACTTTGATATACCGACAGTCTACTTGGCACCGCTGAAGGGACTTTAGCACCGCCCAAATTTCGACAGAGGGATCAAAGGCTTTATCATAGTCCACATACGCTAGGCAAGGTGGCAGATTGTACTTTAGAGTCTTTTGGACAATTAGCCGAAATGTTTGAATGTGATCTATGGTGCTCAAGCCAGAAATCGGCTTGTTCGTGAGGCTGGAAGTCATCGAGTATTTTTCTTCGTCGAGACGATTTCCTTTTTTTTTAGAAGAGCTGGCAAACAAGCATACGGTTCAACTGATGATATGTGACTACGTAACCCCATGAACAACCGCAACACCAGGGGAATGGCATGTGCGTTGCTAGCCATTTTGAAAGGAGTGGGCTCTTTTCTTGAAGGTCCCTAGGTTGTATCGGTTCGGAAAAACAGCCGGTGGTAAATTGTTCCACAGAGAGGTCGTACGCGGAAGAAAACTCCTAGTAAAACGTACAGTGGTGGACCGCAAACCATCCAGATGGTGTGGATGGTATCGAGAAGTTCACCACGTTAAGCGTTTATGAAATTTGGTGGCTGGGATTAATCCGAACAATTCCTCAGAGCACTCCCCGTAAGATGCGATAAAATACGCAAAGAGATACAACATCTCTTCGCAGTACTAGTGAATCGAGCCGATCAGAAAGCACTCGGTCGTCGACGATTCGAGCCGCTTTGCGCTGGATGCGGTCACGTGGAAGAATCAAGCACTGGGGAGCTTCAGCCCAGAGATGGGAACATTATTCCATGTGCAGACGAACCATTGCCTTGTAAAGTTGCGGGCAGTGTGCCGGTGTGCGCCATATACTGTCCTGCTCTGCTTCGCACGCCCAGCTTTTTAGAGGAAAATTTGGCCTTCTTTTCCAAGTGAACAGGAAACTCCACGTCACTCGATATGTCGATGTCTGACTCAGCAAAAGGAGTGCCTCGAAACTGATTAGATATAACAAAAGTGTTCTTCTTAGCGGTTAACGCGCAAACTTGTGTCTTCTGAGGGTTAAACTGGACTAGATTTAGTCGCCTCCAATCCGAGACTTTGTTCAGCAAAAGCTCGACTTCAAACACAAGTTTGTTCCCGTACTCGAAGATGTTTCCCCAGGAATATTGGCACGGCCGGTGTACAGAGCATCATCAGTGCTGTTATCTGCATAGCAATGAATGTTGCAGGTTTGCAACATATCATTGATATTGTAACGAATCCCCCCCTCTATATAAAAATTTTATAATATTAAAAATATCCCCCTTTCAATAACATTATATATATGAGACCAGGATTATTAAAATATGTTTTGATCTTTCTAAATGATCTTTCAAAAGGTTTATTAATAGGCCGTTTTAATATTTTGGCGTGATCGACTTAGTTAGGACCCTTATTTACGTTGTGTTTGTTTAGTAACTTAGTTCTTTTAAGTGTCTTTTGAAAGAATGAATATTCACTAGAGCAATTGAAAGCTGTTGGTAGTGCCTTATAAGCTAAGTGAACCCCGTTCACGAAGACAGGGCTCGAGAAAGGTTAAGAACATAAAACGTCTTTATTCCACTTGTATCAGGTTGACATTATTAATTATCCCTTCCCGCTCGGAAAAGGCTCAAAATATATTTATACAAAAATACCCGATACAAGGGCTTCGCTCTCCTACATTTATTAAAAAAAAATGTAGGGGAGGTACACGGCCCCACACACGCCGTGCACGGTGAGCGCCAACCATTTTGATGCACTCCCCCCGAAGGGGACGCTAATTCGGGACTGGACTGGACCGTAGTCCACAGCAAAATAACTGGCGAACCAGTAAAAGAGGCTTGGCCCCTTGTTAGTACGTAAGCACAAACATCGACCGAAGTCGCGCATGTTAATGCGTGTAAACGCCATACAGAATACGAACGAATCCAGCCACAGTGAATGTACGTCACACGGTTTAGGCAAATAGGCACACTGGCCTTAAACCCTCCGTGAGCGCCACCACCTGCCAGACCGCCGCTCCTGCAGACGTGATGTAAGTGTATGGCATCACCACCAATTGCATGATCAGCACGGTTACTAGCCGCAGAGCGTGTCATGAGTCTACCGCTCACCTCAAGGGAATGGGGTCCCACGTTGTGCGGCTTTCGGCCGCAGCCTTGAGAGTCTCCTCAGATCCTCCCGCCAGCTACCACCCGCATGAGGTTGACACATATGCTCCACCAACCAATACAACGGCAGATATAGCCAAAAGGCAGTTATAAGATAAGAGTAATAATTCGCCATCAGAAAGGGTTTGTGTCACTGACGTTGAGTAAATGCATTTTCGATCATGTTTGTCTCACCCACCAACAAGTTGCCTTCAATCATTCAAAGGTGGGAAAGTTACAGAGAGATAATATTATGTTGTTATATAAAACATCGTGGAGGGCAGACAGTCTGCAGCCCCGCAATTAAGGGACCCGACTTGGGCAAAGCTACTTAGGTGTGAGTCAAACCAAGACGCAGAGAGCGCCATTGAGAATAGCGTCCCACCAAACAACCATCGCAGAGACGCAATGCTGCAGAACGCAACAAGCATCAATACGACTATCGTCGGGCTTACACCATTCCAAGGTCCCCCATACATCCCAGCAGACATCACCACCCGTATACCTCCATCGACCAGAACCACAGAGAGCGTCGAATCAGGCGCAGCACACCCGCAGATCCATCACAAGACGCAATACCGCAAGTAGCAGTAAGCATCAATGCAACTATCATACGGATGGCGCCCCCTCACAACACATCCACATGATCCCTATCGACTTTGGTAACAAAGTTGGTATTGTTGTTATATAAAAAAAAAACATCACCAACGTATCATAGTAGCACGCTACTAAGACGCCAATGAACAAAACTCCACGTATCATAGCGCTAATGCACTAAGACATGAAGCTGAGTATGCCTGTAACATTTAAAAGTGCTACCAAACACACTCATCATCCCCATCCGAAAGATAGACGACGCATCGCTATGCGCTACGACGCCGCCCACAAACGGTATGGGTGTGCGATGTCCACGGGAAAGCCGTATTGCTACAACAAACCCGCTTACCACCGACACTAAGATGTTAATTGTATACCTCCATCGACCAGAACATCGGGAATGCGTCGAATCAGGCGCAGCACACCCGCAGATCCATCACAAGACGCAATACCGCAAGTAGCAGTAAGCATCAATGCAACTATCATACGGGCGGCGCACCCTCACAACACACCCACATGACTCCTATCGACTTTGGCAACAAAGTTAGTATTGTTGTTATATAAAAAATGTCACCAACGTATCATAGTAGCACGCTACTAAGACGCCAATGAACAAAACTCCACGTATCATAGCGCTAATGCACTAAGACATGAAGCTGAGTATGCCTGTTACACTTAAAAGTGCTACCAAACACACTCATCATCCCCATCCGAAAGATAGACGACACATCGCTATGCGGAACGACGTCGCCCACAAACGGTTTGGGTGTGCGATGTCCACGGGAAAGCCGTATTGCTACAACAAACCCGCTTACCACCGACACTAAGATGTTAATTGTATACCTCCATCGACCAGAACATCAGAAATGCGTCGAATCAGGCGCAACACACCCGCAGATCCATCACAAGACGCAATACCGCAAGTAGCAGTAAGCATCAATGCAACTATCATACGGGTGGCGCACCCTCACAACACACCCACATGACTCCTATCGACTTTGGCAACAAAGTTAGTATTGTTGTTATATAAAAAATGTCACCAACGTATCGTAGTAGCACGCTACTAAGACGCCAATGGACAAAACTCCACGTATCATAGCGCTAATGCACTAAGACATGAAGCTGAGTATGCCTGTTACACTTAAAAGTGCTACCAAACACACTCATCATCCCCATCCGAAAGATAGACGACACATCGCTATGTGCAACGACGTCGCCCACAAACGGTATGGGTGTGCGATGTCAACAGGAAAGCCGTATTGCTACAACAAACCCGCTTACCACCGACACTAAGATGATATGTCTAGGACACATCGGTTAGCGAGTCCAAGTTTACCTCGGACCAATTGCTCGTGAAGCAGCACACACGCCACCATAATATTCCTTTTCAAGTCCCTAATAAGGACTAGTCATTTTGCTACAGTACTAGGAGCAGTCAGTCACCCGACCACCCCATACAATGCTTATGCATCAAGGAGACCTCCTATAAAATTGCTTTTGTATCATAGACCTTACTTTCATAAGTCATGTATATATAGGATTCGAACCCATGACCCTACTATTGTAATGCATATTAATCATAGAGACCTTCTATAGTATTGCTTTTGAATCACAGACCTTACTTTCATAAATCATTCATATATAGGATTCGAACCCACGACCCTACTATTGTAATGCATATTAATCACAGAGACCTTCTATAGTATTGCTTTTGAATCATAGACCTTACTTTCATAAGTCATTCATATATAGGGTTTGAACCCACGACCCTACTATTGTAATGCAAATGCATCATGGAGACCTTCTATAGTATTGCTTTTGTATCATTGAGTTTAATATCACAAGTCCCTAATATAGGACTAGTCATTGTGCTACAGTACTTCAGGCAGTCGGGCTCCCGACCACCCCATATATATGTAGAACTGCAGGTATGTCCCTCCGGCAGCTTCCTCCATACAAGACGTCTATACGTGAACACCTTACATAACTTAGGAAAATTTTCTTTAATACATGAACTCCTTTAACAACTTAGAAAATTTCATCTATACGTGAACTCCTTCCACAACTTAGGAAAATTTTCTTTTATACACGAACTCCTCCCATGACTTACACAATTTTTAACAAACTTTCTAATTATCTTATAAACGTTATTTAACTTAATTTTATAATATTTTTTGACTTGTATTTCTATTATTTATCTTATTTTAAATATTTTTTCAAGTTTTTAAATAAATTTATTTATTACGAAAACAATATATTTGCCTTTAATTTACTATGTTATTGGGATAATGTCTGAAATATATTTAACTTTATGTTTGATTAAAACTACTTTTACGGATTTTATCGCGTTTATTTTTACTTTTTATTTTTAATTACCTGACGTCCCGATGTCATTGTTAAATCCGGAGTACCCCGAGTACTCCGGGTTTAACAATGACATCGGGACGGTTGATTTTGCGACTACGCCTAGAGAGCAAAAGTAGCGGAAAAGTCGCGTTAGGACGGGTGCAAACTCTATAGCTTACGTTTTTAACACATTTGGGGGGATATCATCAGACCCACTCGACTTGTGTATATCCAGGGAGAGAGGTGCTTTGCGAACCGAGCGCTGTTTAAACCGCACGTCCGGCATAGAGCACTCGCACCGCGGGATGGTCGGCGTCGTGCTTCCCCCGTCATCGATATTCAAGTTGGAGGCAAAGAAAGAACCTAGCAGATCGGTTTTCTCCTTTGCGGCTTAGGCCAGTAATTTACCCTCCCTGTGCAGAGATGGAAGAGATGGCTGACAGAAATTTCCATGGACAGCCTTGGCGAGAGCAGAATGCCCGTGCATTCTGGTCTCTCGCCAAGGCTGTTCAAAAGTTAGGCGCACTAGTTTCTCGCCAATTCTGCCTATGTGCTCTGACTTTGCTTTGGCAATGACTCTTTTGAAGGACCTAGAGGCGGAATTGTAGTTCTTTTTTAGAGCGCTGGTGTTTAAATCCCGGGATGTTGAAGCGTCAGCCCAGGCTTGGTAGCACTACTGCTTATAGCATGATGCTATTTTACAGGAGCGACCAAACCATGGCTGAGACTTGCCTTCGATGGGCACCACAGAGGAAGGAATAAAAAGTTCCACACATTAGCTAGAGAATCAGCAACAACGTTGGGATCGTCCGGTGAGAAGCAAGCCCGCTCCCAAGGGTACGTAGCAAAGAAAGAACGCATCCTATCCCAATTGGCTGACATATAGTGCCAAACACGGCGACAGCCTGCAGAATGATTGTAAGTGGCACCACAATGCGAATAAGACAATCTGATATCCGTGCAGATGAGAGGTCAATAGAAGGTCCAACAGGGAAGGTGTATGACCTTCCACATCTGGAATCTGCGTAGGCGAAGTAACCAGTTGTGTAAGATCATATACTAAGGCAAAATCATAAACAGATCTACCTGCAAGATTGGTTAAACGTGAACCAACCCATGCGGCGTTGTGGGCGTTAAAATCGCCGATGATCACGGTATCTGCGGAGGGGATCTGCTGTAGCAACAAATCTGTAGCCATTTGGACGTGGTCGAAGAGGTGGTCTGTTTCGGCATTACCGCCATGGAACCTTTAAAGGCACCCATAGACGTGCGGGAATGGTCGTCGCTCTCTTCGCGAAGCCAAAAGATGGACAGTTCCGAACCTTCAAGACTGGCGAGGCGTCGAGAATAGATGTCGAGCCCGAGGCAGAAAGGAGTGTTCCAGTTTGTACCCCGGGTAGGAGAGATACGAAGAATCAGCCGGGGAGGAGACCTACGTCTTGGTTAGAAAGAGCAGAGCTGACCTTGCCATCTTGAGGTGGTAGTGATCGGTGCTTAGATCAGAGTGAGGTCCCCTAATATTGCAGAAATTCACGGATATCGTGGCAGGCGTCGCCTTGGTCTTGTTGCTCAGCTTGCCCCGAGCAGTTGTTGCTTGAGCGGAATTTTGCCCCCCTCCCTCCCCCCTAGTATATGCGGGGCAGTGCAAGCACCCACGCTCAGTAGTGGAGTAACTTGGTCGTGTATGATCAGCGAGGGATTCTCCAAGGGTGCTGGTACCCCCCTTTGTGATAGATCTTCTTTTAATTACGCTACCATATTAAGGACGGGGGGATTAGGCATCCGGCCACCTACACTCACGAGACGAAAGGTGTACGCTGAGCTTCCACTTCTAGCTGGTATTCTAATAGGTCGTGGTACCACCCTGGTTTAAGCTGGCCAATACGTGCAACAGCAATGCTGTCGCGTGGCTCTAAAACTGTTAAAATTTCGTAATGACCGAGAACAAGACCACCGCACTTCTGCCCCACGCCTCGTGAGTAGTGCCACAATGGAGAACGGGATTAAAAAGCTTTTGGAGGACTTCAAGTACCGGTTTCCTACCCGTTTTCATAGGCGCCATTGTAATTCCATCCTCGCCCGGGGACTTGTCATTTTTAAGGTGCTGGAGAGCCATTTTAATCTCGCTCAGATTGATGTTCGGGATATCGTCAAAATAGTGTCGGATAAGACTTGCTCTTGGATCATTACTCACACTTGCGTGTGACTCCAACTATGACGTGCACAGCTGCCTATAGAATCTCTCAATCTCACTCAAAATCTCAGGTGGCTCGTAAACGATGCTACCATCTTCAGCTTCGACAGTTGGCTCTTCCTGACAGACAGATCTTTAGCAAAGACTTTGGAGCCCTGGTTCCGCTCAATTGTTTCTTCAATATGAGCTGTATTGAAATTGCGTAAGTCCCGCCGCATGCATTTGGAGATCTGTTTGTTCAGTAGCCTATATGCTGTCAAATCTTCTGAAGACTGCAATTTCATTTCCGTCTAAGATCCATGAGATTAATAATGTGATCGGAGAGTTTTTGTGTTCTTCTGCAGCGGATCTTTTAGAGCTTAGCTCTGACCGCATGAACAGGTTCCACGAGCTTTTTATTCATATCGTCCACTGGATTGCAGTCTTCTAGGCACTGAAAACGGTTTTGTAATTCGAGCTGAAATTTTTCGGAACCCTGGATTAGAGCACGAGGGGGGCGGAGCGTTGACTTCTTTGGACGAGACCTCTCCAACGTAACGTCTGATTCGGTGATTGCTGCCAGTTTTCACCCTCGCGATCATTACGACATCACTGAACAGTTGGAGTCGGGTCGTCATAGTGAAGTCAATCTCATTTTTTGTCAAACCGTCGGGGTTCGTCCAGGTCCTCTTCCTATGGGGCCGTTTCTATAAGATAGAGTTCATCATAAAATGTCCCTTTTTCCATGAAGTCGACCAGCTGCTGACCCCTTGGGTTCCGTTGCCCTTATTAAAATTTTCCTACTTTCAGCTTACCGCTTTCTCCTATACCTAGTTTTACGTTGAATTTTCCCATAAACACGGTATAGTGTGTCTTGAAGAAATGCATGGCTCCAGAGAAATCCTCATACGTTTCCTCCACCTTCTCATCGGGATGTGCCTAGGGTGGAGAGTAAACCTGTATGATCTTCAACGAATACCGTTGGGTGATTCTGAGTATCATGTACGCGATCCTCGTCAACACACTCACAATTTTTACAACGGTGTTAACGAGAGACTTGTGGGCGATAATTCCGACACCTCCTTGAGACAGATGATTGCTCTCCCGGTGATAGAACAAGTGGCCGGATTCGGAAATCACCATGTATTCTCCTCTCTTCGGACCTCGGATGATGCTATAATATTTCCGCGCAGCTTGTCTATCTCTTCCTCCAGTTCCAAGGTCTTCTCAACAGTCATCAGGGTGCGTACATTACATGTTGGCAGGTACAGTCGTCTTAGGTGGCAACCGAACCTCCACCGGAGATTCTTAACACTCCCTGCCCCGCCGTTACCATGGTTGCCACCGTAGTCAGGAATAGCGGGCCGCTGGGGACTGGGTGCCGTTTGTTTGTGTCGTTGCTCATGGGGGAATGTTTTCCATAGTTGCCACTCTTGTCGAGTGGGTTACCAACCGCAGTTGTTTATTGTATAATTGCTTTTATCAGGAAGATTCTGCTGCTCATTTCCCGCTTGACTTCCGTGTTTATAGAAGAGGGGGCAAACGAGCGTGCGGCTCACCTGATGTTAAGTCACTACCGCCGCAAATGATCAACCGCAACACCAGGGGAATTGCAGGTGCATTGCCGGCTCCTAAGAAAGGAGTAAGCTCTTTTCTTGAAGGTTCCCAGGTCGTATCGGTCCGGAAAAATCGCCGGTAGTAAACTATTCCATAGAGAGGTCGTATGCGGAAGAAAACTCCTTGTGAAACGTACAGTGGTGGACCGCCAAGCATATAGATGGTGCGGATGGTATCGGGACGTTTGCCGCGTAATGCGTTCGCGAAATTTGGCGGCTGAGATTAATCTGAACAAATTTCTCAGAGCACTCCCCATGGTATATGCGAAAGAAAATGCAAAGAGATGCAACATCTCTTCGCAGCGCTAGTGAATCGAGCCGATCGGAAAGCACTCGGTCGTTGACGACTCGAGCCGCTCTGCGCTGGATGCGGTCAAGTGGAAGGAGGTGGTACTAGGGAGCTCCAGCCCAGAGATGGGAACAGTATTCCATTTGCGGCCGAACCTGCGTCTTGTAAAGTTGCAGGCGGTGTGCCGGCATGAAATACTATCCCGCTCTGCTGAGCACGCTAAGCTTTTTAGAGGACAATTGGGCCTTCTCTTCCAAGTGACCACGAAACCGCACGTCACTCGATATGTCGACGCCCAGGATTCCGATACTCGCTGAGGCAACAAGGGGAGTGCCTTGAAACTGAGGAGATACGACAAAGGGGTTCCTTTTAGTGGTTGACGCGCAAACTTGTGTCTTCTGAGAGTTAAACTGGACTAGATTTAGTCGCCCCCAATCCGAGACTCTGTTCTGCAAAGACTCAACTTCAAACAGAAGTTTGTCCCGGTACTCGAAGACGTTTTCTCTAGAAATATTGGCAGGGCCGGTGTACAGAGCATCACCAGTGCTGTCATCTGCATAGCAATGAATGTTTCGGGTTTGCAACATATCATTGCTATGCAGAAAAAACAATTCCTCTGTCGCTTCTTACGACACCCACGGGAAGATATGGGGTAATGGATATTCTCAACCGCCACTACATGGCGTCTCATGACGTTACCATAACTTATTTATTTTCATAATTATTTGTATTAATTTTAGCAAAATTAGCATATTAAACTATTTAAGCTCTCGTAAATGGAAAATTTGTTTCTGCTTAAATTATGTAAATTACATTAATACAGCTATTTGGCATGTACCCAACGAAGTAGGACGCAATTTGTTGGTGAGAGGCATAGGGGAACTAATTATGTTAATCATGTTGTTAACTAGTGCCGTAACGTAAAATTTTATAACACATTATCGCTGAAAATGTTCCGAAAAAAGCAGTATTCAGTGGAATTTTAACTCTTTTTGAACTGGCTTCAGGACGCAATGGGTTAGTACGCAAGTGGGTGTAATATATTTGTGTGTCGTTTCTTAAAAACGTTGAATATTAAATTATTCGTTTGGAAAGTTAAGTTCTTTAACATGTTTTATACCTGTGACTAGATTAATAAATTAAAAATTCTATACTATTAGGTTTGTAAGTACGGACATTCATAAAATACACAAAACGTAATTTTTTATCAATTCGTAAGTCGTGATCTAAATTTAATTGTGTAGACTGTGATTTGTAACGTTTGTCATACTGTATTAAAAAGATCTGAAGGTATAAAAAGTTAAGAAATCTAAATCGATAAAATACATATACATTCTGCATAAAATTTTTATACAACCATAAAAAAACTACTGTGGACGCTTTTTACGTGTTATGGTAGGACTATGGTGTTTTTTTTTATGAAACTAAACCTGTGGTCCAGCTGATGGTAAGTAGTTACTGCAGTCCATGGATACCTGCAGCCAAATTTAAACAAAGAAGGCTACAGATGCATTGTCCCATATGAAGACTAAGATGCAATACCGCACAGCCTGTAATTATAATGGCTCTATAGTCTTGAGACCGGCGAGCATTGCTATTTGACAGCAGAAATAAAAGAGACTAGTACGTACCCAGAAATATTCCTAGGTTGAAAAGAATTCGAACTATCTTATCTATCCTATAAATCTGAATGTACGAGTCAAAATTGACTTCAACAGTATATAAGTAGTAATGTCGATGATAAACTTTGTTCTTAATGGCATCAACCGTTTTAAACGGAGTACTGGGCTTGTGAGAACGTAATAATATTGTTATTATTATATAGGCGTGTATATTATTATTAGTTATGTCGTAATAGTTGTGTGGTTTGAGAAACTACGAATTTAATTGCTTTATTTCCTAAATTATTTGTTTTCATAACACTTTGTGAACATGGTTATACTTGTAATACTTCTCTTTTATGTAGTTGTTAAAGACCGGTATTATTTACATTCATTTGGTGAAAAGTCTTTATTCCAGTGAAATTCAAATCACTTATTTTAAATTTAGTAATGATAACGCTTTCAGCAAACGAGAATTAACTTTTATTTTTTGTATTTTCTTAGTAAAATTAGCATGCAAACGGTAATGATATTAATGAATGTTATTATCTGAATGGATATTATACACAACGGTGCAATTTCATTTTCCAAATACACTAAAATCAAAGACATTCGGTACGGTTTACGAATAAAATGTTTAAATATTTTTATTATTATTGTTGCAGTAATATGTCTTTTTTAGCAATAGCCACTTCTTCTGTGTCTATATTATTCAAAAACCTTTAAAAATACGTCACTAAGGCTTCACTTTTTCTGGAAAAAAACAGTAAACTAGATTTAAAAGCGAGCTAATTTAATAACGGATCTTTAGACTTATCATTTTTATACCATCCGGACAATGCAACTGTGACCTATTTGATTCAGGTTACTTGCAGGTGTGAATGAGATCTCAGGTAGGAAGCTTGCCATCGACCTTTGTAGATTGTAGACTATGACATGAGGGGGTAAGATAGCATAGGATAGAATAGAATGTAGTAGAATGGAACAGATTAGAACAGAATTAAACAGCATGGTGTAGAATAAGATAAAATAGAATAGATTGGTATATACTGGAATGGATATCTGAAGTGGATAGAACAATAGTATGAAATAGAATATATGGAATGAAACTAATTGAAACAGAATAGTACTGAACAGAACAGAACAGAACATAATATTGTAGGATACGATAGGATATAGTAGAATAGTACAGGATAAATACAATAGAATGGAGTAGAAATCTCTTTTAAATAACGAGAGTCGCGCATACAGCCCACGAGTAAGTGGAGTTCAGACAATGTCCGTACTAATAAAATAAAAATATATAATTTTATACCCTATAGTCACTAACAAAATAAAATAAATAATATTGTACAGAATAATTATGCATTTGATATTAAAAAAAATTGGTTGACCCTGCAGGCCATGCCTGGAACTTCCTGCTAATTTCAAATGCAAAGCGATCCAAATTTCACCAAATTATTTTGCGAAATCTTGAAGTTATGTTGAAAAAAACGTTTTTTTTAATTCTCCTTCGATATCTCACGAAAGAATGAACCGATTTTTATTGTCCAAACAGCTTTCGACGTCATCTTTTTAGGTTAAGAGCTGATTAGTTTTTGAATTCGATCGGTAAAGCCGTTTATAAGTTATTCCAAAAAAAATCTCAAAATCTATTCATCCGAATCAGTTCATGTTATCACCAAATATATTTCACATTGAGATCTTTAGAATGCCGCAAACTGCATCTCAATCGATCAAGACGTTCAAAGTTATGAATGAAACAACACACACACACACACACACACACACACACACACACACACACACACACACACACACACACACACACACACACATACAAACACACACACACACACACGCACGCACACGCACACGTACACACGCACACACGCACACACGCACACACGGACGCACGCATGAACGCATGCACGCACACACGCACGAGCGTACGCATGCACATGCACACACGCACGCACTCACGCATGCACACACATACTCACACACATCCATACCGATGTCGGTATTGCAATTAAAGGTCATTATTTACCAAGTGCTCAGTAGTCAATGAATTCCAATAGTGGGACAAGGAAATACGAGATCTGAATCTTTGCGCAAGTGAATTATTAGTGAAAACGACGTAACGAGTACACCAATGTTGATATAATCCCAAATTATCATGTCTGATTGGGAACCTTAAGAATTCCTAATACTGTCGTCATCGAATCTCTGTTAGCTTAAGCTTACGTTAAACAAACAAACACTCTGCAATGTAATTCATTAACATCATGTTGAAGAAAAGTTTTTATATAAATAATTATAATGAATAATCCTTAATACGTCAAGAATTGATTAAAACTACTTTTACGGATTTTATCGCGTTTATTTTTGCTTTTAATTACTTTTATTTTTAATTCCCGACGTTTCGGGCGCTTTCCAGCACCCATGGTCACGGGGGACTTAGATGACTGACGTCCCGATGTCATTGTTAAGCCCGGAGTACCTTCAGCTTTTTTAATTATTGTTTATGGTCCGATCTATGCAAAATGAACTGACTATGTCCTGAGGTCTTGCAGTGGTATGCTTGGGTTTAGTTTTAATTTTATTGATTATAGGATCCCAAGCAGGTGGTAGTACCCAGCCTCCTTCTCTATTGAAATTGGGATGTTTTTTGAATTTCAGTAGCCTCACGTTTTCCTTCACGTTTATTAGATACCTATTTTTATTGTTTGATTTATTAGAACCATAAAAATACGTTTTATTTCATCATTATGTTTACTTCTATTTATCTGATAAGCTTTGTATCCCTTTTTTTCTAAGGGGACGTAATAAAGATTTTAAAATAAAATATACTTTTTTAATATAAAAACAATTAACTGCAGCTTAAAAAAAACTCATTTTTATTGCGTATTTTAGGTAAAATTTCATATAGTAAGCCACACCAACCCGCCATTGCATGTTTGTGTGTCTATCTTTTTCTAATCTTACGACGACGATATCGTTTTCGCAACTTGTGTAAGTGAGATAGATATATGTTTACTTAAAATTGTTATTAGTTTCAAAGCTACGTCGTCGCGTTTGGATAGTGGTTACACTTTTTTCGACGCGCGGTAATGTGGTTTGCTCCTCTAGTCTTGTATAACTCAATGTATAGGACAAACAAAAAGATCAATTAGAAACCGCGTAAAAGAACATATAGCTAATTTGAAGCATCAACGTTCCGGGAAGTCTGCAGTTTTTGATCATATCCTAGACGGCCCCAACCATTACATCAGATTTGATAGACCACAAATCCTCGCGAAAGAACACCGATTCCTACCAAGGATGATACGTGAGGCTATTGAAATTAAAAAACATCCTAATTTCAATAGAGAAGGAGGCTGGGTACTACCACCTGCTTCATCATCATCATCATCATTACAGCCCTTCACAAGTCCACTGCTGAACATAGGCCTCCCCCAGGTAACGCCACAAAGCGCGGTCCTGAGCCACCTGCATCCATCGACTTCCTGCATGTCTTACCAGGTCGTCACTCCATCTAGTGGGGGTCGCCCTACACTACGCCTACCAGTACGAGGCTGCCACTCGAGAACCTTTCTTCCCCATCGGTTATCGGTTCTTCGAGCTATACGGCCGGCCCATTGCCACTTCAGCTTACAAATCCGTTGGACTATGTCTACCACCTGTATGTATACCACCTGCTTGGGATCCTATAATCAATAAAATTAAAACTAAACCCAAGCACACCACTGCAAGGCCTGAGGACATAGTCAGTTCATTTTGCATAGATCGGACCATAAACAATAATTAAAAAAGCTGAAGGTACTCCGGGTTTAACAATGACATCGGGACGTCAGTCATCTCAGTCGCCCGTGACCATGGGTGCTGGAAAGCGCCCAAAACGTCGGGAATTAAAAAAAATAAAAAAAGAATAAAAACAAAAGTAATTAAAAGCAAAAATAAACGCGATAAAATCCGTAAAAGTAGTTTTAATCATGTGTAGTGTTCGCGTAAATATAAGAAATCATTACGTCAAGAATTGTATTATTTCTTAGTACTTGACACTGGTAAAATATAACAGTACGAGAAAATAGATTTGTAATAATTTTTATATCTCATAGGTTTTATAATATTTTAACATTATAATTATAACTTATATTAGATAAATAATTTTACTAAATTACCAACAACAAACAAAATAAATAGTTACAGGACTTTCATCACTTCATTTACGTAATTTCAGATGTTATCAATTAGCGTTTGTTGCAACTATAATTAGGGATGTAGGTCATATTCTCGTTTCGAATATGTACTTAAATTTAAAGTTAGCAAGTTCGTTACTATATTGCATTAAATAAAATATTTGTATGTCAATAATTTACTTTGAATAATTTAAAGTAAGTTTCTTTTAAATTTATATTGTTAGAAATATATGAATATTATATTCAGCGATTGAAAAATAGAATATTGTTCTAGTTCCATAATAATTCATAGGAATTTATTGTGTTTATTTCAATCCATCTATTTATTACATATACCTCAATAGTGTCTCCCAACGGACAGGTATTAGGATGAACATGTACGAAATAAAGATCATGTTTAATGTTCATGTCACACCTATGTAGTTGCTGGGCCACAAAGCTCGAAGTTGTTGACGCGTACGTTTACCTGGGACAAATGGTCCGACTAGGTAGGTATAAGTCCAATCACGACTGAGAGATCAATTGACGGATTCAACTCAGCAGTCTGCTGGCTGCATCTTCACGTTAGGTATACATAAAAACCTGAAATCGAAATTGTACAACCAGTGCGTATTGCAATGATGACTTATGGATCTTAGACATGTTCGTCCACTTGTGGCCGAATGACGATGCTCAAGGTCACTCAGCGAGCTACGAAGAAAGCTATAATCAGGGTTTATCTGCGTGACAAACTTAGGAATGAGGATATCCGCAGTAGAACCAGAGTGACCGACGTACTCCAACGGATTAGTAAGCTGAAGTGGTAATGCGCCAGCCATATAGCTCAAAGTACCGACAACCAATGGGAAAAACGGTTCTCGAGTGGCAGCCTCGTACCGGTAGGCGTAGTGTAGGGCGATCCCCCACTAGGTAGAGTGAGCAGGAAGTCGATAGGTGAAAGTGACTCAGAACCGTGCTTTGTGGCATTCCTTGCGTGAGGCCTATATTCAGCAGTAGACTTGTGAAGGGCTGTAATGATAATGTTGATTAATTACAACTAACAAAGATCCACCGCTAAATATATGCCTCCTCAAGGATTGCTTCATTTGATATTATGTAGATGGATATGCCATTATTGCCGCTTGACATGTGGGATGGGAACCACACTTTTTATTATTTTGAGTTGTTATCAGAATATGCTGCAGTCCATCTCTTGTTTTAAATTCCCTCTTCTGTCTCTCACAACGCCCACGGGAAGACACAGTGACCTACTGTTTCTATTTATTTCCTCAAATACAATTTTTTTATAGGTAATCGTCTCACGGTAGGAACGGGTAAGTGAAAAAATATATCGATATTTAACGTACCAATATTTTGAAATGCATTAATGGTAACGGCAAATGCTGTCTTATATTATATCTAACACTATGGAAGGAGGAAAATGTGCTCAATGGATATTTGGTGATATATTTGCAGCACGAATGGGTCAGCTTGACTGGAGAAGGACTAAATGTAATATGGCAGCTTAACGATACGTTTTAAAACATTATTTTCTATTTTTAGTATATCTTGTCCTTTTTTCTTTTATTGAATGGTCGTTTGCTTTTTTAAGTTTAATCCTCATCCCGAATTCAGAGCTGAAGACACTTTAATGGTAATTATATATTTAATTTACTTTTCAATTTTAAGAGTAGGTACGATTTTTTTAAATTTACTGCTTCTCATATTAATTTCATATTTTCATTAGCTACTTTATTTAATTAAAATATAATGCAGAATATGTTTCGTTAATATGAATTACAAAATACACTACTGAACTCGGCATCCTATATTTGTGCGATAAGTTTTTTGTAGTTCACTGTTTATATTATTCAAATAATTCTTAGATAGGATGAAAACCAATAAGTAAAACTGTTGGTAGACTGGCTTAATAATGACATTAGGATAATGCACATCTAAGCCCCTTCATAAGTGGAGCCATGGAACAGATCCGCTGCTGGGGCTGGTAAGGCTGTTGCTAAAGAGTGCACGTTTTCTTGGCACCATGTGAGCATTTAGGGTCATTATATATTTATGAATGACTATTTGATTATAATATTTAACACATTTTCTGTCCCATGAATCATATATGAACATTTTAATTGTTAAATTACAGTTAAAGACACTTATAACCACTGATTTAATTTTATGTAGTGGATGATTTTCGAATTTTAATTGACGTGTATTTAATTTAAAATACGTTATTTATTTTATACGATTATTATTAAAATTCTATTTCTGAAAGAAGAGTATTCTTTTATTTTAGAAAACTTACCCTTCTGAGCTGAATTCGTATTTTGGAGGAGGTCCTCAGGTAAATCATAATAATATTCTTAGCGACACCGTGATCAGTGTGTTCTTTATTCGTAAAAATATCTTTTTACAATTATATTGTGATTACAGTCGGAAAACAATGCATTCTGTTTTCTTGTCATAGCAAATGTATCCTGTCAACACTCCTTTGTTATGTTTTCAATAGGGATCATGCAATCACCTGGGAGATAACGCTACAAATTGAAAACTGTTTGAGCTAGGGCTTGACACGTGAAAGGAAATTGCAACAAGTGTATGCAGTAGAAAATTTCAGATCACTTTGTGATATGTCGCACAACTTGTATCGTGAATTACAATATAAAAATAAATTTACAAACACATAGGTTGGCAATGTGTATTAAATTGTAAGGTGTGCATTGATGTGTATTGTTCGGATGCATTTTCCTGGTCTGGTCGTAACAAAATAAAGTGAGGTGAGAGGGGCGCCGATCAGATAAATATATATAGTAATATAAATATATCATAATAATTTAAGGAATATTGATTTTCCAGTGGAATTTCCGACATGTGGGGTGGTCAAATAATCTAAATCTAATATAAAGCTAATCCCAGGCAACCACTCGGTTCATCTAAGGCGAATGGGATTCCGTGACGAAACCCTCCGGGATTAAAAGCAGAAGGCGTTACTCCCCGATACCGCCCGCATCGTTCGGCGGTTTCTTTCCCCTTCAACCTAACCCTCGGCCGTTTGGTCTCCCCTAACGAGGGCTTCCATCTGGGTCGCTTTTTATTTCTGTATGTAATTTTATTGATATATTTTACGATATTTAATGTATATTCACCATTAATTTTATATATTTACGCAGACCAACCACATGGGAAAATACATTTTTACCCCAAGGTAATCTATAATTTGAATTGTAACTTTTCCGCAATTTCAAAAATTTTTCATTACTCATTTTATGAAGTAACAATAAAATATCTGAATCTCTCTTATCCATTTTGGTAATAGAATATCGTGTCATTTATTTATTATAATTTTAATAAGGTGTTTTTAATCGCAATTTTTTATATATTTTATTTATACAGCAAATAAAATAAATAAAAATAAAAGCCTTTTAATTCCATGCGTTACAATGATTTTTGAGCATTGAAATTATTATGCAACAATTCAGTTCAGATTACCTAAATTAAATGATAACATAAATTAACATACTAATTAATTATTGTTTATATGCACTTGTAACCATATATTATAATATATGACATTTAGCTTTACTATTAACATAAATACATTTGGATTTTTTTTTAATTTTGAATTTTTAATTATTATTATTACACAAATATCAAAATCAAAATTAAAATTAAAATCAAAATTAAAATTAAAATCAAAATTAAAATTGAAATTATAAATTAAAAATAAAATTATAATCTCGTACTTATACAATTCAATCAATAGAGTAATCAATAAAGTAATATTTAATGCTAGAATGATATAAATATTTTAAATATTATAAATAGCATGGACCCCTCTCAGGTAAAGGCCTCCTCCAAGGATTTCCATTTTTCTCTGTTTTTTGCTAATCTTTACCAGTTTGTTCCTGCAATCTTCTTTATGTAATCCTCCCATCTCATGTAGGGTCTCCCTGCTCGGCGTTTGCCAGGCGGGCCCTTCCATGTGGTTACAATTTTAGTCCACCTGTTGTCATCGCATCGGGCTATATGACCAGCCCATCTGAATTTTAGTGTTGTATTTATCTATATTTTAAGTTGTATCCATGTATATTGAGATTCAATAATGCAACTCTTTCTGTAACTGCAGTAAAGCTTTCTACGTTAGGTTTTAGAGATATATTTATCAGAAAACCAACGCCGTGTTTTCCTGGAGTCTCTCCCATATAGCATAGAATGAAGTCCTCGTATTCTTCTATTTTTCTGCCAAGGCGTCTGACCTCTGATATGCCAATGATATCGTACTTCAAACCTATTAAGGCCTCCTGCAGTTCAATCAGTCGCTCGTATGAAGATAGGGACCTGACATTGTGCGTTGCCACATAAAACTTATTATTATTTTTTTGTTCAGTAATCGTGGGTATATTCCTCGGTTAGTGGTCATACTCTTCCACGGTGACCAACCGGGTTGGAAGATGATCTATGTTGTTTCTTTCTTTTCTTGCTATTTCTATTTCTTTGAGAGGGGGGCCTGATTGCTAATTGGTTTCATTTTTGTTATGGTTTCTTTGATTAGTTGAAGATGTATTATTTACTAAATAGTTTCGAATGCCCGGCTTCACTATTCCTTCAGAACAATTGGGTAGCGGTGTGGGCTTAGGTTTTAAAGGGTTCGTTTTATTTTTCTTAATAATTTGTGTTCTAAGGAGTGGGTGAAAATGGCTGGTTTGCTTTTCTTGAGGGGAAACAGAAAGGAATCTTTTTTTGTTGTTTCTCGGGGTAGGAACGTCTTATGGATTCCTTAATATGACCAATTTGTCATATTTAATCATTACTTTATTTCCTTTCTCTCTTTCTATTTTTAGTACTTCTTGCAGCTCTCTTCTTTTCTCCAAAACATGTTGGGGGTAATCTTCTTTTATATAATACTTAGTATCCTTCAATAACTTTTTCTGTATGAAGATTTCAATTTTTTCCCCACAGTTGTGAGTGATAATACAACCGGGCGAGGGTTATCAGATTTTTTCCAATTCTCCTTAGTTCTTGGATTTCGTTATGTGATATAAGTATTGATAGATGTTTAGACATGAAATCAATAATATAGATATTTTCCAAGTCCGAGTAGCGTTGCTCTTGTTCCTCAATGCCAAATATCGCCACATTCAATCTTTGTTGTTGTTTATCTACTTTTTGTTTTAATGTTTCATACTTTCGTTCCCAAGCATCTAATTTTTCATCAATTATTTTGTTTATATTTTCAGTTACGTTTTCTGTGGATTTTGCTCCACTTTCCTTGATTGTGTTTTTTTGTTCGTCTAATTCTTTCCGGGTTAAACTTAGAGTAGCCAAAACTTCTTCCATGTTTATTTGTTAGAATTATAGCGAAATTCGTTATCAATTAGTGATATATGCCGATGTTCACATACAGGTGTCGCCCTCTTTTAATGCATTTAAGAGCTACAATGTTTTGTTTTTCCAGCTTCTGTTATGTGTAATTTATCCTACTTGACTCAAGTCTACTAGTTCTTATGCAGTAGAAATGACGACGTGTTTTTTAAATAATTTTTCGTTACTTTGAGGTTATGTTTATGAAGCGGTGAAAAATTGTACACAGAACTAACCTGTATGATAATCCTTTACACTGGAAAAGTTTTGTAAATTCATAGAATTGATAATTTTTCCATCAATTTAGCATAACAAATCGACAATTTAAGAAAACAGTCACTGTTTGTTAAATACTGTTTAGGTTCAATTTTTGCACTTAGTATCGTTTTTTCCACAGCACTTTTACAATCCCATGTAAATTGAGATGAACACTAAACTTTGAATTATGTTTTTCGGTTCAATTGACGTTATTTACTTTATTAATATAATAAAAGTACGGAGCCGATGTTAACGGTTGCACAGAAGCGCCCTCTCTCCAGCAATTTATACAGCAAAACTTATCACTAATATTACAGGACATGTTGACCAACATATTATAAGTAATGCAGCCTTTGTGAATACACTTACAGATCACACGAATAATATGTCAACCTCCTCTTAGATAAGGTCTAGTAGTCAGGTGGTGCGAGTGCGCGGCACCTCACTCAGTAAGTTGGTGCGGGCATGCAGCACCACCATCAGCCGCAGCCGCCGTCTTCACCGCACATTTTGCTCCGAGACATTCAAATATATATCCTCCAAGAAATAGGGATTGTTTATCTTTCCTTTTATTACTTGGAGAATATAAGAACCACAGCGAGGTCCCGCCTAACACGGCGTTCATTATATCCCACCATACCTAAAACGAATAATGTTGGATATTTAAGTAGGTAAAAAGGATATACCCCGTACTGTTTGAGATATAGAAACCTAACAAATTAGTTTTGAATTCTCTCCAGCATGAGACTATATTTCGTTTCTGTGGAGCCCAGATAACTGCGTTGCTCTCAAGCTGGCTTTTAACTAAGGCGTTATACCACGCTACAATGGATTAAAAGTTAGTGAAACAACGAGCCCTGCACAGTATAAAACCCGCTGGGTATGATTTCTAGCAGATATTAACTATATGATTTTGCAAACAGGTAGTGAGGTGAAATAAACACCCAAATTATTAACCTTGTTCACTCGTGCCATCGCTACTCCATCCAGCATCCACTTAACACTGAATCCAAGCAACGACCAATACAGTTCTCTATGTTGTTTCTCTGAGTGAATCCGCATTAAGCCTGAAAATATCAATAATAATCATTGAATGATGACGGACAAGAACGTAAATTGTAATCTCCTAATACTACTACAAACTAAACAACTAAACAAATCACAAAATTTTTCTATTGTCCTAAATACACTGACCACTATATAGACAAGTACGCTGGATTAGCTATACCATACAAAATATCTGTGCCAATTTGAAGCGCCACTATTTGTCGTCTTGAGAACTAAAATTGACATAATATACCAAAGTCTGTTGTCTTATTTAAATTGTATAATTAAAAAAATCTGTATTTTGAACTTTTAATCCAAAAAACGAAAGTATTTTATGTTGTTTGATTGTGTGTAATTTATTTACACAATAAGAATTATGTTTAACTTCCCAGTGGGAAGTTATTGTAATGGGTCTAATTTTGCAAATTAAAAATTTTAACATATCTCCACGTTTTAACGGTTTAGTGTCAAATAGTATCGTTTTTAAGGATGACCGTGTGTCATGTGCACGAATGTATTATGTATGTAACTATGTGTGTATGTGAGGATTCAATTTTGCCTCGTGTATATCGAGAACAAAGAGGGATATTGGCATGGGACCAATTTTAATCCACAAATGTGTAACATAGACCTCACGTAATTTTGAGCAAAATCGGTCAAGTCGTTTTTGTGCCGAATGAAAAATTGTATAAAATATTAAAACATATGACATTTTTTTATTCTTTCCACTGGGAAGTTACTCGTGTGGACCTTTCGGGTCGCACCTAGATCGCTTTTTAATAATAATGAGAGGGTGCGCAATCTGTAAAACTCATTATCATGGATCCAACGACAACTCCAAGATGTTCATGTAGGTATGAATGCTCCTCGAACTAATGCCTACAATCTTTTCGATGTCCGTATATGTGATTGGTCGTGTAGTGTACGTTGGTCTTCCCTTTTCACCCCCTCAGTATAAATAATTGTTATTTCTAATTTTTAACCCAAAAACTAAGTTTCAGGCTTCTAGCTCTAAAAATGACGGACTTACGTACAAAGTTTTAGCCCCTTTTTCACCCTCATATAAGGCGGATTTTCAAAAATACTTTATTAGCGGATGTTTACGTCATTACAACTGTCTGTATGCCAAATTTCAGCGAAATAAGTTTAGTAGTTTCGGCTGTGCGTTGATAGATGTGGCAGTCAGGTTTGCCTTTTTATATATAGTAGATGCAAATGTGACGTTAGGAACGTTAAATTTAATTTTAAGGAATTTACTGTTTTTGAAAACTAAAGTTTCGATCGAATACATTAACGTTTACACGATTAAGGAAATTTTATTAAAATTATTAACATTTAACTCAGCCGTACTGATAATGAAGTTCGGTAACGTTGAACATCAGTGATTCATCGGTTTTTGAGATAAGTAAAACGATAATAGCTACAGTTAACCTTCTTATCTGTTAAACGAAACTTGCTATGTGAGTTCGGCGAACAAAATGTCGAAATTAAAATGCTTGCTTAAATTTTTATTTCGATCAAATTAAATTCGCAGATCTGTTCTTACCAGTTTCCCATATTAAAGTAAATTTTATATGAAGTATTATGTACAGCTTTCTCTCGATAATTACCGTGAAGTAAAATCAATCATAGAAATTTAATATAACATACATAAGTGTTAAAATTGATGAGTTATGATCCCCGATGCCTTCCCTCAAATGTGTTCACTATACATCATCAGTGATCAGTCATCGTCAGAACGCGGTAAAGGGTACACGCGCTCGTCGGAACGCGGTAAAAGGTGCACGCACTCGATTGTTTACCGGTAAATCTTACACCAGTGACAGTCAACTCTGGGGCCGCTTTACTAAGTTTAATAATCTTAAGCGGAAATGTTCTCTTGTACACATTGTGGGAATAAAGTGTCTGATGGACCTTTATGTAATTTATGTAAACGCCAGTTTGACTTCGCCTGTGCTGGTATTACAGAGACCAATTTTCGTAAACTTGGGGAAAGAAGATCCACCTGGCGCTGTATTGTCTGCAAAAATGCCTAGTCTCCTGCATCAACATCTTATAATAATCCTGGGAT
Organism: Parnassius smintheus behrii; assembly: GCA_036936625.1. Taxonomy (NCBI): domain Eukaryota; kingdom Metazoa; phylum Arthropoda; class Insecta; order Lepidoptera; family Papilionidae; genus Parnassius; species Parnassius smintheus. Next base: position 13,173,140 of record JAUPFT010000014.1, read on the forward strand.
AGCAGTGCGATTGGAAGAAATGCAGGCTACCCTAGTAAATATTACGCAGCAACTTGTACCCTTGGCGTCACTTATTGAAGATGTAAAGAACATTAAGCTAGAAATATCGAATCTTTAGAGCTCAGTTGAATTTGCTCACCAAACTGCAAGCCAGTTGTCGGTGACAGTGAAGTCCCTAGAATCCAGGATTTCGCAAGTTGAGGAACACACAAATTTGATCCACATTTTGGGAGCAGACCTTAATAAGTTCAAAGAAGATCTACAGGATAAGGAACAATGGGCGCGGGCCAATAATGTGAAAATAAAAGGGATTCCAGTAAAAAGTACGAGAACTTGTACGATATTGTGGATAATATAAGTAAAGTTATCCAGTGCTCTATACGTAAAGAAGACATAAATTATATTGCCCGAGTCCCCAGCCTCAAAGCAGAGTCTCAAAAGTCCATAATCATAGCGCTCAACAATCGTTACTGCAAGGAAGAGTTTGTAGCAGCTGCGCGTAAACATAAGGAACTCAAAGTTTCTCAACTAGGATACGCCGATGAAGGCCATGTTTACGTCAACGACCCTCTCACACTATTTAATAAAGCTCTTCTTAAGAAGGCGAAGCATCTGGCGAAAACAAAAAACTTCAAATATGTGTGGATAAAACATTGCAAGATTCTGGCCCGAAAATCCGACACATCACCGATGTTCCGCATAAAATCAGAAAAAGATCTTCTAAAATTTTCATAAAATTCATAAAGTGCGTATATTTCAATTTACTAAATGCTTGTACGACATATTGCTCAATGATTGTTGCGCCCGCGACGCGAGAAGCCCTGACTCTTTTGTATTGCTCATCGTTATTGCTCACTACCTGCAGTGTTGCCGTTTTAGCGACTTTCTCGCTAGATCTAGCGGATTTTAACAATGTTTAGCGGATAAAAAAATCGTTTTAGCGAGAAATAATTATTTAGCGACTTCTAGCGACATTTGGACTTTTGAGATGGCGACTTTCTTTTATGAAGTAATTCATTTCAAATAAGTAATTTATCATATGTCCAATTTTGTAATCTACCGTTGGTAGCATTCTATATATAATTTCACGGGAATTCCCGAACATAAACTAACAATTCAATGTCGTTAATTCACTTTCTCTGTTTCGACCTGAGACCATGTTCTAAGGTTTCGACATACAAAAATGCAGCAGGAGTAAACATATTCGAAGATTTATGTAATTTTGCAATAGTAATATTATCACTACCGCACTCAAATGCAGAATTTGAACGCGTATTTGGTGCCATGAATGTAGTTAAAAGCAAACTGTAAAACAAGCAATCAGAAAAACCTTTAAATTCCATTCGTCTAATTAAAAATCAGTTAAGGATTAAAAAAGAATTGCGCAACGTATGATATTCCCGAAGATCTTGTCAACCAAGTCGGTAAAGATAAACCAAAGATGGGAACTGGAGACATTGGCGAAGCTTCAGCTTCCGCTGAAGTTCTTTTTGAAGATCTGGATCCATACTTCGCTATTAATTTTGAAATTTAGGTACAAGAACATACTGAGCTAATTGTTTTATTTTTAATAAGATGACTAATGTTTAAACGTGGTTTAAAGAGATTTATTTTTTTACAATATTTTTTATTTTGTACATGAATAGTTTTTGTTTTGGTTGTTATGTCATTAACCTACACTATATATAAGTAATTTATATGAAATAGAGTCCGCTCTTTTTAAGGTTTTCTGAATTTATAGATTTAGATTTTCGGTATTCATTGTATGTATATATATATATATATATATATATATATATATATATATATATATATATATATATATATTTATATTGTATACCATTTGGCAAGATTTTTCAGTTAGACAGTTAGTTTAGTTAACGGTACCACGAAAATGTACCTAGGGACATCTAGCGGATTTTAAGAAAAAGAAAAATCCTGTTTCTGGCGGATTTCTTCTGTTAGTCTAGGGACTTTAAAATTTATAGAACGGCAACCCTAACTACCTGTACGCGGCGGTCATTAGTGATGGCACTTCTGTTAATAGCTATCGTAACTGCATGTACTTAGAGGTAGAATTTCTCTGCACCCCGCATGTACTGGTTGAACATATTATTTTTACCTCATATTTTGCTTTTAAAATGTTACTCAATGTTTGCGTGTTGTCGATATCTACGAGATACTACCGTTCTCGCTTATTTAACTTTGCTTTTGCCGTCGTTTTGTTGATTGTTCTACTTGCAACTCGCTTTCGCAAAACAATGCCGCTTTGCAGTGGTGATTGTGAATTCCAGACCAAAATCAGAACCAATTTTATATATAATGTAACGATTGTGTGCTCTAAAATTCGCTATTAATATTTTTTATCAAAATGCTCGGGGACTGCGCACAAAAACAAGTTTATTTAAGAGAAATGTGGCCTTAAGCAGCTTTGATATCATATCAATAACGGATACTTGGCTATTAGATGGCATTAGTGATAGTGAACTTTTTGATGAACGGTATATAGTGTGGCGGCGTGACCGCGACTACCGCTCCACCGGGCAGCGGTACGGCGGCGGCGTGCTGGTGGCCGTGCGCCGCGAGCTCGCAACCGCCGGTCGCCCGGCTTGGCACTCCTCCGCCGAAGATATTTGGGTCTCCCTGACACTCCGCACCAAATCCGGCCTTCTCGCATTACACATTTGCACTATTTATTTATGTAAGGAGGGAGGCGGCTATTCAATGAATACACAACTCGATAACTTCGCGCGTTAGCTTGGGGATAACTTTCACTCTGCACCCAACGACCTGTTTATGGTCTTGGGAGATTTTAATATGCCAAATATCAGCTGGATCTTAATGGAAAGAGGTCAATTAGGGCCAATAAGTGTTTTAAATGAAAGTCAGGCAAATTTTTTGGACATAATTAATGAATGTAATCTCGACCAATACAATAACATACGAAATAGCAATGATAGGCTACTGGATCTTGTCTTTTGCAATAACCATGTAAATGTACTACCCAGTGACCATCCCCTTGTCTCAGAGGATTCACACCATAGATCAATTTGCATCGAATTAAATTTAGACATACCTAGTTTTCTGACTGTCAATAAGAGAACCGTTTTCAATTACAAAGAAGGAAATTATGTAGAAATTAATTCAAACTTGTCGAAAACAGATTGGAATGTCTTGTTATCGAGCGGTTCTATTGACGACAGTGTTCATAATTTTTATCGTATTCTGACCGATCTTCGTGACGAATTTATACCTCACAAAATTATCTGTAGTAGCTCATTTCCTATTTGGTACAACGCCGCCTTAAAAAAGGTTTTAAAAGAAAAATTCAAATATTTTAAAAAATATAAAAAATATGGTAACCGGTACGATTACGAAACATACTCATTTCTGAGAGAAAGAGCCGTAAAATTAGAAAGTGAGTGTTATCAGTCATACATAAGTAGAGTAGAAAACTCGGTAGTAAATAGCCCACGTCTTTTTTGGTCTTACACAAAGTCGCTGAAAGGGCCCTCCCAGGCACTACCATCTGTTATGACATATGGGGACCAGTCTGGTGATACTGGACAATCGGTGTGTAATTTATTTTCAGAATACTTTCAATCAACTTTTCCTGTTCCCGACGCTAATAGCCGTACACTTAATCTTGATTATCAGTGCCAAGATAATTTTAGTATTGGTGACATAATATAAATCCGAAGGAGATTGAAATATTGCTCTGGTGACTGTGATCGCCTTCAGTCCGATCTGTTTTGTGCAATACTGTACCTAAAATAAGCTTGATTTGAATGTTTCCAAGTGTTTTGCTATGACCTTTTCTCGTAAATTTAACCCTATAAATTATCAGTATAAAATCAATAATAAGTCACTTAACAAAGTTACATCTATGAAAGACCTGGGTGTCATTGAAGATTCTAAACTCTTATTTGATAAGCACATTGATTACGTAGTGAAAAAGGCCTCCAAGTCTCTTGGTTTCATTATAAGGTATACATATCAATTTAAATCTATTAAACCGATTAAAGTACTTTATTGTGCTTATGTGCGCAGTATCCTTGAGTATGCCTCTGTGGTTTGGAATCCACAATATAACGTGTATACTTCCCATATTGAGTCCATACAAAAAAGGTTCTTGAGATATCTACAATACAAGTGTAAGCAATTGGACCATGGTTATGAAACGAGATGCAATAGATACCACTTCTTACCTTTAGAAAAAAGACGGCAACTCTTCCATATTACGTATCTATTAAAAATTGTCGGAGGCATCATTGATTGCTTTGCTGGAAAAGGTAAGCATCTGGGTTCCGCGTAGATTACCAACTAGACGTACTCAGCCACTAGCTATTCCTAGAGTCAATACTAACTACCGCCGCAATTCATTTATTATTCGTGCGAGTAACTTTTTAAAAAAATTGTCAATAAATAACGGCGAATTAGAACGATTCCGTACCAAGCCTCATAATGTAAGTAGATTGTTTGCGTTGGAGTTCTTTGGCCCCCGCGCCGAGGGTGCAACAAATTCTTAAATACTCTTAAATCTTAAAAACACTCCTCATCTTCGGGGATTTACTTTGTTTATTGTTACTGTTGTCATGGCCTCTTTACGTTTAAATAACCATATGCGAATACCTGTAAATGGCTTTGTCGAAATGTCTAATTTGTATTCATGCAACGTTTATATGCTGTTGGTGTTCCAAATAAAATAAAATAAAATAAATAAAATATTCTTTCCATTTTCTCCTAGAAAAGAAACACCACCGATGTATTAGGCCTCGTGTTTCACTTTTGAACGAGGCATCACCAGGAGACTTGTTTACTTTCGGAACTTAGCTAATTAATTTTTAAATATTTTAATATACCTAATTACATTAATATAGTTGATAGATACTTAGTCCCTAGAACAGATATTGCCTTTGTCAAAAGGCAATTTTTTACCTTGCGCCAGTACTATACAATAAATTTAATGAAATTTGTATTACTAAAAGCTACAACAACCATCAAATCAAAAATAAATTTATTAATTGGCTTCAAACTTATGACTATACGCCACTGAATGTCTATTAAAGCTCTAATATATAAATGTAATTGTAATTAGGGTTCCGTAGTCAACTAGGAACCCTTATAGTTTAGCCATGTCTGTCTGTCCGTCTGTCCGTCCTCGCTTAATCTCCGTGACCATTAGCACTAGAAAGCTGAAAGGGGGATGCCCATATTAGGCCATGGAACGCCCAGCAATGTGCATTTGTTAAAAAAATATATCTTTATTTATGGTTATTAATCGCGGTATTCATTTATCCTAAAACAATGGGAATATTTTTGCACAAATTAAAAGTACCGAAAAGATAAAAATAAAATTAGGTAAATACGTAATTCATTAGTCTGTGAATAAAATAAAAAATGTTGCCAATCACAAAAATCATTAAAAAATCGATTCCCCTTTTCGATCGATTACTTATGGTGTCATTATTACAATGCTTATATGATATTTCGATAATTATTACGATGTTATGATATAGGTTTAAAATAACCGTTGACAATGGATATTTATCCAAAGCAGTCGATACGCAACCGTTATTAACCAAATGTTTACCGACTACAGACGAAAAAGGATGGTTATGTTTTTACTGTGTGTGCGGATTAGGCTATGTTGAATCGTTTTTTGCTATGGTGCTTAAAACGTAGGATGCATTTTATCATTGAGGGAGCTACTATCAAAGAATATTTTATTCGCTTAACTCGTAAAGTACTTGACCAACTTTAAGAATTCTTTCACCACTAGATTGTTATGTATAATTTTAGATATCTAATATAGGGTTAATTTTATTATAGAGGGCGCCACTTTCAATGAATACGTTTTTTGGCTAATCTCAAAAATTACTAGACCGATTTTGAAAATTCTTTCACCATTAGATTGCTAATGAGGGCGTTAGCTGTGTGATAAATTATATTATTACAATAAATAATTGTGAGATTAATATTTTCTAAATAAATAAAACTAAATACCTACCTAAGATGTTCAAATCCAATTATTATTTTCACAATTTAAGAATCGTATTTACACACTTTACTTACTCAGATTGATTATTATAGATAAAGAGGTAATAAACCTAAAGTAAAAGAGCTCCGCTCGAAAAAATTATTTATTAGAATAAAACTAAATGTTGAAAAAAGTGGTTCAGTGCGAGTCGGACTCGCAGGCCCATGAAGAGTTCAGTAGTAACAAGCATATATTTTAAATCGAGTCAAAATACCACTATCATTATCGCCAGCAACAAATTATTTTGTTTTTCATAGTGTTTGTATAAATAACAAAGTTGTTTTTGCGGTTCCTTAAAATGTGCTACTTGTATCAAAAAAAGGACTATTATACATTAAAGAGGTTTCTGTGGTTTATTCATTACCAAAGAGAAAAAACTTATTGCGCAAAATAGGTTTTTATTAATTTCAAGTCATCAAAAGCGGCAGTCAACCGTTAAAAACTAAAACAACCGTTGTTATAGGCTCGGTTGAATTCATTGACAACCTTCACATTTATAGTTATGATAATTAAACAAGCGAATTACTAGCTGATTTACCAAGAATTCTTTAGAGTATAACAAAACGCTACTGCACAAGTTAACTGTTATTCTTATCTGTTTTTAACATAACATTTAAAATGGAATCATGTTATGATAATTCAAGAAGTTAATTTCCAGCTGATTTACCACGAATTCTCTAAAGCATAACAAAACAATACAGCACAAGCTAACTGTTCTTAAAAATACATTTGAAATAGAGTTTCAATAAATAAAGGAAATTATATTTTAAAAAGCGTGCAGAACTTAAAACGCGTCAAAGATTATTCTTTTTATGATATTATTAATCGAATAAAAATCGATATCATTCCATAGATTTTATGACAGTTAAGTGGCAACATCGTATCCGACAGGTAGGCCGCTGTCACTGTTATGTCACAAGAATTAAATTACGTGTTATCGTGTTATTATTTTGTTGTAAAAGTAAAATGCAATTGTTGATCTCTCAACAATTGGTTCGAACACAGCAGGTAAATAGTTGGTACATATCACGATGTGGTATGTCTTCCTCTAAGAAATGCTTTATAACTGAGTTTACTTGAATAATATCAATATAATAATTGTAGCTTCTTTATTAGGTACAAGTTTCGAGTACAGTGAACGTATAGTGTGGCACTCGCAAAATGCACCTATAGTTCGTCTTGAACATCTATACATCAGCTGTGGCACTGACACTTATGAGAATAAGATCACACACATTGTTTGTCTTCGATTTTCCACGTGAGGAACTATTTGCGCTACGTGAGGTAAGTGTTTAACATGTTTAACATTTCAATTTAATAAATGTGATCCATATATCTGATAATTATACATGTTTTTACACTGATTGTATATCAACTCAAGAACTTGTTTTATTTTTTCACATCTGCCCTAGCTATATCTGACAAACATACTAGCTTATTTATGAGATTGACCAGTTTTATCAACTACCAAGAAAGGAGACAGTTGATTTTTCATTGTTTTTGGACTGCTGGTAGTCTGTCAGGCCTTAATTATTAAATAATATAGGGCATTAAATCTGTCCTTGTGCAGTAACATTTAACTTGATAAATATTTTATTTATATTTGAGTTTGAAATAAATCTATTTTATTTTTATTTTTTCACTTTGACTTCATTTTTTGTATTTTACATTATTTCAGTTGTCATGCCGTGTATATCATAATTGCTGGCAATGAACTGATAGAACAGCATCATGTTCAACTGCAGAACGGGAACCATCTGAATCATCTAGTC